>CM019155.1:42800273-42911877 GCA_009733165.1 Naja naja | reverse complement strand
AATTTATCTCTTATTCTAGAGTTGCAATATAATTCTCTTGTTTCTATAATCTATTCTGCTAATCATCCAAATCATAAGTTCATTTTTTTCTTTTTCACACAAAAAGTCTATAAGGGATTTCCAGCTAGCAATAAACATAAATATTATTTTTTTCTATGAACAAAAAACCCATTTAGATATATCAGCAAATTTCATCATATTCACCAACTTCCTCCATTGTAGATAGAATCATATCTTTCCATCTCTCTGCATATATTAATCTCACTGAAGTTATTATGGATAAAAACAAAGTTCATGACTTTTTCCCAACTATTTGTCCATCTGCACAAATAGAAAAGCTTCCCATTTAAATTGTATATTACTCTTCAAATTTTTCTGAATAAGTGTAGGTATTTTAATCCAGTATTTTTGGGATATCAAAAATCCTGTATTTTATTTTAAAATCCAGTATTTATCAAACATAATAAAATGTCCCTTCCTGCTATACGTATTTCTAATATAAATTTGAAGCGTCTTTATACAGTCAAAACATTTTTTCTGGTGACATATACCAAAGGTAAATCGTTTTATGAAAATTCTCTTTAATGGGGCATAGATTTCAATTCTTTTAGCCACATTTTTTCCATCTGTACATTATACTCAAAAATTTATCCAACTTTGTCTTATATTCTTTCATTTATTCTTCTGTTTCAAATTTCAATAAAAGTATATACATTTTAGCAATTACACATTCATCATTTGTACACAATTCTATTTGAAGTTCAAATCTGTTCAAAGCCATCAATTCATGTTCAAAATCATCAATTACTGACTTTAAATCTTTCTAATAATTGTAAATAAAAGAACTACTTGCAGCAATAACCTGCCACCAGTTCTTCTGCTGATCCTATTTTACATTTGCCTTGTTAATATTCTATTATTACTCAACCTGCTAGCCTTTCCTCCATTTATTTGCCTATTATTTCTCATCTATACAGTAAACTTCTCATGCTAGGAGCCACAAATGTATTTTCACATAATCTAAGTGTTATGTATGTAGGTTTAAAGTCATTGGTTTAGTTTGAACTGTTCTTGTAAAATGTCAGAAATGATTGGTTTAAAAGTGCGGGAAAACCCTGCACTCTGATTGGCTGTCAACTGCGGCTGCTGGCTATAAGTAGCAGCGCCAGCCTCAAATTGGGTCCGTTCTGAGCTGTAGTCACTAATAAACAAAGAGCTTGAAGCACTCCGCGTCTGTCTCTTCATGCAAACATAACACTGGCGGGTGGGATTTTCCCTGAAGAAAACGCGGAACAGAAGAAAGCGAGATGACTGCGCTGAACACCCCCAGCCCGTCGATCCGACCAGCAGAAGACTGGGAGTCGTATGCAGATCGCTTCCAAATGTATCTGGAAGGAAACGATCTAGCGACATTTCGAGAAGCAGAAGAGGCGGTCTTTCTTCACGTGCTGTAGTCCGGCAGTTTTCAAGATGGTGAAGGCATTGGCGGGAGCTGCAGACGTGAAGGTAATGGACTGGCCTGATTTAGAAAAGCTGTTAAGAGCCCATTCAAGTATCGTGCCTTCATTAAGAGACAGGTTTTACCGTCGTGATCAAGGGAGAATGAAAACGTAAATGATTTCATGGCAAGTTTAAGAGACATGGGGTGCATGTGAATTTAACAGTTTAGAAGAGGCCATCGATGATCGATTCGTTCTGGGCCTTAAAGACAAGGTATTACAGAGCAAGTTATTAATGAAACCTAAGATCACACTCAAAGAAGCCATAGAAGAAGCCTCTTCAGCAGAAGCTACCAAGTCCTCAGCAGCAGCCATGAGGAAGATGAACAGGGCCACGAGCCATTCTGATGGGGAAAAGTCTATCACAAACCATTGTGATGACCTAGATTCTGAGTCAGATTGCAGTGAGGTGGAAGAGGGAATTTACAGACTCAGAATGGAGCGGAAAAAGAAAGACCTGGAAAGAAAGAGGCAAGATTTCTACTGCAGAGGTTGTGGGGAAGCCACCCCCACCTGAATGCAAGTTTTTAGACACCATTTGCCTCCGTTGTGAAAAAAGGGACATCTAGCAAGAGTCTGCAAATCATCCAGAACTCCACCCAACAGAAGGAAATTTCCTGCAAACAAAGACAAAGAATTCAAGCCCAACAATCTCAGTGAGAAAATGGGGCAGCAGCACAGAAGCAAAGGGAAGAATGAAACTCATCAGACAGTAACTATTGGTCATTCATCTTCTATCAAAAACAGAAAAGTGCATGTCAAGGTACTTATTGAAGGAAGGCCTTGCCAAATGGAAGTGGACTCAGGCTCATATCTATCTATGGTGTCATGGGACACTATTCACAGACTACTCCCAAACATTCAGAAGAATCATTTCAAGAAGCAAGCTGACTCTTAAAGACTACCAAGGGAACAAGATTTCAGTAGTTGGAACAAGAGAATTCAACGTGAAGTTCAAAGGCCACACCAGGCCTGCCCTGACCATTGTGGACAAGGATCGCCAAGTTTGCTGGGACTTGAGTGGTTCAACCTGCTGGGCATCGAGGTGACTGGCATCAATCAAGTGAGCAACACTGAATGGGAGGAGGCCTTGAAGTCTGAGTTTCCAGAGGTCTTCAGCGACGGATTAGGCAAGTACTTGGGGACCCCTATCACTTTCAATCTAGATCCCAAGGTGCCACCAATCCGTTTAAAGCCCAGAAGTGTCCCATTTGCCTTAAAGGAAAAAATTAATTAGACAAATTAATAGCTCAAGGGGTTTTAGAGCCCACTGACCATTCCAGGTGGGAGACACCCATAGTCACACCAGTCAAGGCTGATGGGTCTGTGATAATCTGCGGAGACTACAAGGGGACATTGAACCATGCGCTACAACAGAGCGCATATCCAGTTCCAGTGGTGCATCATTTATTACATTCTCTTGGCGGGGGTACAGTCTTTGCCAAATTGGATCTGGCCCAGGCATATCAACAGTTAACAGTTGATGATGCCACTGCAGAGCCCAAACCATTGTGACTCATAGAGGTGCTTTCAAATGCAAAAGGTTGCAATTTGGAGTAAGCGTGGCACCAGGCATCTTCCAAAGCCTTATGGAAAGGATGCTCCAAGGACTGCCAGGGGTAGTACCTTACTTTGATGATGTGTTAATCTCTGCTGAAAATGACACTCAGTTACAAGAGAGACTCAGAGAAGTCCTTGCCAGATTCAGGAAAACGGGGTTAAGAGTCAAGGAAGAAAAATGCACTCTTAAAACTGACAAGGTTGAGTTCCTGGGCTACATGATTGACAAGCATGGCATCCACCCTACAGATGCCAAGGTAAAGCAATCAAAGAAGCCCCTAGACCTAAATGCAAAACAGATTTGCAAGCTTTCCTTGGACTCATTAACTTTTATCACATGTTCCTACCTCAGAAGGCAACCATTGCAGAACCACTACACAGATTACTAGACAAAAAGTCTGCATGGATCTGGGGCAGAAAAGAACAAGCTGCCTTTAACACTATTAAGAGAGAACTCACTTCTGATGCTGTACTGATATAGTTCTCTGAAAATTTGCCAGTTGTACTGACTTGTGATGCATCCCCTTTTGGGGTGGGTGGGGTGTTGAGCCACATGCTTCCCAGTGGGAGGGAAGCCCTATTGCATTTTACTCTTGCACTTTGACTAAAGCAGAGAGAAATTACAGCCAACTGGACAAGGAAGCCTTGGCAATTGTTGCAGCTGTCAAGAAATTCCATGAGTATTTATATGGGAGAACATTTACTATTGTCACAGATCACAAACCTCTGTTAGGCATTGTGGCAGGGGACAAACCAACGCCCACAATCCTGTCACCAAGAATGCTGAGGTGGACTGAATTTCTTGCTGCTTATTCATACAAACTCATCCACAGGCCTGGCAAAGACGTTGGGCATGCAGATGCTTTGAGTCGCTGCCCACTTCCTTCACACACTGAGGATCCTGCTCCTGAGACTTACACCTTTTTCTAGAAACTGTTGCCAAGCTTCCAGTACACGCTGCTGAAATTGCCAGAGAGACTGCCAAAGACACTTTATTGGCTCCTGTTATAGGCTGGATTAAGAAAGGTTGGCCACTTCAAGATCTACCTCAACTTGCCCAACCTTTTAAATCCAGGCAAACTGAATTATCTGTATTAAGAGGATGTATTTTGTGGGGTAACAGGGTGGTTATTCCTGCAAAACTACAAAAAGAGGTTTTGGAAATGTTACATGAGGGTCATCCGGGTATTGTCAGAATGAAGGGATTGGCCAGGAGTTATTTATGGTGGCCAAGTATTGACAAAATGGTTGAACACTGGGTTGCATCCTGTCCCAACTGCCAGGAAGTCTGGCCTGCCCCACCTCTCGCCCCCACATAGGAATGGGAATGTCCTAGGGGCCCATGGTCTAGGATTCACATTGACTTTGCTGGCCCTACCAGAGGGCACACCTTCCTTATTATAGTAGATGCATATTCCAAATGGCATCTACCATAGCTGAAGCTGTCATTAAACAGCTCAAAAAGCTTTTTGTAACTCATAGGTTACCTAATATCCTAGTTTCTGACAATGGTCCTCAATTTATGTCCAACCTTTTTGAATCCTATTTAGCACAGCATGGTATCAGACATGCCCTGACAGCCCCTGGGCACCCTTCGGCTAATGGCCGGGCTGAACGCATGGTACGATTTACCAAGGAAAAACTTCAGCAGTTGGGTTCTGGGGACATCACTGAGAAAGTTGAAAAACTACTCAGTGTCCAGCATATCACTCCTAACCCATCAACTAAGTTATCCCCAGCAGAGTTGTTGATGGGTAGGAAACTCAGGTCTCCCCTTCACCGCCTTCATCCCACTTATGCACCCTATGCACCACTAGATTCCACTAGCAAACTTCGCACGTTCACTGTGGGTGATTCTGTTTATGCTAAGAACCTTATGGGTGAACCTTTATGGATTCCTGCTGAGATAACCCAAATCACAGGCCCTCAATCTTGCAGGGTACAAACAGAGGGTGGTGTCCTCTGGAGCAGGCACATTGATCAGCTTAGATCCAGATTACCTCAGGAACATCGCAATTGCTCCTCTCTAGTTCCCATACCTAATACCTCTTCTAGGGGGGAAGGGGAGGATCATGAGGATCATCAGCAAGCAAGAATCAACCCCATGTGTAACGAGCCAACACGACAGGAACCATCCCAAAACCTGTCACAATGCCAAAATCCATCCTTAAAAGTGGAAGACTGTACATCACTACCTGACTTAGGTGCTGACATTGGGTTGGAGATGGATTGGGAGGAGAGACCAGGTTGTAGTAACCAAACCGGTTCTTCTATTACTAGAAGTCCAAGTATGGAAATGTCAGCAGACACATTTCCTCTCTCACTGGGTGAGAACATTAAAACATCTGAACCACATAGGTCTCAATGTACACGTAAGAGCCCCACCTATTTAAAAGAGTACATTAGATAGATGGGGTTTGAGTATGGACTGAACCTAGTGGGGAGGGGTGTTATGTATGTAGGTTTAAAGTCATTGGTTTAGTTTGAACTGTTCTTGTAAAATGTCAGAAATGATTGGTTTAAAAGTGTGGGAAAACCCTGCACTCTGATTGGCTGTCAACTGCGGCTGCTGGCTATAAGTAGCAGCCGGAGCCCAGCCAAATTGGGTCCGTTCTGAGCTGTAGTCACAAATAAACAAAGAGCTTGAAGCACTCCGCGTCTGTCTCTTCATGCAAACATAACACTAAGTATCTATATATTCCAAATGCTAAGTATGGCATATCTAACATAATGATTTTTAAAACATTCTTGTCACCCAAATCTCACATACTGGTTTTAATTCCAAAAGCTTTCTAGTTCTCAGCGACCACCATTCTTTTCTCCAAATCAAACAGCAAGCTGCAAAATACAATTTCAAGTCAGATAAATCCAATACTCTTCTTTCTTTTGCATCTTGTATCTAATTCATCATTTTTCCCATCATATAAATTTAGATATGTCCTTCTACCACTGTTTAAATAGTGCAACAGATGTCAAGGCAGATATTGTTTGAAACAAAACCATCATTCTAGGCAATACATTGATTTTTATCAAAGAAATAGTTTTTCCACATTAACGTATCTTTTAAATTTAATTTAATCTAATAATGGGATTTATATGCCGCCCTAACTCCCGAAGGACTTAGGGTGGCTCACAACAGTAAAAACATACAATACAAAAGTTTAAAATTTAAAAGATATTAAACAAGAATCCCAATAATTATAATTAAAAACCAACAATAACCAATAAAAACCATTAAACCCGCCCCCTCAGTCCAGGTCGACCTGTTGGAAGAGCCATGTCTTCAGGTGGCGACGGAAGGATCGAAGGTCAGGAGCCATCCGCAACTCCAAAGGCAGTTGATTCCACAGGGTGGGCGCATTTTTGTTCCATGCCATAACATTATTTTGAAATTATATACAATTCATATTTGTCATAATGATATCCAGATATTTTACCTTCTTCTCAATATTAAAATATGTTTTTCATCAATTCTTTGATGTTTATTTTTATACTTTTGTTAATATCTTTGCCTTCTGTTTATTCATTTTAAAACTTGCTAATGCACCAAATTGTTTTAATTTTCTCATTAATATTTCAATTCCCCTTAAGGAATCTACCAAAAAACAGCATAAAGTAATCTATAAATACCCTTAATTTATAAGTCTGTTTTCTAAATCTTTACTCCCTCAACCTTCTCATTTTGTCTTCTCTATTCAATATTTCAAAAACCAAAACTTAAAGGGGGGGGCAGTGACAGTGGGCAGTCCTCTCTTTTTGTACTTCACATGGTTTTGTTAAATTTCATTAACAATATTTGTACTTTCTGTGAAGTGTAAATCAGTCTTACACATTTTATAAAGATCTCTCTGAAATTTGTATCTTCTGAAACCTTGAACAAGAAATCCCACTTCAAATTGTCAAAGGCCTTCTTTGTATCTAAGAAAATCAATGTGACTTTTTTTTGTTATGTTGCTTCACATATTCCAAAATGTCCAACACATTTCTAAATTGTCCTTAACTGCCTTTTAGGTAAAAAAAAACCCATACTGATCTTCATGAATAAATTGTTGCTAAATTATTTTCAGCTTGTTATTTTTAGTTGTGAACAATGCACAGTCATTATTCAGTACTGATATCAATCTATAGTTTCTTGTTAAATTCAAATCTTGTCCCTCGTTAGGTATTAGTGCTTTATTGGCTTCTTTCTAAGTCTTGGCATTTTCCTCCCTGTAGAAAGAAATCCATCATGTTTTGTAAAGGTTGTTAAAGTTCATCTTCAAAACCTATATAATAAAAACCTGGTAATCAATCTGATTCATACACCTTTGCTGGTTTAATCTTTTTTTATTGCTTCAAAATCTTCCTAATAATTATGGATCCATTCATAAACTGTTTCAGTCCCTCTATAATCCTCACTAAATTTTGTTACTTTAGATAGTCACCTTTCTCTGAAAAGATGTCACTTCCTTTAGATAAATTGCAATAATATTGATGGAATGCTTTTTGTTTGGCCATAATTTGTATAATAATAACATAATTTAATATATATGTATATATGTATATATGTATATATGTATATATAAACATAATTTGTTGTGAATAATATTGTTAAAGTAACAAAATTCTTAAAGTAACAGACAAACTAGTTTCAATGAGTTATTTTTCTGTAAGTATACATATAAATCAGACTGAGTGCAAGGGTCAGAAGTCATATGGAATAATATGAGAAACTAAAAGGGAAAAGCTTTTTTTAATGACAAAAAGGAAAATTTGAACTCAAACTTGCCGTTTGGCTGAATATCCTGGTAATTTGCTGTGTATGACTACCTAACGGTTGAAGGTCTATCATGCTGTCCATCATTTCAAGCTTTCCACAATAATCCCAGTGCCTACATTGTAATTCCACAGTTGCTTCACCAGTTTAGCTGCACAGCCGCTGAAATTCTGGATGTTGCACATAAATTACAAAGCAGTTCATATATTCACATTATGTTGCTGCAATATCTTTTGATCAGTAATGCCTTTGTTGTATGCCTGACTGAAATAACTAGGGAACTGGCTGAACATACTGAGATAATCAGAAAAAGAACCTGTGAAATCAGATGTTTAATTTCCTACTTACTGCTATTTTTGTCTTATTTGGACCAGTTTCAGCTATGTTTTTGTTCTATATATGGGATTAGGAAAGTATATAAGGAAAAGACCAGAGTCCAGTTTAGCCATCACTCTCTGTTAGGTTTAAAAAATAAAAAGTCCAAAAGGCTATTGGATTACAAATGATAGCCTGCATCACTCGACAACCCTCAGCTGATAAGACCCTTTGAAACATCCACATAAAAGGCACAGAGGGCATTTCCAGGGTCCAGGATCTGCTGTCTCTGCAGCTTCCCTGTGTTTTCAAGCATAATTTTGTGCCTGCTTCCTGACAGCTCATTAAACAAAGGCCTCTTGGTGCATATATTGCCTATCTTCCAGCTGAGATGGTAACATATTTATGGCACTCACAGATTGCTGGCTGTTTGCTTTTCTCATTTGTGGTGTCCTGTCTGCCAAATGCTTATCAGTTTCTGTGTCTCCCTCTCTCCCCCCAACTGTTTTCTCTCCCTCCCACATTTGTCTCAGGAGCAATGGACTTGTATTTGACCCTCAAAGGCAAGAAGCAATATGATTAGGACTAGTCCCTGCAAGCCACAGATAAATGCAATCACACCAAGAAAGACAGCCAAGAAGTGCTCTAGGGATGGGGCTGATGTCAGCAAAGATGATAGCTCCCATTCAGAAAAGTGCTGGCAGTTCGTTAGTGAGACAGCTGGTTACATTGAGAGCTTGTGGGATTTTGGCTTAAGGCACAACAAACTAGTATGGCTTCAGAAGTATTGAGAATGTCTCTGGCTCTGTGTTCAAGGGTGATGGGAACTGTGCTTCTAATTGCCTGCTCCTTTTTCTGTCATTAAAGTGTCATAATTATACATTTGAACCAATAAAAGCAGAGTGTGTTTTGAAAGCCTGGATTATGCACAATAGTGAGCGCCAAAATCTTCCTGTCTCATTTTCATGCTTGAAATAGAAGAGGGTAGATAATACTTCTTCCAAGCTGCAGAAAGGCAATCAGCCATTTGAACAGAAGTGCAGAAAGGAATTTTTTCTGTACTTCCTCAACTATTTCCCACTAGCGCATTGGAAAATGACGGTAAATGAACCACACATGTACACATTCACAAAAGGGTAAGCAGATTTCGCATCAAATCTGCATATGCTACATTGCCAAATGCCCACAAATTTAGAACTTTTTACTATACTTTTATTTATTTTATTTATTTAATTTCTTGCGGTCACAGACCAAAACACAAGTACAACAAAAGAAGAACATGGGAAAAATAAAATCATGAACAATTGGTCACCAGAAACTTTGACTGAGGGGAATTACAGCGTTCTCCTCTGATGGTTACAGCTCTTAAAAAAATTTGGAAACCTGAGAAGTGATGTATGAGGAGCCGTCCCTAGACAATATAAGAACAAATTACTAGCATTGGGTCTGGAGGGGTCTATTTCAAGGAGAGACAGTAACTTAGTTCTGCCTGCGTTATACATAGGGCAGTATAAAAAGACATGCTCCACAGTTTCAACCTCAGCTCTATCACAGGGGCATAGCCGCTCACTAATCGGGAGCCCCTTGAATCACCCGTCCAGTAGTGCTGAGGGCAAGATGTTGAAATGAGCTAGGGAGAAAGCTCTTCTATACTTGGGGATGGTTAGAGTGTAGAAATAAGAAGCCATCCTCAGTCCATAATTATTAAATTGGCTGAAGATCAGAGGAGAGCATGTTTTATTAGCTCTGGCTCTTAGATATTGCAAGTCAATGTCCACAAGCCATTGGACTACCCTAAATTGGGCGTCCTTAAGGCCATAATCTCCCAGGGCATCCCCTGTAAAATCTAGCAGGTGTAGTTTCTTCGTCAGCTCCCTCTCCCAATGAGAAATTTGAGAGTCAACAAACGTCAGGGAGAGATAGCTACCAGGAACTGCCAAAAAGAGCACCCAAAACTACCATTTAAAGGTGTTAATCCACACCATTCATTTGACTGATCAAGTGCCCAGTTCCAGATACATCGGAGCAAAACAAACACAAGGAGGAAGAGCCAGAAGTTTCCTAAGAAAAACAGCTTGGGTTCTTTCAATACAATCCTTGAAGCCCCGTATCCATATGGGAGTTCTGTAAAGAGTTTGGGCCAAGGTTTTGGCTTTGTAAATATGCAGAGCAGAAGGAATAAACTGGCCTCCTTGGGTATAGAAAAATCTTAGAATCTGCTGGTGGCTACAGGAGGCCGAATTCAGCACCTGGATTTGATATCTAGTCCAAGTGGAAAACCTGCCTAACAGCATTACCATTGATAGCCCAGTTGTACAATTTCCAGGCTCTACAGAACACTGTTAAGTTTGCATGAAGAGTCAGACGCGAAGAGCTTCAGTGAAGAGTTTATTTAGTGACTACAGCTTGAATGGACCCGAATTGGCTGGGCTACGGCTGCTTCTTATAGCCAGCAGCCGTAGTTGCCAGCCAATCAGAGTGCAGGGTTTTCCCGCACTATTTAAACCAATCCTATTTGACATTTTACAAGAACAATTCAAACTAAACCAATGACATTCAAACCTACATACATAACAAACACCACTACTTTTGATTTGTCATAATCAATGGACAAGTGGTTCTCAGCCCAGTAAGACCCAAATGCAGAAAGTAATCTTTTCAGACCTGGCCTTGACAATGAAAGGAGGACCGCATTGTCAGCATAAAGGAGAAGCGGGATCTTCATAGTTGACAGCTTTGGGGAGTGGGACTCAGTACGTCCAATGTAAGAGGCCAAGTCAGATAAGAATAGATTAAACAAAAGAGGAGCCAGGACACAACCCTGCCTTACTCTGCTCTTGATCGGGATAGGATTTGAAAGTTCTCCCTGCAAGGCGCACCTGACCTGGCTAGAGATCTGGTTATACAAGGATCTAATTAGGAACAAAAGACATCTGTTGATGGAACTTTTGAGCAGTTTTGACCACAACAGCTCCCCTAGGGACTGAGTCAAATGCTGACTTTAGATCGATGAAAGTAGTAAAAAGTTTGCCACCTGGTATGGTAGTATATTTATCAACCAGGTGCGCTAGGACAAAACAATGGTCCAGTGTGACACAGCCCGCTTTAAACCCAATCTGTTCAGCACCAATAATGTTAGACTCTTCAACCCAGGTGAGGAGTCTGTGTTGGAAATATTTAGCATACAGTTTTCCAATGATGGAGAGCAGGCTTATGGGATGATAGTCAGCTGGGTTGTTCCTATTTCCTCATTTAAAAACTGGAACAATAATTGCTAGGCTCCAGGAGGTAGGGATCTTGCCAGAGGTATTGATATGAGTGAAAAGTGTTGCTAAGAGAGGAATCCACCACTCGGGATTAGATTTTAGCAGATCAGGGGGTACAGCATCAGGGCCAGGGGCTTTGCCTGACTTGAGTTTGGAGATAAGCTCAGTAATCTCAGCATGAGTCACAGGTTGCCAGTCAGGAATTGCAGGAGGCAGTTGTGGCCCAAGCTCGGTCGAACTTGTTGATACCTGGAAGATTGACAAGAAATGGTTTTTCCAGTGTCTGTTGGAAATACAGCAGAGAGGGAGTTCTTGATGACCAGGCAAGGAGCTGGCAACAATTTGCCAAAATAGTCAAGTATTCTTCTGCTGGATGGAGAAGAGAAGTAGATCCCACTTCTCTCTCTCTTTAGCCCTCTTTTTCTTAGCAATTAGTCCTTTATGCTCCCACTTCAAGCGATAGTAGTCCTCTAGCGGGCATTACTATACTTTTAAAAGATCTAAAGATCATGGAGAAGATTTGGATCAATATGGTCCAATGTCTGTTTGATTTGTCTTCCAAGTGCTGGATTATTGATGGACAATTTTCACGGCCCAGATCTCCCTTTTAAGTTTTTTAAACTGGACTTAACTGAGCAGCCCTTCAAATAGAGTATGTTTTCAGACTATTCCTTAGTAATTAGGATATGTGGCTACCATCTCAAATGTAGCCTATGTGATGTATTGTGCCTATGCAGTGGTTCTAGGCATCCTCCTCCTCTCCTCCCCCAATTTTGATTAATCCCTGCTGAGTTACCACGTATGATGGGTTGGCAGCATTCAATGTAGGGATGACAGGTTATTTCAGCTTGGCTTATTTTAGACCTATTTTCATTAAGCAGTGGAAGAATCTTTTCCAGTTTCCAGAAGAAAAGGAGCAATATTTTTCTTTTGTTTCATGCCAACCCTATCTCCTTTCTTCGTGTTAAAGAAAACCTTCTGACAGGTCTGTCCACAATCCAACTCCTAAGAGATGCCAGAGAGCTTTCAGGCAACTGTCCAAGATATTTTCTTCCTAGCACTGTGCATTCCAGGAAATGAAGGATCCCAGAACTCACCGTTGTGGGTGAGAGATTCAGAGAGACATTTCTCTGGTGTTAAGAAAAGTTCATTCTTGAACACCAATGCTAGGTTGCTATAAGAGCCAAGAATAATGCTACTCATTCACACATATGCACACACATGCACACACACATGCAGACACACACACACACACACACACACACACACACACAGGGAGACATACACACTGACATATGCAGAGAGAGTTTAATAGAGGCTGAACAAGATCATTGAATCTCAGGATAAGATAATAATTGTACCTATTAATTATTAGATTTATATATACGACTGGATTAAATTCTTTTATCAAAGAAGGAAAGAATTCTACTACAAAAGTAATCCCAGCAATAGATTAATTATATTATTTCATTACACTCTGCAAATGTAAATTGGATAGGTTAGCACAGAATTAGTTGCCTCTCATAAATTTAGTGTAAATAGTAGCTGGTGTGTGTACACACATGAATATTCTGTGGTTATAATCTGTCTTCCTCAATCACATTTCATTTTTCTTTGGATTTTTATAAAAACCATTAAATGCTTTCCCTTCTGCTTTTGATACATCTTTCCTCTCAACTCTTATGAAAAACATTTCTTGAATCAACAGAAATTGAAGCATAATAATGCTTTTTGCAGGAGGACTGAATTAGCAATAAGTATTCCTCCATTTTCTTTGATTTCAAAACAAAATAAATTACTTTATTTTGGAGACAAGATGGACTGCAACCTCAAAATGGTTGCCAACAGAAAATAAGAGCTGCTCCTTTGCTATCACTGAGAAATGCCATTATAACCAACCAATATGCCAATGCCCTTACCAACCATTATGTATGTCCAGCAAAAGCCACACATTTTACAGAGCAAGTGTTCCTTCAACAGTTTGATTTATTTGAGGGGTATCTAAGAGACTAAAATTGAAGAGGCTGAAGCTGTCTGCCTCCATCACTTCAACCCCCAGAGAAAGCCCCCTATTTACTTCCCCATACCACCTCTAGTAGAGTTTTTAGGTGGGCAAGTTTATTTAAAAACTAACACTATTCCCTGGTTGCCAATGAGCAGTTTGGCTTTAGCTTGGGCCTTCAACTTGGCTGGTCTACACTTTGGTTTATGTAATCCATTTGATTTCATGTATATATATTGGGGTAATGGAGTTTCATGCTTAGAGGGCAAGTCTACCAAAAGGTTAATACAGTTGTTTGTCAGCTAATGAATTGATCTGGCCAATAGACAGATAGATAATGCCTACTATCTAACCCTCAAAGATTATTTGAGGGCAGCCTATATAATATATGCATTGTTATTCAGAACTGTCAACTTTGCAGTATTGAGAATAAGATGTGATAATCACTGCCAAACTCCCTTGTTCCCAAATCTTACAAAAAGAGAGAAGGAAGAAAATAAATCATGAATGGGAGATCCAAAGATTTGGAAATGGGGAAATAACTGAACACCCCTACTGAGTTCACAGCAGAGGTAGAACTTCAGCTGTAGAATTTGACATTAATAGCGCAATCATTTGGTCATTCTGCTAATCTGCACCTATTTATTTCCTGTAGGTTGATTAAATTATTGAAGACTAACAATAACATAAATCTCAGCTTATAAAAGCATCCCTCCTCCACTTTGGTGAGCTTCAGATATATGGAATTTGCCAATTTTTTAGAAATGGGCATCATCTCAGAGAATAAAAGTTGAAGCCCACATATTTGGAGGAGATGAAAGAGGAATATTGAACAAATGTGTATAAAGAGACAGATGTGGGAATAAATAATGCAGTATCCCCACATTTAGATTAAAAAAAAACAAAATAGATAAAAATAAATATAAGAAACAAAATGTTGATGCTGGAAAAAACTAACAAGAGGAAGACAGAGCATCAGAAAGGAAGAGGAAAATAGATTTGTTAATTATAATTTCAAAATTGTTACTGATTTTGCCTGTTAATGTTTTGAAGTATCCTTGTAATTTTTGAAGGTGTACCTTCTTAAGGGATATGTGCTTTCAAAATCTAGATGCAAAAACTAGGACATTTCAAGAACCACTTTAATTGAAGTTCCAACTGGCTGCATCCATTATCAGTAAAATATAAAAGAATACATTATGTGAGAACTCTTTGCCTGAAGGCAAACAAGGATGTGCACAATATTAATGGTATATTGACATACAGGAGCAGTGCACTTTACTTCCCCTGACTATCAATTATTTCCAAAGATAGGAAGAATGATTTTCTCAACAAAGTTTTTACTTCAGGGCCAACTTTCATAAAGTCTTAGAAGTAACCTTGTGAGAATATATTCTGAAACTGTCACAGAATCATTAGGTCAGATGAATACTTCATTCACTGTTCTGTACGTGTATTTGGGGTGTTCAAGCTGGGAAAATTCTGTTAGTTTAGAAGTCATCTCATTCTGATAGCATTCCTACTTGCATCTTTTGAATGTTTTTAATGCATTAGAAAGTTAAACTATTTAATTTATCCTGCAGATATTGATGAATTAGATGAATTTGTTGAGATTTTTTTCCAATTTCTTTCAGCTCTGATATTATTATCTAAAAATATCAATCTTTCTTTAGAGAATGAGGGCTTGGGTGCAAAAACTGCCCAAATCAAGGAACATCACTAATCTTTTCTTGAGGGAAAGGCTGTTTTGCTAGCATTCACTCTTTAATCACATCTTATAAGCAAGAAATTGGACAGCACTTCCTATGATCATCAAAAACTGTCTCTCAATAGCTCTAATTGTACTGGAATTTTGTTTGGTTTCTGACAGTTAAAATCTAATTTTGGTTTAACATCTTGGTAGAAGTATAGCCAGTATTTTTCACCTATTGGTTTTGCTTCATACTTCCTATAGGTAACACATTGTACTGCATAATATCCATTTTATAATCAAAGAAAATATATATGTGAGCATTCACTTTGACACATGGGTCTCAGTCTGGATATCTATAGGATCTCATTCTGTATGTGCATTGGCATTTTCCTTTTTCCTACTGCTAGATGAGGCCATGCAAGACTTATCTTATATCACCCAGGACTGAAAACAGTATGTACAAAGTATAAATCTGTCACAGCTCTGATTTGTAATTTTTATTATAAATGATTTAGGCTGTAATAGGAATTCCAAATCATGTCCTACTAAAATGAGAAACCCATATAAGGCCAATTGTAAAGAAACAGGGGTCTGTTTTTTATCTTGTGTTTTGATATAAAAGGGAGAATGTTTGCGTGTTTGTGAAATCATTCTGTACATGTTACTTGAAAAGATCATTCAACTGTTTCCAAAACAATGGGAGAACAGCCTTCTCATGCCAAAAAAGAAACTTGTTTCTGCAGAGGTTTAGGAAGACAGGCAAAATAATATGAAAAATATTTCCACAAAATGGCTACTAGTACAGATTGTTTTTATAGAGTATTATGCAAATTAATGGAAAAGAAAATTAAAGAAGTGAAAAAACTTCTTAGATGAAAATGAAGCATTTTCAAACAAGAAAAAAACCAGAAAGTTCAGCTGCATTTTGGAAAAGCACCTTTAGGAAAGTAATTAAATATAACGACATATCCTGCTTTCCAGTTTTTTAGAAAAATCTGGATTACTTTGAAGAATACTAGGTTAGATACAGGTAGTCCTCAACATACAACAGTTTGCTTAGTGACCATTTGAAGTTATAATGGCACTGAAAAAAGTGAGTTATGATCATTTTTCACTCTTATGACCATTGCAGCATACCCATGATTACGTGATTTACATATGGATGCTTGACAACTGATTCACATTTATGACAGTTGCCATATCCTGGGTCATGTGGTTACCTTCTGCATCTTTCTGACAAGCAAACTCAATGAGGAAACCAAATTCACTAATTTAACAACTGCAATGATTCACTTAACAAATGAGGCAAGAAAAGTTGTGAAATGGGGCAAAACAAAGGAAATTTGTGTAAAAAGCCCAATTCAGACAGTGACATCTGTTAAGTTTGCATGAAGAGGCAGACACGGAGTGCTTCAGCTCTTAAGTTTATTTATGACTTCAGCTCAGAACGGACCCAATTTGGCTTAGCCGAGGCAGCTATATATAGCCGGCTGCCTCGCTGACAATAATCAGTGGTTTTCCGCGCACTTTTGAACCAATGATTTCAAACACTTTACAAGAACAACCAATCAATTCAAACTCTGCATTCATAACACCACTCCCCACTAGGTTTAGTCCATACTCAAACCCCATCTATCTAGTGTATTCTTTTAAATAGGTGGGGCTCTTACGTGTACGTTGAGACCTACGTGGTTCAGATGTTTTAATGTTCTCACCCAGTGAAGGAGGAAATGTGTTTGTTAACATCTCCTTACTTGGACTTCTAGTAATGGTAGAACCTGTTTGGTTACTACAACCTGGTCTCTCCTCCCAATCCATCTCCAACCCAATGTCAGCACCCAAGTCTGGTAGTGATGTGCAATCTTCCATTTGTAAAAATGGTTGTTGGCACTGTGACAGGTTTTGGGATGGTTCCTGTCGTGCTAGCTCATTACACATGGGGTTGATTCTTGCTTGCTGACTACCCTCATAATCCTCCCCTTCCCCCCTAGAAGAGGCAGTAGGGGAGCAATGGCGATGCTCCTGAGGTAGTCTGGATCTTAACTGATCAATGTGCCTGCTCCAGAGGACACCATCCTCCATTTGTACCCTGTAAGACCTGGGGCCCGTGATTTGGGTTATCTCAGCAGGAATCCATAATGGTTCACCCAGAAGGTTTTTGGCATAAACAGAATCACCCACAGTGAATGTGCAAATTTTGCTAGTGGAATCTAGAGGTGCGTTGGGTGCATAAGTGGGATGAAGGCGGTCAAGGGGAGATCTGAGTTTCCTACCCATCAACAATTCGGCTGGGGTTAAGTTAGTTGAGGGGTTGGGAGTGATATGCTAGACACTGAGTAGTTTTTCAACTTTCTCAATGATGTCCCCTGGACCCAATTGCTGAAGTTTTTCCTTGGTAAAAATCGTACCATGCGTTCAGCCCAGCCGTTAGCCGAAGGATGCCCAGGGGCTGTCAGGGCATGTCTGATGCCCTGCTGTGCTAAATATGATTCAAAAAGGTTGGATGTAAATTGAGGACCATTGTCAGAAACAAGCACATCAGGTACAAAAAGTTTTTTAAGCTGTTTGATGACAGCTTCAGCTGTGGTGGATGCCATAGGGATAACCTCTAGCCATTTGGAGTATGCATCAACTATAATAAGGAAAGTGTGCCCTCTGGTAGGGCCAGCAAAATCAATGTGAATCCTGGACCATGGGCCCCTAGGACATTCCCATTCCTGTTGGGGGTGAGAGGTGGGGCAGGCCTGACTTCCTGACAGTTGGGACAAGATGCAACCCAGTTTTCAACCATTTTGTCAATACCTGGCCACCATACATAACTCCTGGCCAATCCCTTCATTCTGACAATTCCCGGATGACCCTCATGTAACATTTCCAAAACCTCTTTCTGTAGTTTTGCAGGAATAACCACCCTGTTACCCCACAAAATACATCCTCTCAATACAGATAACTCAGTTTGTCTGGATTTAAAAGGTTGGGCAAGTTGAGGTAGATCTTGTAGTGGCCAACCTTTTTGATCCAGCCTACAATAGGAGCCAATAAAGTGTCTTTGGCAGTTTCTCTGGCAATCTCAGCAGCATGGACTGGAAGCTTGGTAACAGTTTCTAGAAAAAAGGTGTGAGTCTCAGGAGCAGGGTCCTCAATGTGTGAAGGAAGTGGGCAGCGACTCAAAGCATCTGTGTGTCCAATATCTTTTCCAGGTCTGTGGATAAGTTTGTATGAATAAGCAGCCAGAAATTCAGTCCATCTCAGCATTCTTGGTGACAGGATCGTGGGCGTTGGTTTGTCCCCTGCCACGATGCCTAATAGAGGTTTGTGATCTGTGACAATAGTAAATGTTCTCCCATATAAATACTCATGGAATTTCTTGACAGCTGCAACAATTGCCAAGGCTTCCTTGTCCAGTTGGCTGTAATTTCTCTCTGCTTTAGTCAAAGTGCGAGAGTAAAATGCAATAGGAGCTTCCCTCCCACTGGGAAGCATGTGGCTCAACACCCCTCCGACTCCAAAAGGGGATGCATCACAAGTCAGTACAACAGGCAAATTCTCAGAGAACTGTATCAGTACAGAATCAGAAGTGATTTGTCTCTTAACAGTGTTAAATGCAGCTTGTTCTTTTCTGTCCCAGACCCATGCAGATTTTTTGTCCAGTAATCTACGTAAGGATTCTGCAGTGGTTGCTTTCTGTGATAAAAGTTAATGAGTCCCAGGAACGCTTGCAAGTCTGTTTTGCATTTTGGCCTGGGGGCTTCTTTGATTGCGTGAACTTTGGCCTCTGTGGGGTGGATGCCATGTTTATCAATCATGTAACCCAAGAATTCCACTTTATCAGTTCTAAGAGTGCTCATTTCTTCTTTGACTTTTAACCCCACTTTTTTGAATCTGGTTAGGACTTCTCTGAGTCTCTCATGTAACTGAGTGTCATTTTCAGCAGAGATTAAAATGTCATCAAAATAGGGCACCACCCCTGGCAACCCTTGTAGCATCCTTTCCATAAGGCTTTGGAAGATGCCTGGTGCCACGCTTACTCCAAATTGCAACCTTTTGCATTTGAAAGCACCTCTATGGGTTACAGTGGTTTGGGCTTCTGCAGTTTCATCATCAACTGTTAACTGTTGATATGCCTGGGCCAGGTCCAATTTGGCGAAAACTGTGCCCCCGCCAAGAGAATGTAATAAATGATGCACTACTGGAACTGGATATGCGCTCTGTTGTAGCGCATGGTTCAATGTCCCCTTGTAATCTCCACAGATTCTCACAGACCCATCAGCCTTGACTGGTTGACTATGGGTGTCTCCCACTTGGACTGGTCAGTGGGCTCTAAAACCCCTTGAGCTATTAGTTTATCTAATTGTGCATCAATTTTTTCCTTTAAGGCAAATGGGACCCTTCTGGGTTTTAAACGGATTGGTTGTACCTTGGGATCTGTGTTAAAGGTGATAGGGGTCCCCAAGTACTTGCCTAATCCGTCACTGAAGACCTCTGGAAACTCAGACTTCAAGGCCTCTTCCCACTCAGTGTTGCTCACGTGATTGATGCCAGTCACCTCGATGCCCAGCGGGTTGAACCATTCAAGTCCCAGCAGACTTGGGCGGTCCTTGTCCACAATGGTCAGTGGTAGATGCTTGGTGTGGCCCTTGAACTTCACGTTGAATTCTCTTGTTCCAACTACTGGGATCTTGTTCCCTTGGTAGTCTTTAAGAGTCAAAGCCTGCTTCTTGAAGTGAGTCTTCTGAATATTTGGTAACAGTCTTTGAATAGTGTCCCATGACACCATAGATAGGTATGAGCCTGAGTCCACTTCCATTTGGCAAGGCCTTCCTTCAATCAGTACCTTGACATGCACTTTTCTGCTTTTTAAAGGGGATGAATGACCAATAGTTACTGTCTGATGAGTTTCATTCTTCCCATTTGCTTCTGTGCTGCGCCTCATTTTCTCACTGAGGTTGTTAGGCTTGAATTCTTTGTCTTTGCTTGCAGCAAGCTTCCTTCTGTTGGGTGGAGTTCTGGATGATTTGCAGACTCTTGCTAGGTGCCCTCTTTTTTCACAACGGAGGCAAATGGTGTCTAGAAACTTGCATTCAGTGCGGGGGTGGCTTCCCCCACAACCTCTGCAGGAGAAATCTTGCCTCTTTCTTCCCAGGTCTTTCTTTTTCCGCTCCATTCTGAGTCTGTAAATTCCTTCCTCCGCCTCACTGCAATCTGACTCAGAATCTAGTTCCTCACAATGATTTGTGGTGGATTTTCCCCCATCAGAATGGCTCGTGGCCCTGTTCATCTTCCTCATGGCTGCTGCTGAGGACTTGGTAGCTTCTGCTGAAGAGGCTTCTTCTATGGCTTCTTTCAGCATGATCTTAGGTTTCATTAATAACTTGCTCTGTAACACCTTGTCTTTAAGGCCCAGTACAAAACGATCGCGCATGGCCTCTTCTAAACAGTTGAATTCGCATGCACCCCCAATGTCTCTTAAACTTGCCACGAAGTCATTTACGCTTTCGTTTTCCCCTTGATCACGATGGTAAAACTCGTGTCTCTTAATGAGGCACGATACTTGTGGCGTGTAATGGGCTCTTAACAACCTTTCCAGATCAGGCCAAGCCATTACCTTCACATCTGCTGCTCCTGCGAGTGCCTTCGCCATCTTGAAAACTGCCGGACTGCAGTATGTAAGAAAGACTGCCCTCTTCCGCTGCTCGGAAATGGCGGCAAGATCGTTTCCCTCCAGATACATTTGGAAACGATCTGCATACGACTCCCAGTCTTCTGCCGTCGGATCGAACGGGGCTGGGGGGGTGTTCAGCGCAGCCATCTCGCTCTTCTTCTGTTCCGCATCGCCTTCTTCTTCAGGGGAATCCCACCTTCGTCGCCAGTGTTAAGTTTGCATGAAGAGGCAGACACGGAGTATTTGTGACTTCAGCTCAGAATGGACCCAATTTGGCTTAGCCGAGGCAGCTATATATAGCCGGCTGCCTCGGCTGACAGCCAATCAGAGTGCAGGGTTTTCCTGCACTTTTTAACCAGTGATTTCAAACACTTTAGAAGAACAACCAATCAATTCAAACTCTGCATACATAACAACATCCACGCTCTATGGTTTGAATATAAAATAAGTATTCCTTAAGTCAAGGAGATATTGAAATGGAGGGAAACTAATCAAGGAGAAAAGCACCTGCCTGAGCAAGGGTTTGGACTAGAAGACCTTGAATGTCCCTTCCAACTCCGTTATTGTTAAATGAAAATTATGTCACAAATGATTCCAGAAGACTTTGGAGAAATTTTAGAGTGAAAACAATGCCATGTAAACATGTCCATTAGGATTATATTAAGTTTTTAAAATTTCAATAATGCAAGGAAATACAGCAACATATTAAAAATAAACACATAGCCTAAAAAGAAATGTTTGATATCAGAAATTAAAATGTGATATGCTTAATATATTTGAATTTTACTGATTTTTAATTAATTGATTGATTTTTGTATTTTGTACAATCACATCCTTTTGAAAAATGGTCTGAATTTTTCAAGGCAAAGAGGCCTAAAAAGAATGACAGAGGTAACCTCCTATCTAAGTTGTCCAAATAGTGTATATTACTTTGTGTGGGAAATATTTTGAGCTTTATGCCACTCTCCAGAAGAGAGTATCTGCCTCAATATCTGTCTATATGCATATATCCATGAATTAAAACCCTTCTTGTCTCCTTATTCCTTTTTCTGAGACTTCTTCTATTCTGTCCTTTCTTTTATTCTTCAAGTTTGTGCCTTCTAATGATGTCTTTTGTTCATCAGAGAAATTTGCCTTGCCACCCTTGACAATGTAAGAATTAGCTAAAAGCAGGTGGGGACAACCAAATAAATCCCTCTAAAAGGGTCATTTTTTGGCTGAAATGTAAGACATGGTAAGAAGGCCTCATTCAAAAATAATCCTGAATAGCTGACCTTTTGTCACCCTGCTTTGCCTTTGATAATTTCAAATCTTCTGACACATTGAACAGCTTGTTCATTGACTTCTCTGATGCTGTCTTTGTAGCTCTGTGACATGGATCTCTAGAGCTTTTTTATACAGTAGATGGCTCGAAGTGAGATTTTCCATACCTTTTCATGCTAAAATGTAAGGTTCTGACATCCTGAAAGGCACAAGATTAAAAACTATTTAAGAAAATAACAGTTAATAAGAAAATGAATGAAACAAAAACTAGTCTGGGCATCATGTGCTATTATTTCTATTTATTCAATAAAAAAGGATATGTTGTAGGCATCCTTATTTTTTATTTATTTAATATCCAAAATCTTCATTCTGAAAACAGATTTCAGGATTAATCTCAGATACAATCTGGGTTCAATTATTCAACATATAAATTGTACCCTTTGCAGGATAATTCATACTTATTAAACAATATCTTCTGAATACACTCTGAAGAAATACAATCAGAAGCTGTTATTATATATTTTTCCCTCTGCATTTTCTTCATGGAATTCTGACCAATCTATATGACACACTACTCCCATTTCATTCTTCCAATAATCCTATCCAAGACTGTGTGTTGGACTGGGGGTTGTGGAACAAACAGTAGATTTCAAGGGATCATGAAAAGAGGTTTTGGAGAGACATTCAACCTTCATGTTTCTGAACTAGCAAACTGATTAGAAGCCTCTTCCAACACAAATCTAATACAGCAGAACCAACTATAAGTAAATAAAACAACAAAGATTTCTAACTAAAGAAAAGGTTTCTCAAGTCTATGAATTGCTTTGAAAATGGCTTAGGAAAAATATTTCCCACAAATAAAAAAATAAGAAAAGGCCAGAGTAAAATGTGGAAATGGAAACCCATGTCATCATCCTCAGCCCAAATTAAAGACAAAAAATTCTTGAACTAGATGATATATGACTTCTTATGGATAGCAAATCTGAACAAAAAAAGTTCCTTTCTATTGGAATGGTTACAAAGAAAAGGGAACCTATTTCCACTTGTGGTGCTCATATCCCGTGTGGTCTGGATTGTTTAGGAGACAGGTAAAGTTACAAATCAAAGAATTAATACTACCACTACTGGTTCTCCAGAACTGGTCAGAACCTGCTGAATACCACCTCTGCCCCTAATCCTAACTTGTAATTTCTGTTCACTAACATATTTTTCTGTACAGATGAAGATTAACATTAATAAAACATGTTTTTGTGTCCAGGATGAACCAGCATTGGTTTCGCCCATTTGTTGAGCACACATTTTGCTTTTCCTCTCTTTGAAACCTCAAGAATCCAATTTGTCTAAATGGGCACCAGTTACCTGTTTATAGTGACCATTTTCCTACCACAAATCATTTTATTTTTTTCACATCACTGTTGTACATAAGTTTCCTAAGTATTAAGATTTTTTTTTTGAGAGAAGAAAGTAAATGTGATAAATGTGGAGTTCTCAGATAGTTTTCTTCAGTGCTGAGTTTCCCCCCAAAATTAGATTAATTCTTCTTATGATGAAAGCAGGCGTAGTCTTTTGCCATAGATAAACATCTTTAATCACTTTCATGTTGGAATGAAAGTTGCTTAAGAATGTGAAAGCTGAGTGGCTGAAAAAGAGAAGTTGTTTTGAATAAATGATTGGGTTCACCTTAGGGCAAGGGTGTCAAACTGGCCCCCATGGGCTGGATGCGTCATACCCTGATTCCGCAAAGGCAAAAAATGTCCCGATACGTCATGATACATCACATGATGCAATCGAGTTTGACACTTATGCCTTAGGGGGAGAGATTGCTGTCTGACTTACAGACCACTTTTTAGTAAATGGTTTCTACACATGGAGTGTAATATATTTTGAACACATGAGCACCTCTTGAGAGATTGTCAGTAGATTAGTGTGCAACTTTTATTTCAAGATGAAGCTTCCCTTTTTAAATATAGCAAATCACCATTCATTAATTGAAACATGAATATTAAGACCCAGAACAATTCATTTAAATGAATATGAGAAATACAAAGCTCATTAAATATTAAAGACCACATATACTTAAAAGCATTCTAAATGTTTGCATCGTTGCCTTTCTTCCAATTACCTTAAGAGGAGTCGGCAGGTTTGTGTGTGTGTGCATGTGTCTGCATAGGCATACAATAATTATATATTGTCCTCGACTTACAACCTTTCATTTAGTGACCATTCATAGTTACAACGGCAATGAAAAAAGTAATTTTGGAACATTTCTTACACTTCTGATCATGAGGATGATCACAATGTGGGTGCTTGGCACATATTTATGAAAGTTGCACTGCCTTGGTTTCATGTGTTCACCATTTTTAACTTTTCTGACCCGCTTCTGATGAGCAAAATCAACGGGAAAGACAGGTTTGCTTAATCATTGTATGATTTATTTAATAACTGCATGATACACCTAATAACTGTGGCAAAAAAAAATGATCGTAAAATGGGGCAAAACTCACCAAAACTCACTATTTGCTTAGCAAATAGTAACAGAAATTTTGGGCTCAATTGTGGATGTAGGTCCAGGACTACCTGTAAATGAACACTATTGTTTTACACCTGCGGTGTCAAACTTGTTTTCATTGAGGGTTGTATTTGACCTTGGGAGGGGCATGGCCAGCTCAACATCACTCATCTGTGGTGGTCTGAGCACTCTGCCAGCAAAAATGGACCTCCGAAGGGCTGTGTGTGGCCCTCCTGAGCTCTGTTTCACTGTCAGAGGGTTGCAGGAGGTCATCAAAGCCGAAAACAGAGCTCAGGAGAGCAGAATGCAGCTCTCCTGACCTCCATTTTTGCTGGCAGAGGCAATGCAGTCCTTCACTGTTCCCAGGGCAGCCCCACAGGCTAGACGTAAGCACCACACTGGCCAGATCCGGACAATGGTCCTTGAATATAATACTCCTGTTTTACATTATATTTTTTTAAAAAATAAATTTAAGTAAACCAATAAGTGAAGCTAGACAGTGGTAGGCTTAAAGTCATCCAGCCAGCTCCATGGTTCAATAGCAATTTGAACTTAAATCACCTGGATCCCAACACTTGGTTGTATGCCTCCAAGGTTCAGTTTTCCTTTATTCATTACACCATAAGTCTTATTAGATTAATTGAACCAACTATCAGCAAAATCAGGTGCTGGGATATTATCTGAAATAAACCTCCTCAGAAAAACACATCTTTATGATAATCATTTCCTCCATCCCTGCAGCTAATTAGTAGTCAAGGCAAGAGAACTACTGAGGACAGTTCTCTGGCTCGTTTTGCTTGCTCGCCTCTGAATGATGCTATTAATATTGCAAGAAAGTGCTCCACTGCCTTCCAGGCTTGTTTCTCCAACAAACAGCAATGACTTTGGCTATTCAATTCCTCTCCTTTCTCCCAGCATCAGAATTACATTTAGATTTATGTGTACCACATAAGCCATAAATTTAAGCTCAGCATTTGTTATAGTGTTCTTCCTTGCTAAATTTTAGTGTTCTTTGCAAAATAGAAAATCAACATTTTGAAAGTTGATAGGGGAAAAATAGATGTGTGTTTGTTTAAAAAAAAGCCCCCCAATATAAACCAGTATAATCCATTGTTCCACCCAAAGCCTATGTGCAATAAACACAATTATATAAATTGAAAGGAATCCAATTAACTGGTGGTGATAGGAGAATAGGATTTCTTTTACTTATATCAAGCTAGTATAGGCGAGGCATTGGGAAAGAGAACATGGGACTTGAAAGCAGAAGCCCTGCTTATCATTTATTCATATATAAAGAATACATGGAAGTAAAAATGTGATCCTTTAGGTATCTGCAATGGCATGCCCAAGTGAGAAGAAGCGGTCTCCAATTAGTGAAGGCAGAGAAAGTACTATTTGTATTGAGTTTTCAGTTTGGAGCTGGGAGAAAATTAAAGAGTAAGAATTAAAATGCAAGGCCATTGTCATAGTCAGATGCTGAGTTAGTGACTATACCATCTGCTGTAGGAATATTTATGTGTTTGTAGAATGCTCTGCTTTAAATCTGCAAATAAATAAATAAAAATATCAAGGGTACTTCAAGTCTTCAATGCTATCTCCCCAAATCTGTATCCTATACTTCTGTGCCTGGGCTCTATCTTTATTCAGAAAATGGAGGAGAATTCACCATAAATTATGGAGAATAAACTATACTTACTGCATGGTAATCCTGTGACCTGAGGGTTCAGGATTTTTTTTTAAAAAAAAATCTTCTCAGAGATCTGCATTACAGAAAAAGCAATTAAGACTCTTTAGATGTTTATTGTATCTCTCAGTTTTCAAAGCTTGAAACCTACTGGCGAAAATCTATTATGTTATTCTCCAAATATTGCAGTGAGTTGAAACTCTGAAATCTCAAAAGCCAGGAAAATGTCAGTTCTTTTAGAGCTTTCAATGATAAGCGTATCCTGCTGGGGCAGGGAGATGCTAAATTATTCTCTCACCTGGCTTCAATCACTAGCTCCCCCTAATTAAAATAATTGTTGAAGGTTATGATAAATTTCTGATATAAATTCTGAAGACTTACTGCTTGCCAGAACTGGACAGTGCTGAGTTTCTTGTACCAATAGTCCAGCCTGTTTCACAGTGTCTTTGTACATGGTTCCTTGCTTCGCTCTCTATGTACCAAGAAGAAGTTCTCGCCCTTATTTAAATAAAAAAATAGTAATATATAGAGTGCGTAAAGCCTATGCCAGTGTATTAAATCATTTCTTGAGTAGCTTCCCAGCACCCCTTACAGATTCAAAAGGAATTTCTAACTGCTACAGAAACTATAACAATCAAGTAGAGTTCTGTTTTCTCTTTTGGCTCTTTCAGAATTATTTAACATCTATTTTAATAGGTGTTAACTTATTATATTCTTCTGGCAATTCTACTATTCTTTCTCTTTTTAGTGGGCAATAATCTAGTCCCCTCACTGATATAAAATACCCAGTCTTCAACCTCATAGTTTATCCACTTTAGAACCAGGTTATTGTCTCATAAAATTGTTGCAATTGCAGTATTAATGCTGGCTATTATTTTTAGAGGCCAGTTCATAAACTTCATCATAAAGATTTATGTCTTTTTTTACTTGCTTAAAGTTTTCAGACTGTGGTCCATATCCTGCCATTGATTTTTTTTCCTTGCAGAAAATCCAGGCTATTTTTATATTATTGTTGCAATTGGTTCCTCCTTTGTGATTTAATGCTGCAACATCAAAATGATGCAATTTTATTCCTAACATAAATTTATTAATGTTGTACCGCAGAATTGATGCCATAAAACATAATCACTCTTGGTCCAAAGGGTAAGTGCTGTGTGGATCTGACACAACTGTGCATCATTGTGAGAAGCCACCATTTTTCTTAATATTCGCCTATGAAAACAAAGTTATCAATGAGTGATGTTGCTATTATTTTGCTGATGGCGAATCCAAACAGAACATTGTTCCCAGCCTGAAACAGTAGAGAAAACACAACACTGGCATTTACATTCAGACGCTACCCATCATCAAATAGCACCTGAACAAATTTTTTAAAATAAACAATGTACAGATTAAAAAACAAGTTAAAAGTCCAGAGAGGAATGTGGGGAAAGAGTAAAATACAACAACAGCAATTTGGTTTGAAGCATTGAACAAATCTGACATCAAGCAACTCTTGGAGTATTTAATATAGGAAACTATCTGTGAATATAGAGCCTGTGTATCTCTACGACAATAGCATTTCATAAAATTGCAAGAATACTCCTCATTTAAATTTCAGCTGTGGGAAGAAAACATTGGGATTTCCAATTGGATCAATGAGACTCTTCAGAGGACTATGAGAAGGGGAACGCTCAATTATACCCATCTTACTGAACACTGCTAGCAGAAGGCTAAATCTAGGAAATAGATTATCGTTCTTAGTACAACAAATAAACAAATTTCAAGTTTAAAATTTTAATAATTTACTTTTCAATTTATAGAATCTTATATCATAGCTGGAAGGAATCTTGAAAATAATGTAACCAAACTCTTTTCATTCTATTGGAGTACCAGATTTTACTTATTCTATTTCATTCACTTTCTTTTTGGTAATAGATCTATTGATGTGCTTACCATTTTGCTACTTTTTGAAATTCTTTTTAACTATTCAATAGCCTTTTGAGTTTGGTATATTGATTAAGGAGGCTAGAAAGTCAGAGACCCTGAGTTCAAGTCTCACCTGAAGCTTAAAGATAACTGGGTGACCTTAGGCCAGTCCCTATTTCTCAGACCTGGGAAACAGGCAATGACAAACCACTTCCAAAATCTTGCCAAAATAACTAGAGGGACTTACTGTATCCAGGCAGTGATCAGAAATCAATACTGACTCATAAGTCTTTACAGAGAATTCTCATTAGTGAACAGGTAAAATATAAAAATAAGCTCTCCAACAATCAGTGAAGAATCAAAGATCCATTCCTTTTAATCAATTACTAACCCAATGCCTCAGATAATTCTCAATGGGACAAATATATTATTATTATTATTATTATTATTATTATTATTATTATTTATTAGACTTGTATGCCCCCCTCTCTCCCTAAGGACTCAGGGCAGCGAACAATAAAAAACCCAATACAATTACGATAAAAAGACATTAAACCAATACAAGCCTAATCAATCGTTAAAAATTTAAAAATTAAAAACAACGGTTGTTTTTTACTTGTTTTTAATTTTTAAATTTTTAACGATTGATTAGGCCTGAAGTCAGTCCAGACCGGCCTGTTGAAACAACCAGGTCTTCAGGTCCTGGCGGAAGGAGCAGAGATCAGGGGCCAAAAGGAGGTCCACAGGGAGTTGGTTCCATAGGGCGGGCGCTCCCACAGAAAAGGCCCTACCCCTGGGCACCGCCAGTCGACAATGACGTACCCCAAGGAGGCCCCACCTATGGGAGCAAGTACCCTGGCCCCAAGCCATTTAGGACTTTATAAGTTGTTACTAACACCTTGAAACTAACCCTACCAACTTTAAATTTTGCTTTTGTCTGTTACATTCAGTGAAACTAACTTATACGCTCAGAGGAACAAACTGTCCAGGAAGATCCAAATATCAAGCAATTACAGAGTATAGCACCTTTTTAATATGGGGGAACTCTATTCAGTAGAAAATTTATTCCCTCATCTTTTCCAGATATTTTTTATTTACTTTATCTGCTCCATCAACACTCACTAAATTTAATAAACTCTCAAATAATAGTAAATAGTATAATAATAGTAAATAGTAAATAAATAGTAAATAGTAAATAAATAAATAAATAAATAAATAAATAAATAAATAAATGGAGAATGCCAGCCCAAATTGTTTAGGCCATCCTTGAACTTCAGAGAGACTGAAATTACATATCACTATAGAACTTTCCAACTATGGCTGCATACAGTATATTTCATTATTGAATACCCAATGAAACAGCACTATTAAAACCTCCAGATCAGATTGCCCATGCTGAAAAAGGCTAGCGGCTGTTGTAGTCCAATGCATTTGCTTCTTCCTCCTATGAGTCAATTTACTAAACTGTCATAAAATGCCTATATTTATTTAAGCCTAATCATGATTTTGTTCATGTAACGAATAGTTCACTTGTCAATTGCCAGTCATTTTTGTCTTCATTCCCACCCCCCCGAACTGTCTTTTAATGACTCCCTGAAGCATTTTCAGGAAAAAATGCATATCATTAGCTTATTATTAAAGATCACATACCTGAGATATTTTATCTTGAAAACTCAGTCTTGCATTATATATGGCAATCATCCATATATAATGCTCTCCTGTGTTCTTATTGGATTAACTTGTCAAAATATTCTCATGACAATGCACAGCATGTTATAGTTTTATTTGGCAATATAATGGCCTCTTCTCAGCTTTGTGCACCATTACAGAAACTACACCTCTAGTTAATTTTTTTAGATATCAGAATAACTATTCTATTGTAAATATAAATATGTTCCAAAGCATTGGCAATGTTCTCTGTCAGATTTGTTTGTACATTTTGAAATTTTGATTGTACAATAAGGACTTCATTTCTTTATTAACCAGTGGTGTTCCATAAACTGTTCCTTTTTAACTTTGTAAAATTGATTTTATTTTATCTCCCAAATCAGATTTTTTTGTAACTCTTCAAGGAAAAGCTAGGTGCTCCACCAACCCTTTCTTCAGAATCTTTAAAATAGAACCATGAATGCTTATGTTGTTTCTTTTTTTAGCCAACTTCCTAAGAGTTTGTTTGTTTTGCAAAAGAAGTTTCTTTTTTCTTACTTCTCTGGAAGTGTTTTAGAATTTGTTAGAAAAATATTTTAATTATGTTTGGAACATTATTTTTGATTGTGAAAGTATCTTCCCCCCTCATCCCAGCCACCTGCACTCTTACTATCCATCTTTGTACACTTTGCCCTGCTATCTTTTCTTAATCTAAAAAAAGTTCCAGTGGGATAAAATGCAGTGGGAGTTATGCTGAAGCATGGGAACTAGAGACAGAGGGACTTCTGACATTATTAGAAAGTAGGATTGATATTAGGTTCTTGGAGGAAAGATAGAATGTAAAAGTAATAACTAAATAAAGAAAATATGTGAAGTAGCAGTTCATATGAAAATATGACCAGCTCCTGGATAAGTGAAAATATATCGTATTTTCTAATTAATGTCAAATTATTCATTCAATCAAGAAGTGAAATCAGCTGTACTTCTACAAAAGGGTAAGGGCATTTTATAGGTTAGCTAAGTATAGTAATACTTGAAAAACTGTATTTTAATTAGTTAAAATTAATATTTAACATAAAGTCAATGCTGCCATTTAAGAGACCGATATAATTGCAGAATTGGTAAGGGAAAACAAACCATCAACAAGGATTTGCAATGACTATAGAAAAATTAATTGAGCTCAGTAGATTGACAAAAATCCAAATGACTTTTGTTTGGGCATTCAATAGAAAAACAAACAGAAGGATACATGATCATTGCATTTGGTGTTATTGCAACAATGCCCAAGGACTCACTTCTTCCAGGATAGATTTAATTTGCCAAATTACAGATCTTCTTTATACAAAGATATAAATCTTGTTTGACTTTAATGGCATTGATTCTGCATAATTCTTTTTAACACTCTGACTTGAAAAACACATTGTAAACATCCATAAGACTTGACCTTAACATCTCCATAGTTTCAGCAACAAATACTTGAGGTTCAGAAATAACTTTCAGGAGATGGTAAATGCTTATGTATGTATTATTTAATGATATTAAATTCATAATGCACTTTTTTATAAGAACATGAAAACATACATGATAAAATAATTACCAAATCTAGTCAGGTAATCATACAGTCTGAGTAGTAACTCATACAGACAGACCTTGTTTAACAGTGATAATTGTGACTGAAAACACCATCTCTAACTGATATGGTTGTTAAGCATGATGTCATATGACCATGCTTCTTAATGACATGAATTCCAAAAGTCCTGATTGCTGCTGTTAGATGAATTGTGCATAGTCATTAAATGAGAACCTTATGTGACTGCAACCTCATGTGATAAGCAAGTTCCTTCCAGCTTCCTCATTAACTTTGCTTGCGGGGAAGCACCAGGGAAGATGATCATGTGAACGTGGAAATACTTCAACAGCCAGAATTTCGAGAACCATTTGAAAGTAGCACTTCTTCAGCACCATTGTAACTTTGGTCCCTGAATGAGTGGTCATTAAGCAAGGACTACTAGTATAAATGCTAAGTTTCTGACTATGCGCTATTATTAATTTCTATTTCAGCATATATTAAAAGGTAGTTACTGCAACCCTATACTCAATGCTACACAAAATACAGTATAGTGGTGACTAAAAGAGTTAAGTTTTACCCATCTGATACTATCCAGCAGAGTAGCCATGCTTGGGTCCCCTTGATTAAACTGAGACTTTTTTGGGATCTGTGAAACCTACCTTTTCTGTAGCATTGTTTGTGCCATGGAATGTGCCCTTACTCAAGATTTATATGATCCATATGATTTTGATGATGTTTGGATAGGGGGATAGGACTCCCCTATTCGTGATGTTTATGTTTGTGTTACGGCTGTGCTGGACTTACCTGATGATGGTGATGATGGTGATGAGGAGGAGGAGGAAGTGGAGGCAGGGGCATAAGGAATAATAGCCCTGGGGGGGAGGGTGGATTCCAGCAGTGTTGAAGCCACTGTGGAGGCAGTTCCAGCAAGTCCCCATGGCTCCCTTGCTGATCACTGCAAGCTTTTCAGGGTTTCAGGTTCACCCATCCCACTCTATGCAAAAGTGTACTTTAAAGTGCAGAACTGTGGGAGGCATCCCGCTTGCAGCACTGGCACAGAAAAGTTTGCTTTATTATTGGATTGCCATCTTGCAATTATTTTGTAGTTAGTGTTGTCCTGTTTTGGTTAATTATCCATTATTTCATTTTTTTTAATGTTAGTTTACTATTGTGAACTGCCCAGAGTCAATGGGAATTGGGTGGTATCCAACCTGAATAAACCAAATAAATACATGTATATATATTTGATTGCATATAACTACATATAAGGTATTTGGTGATGTGGTTAGGACAGAACTATGAGTGCAGGACTACAAAGTCAAATTTTAGCTTTGAGAGAACAAAGAGGCAGTATTTCATGATCATATGAAATTTCTTTCTTAAGAGTTACTGTTATGGAATTTATCTGACAGTACCTGATTCCTGGAGTCTATATTCACCTCTTGGTAGCTTTTCCTTATCAGATTTTAAAAAAATGTTTTATAGCTAAACCAGCAGCTTTCACACACCCCTGGGATTGGATTGTATATTTGAGAAAGGGGATCTATTCTTCTGCCATATTTCCTTCTTCAATACCTACTACAAGCTAGTTTTCAACCATAATTTAGCATTGCAAATATTGATGCTGAATTTCTTCTAAAATATTCTAAATATTATTATATTATTTATATTATTTTTAGAATATTTTGGAATTTTGACAACAGAAATATTGACTTTTACATGGGAGACATATCAAAGCTTTATCCTGTTGATCAGAATTTGAACTTTTTTTTTTTTAATTACATTTATATGCCGCCCTTCTCCGAAGACTCAGGGCGGCTTACAACTTTTGGAGCACAACCCAATGCGCTCAGCAATAGCCTTCATTCCATTGTATATGCCTGCTTATTACTAAGCGGCAACTTGCTTCTTCTTAAATGTTAGCTTCATATGTTTTGTTTTCTTTTGCTTTTCGGAAGCTGATCTTTGAAACCTGACCTCTGCTCTTTATTGAGTTCCTGTACACAAGAAATATAAAGCATTTCTATGGGTGAAACCACTCTAGAACAGGGATGTCAAGTTTGCCACCCACGGGCCAGATGCATTGGGTGCTGTCCCCACCTCCGCCTGGTTTAGTGAAGGGGAAAAAAGTCTGGTATGTCACGTGACGACACCGTTATGACGCGAGTTTGACACTCCTGCTCTAGAACATCCTCTAAGAACAAAACAGCAGCACCATCTTGAATATTTCTAAAATAGTCTGCTCTTTTTACACCTTTTCAAATCAAAGGTGTAAGTGATGCCCTCTTCCTTTAGTAATGGATAAAAAGGTTTGTAGCCTGCATGCCATGTCATCCACTACCCAGCTAATGTTTTATGCAGCCAACACTCTTGTCTGTGTTTGTAGATGCAGTAATGCTGTCCTGAAAGTCAACAATATTTAGGATTAGTTGACTTTGCTTGTTAGAAAGTCACAAAAGGTGATCACGTGATCTTGGGACACTGCAACCATCATAAAATGAACCAATTGCTAATTGGTTTTAATCATGTGATTATGGGAATGCTGTAATGGTCATAAGTATGAAAAACAGTCATGTCACTTTTTTCAGTGCTGTGTAATTTTGATTGGTCACTAAATGAATTGTTGTAAGTAAGGAAAACCTGTACAATATAGACTATTTAAACATATACTTTGTAAACAATAAGACAAGACTAAAGGTCCATAGAAGTAGGTAATATGGATTTTTCTGATGCTTAACTGAAAAACTCATCCCTTTTCATTTTTTTTTGTAATTTAGAAATTCATCTACTGGTATAAGCTGTAAACTCAAAAAGTGGCATTTTTAAGGCAGGCAGAATGAGAGTTATCTGAAGGTGTCACGCAGGAGCTGTTTTTTTTTCTGCATTTACTTATTGTCTGGTTTAGTCTGAAGTGTTTGGCTGAAGGTGTTGTCTGTGAGCCATAGACTGTATAACAGGATGGTCAACACATTGTGGAGTTTCAAAACATTAATAGGCTCTCCCTTGAAATTAAAACTATAGAGCAACAGAATCATAGGTATAGAAATAAGCTTTTATTCCAAAACCTGGTCTAGGGAAGAACCCTCAGACTATTTGAGACAAATAGTGTCCAACTTTAACAGCTCCCATGGTCAGTATTATGTATGTAGGTTTGAATGTCATTGGTTTAGTTTGAATTGTTCTTGTAAAATGTCAAATAGGATTGGTTTAAATAGTGCGGGAAAACCCTGCACTCTGATTGGCTGGCAACTACGGCTGCTGGCTATAAAAGCCCGTAGCCCAGCCAAGTCGGGTCCATTTGAGCTGTAGTCACTTAATAAACTCTTCACTGAAGCTCTTCGCATCTGACTCTTCATGCAAACTTAACACTGGCGACGAAGGTGGGATTCCCCTGAAGAAGAGACGACGCGGAAGACAAGCAGAAGGGCGAGATGGCTGCGCTGAACACTTCCCCAGCCCTGTTCAGTCCGGTGGCAGAAGACTGAGAATCAGTATGGATCACTTCAAATGTATTTGGAAGGAAACAACCTCGCCGATATCCCCAAGAAGTGGAAGTGGGCGGTATTTCTCACGCACTTGTCCGCAGTCTTCAAGATGGCGAAGGCATTGGCGGAGCTGCAGACTTGAAGGTAATGGAATGGCCTGATTTAGAAAAGCTTTTAAGAGCCCATTAGCCCCACAAGTATCATGCCTCATTAAGAGACACACGTTTTATCATCGGGATCAAGGGAAAGCGAAAATGTTAACAACTTCGTGGCAAGTTTAAGGGACATTGGGGGTGCTTGTGACTTTACCAACTTAGAAGAGGCCATGCGATCGGTTTGTTCTAGGCCTTAAAGTTAAGGTCTTACAGAGCAAATTACTAATGAAACCTAAGATCACGTTTAAGGAGGCCATAGAGGAAGCTGTTTCAGTGGAAGCAACCAAGTCCTCAGCAGCAGCCATGAAGAAAATTAACAAGGCGTCAAGCCATTCTGATGTGGAAAAGTCCACAACAACCCATTGCGAGCAAATAGATTCTGATTCAGACTGTAGTGAGGTGGAGGAAGGAATTCATAGACTCAGAATGGAGAAGAAAAGGAACTTGCACTGAATGCAAGTTTTTAGACACCATCTGCCTGCGTTGTGAAAAAAGAGGTCACCTAGCAAGAGTCTGCAAATCATCCAGAACTCCTCCACACAGAAGAAAGTTTCCTGACAAAGATTTCAAGCCCAACAACTTCAGTGAGAAAATGGGGCGCAACTCAGAAGCAAATGGGAAGAATGAAACTCATCAAACAGTCACCATTGGTCATTCTTCACCCTTGAGAAGCAGAAAAGTACATGTGAAGGTATTCATTGAACGAAGGCCTTGCCAAATGGAAGTGGACTCAGGCTCCTATTTATCTATGGTGTCATGGGACACTATTCACAGCTACTTCCCAACATTCAGAAGAAACATTTCCAGAAGCAAGCACTGACTCTTAAAGACTACCAAGGGAACAAGATTCCAGTAGTTGGAACAAGAGAATTCAACGTGAAGTTTAAAGGCCACACCAAGCGTTTGCCCCTGACCATCGTGGACAAGGATCCCAAGCTTGCTGGGACTTGAGTGGTTCAATCCACTAGGCATCGAGGTGACTGGCATCAATCACAGGAACAACTCTGAATGGGAGGAGGCCTTGAAGTCTGAGTTTCCAGAGGTCTTCAGCGAGGATTGGGCAAGTATATGGGGACCCCTATCACTTTCAACCTAGATCCCAAGGTGCCCCCAATTCGTTTAAAGCCCAGAAGGGTTCCATTTGCTTTAAAGGAAAAAAATGATGCACAATTAGATAAATTAATAGCTCAAGGGGTTTTAGAGCCCACTGACCACTCCAGATGGGAGACACCCATAGTCACACCAGTCAAGACTGATGGGTCAGTAAGAATCTGTGGAGACTATAAGGGGACACTGAACCATGCGCTGCAGCAGAGCGCATATCCAGTTCCAGTGGTACATCATCTGTTACATTCACTTGGCAGGGGTACAGTCTTTGCCAAATTGGATTTGGCCCAGGCATATCAACAACTAACAGTTGATGATGCCACTGCAGAGCCCAAAATTGTGACTCATAGAAGTGCTTTCAAATGTAAAAGGTTACAATTTGGAGTAAGGGTGGCACCAGGTATCTTTCAAAGCCTTATGGAAAGAATGCTCCAAGGTCTGCCAGGGGTAGTGCCTTATTTTGATGATGTGTTAATCTCTGCTGAAAATGACACTCAGTTACAAGAAAGACTCAGAGAAGTCCTTGCCAGATTCAGGAAAACGGGGTTAAGAGTCAAGGAAGAAAAATGCACTCTTAAAACTGACAAGGTTGAGTTCCTGGGCTACATGATTGACAAGCATGCCATCCACCCTACAGATGCCAAGGTAAAGCAATCAAAGAAGCCCCTAGACCTAAATGCAAAACAGATTTGCAAGCTTTCCTTGGACTCATTAACTTTTATCACATGTTCCTACCTCAGAAGGCAACCATTGCTGAACCATTGCACAGATTACTTGATAAAAAAGTCTGTTTGGGTCTGGGGGAAGAAGGAACAATCAGCATTTAACAGTATTAAAAGACTAATAACCTCTGATGCTGTACTGATACAGTTCTCTGAGAATTTGCCTGTTGTACTGACTTGTGACTCCCTTTTGGAGTGGGGGGCGGTTGTGAGCCACAGGCTTCCCAGTGGGAGAGAAGCCCCTATTGCATTTTACTCTCGCACGTTGACCAGGGCAGAGAGGAATTACAGCCAATTGGATAAGGAGGCATTGGCAATTGTTGCAGCTGTTAAGAAATTTCATGAATATCTGTATGGGAGAACATTTACCATTGTTACAGATCACAAACCTTTGTTAGGCATTGTGGCAGGAGACAAACCTACACCTACTATCCTGTCACCAAGAATGCTGAGGTGGACTGAATTTCTTGCTGCTTATTCATACAAGCTTATCCACAAGCCTGGCAAGGACATTGGACATGCTGATGCACTGAGTCGTTGCCCACTTCCTTGCCACAAGGAGGACTTTGAACCTGAAACACACACCTTTTCCTAGAAACTGTTGCCAAGCTTCCAGTGCATGCTGCTGAAATTGCCAGAGAGACTGCCAAAGACACTGTGTTGGCTCCTGTTATAGGCTGGATTAAGAAAGGTTGGCCTCTTCAAGATCTACCTCACCTTGCCCAACCTTTTAAGTCCAGGCAAACTGAATTATCTGTATTAAGAGGATGTATTTTGTGGGGTAACAGGGTGGTTATTCCTGCAAAACTGCAAAGAGAGGTTTTGGAAATGTTACATGAGGGTCATCCTGGTATTGTAAGGATGGCCAGGAGTTATGTATGGTGGCCAGGTATTGACAAAATGGTTGAAAACTGGGTTGCATCTTGTCCCAACTGTCAGGTAGTCAGGCCTGCACCACCTCTCGCCCCCACACAGGAATCGGAATGTCCTAGGGGCCCGTGGTCCAGGATTCACATTGATTTTGCTGGCCCTACCAGAGGGCACACCTTTCTTATTATAGTAGATGCATATTCCAAATGGCTAAGGTAATCCCCATGGCATCCACCACAACTGATGCTGTCATCAAACAGCTCAAAAAACTTTTTGTAACCCATGGGTTACCTGATGTTCTTGTCTCTGACAATGGCCCTCAATTTACATCCAACCTTTTTGAATCCTATTTAGCACAACAGGGTATCAGACATGCCCTTACTGCCCCTGGGCATCCTTCGGCTAACGGCCAGGCATTCGAGCTGTAGTCACTTAATAAACTCTTCACTGAAGCTCTTCGCGTCTGACTCTTCATGCAAACTTAACAGTCAGAACAATCCTAATTTTGAATTTGGACCTCTCTCTTTGTCAAGCTGTTACCTATTCAGTCTTGCCCTACTGTTATGCAACAAGGAGAATAAATACATATCCTCTTCCTTACAATAGCATTTTAAGTATTGGAAAATTGCTATCTTGCTTCCCTTTAGACTTGTCTTCTTATTTCTAACATATCTAGTTTTTTTTAACAATAAAGCAACACAGACCCTATCTCTAAAAAAACAAAATGAGTACCACAGAGCTTCACATCCTTCAAATTTTCTTTCATAATAATTTCTGGAGTGTACAATTCTAGTGTATTCAGTTACTGTCTGTCCAGCAAAAGCAGTATATATATTCCAAAGTTGACCAAATCAGAAAATTAACATCAATTGTTGGCTTTCAGTATTTATTACTTGATAATGGGCAACCCTGATGATAATTGCATTTTCTGATTTTTTTTTCTGAAAATATTTACATACATTTTTTTATTCTTGGATTGAATCCATAGTTAAATTCATGTATTTTCATTAATTTAAAGTCCGGATTTTTATTAAACCATTCCTATTGTTATTAAAAAGTTCACTGGGTTTTTATTTCATTACTTTAATTCCTATATTATTCTATGATCTCTCTCTCTCTCCCTCCCTCCCCTCAATTCTGCAAAGGTCAAGTCAAAGTCTTGAATAACAGGCCATGGATAATGTGGAATGTAAGTGATCCCAAGAATAGTCCTTCTGACTGATAATCAATTTGAACAATGAGAATGTTCTGCCTTTTGATTAAAATATAACCTGGAGCATTTGGGGAAGTGGCCCACTAGCTACAGGCTAAATTTATATAGAGAACTTTCTATTGCTTGTGATGTTTGATGTAGGCCTCAGATTCAGAAAGATCCTTGTAAGTCTATTTCCCATAACTGCAATGATCTTTGCAGATGTTTAATTGCATTCCTATCAGCCATTTTCACAGAATATATTGGTAAACAGTTAATATATGTCCATATTAACAAGTGGAAAGCAAAATGTTTGCCAAGCAGGATTTTCCTTATTTTCAGAAACAGGTTTAAAATTAGATGATGAAATGATGACTTCACTTGAGTATTAGATGACATTAGAGATCAAAATCTATTATATAATTTGTTGTAAATGTTTTATAATACACATTATCTTGTCAAAAATAAATTAGGCATTTTATGGCTGCACAAGTAATCAATTTAAATTTTTGGCTTTCAGGATTTCTTCTGATGCTGCTTACATTAAACTAAAATGTAAAACAAAGAAATAATTGAGATTGAAGATCATTGTTAATGTTCACTCCCACCTTGTGTTGGGGCATTAGTTTGCAGCTAAGTAGCTATAAAATTGTATCAGTGACACCACTCCTGTTCTTCCCTATTACACTGTTCTCTAATGATACCTATTGTGATGTAATAATGGCTATTTTGCATGTGTCTCTTTGTTCTTGAAGACACACAATATGATTTCAAAAGCAAATAAAATAAAACTATAAGCTTAAGAATATATCGGAGATTCTTTCCATGAATGATAGGTATATCATGGTTATATCATTTGGAGAATCTCCAAATCGTAGATGAAAATTACTTTTTCAATAATGTTTCAAGCTTTCATTTGGAATTGAGTGGAGAATGAACATTGGTAAAGTTCCGATTGATCTGCTGTAAATTCCTTCCTTGCATTGTTGCAGTTACAGATCAGACAGAATTTAGTACCAAAAATCATCTTATTGTATAACATTGCAAACCAAAAAGTTCTTGTTTCTTCAAAGGACAGTCTTAAAAGCTAAGATTTCCATATTTGAAAGGAACTGCTGGAAGCATCTTTCTATTTTCATATCTCATGATTTGAAAATGAATATAGGGAACAGTGGTGGGATTCAATTTTTTTACTACCTGTGGCATGGCAGGGGAAGGATACTGTAAAATCTCCAGTCAGAGGTGGTATTTTCCAGTTCTCCGAACTACTCAAAATTTCTGCTACCGGTTCTCCAGAACTGTTCAGAACCTGCTGAATACCATCTCTGATAGGGAAGTTGACAGAAAGTTAAAACAAATAATAGTAATAAATTAAACAATGCTTGGTTGGAGGGAGGGTTAGAAATTATGACAGTAAAATTACATCAGAGCAAATGGTTATTCGCACAACATCCTGACACAGAAAAATTTGGTTGCAATATCTCTTACCCACTAATTACCCAGGTTGATTCAACTGATCTGATTGAATCAGATGGGTGGTGATCCCTTCCTCCTTGACCGCTCCATGTGTGTCCTTCCTGAAGTCATGTGCTTGGTGGATGAGGGTAACCATTTCAGATAGGAGGAGTGTATTGATCTTCAGTCAAAGGTATATGAAGCTCTGCGGGGGAAAAAACCCAAAGCAAGTAATACCCTGGGAGGCAAGGCCAAAAAAAAAAAGAGTTGGAAAGCTGTGCAATTATTTTTTCTTTGGTCCCTGGCAGTTTGTTGAAGATAACCCAGCTGCAACTATCCTTGTGTGAGGGCAGCTTCTCCAATGATCTTGTAAAAGGTATGCTTTGGGTGCAGCAGTTTTCAAAAACAACATGCTTCCCTACCATCTTGAGGACAGGAGGAAAAAATATCAACACATTTGTGCTGAGTTTTTAATTGTCGTTTATTCAATTGTCTTTATTAAACAGGAAAGCCAATGATTATAGGGGGTCTTTTTTTTTCAAATAGAACAATGTATTGCTTAAACTTTTCCAATTAATTTTTTTCATTTGTATTGCCACTATTGTATTTTGGGCAACTGAGTTTTACATTTTTAAACTCATATAAAATGACCACATTCTGAGATGAAGTTTTCATATATATTATTAGATGAAAGAACCACGGTGGCGCAGTGGTTAGAGTGCAGTACTGCAGGCTATTTCTGCTGCCTGCCAATTTGAATTTGGCAGTTCAATTCTCACCAGGCTCAAGGTTGACTCAGCCTTCCATCCTTCTGAGGTGGGTAAAATGAGGACCCAAATTGTTGGGGGCAATATCAGCATATATCTGTAAACCACTTGAGAGGGCTGCAAAGCACTGTAAAGCAATATATAAATCTAAGTGCTATTGCTATTGCTATTATTAACATATTTTTAAAGATTGTCCAGAGTTTCTTTGGTTCTTAAGTAGAAGCAGAAATGGAAGTAGATCTTCTGTAGGTATGCATATAATGGAAGAACCCTGGCAAAATAAGTGTCTACTTCTTGAAAAAGAAAAAGAGACATTTACCTTGTGCATGATTGTAATTCCTGGCTTATACAGGAATAATAGGTTTTACTAGCATCTTTAAACTGGAAGATGCTTACTGGTTTAGTAGTAAGAAACTTGATAGCACAAATGTCCACTGCACCAGTGGTGGGATTCAAATATTTTTACTACCGGTTCTGTGGGCGTGGCTTGGTGGCAAGGGAAGGATACTGTAAAATCTCCAGTCAGAGGTGGTATTTGCCAGTTCTCTGAACTACTCAAAATTTCCGCTACCGGTTCTCCAGAACTGGTCAGAACCTGCTGAATATCACCTCTGCACTGCACCACTGTTAAGTTGTACCCCTAACTTCATTCAAAAAAATGTCACATCCTAAGTTTCATTTAAATATTAGAAGAAACATGCATATTTTAAAAATGATAAAAACTGAACAACGCTACACAATATCAAATATAACTTTCAAATTCTTCAATGCTTCTAACACACTGTTTGATTGAAATTGAATTTTTATATGTTATACAAAAAATAAATAAAACATACAAATAAAATAAATAAAACATGAAAAAACTTCTTCAATTCCTGGATTAAGGGAAATCTCCATATATTTCCTGTGATAATCTTCCTTCACCTTTTTTTATTGCATTCCTATGGTATGGGTGTTACTTTTCCCCAATTCCACTCACTAACTTCTCTGTGACTTATCCTTCTTTCATCCTTGGTCCTATTCCCTGAGCTTTACTACCCACTTCTACTTCTCTTTTTTTCTTTTGTTTTAAACTATCATGTCTGCTCATTTGCACTAAATGCTGAACTACAATAGCTAATTGCATTCATTTCTACTACAGCTTCGGAAGCTCAATGTAATACTTTCACTCCTGGGCTCCTAAATGTTGGAGCATTGCTATTATAAAACTGTGGTAGGTATAAGTGTTCATAACCATATTTATCATCTGTGGAAGGATTTTTTTTGTAAAGAACGATCTGCTGCTTTTCTGGTTTGTGACTAGAACAGAAGGAGGTGTTCATTACAATCTGTTGGAGCTTTTGCAGACTGACTTTCTAGCAAGAAGACAATCCAAGAGTATCTACCACCTAGTGGCAATATATACACAATAGTCATCTACTATTTATAGGTCAATAGGTTTCTCATCTCTCAAAGATCATCTGGTCTCTTGCAGTGTTGTCTAGTGTCTTTGACATCCCATTGTTTGAAACTATTATATACTTCCTGCCAGTCTCTTTGCAGCTTATTCCCTTCAACTGCTGCTAACGACAAAGAATATTAGCAAAAAGCGGAGGGATAGTAGCTATTTTCTCATGCAACAGTGAATTGCCTGGCTAGAATGCTTGAATGGCCACGCCTAAGGCCAATAATCAGGTCCCTCCTCAGCTTTTTGGAAAATAGAAAAAGGGGAGACTGACAACAACAGCTGCCATACTGAGTTGTATTTGACAAATGATCCTGTCACTCTTCATATTGATTAGCAATCTTACAATATTTCACTTCAAAAACACAGATGAGGCTGGGCTTTACCATGAACAAAGCTCAAGGAGAACAGCACTGTTAGAAGTCTGTTGTGCTTAATGTCTGTTCTCATTTATAAGGAAGATTTCTAGGTAGTCTCCAAAGAATGATTGGTGAAGTCATTTTTTTAGAACCTGTGATATCACATCTGTCTTAGCTTGCCATTAACATTACTTAAAGAATAATATATCACTGGGAGAAAAAGCTATTTTTTAATTCGCATTATTATCTATAGCCACATCATTCTTAAAAAGTTTTGGATGCAGTCCTTCAGAAATCCTTCAAAGCTATAACTAGATTGTAAAGGATAATGTTACTGAAAGTAAAACAAAACTACGTAACTATATCTCCTTTATTTAAATATAAATATCAATAAATTAAATCAAATACAGCTTTTGTCCTGGTTGCCACCACTAATTTTTCTAGGCTATTTCCTGTTTTCTATTCAAATATTTTATAGGGATAGAAGAAGGCGATTTGAGAGTTTTTTTCTGTTTTTTTTTAATAACACCAACCCCTAAGGCTATGGAAAATTCTGAAAGGTTCTCTTGTTTGGACAACACTTTGAGGAAATTATGCCTTTGAAGCTGCTTCTCATCTAAAGAATGAAGCAAAGTCTCTATAGTGCTTTGCTTCACATTGCTTTAATACACTTCCACTTTTAGTAGCCAGAAGTGGTTTCAGAATGAAGTAAAACATCTCAACAAGGTAGATACTACCACCATTAAGCTTTTATGTGGCAAACAATGCTTCTCAACAGCAACATGAAGACCTCGCTAGTGACCTTTTAAAGATTTGGTAGTCCACAGACAGTTAGGCAGTTCTCGCTTAATGGTCAGTCATTTAGCTACCGTTCAGAGTTATGATGGCCTCTGCAAAGTTACTTACAACCTAGTTCCCCTTTCTGTTCAAGCTATTCTGTTGGCTGTGCTAAAGACCAAAGAAATTGTATTTCTAGAATTCTAAAGATTCACAACTTTTCCCTACATATATTTAACAGACTAACTCCCCTCAGTTTTGGAGTTCCAACTTAAAATGGCCTTGCAAGGTTGCTATGGTAGCAGAACACACACATACACATACATACTCCAGACAGTCCTCATTCTTACTAGAGTTGTCCGGAAGAGAGAGAGGGAGGGAGAGAGACATCAAAGACAACTCTTGTAAGACTATGGTAGGGTTTCAATTATATGGCAATACAGGAAACAGAACAGTGTCTACCATAGCTTCTTGTGTCTTTGATAGTCCAAGAATCTGAATACCAGCTGAGGACAAATAATAAGTTTCCCCTAATCTTTTATTTTAAAGAGGCGTTCACCATTTGATTTAAAAAAATCTGAAACTAAATTTTAATAAATCCTTATAGTTATATAAGATAATTTTGTTAGGCCTTTAAGAAATATACTGCATGTTAGATAAAAATTTTACTCTACAAATACACATTGTGTTGGATATGGTGAGAAAAAAAGTTGCTTCAGTTAAGCTAGTAACTGATTAAATGAATAACATTTTTCTCTGAGTGAGGGGGTTCCTTTTATGATAATATCATACCCACTTTTGAATATGTTTTATCAAAAATAATACAAAACAAAACAAATTATGTGAACTAAAGAAAGAAAGAAAATGGAGCATTTTCTGCCCTTAGGAGATACAATGCAGATTAATATGAGTTAAATGGAACATGACCAATTTGTGAAGCATTTGGTTTGTATCTTGAAAAATTGAAAAAGAGTATATTTTCCCATGCAATCACATCCAGCCATGGGCTACAGTCTCTAGTTGTTAAAATAGATGCCACGGGCTACCTGCCTGGGTATGTGCAAGTATCCTAGAATAATTCACATTTCATTTCAGATGCAATGATGTTATAAATTTACCTGAGTGACAGTAATGTTCCTTATTATTAGTTCAAACATGCATGAGAAGTTGCACCATTCACTGCAAAATATCTCCTTGGTGAAAAAGTTGGTAGGGCAGAACAGGTAATTTACTTGACATGTAAAAAATATACATTAGTTAATTTATAAATACATTATTTATACAAATTTTTACCAGAATTTGATTCTTCTCATTCCCAGAAATGAGCACATCTCAGTGGAATGGGAAGAAGAACAAGAAATTTGCCTTGAATTAGAGGTTTTAAGGGAGACAATTAGGCCTTGATTTACAATGATACAGGTAGGCTTTAATTTACCAATAGTTGGTTAGTGACCATTCAAGCTTATGAAGGACCCCAACTACTGAAGGGTTCATACAATCAAGTTTTGAAGTTCTAATGACCGCTCCCCCAAGTCACATGGTCATATTTCAGACAGTTAAAAACCATCCCACATTTCTGATTATTTGAAGCATTCTATGGTCATATGGCTATGCTTCATAACATGTTGCTGAAAACCAATGTTTACTTCCAGTTTTCACTCTTAGTGAACAATCGATTTGTTTAACAACTGTGGCATTTGCTTAATGACTGCTGCAAAAAGTGGATCTGTGGTATCATGTGGTGTCTCACTTTATGACTGTCACAACTTAACATAATGGGCAGACTCCATTACAGTCGTAAATGGACAACTACCTGTAGATTTCTCTTCATTGATACAATCTTCATAAGTCTTTAGAAAAAGAACAGTCCTTATGGAAAGAAAAATTTCCTCTTAAAATGTCACATTCAAACAAATGTGCATCTAAACCTAGGGAAGGGCAGAATTTACACTTGAAAGCTTATTTGCTGAACGTTGCACATTCTAACCAGTAATTAGATTAGAGCCAGCAATAAAAAATGTATTGCAGAGAATACAGAGATGAAAATATCAGACAAAATGTATTCCATAAAGGAAAATTATTAGCAATTTTATGTATATTTCACGTATTGCACACACAAATACATTTGTTTGAAGCAGTGCAAGCCAGAATACATTTTAAGGAAAACTTTTTATAAAAAATTCTCGCTTAACTTAGATTCAAAAATGAAAAAATGGACACATAGTCCATCCTTATTTCCCAAACTGTGACTTGAAGCTTAGTGAATAATGGTGGTTTAGTGAATAATGGCAACAATATGAAATACCCAAGATTACAATTGTTTCTGATGTCCATTGCATAGAATTTGACTGAAGGAAATTATGGCAAGCAACACGGAAACTCCAGTCGGTCTTGGCTCTGTCATTGCATTCACAATGAACCTGCTTAAAATTTATTGGCAGGGGCCAGAGGCTCCAGAAATAAAACCTTGAATATTATCATTAAGATTCAAAGGGACCTGCAGTATCTTACTAAGGCTTTATAAAGCTGAACTAATACTTTATTTGATTTTGATTCTATGCCTCTGTTTATGCAACCCAGGATTCTATTAGCTTTTTTGACCGCTGCCAGACACTGTTGGCTCATATTTAAGTGATTGTCCACTAGGACATCAAGGTCCCTCTCATTGTTACTGTTTTTGAGCCAGGTTTCAGGGTCCATTGTTCAAGACTGTTAAGATCTTTTTGGCTCCTGGGCTTGTTTTCTGGGGTGATGGCTATTCTTGACAGCTTAGTATCATCAAATTTGATGAATTTCCCTTCTATTCTTTCATCTAAGTCATTTATGAAAATATTGAAGAGTACTGAGCATAAGACAGTGGAACCCAACTGCTTATTTCTCTCTAGGTAGATATAGAACTATTAAGGACTACTCGCTAAGTACAGTTTGTCAGTCAGTTACTAATACATCTGGTGGTAATGTTGTGTATCCCATACTTTTTTAGTTTACTAAGAAGTAGATTGTGATCTTTGTTGAATGACTTGCTAAATTATAAGAATTCTATGTCCATACATTTTGCTGGTCTACTATTTTTTTACTAGAATAGAATACAATTCTTTATTGGCCAAGTGTGATTGGACATGCAAGGAATTTGTTTTGGTGCAAATGCTCTCCATGTTCATAAAAAGGTATAACACTTAATGATAGTCATAGGGTACAATAAGCAATCAAATCATACTCAGAAACAGTCAATATAAATCGTAAGGATACAAACGACAAAGTTACAGTCATACAGTCACAAGTGGGTGGGGATGGGTGATAAGGAGTGATGAGATGATTAACAGTAATAGTAGTGCAGACTTTGTAATAGTTGAACAGTGTTGAGGGAATTATTTGTTTAGCAGAGTGATGGCTTTTGGGAAAAAACTGTTCTTGTGTCTAGTTGTTCTGGTGGTGCAGTGCTCTATAACGTCATTTTGAAGGAAGGAGTTGAAACAGTTTGTGTCCGGGATGTGACGGGTCTGTAAAAGCCCTCTTTTTGACTCGTGCAGTATACAGGTCCTCAACTGAAGGCAGGTTGGTAGTAATTGTTTTTTCTGCAGTCCTAATTATCCTCTGAAGTCTGTGTCTGTCCTGTTGGGTTGCAGAACCAAACCAGACAGTTATAGAAGTGCAGATGATAGAATCAGTGGGTTAAGATTTGTATTTTGTTTCCTGAGATTGAAAAAACTATGGTGTTCTTAATAATTCAACCTAAACATCATCTGTGTGATTCCATATATACAATCACTAAGGTATTAAAACACCATTTTTCTGTAGGGCAAATGACAGAGTGATGGGCAGATTACACTATTTACGATCATATTTGGATATAACCTTTATTAGAACCAAACGAGATGGCCCAAATAGTATCACCAAACAGAGCTAGCTTTAGATTAAGGTCAAATAGGCAGTAGTCAAAGCATCAAACTTAAGAGGGCCAAAGCTTCTCTACTTCTAAATCAGGGGTCTCCAACCAGCAGCATGCCTCAGCATGCCAGCAACCAGGTTGCACAAACAAGTGAAGCCTCATCCACAGGATGCAGAAAGCATGCCAAACCACGTTCCTTCCAGTCTGCGGAAAAACCTCTCTCCACAGAACCGGTTCCTGGTGTCCAAAAGGTTGTGAGCGACTGTTCTAAATCACTGCAAATGCAATACAAAAATATAAATCTTTCCATTGGCAGGAGAAGGCGTCATTACAGTAGTCAATATGGTTTAGGGGACCATATGTCCTTGGCACTTAGTAACCAGTGGCGGAATTCAAATTTTTTTGCTACAGATTCTGTAATGTGGCTTGGTGGGCGTGGCTTGGTGGGTGTGGCAGGGGAAGGTTACTGCAAAATCCCATTCCCTCCCCACCCCACTAACCTGCTTTCCATCTCCATTCTCCTGTGCAGGGCAACAAAAGAAGACCCAGCCGATCAGCTGGGACTCAAGAGGCAGAGAATAGATGGGGGTGGAGCCAGTCAGAGGTGGTATTTGCCAGTTCTCCGAACTACTTAAAATTTCCACTACTGGTTCTCCAGAACTGGTCAGAACCTGCTGCATACCACCTGTTAGTAACACATATTGAATTTGCCAAAACTCTTTATTACATGTTGTAAAATATCAAAGATGAGATGAAGAATATAGACCAAATGCATTGTCAAAAGGGTGGGTACCATTACTGGTTTTCATTTATACTCACAGAAAAGTAGTTGCTTTCTTCCATAGCATTTCAGTGGAACATTGGAACATATCAGACTTATATAAGAAAATACTGCAGTATAATATTAGCTAGGGACATGTGTGATGCCATATTACTAACTGAGAACCAAAATCAGTTGCAATGAATATTAGAGAGATTATATGTTCTCACAAAGAGTATGGCTCTAAAGATTAATGCACGAAAGACCAAGGCAATTGTGATTGATAGGAAAAATGAAGTCAATGATTGCAAGTTATACATAAAAGGCAAACAATTAAAGCAAGTATTATATGGTAGTTGACTTGGATATATAAATTTGGTAGAATATTTTCCAAAGATGGGGAAATGGATATAAGATGTGCAAATGTAGGTAGATAGTGAATAGCATTTGGACTAATGTAAGGAATGTACATTTGGTGAAACAAACAAATTTTTTTATGTATAATTGATGTCCGTTATGCAGAGGTTAGGATTTATTGAGAAAACAAAAAATTAAGTTGAATACAATGGAAATACATTACTTAAGAAGTAGGTATGGGGGACAAGAATGGATGATTAAATATTAAAGTTAGTTTATTATTTAAAGTTATGATTAAATACAAAAGTTAGTTACTGATACAAAGCATGTACTGTGCACTAAAATGATTTGCTCATAACAAGAGAGTGAATGAAGATGGGATCAAAAGACAAATAAAGATAGGAACAATGGGTATTGAGGAAGGGGAACATTGAGAAATTCATGGTTGAGTAGAATTGATGAGAATTCTCAAAACAGACAGGCAAGAAATTTGAAATATGCAAGGCACTATCTGAATCATGTATGAATGGAGTGCAATCTGGATGAAAATATACGAGGAGATACAGAATTGTGTTGGCACAAATAAAATTGCAGTTTCTTTTCTCCCTTCCTCTCCCTTCCCTTTCCCTCCCTTCCCTTTCCTCCCTTTAAGTTTGCTTATTTGAAAAGAAATAGTGTGTATTTATATATGTATACTTTATTAAACTGGTTAGAAATTTCCTTTTTCAAAGAAGAGGCACTGTAATGGCTTATTAATAATATATATGCTTTGCATAGAGAACATCTCTATTCCCAGCCTCTGAAAAGCATTTCTTACAAGTTGTTAAAAGTTGAGGAACTTCTGCCATCCAAACATGATAATAGGGCTCATCTTCTAAGAACTATGTCTTTTTCCTAAGTCCATTGGAAAGAAATACAAGGTGGGGTTGTTAACATTGGGGCTCACAGCCATGGGATAGTCTGGCAGTTGTGTTGCTCAAATTGTGACCCTTAATTCTAAGTAGTTGGCTAAAATTGGCTACTGTGGAATACCTTCAACTAAGAAAATTTTACCTTCTTATAATGAATATGCAATACAAGTAGTCCTCAACTTACAACAGTTCATTTGGTGCCCATTCAAAATTACAACAGCACTGGAAAAAAGTGACTTATGACCATTTTTCACACTTATGACCATTGCAGCATCCCCATGTCACATTATTTACATTCAGATGCTTGACAACTGGTTGATATTTATGATGGTTGCAGTGTCCCACCATCATGTAACCATCTTTTGCAAGCTTCTGACAACCAAAGTCAATGGGGAAGCCAGATTCACTTAACAACCATGTTATTAATTTAACAATTGCAGTGATTCATTTAATAAATGTGGCAAGAAAAGTCATAAAATGGGATAAAACTCACTTAACAAAGTTCTCACTTAGCAACATAAATTTTGGACCCAATTGTGATTGTAAGTTGAGGACTGTCAGTATATTCCCTTTTCCCTATAGTCATTTCAAGGGAGGAATACTGTTTTGACTCTGAAGCAATGACAGGGTCTTCTACTCAATTCACACTGTATATTTGGGTTGAGGCTGGGAACATTTTGAACTCGTGTAGTGGAGATTCCCCACCCGCTCCAGATGTTTAAAATAATAGTGATAGTAATGATTATAATAGCAAATTTGTCTAAACTTTTTGTTTCGGATTTACCATCTGACTACCTAAAACCTATTTTCCAGGTTCTTTTCTTTTTTTCTCTTGATGTTCAGCATCCTTTTCTATTGGTGGTCAAATTGCCAATTAGTGTTTATTATTGTAGGTATTGTGTGCCTCGTGTTTGGTTCTGTGCTGTCTTTCAATCACTGGGCCTCAACCATCACTCATGTCATCCTGCACAAGCCACCCAACAGCTGTTAGATGACCTGAAGATGAAAGGCCTATTCCCTGTAACCAATCCCTGGAGTCGTACCATCCCCTCAATTACTCTATAAATCCTGATAGCAGCTGAACACACTGTAAAGCAGCATGGCAGCCTGCTTGTCTGCCTCCAGAGAGCAGCTCCTGGGATGAGCTATCTCAGCTGGTGCAGTGGAAATTCTATGATATGGTGGTTGCCTCTGGCCCCAGTCTGCAACAGAAGACAGGACTCTGGAGGGGGAGTCAGCAGCATTCAGTTAGGAAAGCGTTTGCATTGCTGATATAAGCCAAACAGATGGCTGTTGGTCTTGCCTACAGTGATGTAGAAATTGATTGATTTGCTATCAGAGCCCAATCTACTACATAATAATGTAAAGTTGTGTATGATATTTTGCAGGAGAAAGAAATCCTCACCCCCATATTTACATTTAGGTCAGCCTTCTAAACTGGAATGGGATGCTAATTATTTGCTTTCACTCAGGCATTGCCAGTCAAGTATTCAGTTTATATTAACAAGGGGAGATCTGAATTCCTTCTCTTTATGTTAGACCACAATCTACCAAAAAGTCTTTGGCCCTAATTAACATGCTTAGTCCTAAGGTAAGAGGTAATTAAGGTGCTAACAGCTCAGTGTTAGTGGAATGGAATATGTGGGCTAGTGAAGATTGGTGCAAATCAGAAAAACACAAGAGCATGGGCAAATCATCAAACCATTGTATTAATTTCTTATATCAACAAGTTTTTATAAAGAAGGTCAATCATATGTGGAGAGAGAAAAATCCCCAATGATTAGGAAGATTTTTTAAAAAAGAGAGAGAAAATTTGAAACCATGAAAACAGACTTGAACAGATGGTTGAAATTAATACAATGTGATATAATGAGAATAAATGTAAAGTTCTAAATGGGAAGAAAAAAAACACAAATATAGGATGGAGATACATGAGTACATATGAAAGGGATCTTAATGTCCTTATCAACCAAAAATTATACAGGAGCTTTGAGCTAATGAGAATAGAAAACTGATCTATTCACATTCAGACCTATATCTTAAAGAAACTACGGAATGCAACTTTCATTAGTTTATGACAGAATGGTCAGCGGCATGAATGATGGGAATTAAGGCTTAACGTTTTTGGACAATGTCAGCTTAGCAAAAAGTAGACAGATGGCAAGTCTGTAAATTTTCCATTTTGGATTGTTGAATCAATTAATGTGCCAAACTTTATATGAGAGGTCAAAAGCTTTTTAAATATAATATAGGGCAGGAGATGGGGAATAAAGAGGCCATGGACAGGTAGGATCATATCCAAAACTCTAGAGTTCTCCTTTAACATTTTTTCAGATAATTTTCTCCTCTTCTGATTTTCATTTATTTATTCTGTCCACCCCATTGATTGCTCACTGCTTGTGCCCATACACTTCTACTAACTGAATGCAAAGTATTCCATTCCAATACTCTTGAAATTTAAATAGTTTTTCCTAGGGAACAGTGATTATGCTTGCCCTGCAATAATGCATAATTTTACACTATTATATGGAGCATTGGTTCCCAATTTTGTATTTTACCTAACCTGTTACATAAACATATTGTACAATATAAAAATATTCACACATATGTGAGAGGAAAGTTTTGAGTTTGAATCTAGGGAACACACAGTGAAAGTTTGTTGGAGCAGAGGCAGAGTTAATTTTGACAACATAACATGCAGTACAGTAATCGAAAAGTAGGCTACAGAGTAAACTCAGTTTGTAACTACAGGTTTGAGGTAGTTATCTTCCCCTTGCTCCTCCCAGGAGTAGAACACACACACACACACACACACACACACACAGAGGAATTATTGTAAATTGCAATTAATTGGATGGCCAAAAGAGGGTACTCAGTGGTTAGGTATCCTGCCAAAGTTGTCAATTTTTTCCACTCATTACCATATCAACTGGCTTCCTCCATAATTAACATTGCAACTGCAGGTGTAAGTTACAGGGACTTTTTGTTTATTAATAGGTATTGTTGTTTGGTATTTACCTGAATGGGCATGTAACCTTTGGCCAATTTTATTGTTTTTGTGGCTGTAAAGGATTTTCATATCCTGAGGGGATTTCTAGTGGTTTTGATTGAGATGTCTGCCAATCTCCTATCAGTTTCATTCAAAATGTCAGACTTTGCTGAAAGGCTCAGGTGGTACTTTTTTCTGTGCGACCTGGGGTTTCCTGGGGTCAGGCAGGCCAAGATTAATGTGTGGTCTGATTAGAAGATGCCTTTACCTTCGAACAGTACAATTCCATATGAGTCCACGAACATGTACTATATACATTTGTCTCTCCTTTTATTGATTCCCATTGCAGCAATGATATTTCATAACATATATAAGCTTTCCCATGAAATCCATTGTCTTTCTGTTCTCTAAACATTTTGACTAATAAAAAGTGCCACATGTGATATTGTTAATAATATGGAAAAACCTAATATTCTTGTACCACGCACAACTGGCTTCAGAATAATAATGCAATGAATTTTTTAAAGCAGAGTTGAAAGGAAAAAGAAAAGAATGTATTATTTAACCTTGGTGGAACAAAGCATTCAGAATAATAAAAAAGTGTTTCTCCTTATTACATACTTATTTTCTGTACAATTTCCTAAGGACTGAATTCATTTTCACAACTCCTTTTGAATGCAGCTTTTCCTACAGGGTTTTAACTATTTGAAAGTTATGTGATGGCTCCACCACTTGACATTTTTAAAAACTGTGATTGCACTATCCTTCCTTCTTTCCTTCTCTGAAACAAAGCAGCTATGAAAGATCATATATGATGATAATACCTCGGAAGTTGTGGGAGCGTCATCACTTGAGACTTTCAAGAAGAGATTGGACTCCCATCTGTCAGAAATGGTGTAGGGTCTCCTGCTTGGGCAGAGGGTTGGACTAGATGACCTACAAGGTTCCTTTCAACTCTGATTATTTGCTATCTGTTATCAAGATATCAGTTAGTACTGTTTTAATACCATGCAATATCCATTTCTTGACTGAATTATTTTTCCGCAACATATCCTTCAGATATGTTGGTTTTCAACTCCTAGACCACCCCAGCCATTCTAGCCATCAATTCTTCCTTAATCAGTATTAGATTATATCCATTTCTTTCATAATTTCAGCATTTTCAACTATTTATAATATAAAATAAATATATGGTGACAGAAATAAAAACGGTGTATTACCAGTACTAAAATTGGCAGGTTGAATTTTAAGTTTTTCCTGAATATTCCATTAGATTTAAACCTTAATATTTTTATCTTCAAAACTATATTTAATATGGTTCTGTGTTCAAATTCCTGGAACCAAATTGCAAAATTTAAGTTAATATCAAATTGATGACAAATCCATTTAATCCTTATCTTAGAACCAGAATATCTCCATATTATGATCTCTCAATAACTCTTCAGAGAACACTCCAGGTTTCCACTCTCAACCCCAAAAGAAGCAGTTTGGGGAGGGGAATGCATTATTTTAATTGTTGCCTATCTTGCAGTGTTGACAACTTTGGAGGAATAGGGGTAAATTGATTGATTGATCAAATTATGTAACAACCCACCTGATGAAAAGAGCAGCACACATAATAGATAAAATAGAAAATATAAAAATTGAAATGCTGGATTGCTGGCAGTCGGCAGTCAGCGGAGGTAGCCTGCAGTACTGCATTCTAATCATGTACCACCACGGTTCCTATTACCTGAACATTTAAATAAGCTTTATTCTCTGCAGATATAGGTCTAATTTTAGTTTATAATACTATCTTGGTAATTATTATTTTCAGGAACCTTTTTGATAAATTCAGCATATCTCTTATTTTTTCTTTGGATCTTAGAAGGTCCTAGAATTTCTGTTCTTTTCTCATAGTCTTTTTGAGGTTTGCCCCCAGTAGATTGGTTAGAGTCAGAAGAAACAAATGTATGTAATAAATAAAGTAAATGAATGAAAACAATTTGCTTAGTTATTTGCACTTTGTCTAGGAACACAGCCTTTTAAACTTAAAAGCATAGTACAATTAAAAGCAGGATAGAGGAAGAGATTATTAAGAACAAGAGCTTAGAGAAAATACACACATTTCCAAATGTCACTAGTGAATCCAAATGCATTTCAGCAATGACCAAGTTAGAACATTTAATTGTAATTAAATAAACCAATCCTCTATTTCATGAGGCAGTAACTCAATTCCCAACTGAATAAGTTATTATACTGAAAGCTGAGTAGTTTATCACAATGAAATCTAATTACTGCTAGGAAGTAAGACAGACCAATGATATTACTGTTATAAGAAAAGGTGCACTTAACATAAAATAAGACAGTGTTTATAATAATTAAAAATGACTAATAATACAACATTTCCTGTTCTCTATTTCAAGCTCTCAGAATATAGCATACAAAAGCCACATACATCCTACCAATGTTTGGTAAGTAAAAGTCAGCAGCATAATACCATTTTTTATCACAATATATACAGATACTAATGATTTATTTTGTATGTGTATGTTTTTAACTTTATGGTTCCATCAAATATTATTTGATGCTTTCCATAATTTTGTTCAATGAGTTTTGGATGATCATTGCCCTTTTACTCTATAACAACACAATGAAGTAGTTGCTTCAGGACAGGGGTGTCAAACTCACATTGTCACAGCAGTCACGTGATGAATTGGGATTTTTCTCCCTTCTCTAAACCAGGTGGGGGGCGTGGCCAGCACGTGACACATCCGGCCTGAGTGCCAGGAATTTGACAGTCCTGCTTTAGGATGAAAAATAGACTTTAAGTCAAGTCAGCTTTCATTTCTACAAACCTGGAATAGATGTAATGGAAAAAGATCTGTCTCTCTACCATACTCAAGTATTAATTCCATGAATTGAGGAGTACCTTGATGGATAGAATAATCTTGAACATCTTATAAATTCCTTAAAATCTTACAAGCTCCATCAGTTTCTCATTGTACAATATATGCATACAAAGTTATCAAGACTGTTTGGGGAAAGAGTTCTCTGCATAGGACCTTGGTCACAAAAATTAAGCCAAGATAATTTGGTAGAAAATTATTGTTGCAGTGGGAGAGAGGGAACAAAGTTTATGTCCCATGTAAAAACATCCCTCTTCAACAATTTCTGATTATTAGTGCTAAATTGAATGCAGCAAATGAGTACTATCATTTCAATGACCGTATTTTACAAGCGTTCTGAGGCTAAACTTTATGTTGAATGTGCATAACAATATAGCCAGAAAAGAGGGGAAAAAAGGAGTGGAGGGTGCTTACTTAGTCCCAAGGTCTTGTTCCCTGCTGGCAAAAAAGTAATATTAGCCTCATATAATATTCACTACAGCTCTCACAGTACACAGTGGATCTGTTAGGATTGAATGAGACCAAAACCGATGCTAACATGCATTCTGTAGGTACCATTTCCTCTTTCAGATTTCTAGGACTTTTGCAGCTATTTCTTTCTTTTCTCCCATGCCTTTTGGGGAAAAAATCTTCCAGAAGATTTCTTGTAGAGGAAAAAGGAACAGGAGAATTCTGACCATGCCTGACTGTTTGTTCATGCCTGACTGTGCATATGTCTTTGTAACAATTGTAGAGTTAATTTTTGTTTGCAGGCCCAAACTTGCACCTAAGAGTCCAACCCCATCCATTCCTATCTTAGGAACAGAGGTGGTATTCAGCAGGTTCTGACCAGTTCTGGAGAACCAGTAGCGGAAATTTTGAGTAGTTCAGAGAACCAGCAAATACCACCTCTGACTGCCCCTGCCCCTGTTATGTTCGGCAGAGCTGAGTGGGAACTGAAGTTCGTTCCTAGGCTGAGCCATCTGACAGCGAGCGATATAAAAGGGACCTATCAGACAGCGTCAGCTGTTGCTTGCTCCCATCAGCCGATCCATGCATTTAGTGGCAACCAGTTATTAGTTAATAAAAGGTTAAACTTATTGAGATTGTGGACATCGTCTTTGCCTTCACTAAACTGGCAACGAGGATGGGATCGATGCGGTGAAGGCACACAAGATTCCTGAAGGATTCGAAGCACTCCATGAAGTTACCTCAGCCAGCTGACGAGATGTCTTCCCCTCCATCGTTCCTGTGTTTCCATCCTACAACAGAGACTTGGTATTCTTACATTAACCGATTCGAGTGTTTTCTAGATGCTGCTGATTTGGCAGACATATCGAATCACAGGAAAAAAGCTTATTTCCTAAGTTTATGTGGGGCAGCTGTCTTCAACACTGCCACACTTTATTGGTGCCACAATCTGTCAAAGAGGTTTCCTGGGAAGCCCTCCAGGAAATCCTTAGTAACCATTATGCCCCCAAGCCCTCTCGAATCGCTAGGCGACATGCTTTTTAGGTGGCAGGCACAAGCGGAAGGGGAGACCATTAGTATGTATATGGCTGCTCTCCAAATGGCGGTGTTGCAATGTGGTTTCAAAGAGCTCGATGACATGCTGCTCGATCAATTGGTTTGCAGAGTGAGAGACCCCAGACTTCAAAGACATCTGTTGGCAAAGGGTGACCTCACTTTAAAGATGGCCATAGAAGAGGCTCAAGCCACAGAGGTGTCCAATCTCTCTGTGGCTGAGATCCAAGGTGCGACTAGCAGTCCAGTGGCAAAGCCAAATGCTACTGTACATTTTGAAGTGTTTGCCCCTAATGAGCTTTTAGATTATGGTGAAGACATTAATTGCCTCACAAATCGCGAACAACTTCCACAACAAAGAGGCTGGAACCCAGGAAACAAACCACAGCAGTTTTCTGCAGCGCAGGTAATTTGTTTAAGTTGTGGGGGTAATCATTTAAGACCTGCCTGCAGATTTAGGAAGGCTATTTGTTTAAACTGCCAGCACAAGGGCCATATAGCTAGGGTCTGCAAATCTGGAAAAAAAATGTCACAGGCGCGTCTCAGCCTCAACTTAGGTACCAGAAACAGAAAGATGAGTGGTTTACTGTTACCAGAGCATCTCCCACTGAATCTCTAAACAGTTTATCGCAACAGCTTCTCATTAATAGAATTCATGTAACCATCTCATTAGAAGGTAAAGAGTGTCCAATGGAGATAGATACTGGCTCATCCCTTTCCATATTTTCCTGGAGCACCCTGAAGATGCTGATTCCAACTATCTCTAAGAAGCAACTTCAACCTTGCAATCTTTCTCTCAAAGACTATCAAGGACGGAATATACCAGTCATAGGGACAGGCAAGTGCAATTAATTTCCAAGAGTTCAAGGGACATTTATCCCTTACTATTGTAGATAGCACCTTACCTAGTTTGCTACAGTTAGACTGATTTGACGCTTTGGGTCTTAAAGTGACTGGAATACATTGCACTCAAAACCAGGACATTGAGTCACTGTTAACTGTTTAAAGATTTTTCAATGAAGAGTTAGATTATTATGTGGGCTTCCCAATTTCATTTGCATTAGACCCAGAAGTAACACCAATCAGATTGAAGCCCCGACGTGTCCCTTTTGCCTTAAAACCAAAAGTGGATAAAGACCTAGACAAACTGATCCCAAGGGGTCCTGGAGCCTGTAGATTATGCACTATGGGAACCCCCTATAGTGACCCCAATTAAACATGATGGCTCTATCAGATTATGCGCAGACTATAAGACCACATTAAATAAGGCCTTGCGCACTAACGCATATCCTGTGCCTGTGATTCAACATCTCCATTCAATGGAAAAGGGCTCCATCTTTGCTAAGCTTGACATGGCCCAAGCTTATCAACAGCTGCCTGTCGATGAAACAACTGCTATGGCCCAAACCATTGTGATGCACAGGGGTGTGTTCAAATGTAAACGGTTGCAGTTTGGCGTCTCTGTGGCTCCTGGCATATTCCAATGACTTATGGAACGTTTGCTGCAGGGCATCCCTGGGGTTATACCCTATTTTGACAACATCATTATCTCTGCAAGAAGCAAACATGACCTTCTGGCACACATTAGACAGGTCCTAATATGTTTCCAGACCTTAGGACTCAAATTAAAAAGGAACAAATGCAAATTTGGTGCTTCCCAAGTAGACTTTCTGGGCTACCACATCGATGCTCAAGGGATTCACCCTAGAGAATCTAAAGCTAAGCCATTAAGCACCTGTTCCAAAGAGCAAAAAAGAACTACAAGCCTTTTTAGGGCTTCTAAATTTCTATGCCTCATTCCTTCCTCACAAGGCTTCTATTGTGGAACCGCTTCACAGGTTATTGGACGTGAAAGCACAATGGACTTGGGGGCAAACACAACAGGACTCTTTCGATGCTGTCAAATCGCTGCTTTCATCCGACAGCATTTTGATACAATTTGACAGCCAATTACCCTTAGTACTATGCTGCGATGCATCTCCTTTTGGTATAGGCTCTGTCCTTGTTCATATATTGCCAAGTGGGGTGGAAGTCCCAATAGCTTACTTTTCACAAACTATGTCAACTACTGAAAGAAATTATTCCCAAATTGATAAGGAGGCTTTGGTGGCCGTTGCCTCAGTTAAACAGTTCCACGAGTTCCTCTATGGCCACCACTTCCAGTTAGTGACGGACCACAAATCTCTACTTGGCATCCTGTCTGGTGATCGTCAAAGTCCCCCTGTTTTGTCCCCTAGGATGACCCGCTGGACATTATTCCTGGCTGCCTATTCCTACATCTTGTCATACAGGGCCGGCAAACACCTTGGACATGCGGACACGTTAAGCCATTGCCCCTTGCCAGACAAAATCGAAGACCCCGCACCTTCCTCGTCAATACTATTGATTGATGATCATTAATTACCTGTCATGGCCATGGACATTGCTAAAGCCTCATCTAACTATCTTATTCTTTTACAGGTATTAGACTGGGTGAGGATGGGGTGGCCAGAAGATTCTTTAGATGCCCCATTTCTGCCTTTCAGAGCAAAGCAGCATGACTTATCAACCCAGCAAGGCTGCCTACTATGGGGATGCAGGGTAATAGTCCCCAGCCACCTGAGACCTAGGATATTGAATAGTTTGCATGAGGGCCATCCAGGAATGGTCCGCATGAAAGCTTTAGCCCAGAGCTATGTTTGATGGCCTGGCATAGACATTGACATCACTGCAAAGGTTAGGACTTGTCAGCGTGCCAAGCCTCTAGAGCTGCTCCACCTGCTGCTGTCTCTGGAGAATGGGAGTCTGCTAAGTCTCCATGGGTTAGGGTCCATATCGACCTTGCAGGGCCTTTCCAGGGCCACACTTTCATCCTTGTGGACTCATATTCTAAGTGGGTGGAGCTGGCCCTCATGCATTCTAACATGTCAGATATGGTTATCAAAGCATTAGATCGCCTTTTTGCAACCCATGGGTTTCCTGACATCCTAGTGTCGGACAATGGTCCACAGTTTACTGTGGCAAGTTTTGAGTTGTTCTTGGTGAGCCAGGGCATAAGACATGCGCTTGTCATGCCCTACCACCAAGCTTCTAATGGCCAAGTGGAGAAAGCTGTAAGGGCCACCAGGGAAGTGCTGGGGCGGCTAGAGGGTGAGGACTGGCATTCTAAATTAGTGAAATATCTGCTAATGCAACATGTTTCCCCCAGTACAGTTACTAATAGTTCCCCAGCAGAGTTGTTAATGGGACAAAAGTTGAGGAATCACATGGACAGACTCCACCCCAGTTATGCCCCAACTGTTCCATTAGATTCCTTTAGTGGAGTTAGGGTTTTCCAGGTCGGGGATTTAGTTTATACCCGGAATTTTGTGGGTAATCCGTTGTCGCTGCTGGGTTAAGTAGTGGCAATCACGGGGCCAAAATCATATAAAATAAGTTTGTCAGATGGCCGAGTATGGTGCCAACATGTAGACCATGTGAGAGGGTGTTGGGTAGAGACCCCAGAGAACCCATCAGATAGCAAGCTGGCTGGTGCTCAACAACACGAACTCGGAGAGGCTGACACACCAAGGCGCGAAACAACAGTAAATGAGCCACCGCAAGAGGTCGACCTACCATTTGAAGTTTCTCCACCTGATTCCGAGCCAATTAAAGAGAAGGGTCCAGCGATGCCCCCAGGTCCTGCAAGCGATCCTTCTTCGCTGGCCATACAAGCCAAATTGCGTAGGTCTGGTCGGACTAGACAACGCCCCACCTATCTTAATGACTACACATGTGCCTGACTGGGGGGAGGAGTGTTATGTTCAGCAGAGTTGAGCAGGAACTGAAGTTTGTTCCTATTGGCTGAGCCATCTGACAGCGAGCAATATAAAAGGGAGCTGTCAGACAGTGTCAGCTGTTGCTTGCTCCCATCAGCCGATCCATGCATTTAGTGGCTTTTGCGGCAACCAGTTATTAGTTAATAAAAGGTTGTGGACATAGTCTTTGCCTTCACAAAAGCCCCCATCTATTCTCTGCCTCCCGAGTCCCAGCTCTTTGGCTAGGTCTTCTTTTGTTGCCCTGCACAGGAGAACAGAGCTGGAAAGCAGGGGAGGGAATGGGATTTTGCAGTAACCTTTCCCTGCCACGCCCACCAAGCCACACCACACCCACCAAGCCATGCCCACAGAACCAGTAGTAAAAATTTTTGAATCCCATCACTGCTTAGGAAGTTGCTTTATACCAAGTCAGACCATAGACAGGATTGCCTGCATTGCCTCACATGTGCGTTCTAATCCTTTTCTTTGGAAACAAGTCCACTGAGCTTGGGACTTTTACATTCATAGCCTAAAAGAGAATTGTTCATTTTCTGATTTTATTTTCTAAATCAGGGTTGTCAAACTTGCATCCTGCAGACCGGATGCATCACACACTGGCCATGCCCATGCCCAGTTTAGTGAAGGGGAAAAAAGTCATAATATGTCACTTGATGCCATGACAACACAGGTTTGACACTCCTATTCTAGATCAGTGATTCTTCTTGGGCTTCCCTTGGTTTCTGTAAGTTGTTAGAATTTCATCCAGAAAGAATACTGATGGATTTTGCAGTCAAATTTAAATGCTTTTTTACTCCACTGTCTGAAGATATGTCCTATTTGTTTTGAGGATTTTCAGTGGTTGATCATGAGCGGTAGCCTGGCTTAGGCCAGAGCTGGGAAGAAAAACTAAAAGAAACGGTAGCCAAAGGTTGCAGTTTTCTGCTGCTCACCACTGGGTCTGAAGTCAATAAGAGGCACCAGGAGTCCATCTGGCCAGAAGAAGCTGGTTAATACATCAGTGCTATTAAATAGGATGAGGGAACCATGAAGGAGGTTTATCTTGAGGAACTGTATTTTCATGTGAAGACTATGTGTGATCAGATTCTCAAAATATCTGCATCAGTTTGCCAGGACAGAAGTGCACCTATCACTCTACTTGCTTAGCATGCACCTTTTAGTATGCATCCATATCAGTTCGTATTCTGCTTGTTGAAAAATGTGTAACACCAAGAGAAGTGGTTATAACTATGCATAGAGTTGAATCTAAAAAGTTAGAATGGCCAGAAGGATCCTTGATAACCAATAACTGCTCTCTGAAAAAAAAATCAGAATGTGAATTGTATGTTCCTTCTTACCCCAGTACTTGAACTCTGGTTTGAAAATGTTGTGTTCTTCTACAAAGGGGCATGAGAACATTATAATGGAAGCATACATGTTATAGATGAACAAAAAAGTACAAGAAATGCTTCATATCATCCCTTGTTTTATACCCTATTTCAGCTTAGCATTAATTTCAAATGCCAAGCTGACAACTAAAGACTAAAAACAGGATTGGTAGACTGCCAAGAATAGCATGGAACAGATTTTGGAAACCAGTTTCCAACTGTGTATAAATAATGTATAAACCATAACAATCTTCCATCAAGAAGCAAATTGTCTGACACCTTGGTGTGCTCATCTGCTTCATCATCCTGTTTGTCAAAAGTCTAGATACAGGTTCTAGTTTATGACTCCTATTTCAGGATGAACAATGCTTGTCAGGAAAAACATCCAATTATGGTTGCTTGTGGCTGTCTTTACCTCGGTAGAACTTATTCTCCAAAAATGTCCTTCTCCCTTGCCAATCAAAACCTCAGTTTGCCTTGTTTGTCAACTTGCCAATGAATCAACTTGTCCTTGCAATCTTCTGCATGTTTGTAATTAATGATAATGTAAAAACTTATCACAGAGTTCAGGGGCTGGCAAGAGAACCTTCTGAATGTCAGTTGGTTCTTTCATTCTTTCTTTGGCATTATTACCCTGTGGCCAAATGAAAACCTCTAGTGAATTCAGGAATCAATGTTTTTGCAGTGACTTGCCTGGTCCCTACATTAGGTTAAGAGAAGTTTTTGTGAATGTGTCCAGCCTCCACATTAAAATACAGGTTTACTAGTATTGCATAAGATAGCCAATGTGATGTAAAAACTAGGAGACAAAGTGTTCTGTCTTAGGCGTGAAGCTAACTGAGTGACTTTGGGCCAGTCACTTTCTTAGCCTAGGAAGCAAGCAATGGCAAATCACTTCTGAAATATAGAGACTAATCCAGGCAGTCATCAGGAGATAAAAAAAACTGACTTGAAGGCATACACACAGAGATACCCACACAGACACCCACACACACACATGGAGGGAGAGAGGGAGAACAGTATTGTATTTTTGCAATCTCTGGAAAATGTATTCAATGCTTTCTAGATATGTTGGAGTTTCATTCCCATAATGCTCAGCCACCCCAACAGTCAGGAAATTATGGAATTGTGTGTCTGCGTGAGTGCACACGTGATAATGTATATATCTATTTCTTTGTCTCTTTCTGTGTATTTTGAAACTATAATTTGAAGATACAAAAGTGATCTTATGTAGTTATGCATTATCTATTCCTGATTCTGAAGTCCAATATACAATAGGAACCAAATTAAAAATATATAAATTGTCAAAACATAAATTTTAATATTTGAAAGAAATATGTTTTTGTTTGTGGTTACTGTAGTTCCTCAGCTATAAATTCTGTCTGCCTGTCTGTCCGTCTGTCTTTCTCTATCTATCCATCCGTCCATCTGTCCGTCTGTCCGTCCGCCCATCCATCCGTCTATCCTTCTATTTATGAATGATACTAAATGTAGTCAGAACTATGTGTGTAAATTGGTTTATACTGACTTTGAAAGAAACTGCTGCTTTCAAAGGCTTGAAAATTTGTATGGCTTTTGAAAATGAATGTACTTTTTAAAAATAAACAAGTAACCAGTAAGCCAAATAATGTTTGTTTGTTTTTTTGCTTAATGGGTCCAGAAAATCCAGAATTGTTTATCGAGTGGTACCATAACTTCTTATAGAATATAGAAGATCCTTTTGATTATCAATTTAGCTAAGTAACAACTTAAATCTATTTTTTCCAAACCAATGTTCCGGGCTATCCCTATCCACATCATGTGATCAGGACTAATTCAACAAACTATGGTTTTTTTAAAAAATCTCTCAATCTGCATTAACTATAGTATGTACGTCAGTCTATTACTATCTGCTGCTAAAACTTCAGATATATTCTATGAGAAATGTTGAAGCAGCCTAGCATTTGGAGCAGGGTGCAATAAGAAAGGATACAATGTAGAAAACAATATTATTATAGCCTCCTATTCAGACCTGAAAAATCTGCAAAATCTTATCTCCTCATATAAATTTAAGATTAATACCTGTCAATAAAAGAGGATAATGACTTTCAGTTCAGAATAGAATCAAAATTATTAATTGCCAAAAGGCTAAAAGATATCCTACTTCTTTATTTCTCCACCCCAGATTTCAGTTATACTGTAACAACATGTTTGAAAAATATCTAATTCTTTCTGAGTGGTTCCTTCTATGTTTGAGAAGACTTTTTAAACAAGCAATATAATTCAATAAGAATAATTCATTTTTTAATCATTCTTTGTAATATTTGGTAATTTTAACTTGGGATATTAAGCCAATAATTAAATCACCATGTCAATGTTTTATCTTAACTTGTACTAAGCTGAAAATTGGTTTTCCAGATGTAACTTTGAAAGTACCCTGTTGCAGAATCAATAAAAAAGCATTTTTTTTCCTAGCATCTATTACTCAAATGTAGGGACATCAGATTTATAAAAATGATATTGTACTTATTTTTATATATCACCTAGAAAACAGTTTCTGTAGATGTCATTTTAAAATACTATAATACAATATTCACACAATGATGCCATACGTAAAATGCAGAACATTTTTCTCTTAATTACTGCCCACACATTTGTCATGGAAAAGGCCTAAGCAGCTGTTGTCAGAAGGGTCTTTATGTTAGCTGAGTTGGCTTTGAATTGTTTCAAGGCAACTTTTTCCGAGTTAGTTAAATGGTTCTGAATGACAAAAATCAGTCAATTTTAATTGCCTGATTTGAATTCAATTTCATTTGCCTTTTTACAGGAACCTTATGAATCAAATATATTGCTTTTACAAGCACTGTATCAATTTGCAGTTCCTGCAACATCGTGTATTACATTAACATTCAGTCTATTTATATTAAACATATATTTTGAAGGGCAAGACTGCATACTTTAAGCCCCACTTCACAGCTGGCAAATACTGATTTTTGCCAGATTTAATCAGCCCTCAACACCTTTCCAAATCATATATTAATTATCAAATACTTAGTTTTATTTTAATTTGCTATACTGCTCTGATTTTGCTCATTATTAATTTGGCATATAAATTCAGACCATTAGTAATCTCTTTAGGAGCTTTGAATCTTTCTTGTTCAACTAAGGGAGCCTCAAAAGTGACTTAGTAAGTAGCTTTCATGTCAAGTTTGACATGGTGATTTCATAGACGTCCATGTTGTGATATGAGCAGTAATTTGGAAATGATTTTTCACTATTTTCTTGTGAGATGGTTCCCCGCTGGCCTTTCTCTTTAAGTAGGTCTGACTATTTAGTTTGTAAGCTCAGAAAAGACTGCCCAGTTCAGCCACCTGCTGTGGTGGAATATAAGAAATACATAAGTTTTCAAAAATGGGCCTACAGATGTATATAGAGAAAGAAAAAAAAGGAAAGGAAGGAAAAGAAAAACCATTTGCAAATGGGGAGGTAGAATGGAAATAAATTGGTTTAATGGCAAGCAAGTTAAAGTGATATTTCAGAAAGACAATAGGAATAATCTTGCCATCTTCCACTATTGTAGCCTTGTGAGACTAAGAATCATGGTGAAATGAGCAACTACTTGTTTCAGGCAGGTATATATCAGTTGTATTGCAAAATTGCCCTTGGTTATCTCCATAATTGCATCATGCTAATAAATGAAAGTATTACTAAATTACAACTTGGACAATATAAGTGTTGTAAGTACATCCACAATATGTAATAATGCACATCACATATTTTCTAATTATCTTGTTCAAGCAATTATTATTTTTAGTAATTTTTGTAAATTAAAAAATAAATCAATACTTGCAAATTTACTTTTACTGGCAACTATACATGTAACTATATTAAAGTAAAACACATTATATTAATTTTCTACAGTAACAGTTAATTAACTATTAGGGTTTCTATTTTTATTTATCTTTTTTGTTCTAATTTTTAGCAATGTATTTTTGTAAGGCAAAAAACAAAGAATAAAAGAAATAATGAAAAATATTATCTGTCTCTATAGCATAAGAATTTGTTATAAGCAGTGGTGGGATTCAAATAATTTAACAACTGGTTCTCTGCCCTAATGCTTTCTTCCAACAACCAGTTCACTAAACTGCTCAGAAAGTTAACAACCAGTTCTCCCGAAGTGGTGCAAACTAGCTGAATCCCACCACTGCTCTGGGCTGATTCCTCTTTGGACTTCTCCCCCAGACTCTGCCACTTCTTCTCCTACATGTTACTAAATTAAATATTGACAAATGATTTACAAATTATAACTACCAAAGGTAGGGTAGGATGTAATATATGAACAAGAATAGAATAGAATAGAATAGAATAGAATAGAATAGAATAGAATAGAATAGAATTCTTTATTGGCCAAGTATAATTCGACACACAAGGAATTTGTGTTGGTGCAAATGCTCTCAATGTACATAAAAGAAAAGATACATTCATCAAGAGTCAAGGATCATCAGGTACAACACTTGATAATAGTCATAGGGTACAATAAGCAATCAAATCATATTAGGAAACAGTCAATAAAAATTCATAAGGATACAAGTGACAAAGGTACAGTCATACATTTTAGCTACTCTAAAAGCAAAAAATATTATTGAGTCCACATCGTTTAGTAGAGATTTACAGCCATGTTCCTAAAGGGCGGCCTACAACAGTGGTCCCCCATCTTTCTAGCTCTGTGGACCAGCACTGGTGGTGGTGGCAGTGGCAGCAGGGGAAAGGGGATGTTTTTGTACATTCACCTGCTCTCACACCACTTGCCTGGTTCCCAAAGCAGACCTGACTGGGAGTTGAGGACCCCTGGCCTAAAAAACTGAATTTAGAAATTATGAAGTGGTCAAAAACACAAACACCTAATTTCTTCTGAGGGCTCCTGAACTTAAATAAATTCATGCTCTTAGATACAGCTGAATTGCTTTTCTTTTAAAACACCTGGATTAAAAAATGTGCCCAGTTCCAAAGCTCACAGCATTGCAACTGAGTTATGATGTTGCCTAGGCACTTGGCATCTTTGCAACATGAAAAACATTGGTTCCAAATGTCAGCAAGCAAGAGAAAATTGATCAACTTGTCAGCAAAACAGGATGACACACTGTTGAATGAGAATTAACTCTTCAAAATGAAATAAAACGTCACAACCTTCCTTTTCTTAACAGAGTCTAAAAGCTTCCTTCATACCACTGAGGCTGCAGTTACAAGTTCTTCTGGCATTGGCCATATACTCTATAATTATCATAAACATTTCAACTTATAGCATATCTTTCTATTAATATCATACACAGGATATAAAAATCAAATAAAATTAAATACTAGAAATTTATAAACAACACACCCTTTTTCCTGAAACAAAAAATAGAAGTGCTGGTTATATGCATCTAGTACATGCTTAGCATCTGTCTGCTATGTCATTTTATGCATGCGTGCCTGAAAAAAAGTCTTCATTGTTTTAATGAGTATCAGGGAATATACTTCTGAATCAGAGGTGGTATTCAGCAGATTCTGACCAGTTCCGGAGAACCGGTAGTGGAAATTTTAAGTAATTTGGAGAACTGGCAAATACCACCTCTGACTGGAGATTTCCCTGCCATGCCCACCCAGCCACGCCCACAGAACTGGTAGTAAAACAATTTGCACAGTCCCACACCAAATACTAAAAACACTGCCTTCTTGAGTTTTTAACAATATTATACTTTGGCTCCCTGGGATTTCCTGATGCATCAGTTTGTATTCTAGACAGGGTGGCAATTGCCCAATCTGAATTAGTGCACAATTTGGGTGACTTCTTAGATTCATGACTTCTGTTTGAGCAACCATGTCTAAGGGGACTTTTGCACAGATTCATCTTGTTTGCTTGTATCTTTTCATGGACCAGGTTGAGCCTGTAAAGTATTTCCACGTTACATCCCAATTACCTCTCCAGGAAACCTTCTGGATATTCACATCCTATTTCTAGCTCCTAATTTGGGACTGTAGTTTTGCAGTTTCTGTTCCTACCACTTATCTTCCAGATATCTTATCTGAGATTCTTTACATAATTCCAGAGTATGTGAGACATAGGGCTTAAAACCTGTTCTGCCTTTTTGACAATTAAAAGGTTAACCTGCAGAAAAATGAGATATTAAAATTATGCAACCTTCTGGAATGTAAACTGAAGTTGTGATTAGGTTATTCATTCTTCCTTCCAATCCTTGGAAAATAACTAATCTCTTCTGAGAAAAAAAGTAACCAAACTTTATTCCAAAAGAAGAAAATACAATACATGAAGACTTTACTAACATTAAATATTGGAAAACCAAACATTAAATGTTGAAAAAGACAAATTGTAGAGCTGCCCAGATCAAGGTGAACTTGCTGACAACTTGCCAGAAAATTTGCAAAAGAAAATGCAACACTCTGCTTAAATTACAAGACGGTGATCTGCTACAGATAGCCAGGATCTTGAAAGAAATGCTGCAAAGAATTTAAATTATTTATATACTACTAAAACTCTCATTGTCATGACCTCATTGTCATGACTGGGTAAAACAGTAAACTATAGGGCAACAATTTATGAACCCAGGTACCTCAAATGGAGTAACTTACAGAATGTATCCAAAAATTGGGACCCATGACATTTGGGCAAGTTGTGGCGGCTTCCATGCTATTGGCTGCTGCTGGGCAACTGCTGTAGTCATGTGATCTTCATTTGCAACATTCCATGGCAACTTCCAGGAAGTCTTACAATCCCTCTTTCCCTTCTCCACTCATCAGCAACCACTTGCTAACATTATGGAAAGAATAGGGTATGGTATTGTAGGGAAGGGGAGGGGAGGGAAGCGAAAAGGGAAGGAGAAGGGAAGGGGAGATCTCCAATTTAAAGAGAAATTTGGAAACCAAGATGGGAGAAGATTAGATTCCCACAAGGAAACTCAGTAGGGAAATCAGTGGGAAGTCACTTCTGCTCCCATTGCTTTTTTGCCTGCCTTTGGTCATTCTATTTCTCTTTCTGTAAAAAAAAATATTTCTGAAACATTGACTAACAGGCCATAGATTGTCTATAAAAACAATATTATTTTATTATATTGCATAAAAATAATATTGTTCATGCATAGCTTTAGATATGAATTAAAAAGCTGAAATTACAAAAACTTCATAAACCTGTGCAGAGAAATAAAAGGCCATTAGAATTAGCATAGAAAAAAGGGGAAAAATCTAACACAATTACTGGCTATAGACTGGTTACCCATTTCTATGAAATAGTCAATTTTTCAAAGAAAACAAATCCCCCAATCTTTTTAGGGGAGATTCAACTTTAAACATGGCACTAGGAAATGATAAATCATAGTCCTCCCATCTTGATTTCCAAATTTTTCCTTAAATTTTGTCCCTTAAAAATAACTCCAAATCTACATCTTCAAAAAAGGAGGCCTGAGGAATCTGATTCTTCATGTCATCAAGGGCCATAACTCACTTGTGGATATGGATTCTTTTGTGAACATGAGTTGTTTTGGTCTACAAGATGGGCAGCATATAAATTTAATAAGTACATAAATTATTTTGAGAGCATGTGGAAATTGGCTAGCTGTGAATGTCAGAATTTGCATCCTACATATTCATAATACAGTAGTATATTGAATGCAATTTAATTACTGCAGTATAACACCAAAGTATCCTCAGGACTGATGTAAGTGTTATACTTTAGCATCAAAAGGAGCCTCCTATCATAATTCCATTAAGAATTATCTAAAAAGAAGTATCATATTTAGGATAATCAATCAGTTCTATAATAATCCACTAGAATAATGACACTTCAGATCAATTCAGGGGGTTTTCTTGATATTTACATTCACTTAAATCTACAACTAATCAGATTTGCAACTTGAATAGTAACAGATCCAAACAATATGTGGGACAACTGGATACTTATAAAAGCCTATTGGCCTGGTACCTTGCCCTTTGGTATAGCAACAGAGGGACTTGCCTCTGTATCAATATAATCATAAATATCACTGGCCTGGAAGAAGCTGAATTAATCCTATGAAGTCTTCCTCCAGTGCATAGTGGAGATATTACAGAGACAAGAATTGGCAAGGCTCTAGTAGCAAGTCAAAAGTTCTTAGAAAGAATTAGAAACTGAATAAGGGATGTAAACATGTGGAGGTAGATCATTTTTCCACCACCACCCTCTCTCTCTTCACAACCACTGGCATTTTTGCTACTCCCCATGGTTGCAGGTTCAGGGTGAAATGATGCTTATGATGTCACCGCTTCTGTTGAAATATGAAAAGAAAACAAAGGGCATACCTGGAATTCACAGCATGTAAAACTCTTTGGCATGCTAGTAATTGCGCTAAGGGTATCAGGACCCATGATTATGAAGTGGTTACCATTTAAAATCAAGTTGCTGTCAAACAAAAATGAAACAGATATAAGGATGAGAAGGTGACTGGATTGGGTTGTTTTATGTCAAATTGGATCACCCAGCTATTTTGGCTTTTTGCCTAGGTTACAAGTTTAATAATGGTCTCTGTTGTCCGAAGATTTATTTCATTTGATATTTATGGTTCTGGTTCCTTTGCAGTCTTGTAACAGATTAAGATGGGAAGTTTTATAATATATTTGGAACTCAGATTATTGTGATGGGAAGATTATCTGCTTAATGAAAATTTGAATTTAGACTCTAAGGGAAAAACATTATTTTGCTTCCTAAGAGAAATTTTCACATATAGTTTATATTATGGGATTTAAACAAACAATAATAATACATTAATTCAATATTTAAGAGAATAAGCTTTGCTCCACAGTTCCAAAACTTTTCATCAGAATTTCATCTTCTAATACTTTCATGTATGCCCATTGCTATCTCTGTCTTACTGCTTTGAATTCTGCCTGTGAGTTTCCAATCTTGCCTCATTACTTGAAACCTTGTCCCTGTCAGATCATCAGTATTAATCTCAGTCTTTCTTCTGAAAAACAGTACCAGTCCGAGCCAAACTGGCAACCATTCCTTCCTACAGAAACAGAAATTTAAACATTTAATTGTTAATTGTTGATGATCAGTTGTAAAATTTCATGTTATCTCACTAGCTTATCAATCACTGTCAAATTTGTCAGTATCAGGAGGGCAGTGAGGATATCCAAACTTTACAGATAGTCCTTATTTAATAACTGCCTTATTTAACAACCATTTGAAGTTATGAAAGTGATTAAAAGTAACTTTATATTTACAACCTTCAAAGATCTGTAAAGCAAAGGAAAGCTGAAATAAGATCATAGGCACAGTCAGGGTTTCATTTAGTGGTCATATGGCTTAAGAACCAAGTCACCAGTTTTAGTCCCTATCCCTAACCCTATATTTTATACGGTTCAATGAGGCATGTATATAATACTTTCTCTTGGGCTAGTAATCTTTAAAAGAGAGCCTTTTCATCTTTGATATCATCTGAGAAGATGACATCAGGCAAAAGCACATCTTTCCTTCAGAACATGGTATATTTTTGATTGATAAATAGTTGGTTTTATCCATTATGCTAATGATTGCCATTGTTGGTTTACTGAGCACTGTGTTTTTATTCTTGGTTTTATGCAACTGTAGTAATATATTGACAGAACCTTTTTGTTATTAGGCAAACTAAAAGTGCAAACAATTTTTAAAAGATAGGCATTATAGAAACAAACTATGGTATAGGTTGAAAAGCTGATATGGAGAGCTTGCCAGACTTAAAGATCCAGGAACCAGGTTTTTTGCTACTCTGGAGAGCAAATGCCAGCCAGAGTAAGATACTGATGTGAAATATTTATTTATTTATTTATTCGACTTGTATGCCGCCCTATTCCCTAAGGACTCAGGGCGGCGAACATTAAAACAGAGAAAAATTTACAATAAAACAGAATTAAACAACTAAACAAGCCAAATAAAGTTAAAATAAAACCCAACCCCGGGTCATTCAAGGCCCCGTTGGAACAACCAAGTCTTCAGGTCCCGGCGGAAGGAGTGGAGGTCAGGGGCCAAACGGAGATCCACGGGGAGCTGATTCCAAAGGTCAGGTGCTCCCACAGAGAAGGCCCTAGCCCTGGGGACCGCCAGCCTACAATATCTGACTGACGGCACCCCAAGGAGGCCCCTCCTATGAGAGCGAACAGGGCGATCGGAGAGTGATGCTGGCAGGAGGCGTTCCCGCAAGTACCCTGGACCCAGGCCATATCAATGTGAGTTAATGTAAATAGGGGCATCCATAGAGGTCAAAAGAATCAACATGGTGGCTTTGATCATCTCCAAAGCCTAACTATCTTTTAACATGCATCTCACACACAATATCGATTAAAAAGGAGCAAGACCTTGGTATAGCTGTGCAGCTGTCCTTTTGATATTTTTGACTCCCTCCCTTTGAGCTGGAGAGGTTCTCCAGCACGACAACTGGAGAATCCATGGATGGGTTGAGACATGCTTTTCTGCCTGGAGACTGAGTCCTTATTCTTTTGCCACACCCCTTGTCAACTGTCACTTTCCCCAGTTCGCGACTCAGTCCTTGCCCTAAGAGGTTGTGGCCAAAGAGCTCGTAGTTCTCCGGATAGAAACGCTGCTTAGGCAGAATTGACTTCTTGTGTTGTCAGGTTTGCTTCGTAATGCTTCAAAGCACTACAGAGGCTCTTTTTCTTCTTTTTCCTTCGTTCGTCGTCTTCTCTGTAGCCACAGCTTGCTGCCAGCTTCACTTCAACTGAAGGGAATTTTTTCCCCACACGAGAGCAGCTGCCGCTTCCCTGAGGCGCCGCGAACCCAGGCGCCGCTTTTTCAAGCGCCTCAGCCACTTCTCAGCTGTTTTTCGGCACTTTTACTTTTGATCGGGTTGATCGGGCGGTTTAGTGGTTCTAGATGTAAAACTGATTCCTATGAATATCTCTGCCACGAATTTGTAGCTTTCCTTTCCATGTCTAATTAACTCCAAACATATTTCTGAAACAAATTTGAAGGAGATTAAAGACCATAAGAAATATCACCTTACCAAAGTATTCCTTCAAATTTTCCAAATGTCATTTTTTATTTGAAGTACTGAGAGGTTCTTAAAGGCTCTCCATCCTAAAGAATGTGATGTATTGACAGAACCTTGCCCCCTCTCTTCACAAACACACACACACACACAACCCCCCCCACACACACACACCCTACATGCAAAGACACTGCAGATTCTTAACCAATCTTTCAGATGGACAAAGTAACTCTTTACAATGTCAGCCCTGTGAAAGTTAAGGAGCACGAATGAAGGCAAAAAGTGTTCCCATCATTTCCCTTGAGTGAAATCTGAAATTTACTTTTCACTTTGCAGCCGGCATCTGCATATCCCAATAGCTATTTGCATAATGAATGGAGCCAGAGGTTCCAAAGTGTTGTTCTGAGAATTACAGAGGCATATTAACTGCTGCTTATTTTTACCCCTCCAAGAAGGAAGGAGAAAAAAAATAGCTGCCCATTCTGTTGCCAATTTCATTAACTAAAACAAATCTCAGCTGGAAAAGAGAGAAAAGAACAGAAAATGTCATTTGCTGGCATTGTCATTCCAGGTTGCCCAGTAAATAAATGTAACATCTATTTCTCACCATGGAAACACCTTCTGTGGTCCAAAAGATGCAAAATAGAAGAATGTGGAGGCCTGAAAACCAAAGCAATGAAGTAAGAAACTGAATATTTGTTCATTTGTCTTCTGCAGGTGTTATAAACATAATTATGTTTTATATTTTAAAAATATCCAGTGTGTATCTGAGAGATATTCTGAAATGCTACCTATACAATCTCACATTTGTTTACTCAGAAGAAAATCAACTACATTCAGTTTGGATGAGCAGAAAAATGGAGTTCAGGGGTTCCACCAATAGGAAACAGTCAATCAGATCAAGCTCTTTCACCTGCAAAAATCTGGCAAATTAGATAGCGATTAAGAGTTAGAATGTTGTTATATTGTATTTTATTTTATTGATTATGATATGATAACTGACATAATCAATGCTCATACATAGTAATAGTGTCTCTCATTTTCTCTCATTTTCAAACTCCTGATGATAGCCAACGTTCACTTTCTTTTCTGAAGCTGAACAGTATTGGAACAAGTCAAATCTCTGGGGATGCTGCTCCAGAAAAGAGGGGCAGTGTTGAAAAGGTCATGCTTCTCCCCTCTGGGCAGTGGGAATGGCCATCCCTTGTCAATTTGGCTTAGGCCATGGGACACATCACATTCCTAGTTCCTGTAGAGGCATCTGACATGAAATACCTGATTTCTTTAGAAAGTATTAGCTATATTGACCATCTGGATTTGAGATGGGTATAGATGTGAAGATATTTATGGATTTTATTTTTTTTATTTATTTATTTTATTGGACTTATATGCACCCCATCTCAAGACTCAGGGCTCTCACAGTTAAAACATACAAATACAATAAATAATTAAAAAGAAATTAAATCACTATAAGGTCCAATAAAACCAAATTAAAAATTAAAACTGTCCCATGCCCCCGGTAAGGTAATCACAGCCCGACTTGGTCAAATAGCCAGGTGTTCAAATTGCAGCGGAAGGTGCGGAGGTCAGGGGCCAGGTGGAGGTCCAGAGGCAGTTGATTCCATAAGTCGGGGGCCGCCACAGAGTAGGCTCACCGTCGGGGGACCGCCAGCCAACATTGGCTTGCCGATGGGACCCCGAGGAGCCCCTGCCTGTGTGCCCGTACATTTTAATTGGGCATGCCAAATTTGTCTCCAAATTTCTTGAAAATTCTCATTCTCATTCTCCATTCTCCTCCTCCTCCTCTTCCCTCTCTCTGTTCCCATTCTCTCTTACCCAGTTCTTCTCTCTCCCTCTTCCTTCTTCCTTTGTCTGAAATGTTTTACTTCAGTGTTACTATATTAATATGAGCATATTTCCCAGGCATAAACAGAACACAAATTATTTTACAAAATATTTTAACGTTAACATTTAACATTGAAACTAGCAAACTTTACTCATAATTTCTACGTTCTTTTCAAACGTCTTTCCTAGCACGCTTCAGTTATCCAGTCAAAACCCCCTGATTTAAACATTAATCCCCTTTTCTACTATTTCACACATGCCTTCAAACCAATGACTAACAACTCATCCCCAAAGATTTTATAATTCGTTTATAGTGGACAGCATTATTTGGTCTGGTTTAAATAGCAGCCAAGCAATTCAGAGATCACTAGTTAACCCTACCCAAATGAGATTTTTATGGAGAAACTCTTGAATTTTGGGGAACTATTGCAAGGATGTTCTCTAGAAGAAATGCAGTACAATGAATTACTTTCTCTTGCATGATGGGAAACCAAGACTTTATTTAGCATCAGCATAAATTATATATGAGATTCTCTTGGAGTCTTTGCAACTGTTACCATAATAAACTTAATTATGAAGCATTACATTATAATTGCATAAGTTACTACTGCAAATACAGGGCACAGATGTTTTTTAAAAAGTTTTTTCTATTCATTTTAATACTTCTGCAATCTTTATTTTTCTAATCTTTTATTATCATTATTTTATACTTTTACCTGATAGAGCTTTTTAGCCTGTGATATATTTATATATTGGGATGTATGAGCTGAAATGATGATGGTGCCCTATCATCTGTTAAATTTTAGGCTGACAATAATTTAAAAATACAGTAGGTACAATAGATTCATACTGAGTGAAGGACTGCTGGGTTTTTCCACTGGAATTCATCAGCCCAAATTTTGATTGTATCTTCAAAATATGAAATCTTTTATCAAAATGTATCTGGAATTTTACATTACTTTAAGAATAAATCTTATTTCTGTAATACATGCTTCAAAGTCCAAAGAAGGCAAAACTGTAAAAGCAAGACAAGTGCAAAATAAAATTTAAATGTTGAAAAAGCTAGAATATTGTAATAAAAGAAACTGAGTTTTGATGCAACATCTTTAAAATTGTTAAAATGCCTTTTTTTCAAAAAGAAATACATTTTATTTCTGTTATTAAAAACTGTACATTTCTTTGTAAATTTTCTGCAAAATTCCTGTATGTTCCATTATATTTAGACCACAGATTATTATTATTATGCACCATGATTGTTTCTTCTCGACAATATTATTATATTAACCAAAGCAAGCAGTTATGAAAATTAAACTTTTTTACTTACTCAAATTTAAGCAATAACTTAAAGCAGGCATATGTCATAAATATTTTATTTCAGAAATATGCTCATTGGAGCCAAGAATTTTCTGATCAGTAGATGAAATGAAATTTATTAAATGAAATTATCATCCATTTATTCATTTATGCTGATGTAAGAAAGATGAAATGAGATCAAACAGGGCAAGGTCACAAAATACCTAATTGTCTTGCACAAACTTCATACTATTTCTGCCTACAATAAGAAAATAGTCTAATGATTACCTAACAAGGAAATTTTAAGGTTTAATATCCATAACAGATCAAAATAGCATATCTCAACTGTGCTGTTTCATAAAATTATTTTAGGGAAATGTTTGTTACAATTGAGAGTAGGGACTGTGGCTCTCCAGGTACTGCTAAATTGCAAATTCTGGAGCTGTATCCTATATGCGGAAAAGCTTAGAAATGCAAGGAGATGGAATTCATTAACATTTGAATGCATGTAGAATGATCATAGTGGTTGTTATGAGCTCTTTTATTAGTTGTAGAAAAATGTTTAAATTTTTGTGTATGTGTGCTACATTTCTTTCAGCTGAAGCTTAATAAAGAAAGAAAGAAATCTATTTACTTCTGCTCTTTTATGTTTCCTTTAGATTACTTATGGATGAACCACAGTCTGTGTGTGTGTGACAGAAGGGGGGAGGGGGGAGGGAGAATAAATTTATCTACCATGCAGAATCACCATGCAGAAACTATTCAATGAAAATGCTAGTATGATAAGCAGAGTTTTTATTTTATGCTTCGTAGGCTCTTCTTATTCCTTTGAACATTGCAAAGAGATAATGGGGAGATATCACTGAATTCCTGTCCCTTTTTATATTTACCACAATTAGAAAGAGTCAGGGCTTCAATTGTATTCATATGTTTTAGTTTTAGTTTACTTTATTGTCATTGCACCTCGTACAATGAAAATCAAACACCATCTTCAGTGCACATCATGACCATGAAAATAAATACAAACAAACATCCTTCATACTCCACACATTGAACCGAAAACCATCAACACTGCACTATACAGTCGAATTCAAAAGAGCTACTGCCCTGGGATAGAAGCTGTTTTTCAGCCTATTTGTACCTGTTTTTAATATTCTGTACCGTCTGCCAGATGGTAATAGTTCAAAAAAAGGGTCCCTAGGATGAGATGGATCTTTGAGAATGTTTTGAACTTTCTTAAGGCAGTGGGAGCTATAAAGCTATGAAGCTCTTCCAAAGAGGGGAGAGGGCAACCAATGATGTTCTGGGCAATGATGTTAACCCTCTGGAGTGCTTTCCTATCTGCCATTGTGCAATTGGCAAACCATACAGAGGTGCAGTAAGTTAAGATACTCTCTATGGTGCAGTGGTAGAAGGTCACCAGCAGTTTTTCTTTCAGTTGTTGTTTTCTGAGAAGTCTCAAGTAGTACAATCTCTGCTGGGCCCTTTTGACCAGGGCTGCAATGTGGGCACCCCAGGTCAGGTCCTCTTTTAGGGTAATAGCCAGAAACTTAAAACTGGCCATTTGCTCCACTCGATCTCCATTGATAAGCAAGGGCTGGATGTCTGATCTGTTTCTTCTATAATCCACTATAAGCTCCTTGGTCTTATTGATGTTGAGGACCAAGTTATTGTCTCCACACCACGAAAGCAACCAGTCCACCTCATCTCGGTAGGCAGACTCATTCCCCCCCAGAAATAAGTCCCACCACTGTTGTATCATCTGCAAATTTAGCAATAGTATTACTTGCGTGAGTGGGAATGCAGTCATGCACATGAAGAGTATAGAGTAAGGGACTCAACACACAACCCTGTGGTGTACCAGTGTTAAGAATAAGGGCTGAAGTGGTATGATTACCTAATATGACCCTCTGTGAGCGGCCAGACAGGAAATCCATAATCCAAAGGCAGATTGAATAAAAAAGGCCAAGGTCCAGAAGTTTAGACACTAGTCTATGTGGAAGAATTGTGTTAAATGCAGAACTATAATCTACAAAAAGCATCCTCACATAGCCCCCACCCCCGCTGTTCTAGATGAATCAGAGCAGTGTGAAGAGTGATGGCTATAGCGTCCTCTGTAGATCTATTTCTTCTGTATGCAAACTGGTATTTATCAAATGTAGGCAGAAGACCAGAAATGATGTGCTGGCAGACCAATTTCTCAAAGCACTTCATGATGATAGGATGAGTGCCACTGGTCTGTAATAGTTGAGGTTATTCTTTGGCAATGGAACAATGGGAGAAGCCTTCAAACAAGATGGAATAGTGGACTGGGATAAAGATCAATTGAAGATCCTGGTAAAGACCCAGCCAACTGATTAGAACAGTCTTTAAGCACTTGGCCAGAGATACCATCAGGACCGGCAGCCTTTCTAGGGTCCACAGGCCTCAGAATGCTCCTCAGCTCCTGTTCCTCCACAATGTGGTGGGCGCTGCAGTTGGCTGTGGTTATATTTTATCTGTCTCTGATGTCTGCACTTCAAAGTGAGCAAAGAAATGATTCAGTTCCTCTGCCAATGAAGCATCCCCTTCAGCAGGGATGACATTGGTCTGCTGATGGTTGGTAATTTGTTGAATCCCTTGTCACACCTGCCTCATGTTATTGCTATAAAAATTATCCTCAATCTTCCTCTTATAATTAGTCTTGGCCTTCTGAATACCTTTCTTCAGATTAGCTCTGGCAACACTGTATCTTGCCCCATCACTGGACCTAGAGGCCTTGGTCCTGTCACACAAGAGGCGCTGGACTTCCTAGCATTTCCTAATACATTTATCCACAGTAATAGTATCTGTGCAGTGTTTGATATAGCATAGAACAGTTGCAGTGTGCTCCTCTAGGTCAGGGTGGTAAAAGATGTCCCAATATGTGTTCTCAAAACAATCCTGAATTTGTTGGGAAGCATCTTCTGGCCAAGACTTCACTGTCTTTATTATAGGCAGAGCCCGTCTCCTAAGAGGGATGTATGCTGGTGCTAAAAGCAGTGACATATGATCTGATTGTCCCAAATGTGGTAATTGTATAACCTTATACCCATGTTTGATGTTGGTATATATGGCCTCCATCCACTCACCATGGCCAACTCACCTCAGTGAACTTGCCATGGGTCAATTCACTACAGCCAGCTTGTTTCAGAACAACTCGTTGCAGGACAATTCAATGCAGGATAACTCAAGAGAGGAACAAGTGATTTGCAGTGGGCCTTGTTTTGTTTTAGGTTTGAACCTTCTCAAGTTAGAAGACCTTGAGACTTGGGTGAGTGGCAATTCTACTTGTCCCTCTCTTGAGTTAGCCCATGTTGAATTGTCCTGAGTTGTCTCGTGGTGAGTTAGCAGGGGCAAGTTGTCCTGCGGCAAGTTGTCTGGAGCAAGTCAGCCAGGGCAAGTTGGTTACAGCAAGACAACTTGGGCAAATTGAACATGTTGGCATGGCAAGTTGTGCTATTCCATTGCAGAATCCCCTGCAATCCCCTGGAAAAGCATGATAAAATATTATAGGAAAATGTAATCCCATTTTTCTTGTAAAATTAACTCTGAAAAAACAGCGAGAACTCATCTTCCAATTACATCAGAATTGTTTTTATTTATTTATTATACAAATAAATTGAACTCACACCCAGATGACTTTTAAATAGTGTTAACACTTGTTTGTTTTAATATGAAGGTTTGGCAAAAGATATCAAATCTCTGTGGATCAATTAGTACTAGCTCCATTGCCGGTGTGATACTAAGTCAGTGGTGTCAAACTCACAGCCCGTGGGCCAGATGTGTCACATGCTGGCCCCGGCCCTGCCCGGTTTAGTGAAGGAGGAAAAAGTCCTGATACGTCATGTGATGCCACCGTGACACCATGAGTTTGACTACATCAATCATTTTCTTCATAATTTTTTTAAAACAATCTCTTTTATTTAGTGGTGGTATACCATTGACAAAAAGGTTTAGCTTCAAATATAGGCTTCTTCACATTTTAAATTCTAGACTGCTTCTCCACTAGGTCCTTACACTTTGTGTTGTTTTTTGGAGAGAGATATTTGTTTCAGGACAAATTGGAAAACACAATTAATGAAACCCTTTCTCCCCATTCATCATTCGTCATGTGCTGAATGACTTCCAAATGAAAAGTGTGATGGGAAATAGACTGACACTCTATTACTCTAATCTTCACCTCACACACATTTTACTCAAAATGCCTGTCCAACCAGCTCTTTGATAGATCATCTTTCTATTCAGAACTTTTTAAATGCACAGCAATAAGTGGTGGAAGATAGAACTATGCTTCCCTAGTTGATCCCGATGGTAAGAGAAAAAAGGATAAAATAGAAGCAACACATGCTATCGCTTCTATGCTCATCATTTTTTTAAAAAAGTGTAGAGTTCTAATTCAAAATTCTCTAGTCTGCAATGTTACTCACATTAAAAGTATGCTGGATTACAATTTCCATGTGTCCTAAACAGTATAGCGATCATCAGTTGTATGTGAGCAAATTTTGAGGTTGCCAAAAGACCACAGGTTCTCCCTCTTACTTTAGTATATTAGAAATCTTAAAGCAGGTCTTCTAAAAATATTAGGGCCCTGTTTCCTAGAACTATGAAAAAATGCATTGAAGATTAATCCCTATCAACCTTCATCGACATTCATTTAGTATTGATATTACTTTGTATGTTAATTAGCAAATTCCTACTAAATTCTTGTTTCTAAGCTTGTATTTTTAATTCTCAGTCTATTTGAGAGGTAGCAATTTACTTTTTGGGAAATTTGGATGAAATGCTATGTTGGGGTTTAGTTTTTCCTACATTTCCCCAATATGCAAAACATTTCTTCATTATTTATACCTAAAATAATCAGTTGGAGATACTGTTGGTTAGGCCAACTTTTAAGCAAAGTAAAATGTCTGCCTCACTCTGTAGTTTCTTAAAGAAGGGCATTGAGTAGTAATGATGGATAAAGGCAAGTTTTATGTGGCTCATGCATTCAATTTATAAAATCCATTACAAATTCCTTGGGATTGTGGTTCCAAAATCCATTCAATACTGTAGTTTAACATTAGCAATATGAATATAATTTTTGTTGAGGATCAATTTTTTGTTAAAATAAATATATCACTTTGAATTGTTTTTGGTAAAAAAAGTGTGATACATGGAATAAATCAGTAACTCAACAGATGTATTATCAGCCTGGTAAATGGCTAGGAACTCTACCAGATAATGAACAATCTGTCAGCAACAGTGCAATGGATGGAGTCCAAGGACAGAGTTTTCTAAATTCTAAAGTACACCATTCTTCTTTGACTATCTATCTTTTAATCACAAAGACACATACTAATAAATAGTCTTCAATAAAATTATAGATCTTCAGTGACAAATGATCAATGTTCTGTATCAACTATGCAATTCATAATAAAATTACATTGTGTATCATTCAGCTTGTTTTATAGTTCTAATATGTCACTTTTGTGCTCAGCCAATGCAATCTTTTACAATTTTCAAAGAAGTGAGAGAGTCATCATATATACAGAAAGAGTCCCATTCTGCTCACAGTGTGTCCTCTTCTTTTGTGGCTTGGTTTGGAAACATGATATATAAGCAGACACTTATAGGAATTTTGGATAGAATTTTAAGACATTTCATTACATTTGCACATTTATACAGATAATCCTTGACTTAACAAGTTTGTTTAGTAACCATTTAAAGTTATAATGGCAGTGAAAAAATGATTTACCACTGGTCCTCATACTTACAATCAGTCCCTAAAGTCATGTGATCAGAATTTGGGCAATTGGCAACCAGCAAGTATATACAATGGTTGCATAATCCCAAGGTCATTTCATCACTATTTCCAATCTTTCCAGTCAGCTTCCAACAACCAAAGTCAATGAGGGAATCTGGATTTGCTTAATGACCACAAGATTCACCTAAAAATGTGATGATTCACTTAACAACTGAGGCAAAAAAGTTCATAAAATCTGATGCAACTCACTTGATAATTGCCTTGCCTCCCAGTGAAATCAGTCATAGGCCTGGTACTTCATCAATTGTTAGGATCAAATAAGGGCACAATAGACAAAGTAAGTTGACAATTGCTTTTAATTCTGAGATTCAGAGACAACCTGTACACAGTTGCCATTCTGAGGACATACTGAGTTAGATATACTTACGAAATGAGGTTGAAACAGAGGAAAATACACAATACCTCATGCTATGATAAGTAGGTGTAACTGTCATTTAAGCTTTCATAGATGTGCAACCATAGGCAAGAATTTGAAAGCAGAAATCCAAGAACAGTTATGGATATGCATTGCATTTTAGCATTTTTGCATTTTAGGCTAGAAATCAGCATTTTTGCAAAATTCCTGATGTTGAGATCAGACCATTTCCTAATGTTGTCAAGTTCCATTTACAACAGCCCATGTGAACTATGCTAAGATATTCATCCTCTTGCTTAATTAAATGCAAGGGGTGAACTGGACCAGATTCACTGACCCTACTGCATTCTTTGGTTCCATTATTTTCTATACCTTAGTCAGATAACGTTTGCCAAGAGAGTGTAATTGCTGCAAGGTGGGTTTGATTGTGTAATGGTTAATAAAATATCCAGACAGTAACTTTTCAAAGGCATTTTATTTGTTAAGTTATTTGGTAACTTAAGCATAATAAAATTGATGTAAAAGTGTGATTCAAACATACCCAGACTAGGTGCAGTTATAGGAGGCAATAAAAAATAAATAAAAATCTGAATATTCAATTTTCTCCCAGTTTTTAAAGCACACATAGAAAATAATGTAGAATGGATGAAAAATGGCTTTGAGCAAAACCTCACCTCTAAAAGGAAAATAAATCTGATACAATGATTGTGAGACAGTAGGTAAGGACACCCTGCTCCTGACATCAGCAAATGCCACATCTCAGCCATATGACTTAATTTCTCCTGCTGGTGCAATTATACATAATAGACCTAATAGACCAACACTCTAATAGACCAACAGAGATTAAATAAATGTCTTTATTTCCAAAGCAAATGCTTTTCTCAAAGCAGGTACTGAGTATCCAATTAATATGTTTGATTTGATATTTGAAGACACATCTTTCTCCTGTAATCAGATTAGCCATCTTAATACGAAGTAGCCACAATAAGTGTAAATTTTGAGGAATTAGTCTCGGTCTTCCTCAGTCTGATACCCAACTCCAAGATATATTGGGAGAAATTTAATAATTCTTAGATAGCAGGTTGTATTCCCAATTATAGTGGACAGTACAATTTTGGGAAAGGTTATTTTTCTTTCAACTTTGTCACTGATCTTGATTGATCTAAGTTAAATAGGTTTATGGATTGTTTTGGGATAGGAAACCAGCAGGAAATCCCAAAGCTGTATACCAACAATTTGTACACTATTGCAAACAATTAAATCAACATAATTTCCTTGAGTAATTAAAGCTTACCTTTAGACAGGCAGGTGAAACAAATCTAATATGAGGACACCTCCAGCTTTCCACCCACCATTTTTATTACTGAACATGTCCTGAGGTTATCTTATGAATATATATTATATTAAGGTAAGATATAGCAAGAGCCAGGGAGAAGTTCACAATACATGGATTCCCACAGAACTACATTGCTTACCCTAGTATATATTAAAGAAATGATGGATTGTGTCATAGGATTTCTTAAATTGTATTGCAAACTGCCACATGTGGAGGTCCTATTCATATTCTAATCAATATTTGGGGAAAAGTCTTCTGCCATAATATCCTTTTCACTCCCTCCTTCACTAAGTTCTGTTCACTGAGACAACTGAAGGACTCACGGAAACCTCTGTAATGGTTTTCCACGCATTTTTATTTTCTATTTATCAAATGTTTTCAAGATGCACTAACTGTCCAAGATTAGACATTTTAAAACAGCACGGACAGCAAAAAGAATGGGAGGAAAAGATAAAGAGCTAATACATTTCAAATTATTCAAAGACATGTTTCAAAAACCTACATAAAATTGAAGAAAGAAGAGAAGGACCAAACAAAGTGAGAAAGACACAGAGAGATCCATAGGTGCCACAAGTGTCTAAAACATAACCTGCTTGGATATTCAGATTTTTTCCTAAGGCAGATCTTAGTTCATGCAAAAGAAGCAATTCTCCGTGTATCTTATGTATAGTTTTTATTCATATATAGAACTGGAATAATTGAACAAAGTTTCAACAGTGCTTCATCAGATCTCCTAAAGAAGGAGAAATATTCTATTTTAATAAATTATTGCAGGAAAGGAAATAACTTTCACCTTCTGTTTTAATTGATGACTGATGTGTGAACTAATCAGTATATTTGGCTGTGGCCCACCATTAAAGTCACCGATGTAAGTTGCTTAGGAGAGATTTGTTAAACCAGCCTCAACCTTTAAGTGCCACGATAAATGGGTGGTGACATCATTATACCTTGACAAATTGAAATTATAGCATTCTCCTTCACCATTACTGAAGGATGATTTACTTCCAGGAATTCCATTTTCATAAACCATCCATTGTCACAAGTTATTTTCAAATTGCAACATGTAACTCAAGTGGCAAATAATATTTGCATTATCAACTACTTTTGGTTTGCTCAAAATTCAGGTGAAAATCAGGGTCAGTAAGACTGCAATTTTCTAGACAGTGTTTTACTTTAATGTAGCCTTGAGCAGAGAATTTCCATAAAACAACTTTGCCCCTGTTTATTGAATAAACCAGAATAGAATAGAATAGACCAGAACAGAACAGAACAGAACAGAACAGAACAGAACAGAACAGAACAGAATAGAATAGAATAACGATGCCTCTCAGCATAATGTTCCATAGCTTTTGCATCTTTAAACTGGCAAAAACTGGCAGAGGCCTGTATTTATTCATTACATTCACACAGAAGACACTTCTCATGCAGCCACAGAAAGCATAGCAAGAACCTGCACAGCAGCCTCACCCAGCTCATACCAGTGCCAATTAATGCATTTAAACAACGCAAGAATGCAAAGATGCTAATCGTGTCACCATTGAGGCAAATTAAACTTGTACAGTGAATAACATTATCCCGCACATTAAATGCATGTTTCCCCCTCCCGTGTACATACTCTTTCCTTGTCAATGGATACAATTAGTAGGATGGGGCCATGATGTAACAAAGTAAACTCTCCAGAACAGGTTTTAATCTATGGTGATACAGGAAAATGTTACTCTAATTAGGGGGAACTTTCAAATAACAGCAATAATTATAAGCCTTTTTTTTTGTTTGGCCAATTCATCTGACATTTCGATCATGACAGATTGGCAGGAGAAAAAGAATAAAAGAGAATTGGCCTGACATTTCTGCCATTCAAGAAAAAAGAAAATGATTTCTTCCCATTACTCACTCTATCCAGGTCTATAGTTCATGGAATGATGGTTGGCAGTTTTAAGACCACTAAATCCCACAGAACCCAAACTTCTCATGTTACCCTCTAATTATCTTCTCAGTATATGCTCCCAACACAGGAGAACTAAAGTTGTCTAAACACATCAGAGGAGGAAAAAACAGGAGATCTGAAATTGGATCTCTTTCTGGGCAATACACATTTTCCTCTAATTTCAGAGATTAGAGGAAAATACTGTGATACTTTGGTACTCTTTATTAATTGGTTCCAGGAGGCATGCTGAGTACCATAAATGATGAGTACTGAATTTTTTCCATAAGGAGTATTGTGGTGAATCACAAGACAGCCAACACCAAAAAGTTCTAGTTTCTGCATTAAGTACTAAACATACTATGAATATTGGGACAAAATTTTCATGTCAAAATGTGCTGAATGTGCTAAATTCAAGGAGTTTCAAAGCAGTTGAGTGCCAAGGTACTACTGCAGATAATTTCTATCTATTCTGTAGCCAAAATATTCCCAAAGTGCATAGACTTGCATTGATTGCAACTCTTTGATCAACTCTGGCTGATCCTTAAACTGTGGTCTATTTCCTTACCTGTGACAATTTGACAGCTTTGTGTGTAAACTAAAGAAGGGCAAAGTTGAGTTAACTTTTTGAACTATTTTGATCGTCTAAGTTTTATATACTTGTTCATGAAGAAATGAGCCATTTCAAAGAAAATGAAATGAATTCTCATATTTCATTCCTACTTTTTGAGAATAGGGTTTTTAAAACTTACAGGGCCTAAAAGCAAATACTGATATATTAGTTGGCCAAAGTTATCTCAGGAAGTGGAGAAACTCTTGTCCTCACATTAAAAAAAAGTTTGTGCAAACATTAACGAGAAAGAAAGGGGGGCTTATTGTTCATCTCTGAGAAGAAAAATACTGAAAAGCAGTTTTGGCCTGTTTGTTGATCACCTTGCCCACTTATTATTACTTATGTTATTATTATGTTACACTAATATGTTGTCTACATTTTATTATTTTCCTTCCAGAAATGAGCCTTGCTTTAAAGTTAAGTTTTATTTTCTCATGATCTCTTTCCACCCATCTCCAGATTGGATTTTCCACCAATGCAGTTTGTAAGGGAGAAATGTCTCATATTGATCAGTCTGAACTTTCACAACAACCCTGGTGATATAACATTAATTATTCACTGTTTCTAAGTTGGCTATTCTAACACTGGAGGAATCTATTGTATTGCCTATTAGTTTGAATGACTTTGACATAACCATGGTTAGTATTAAAAATACTTCTTCCAGACTACTGCTGCACTCACTCTGAACTTGAATATGTATCTACCTAGTTTATGAATTTAAAAAAAAAGCTACAGGCAACTACTTGGTAAGAAAAAAATACATTTTGGGAACTGACATTAAAGTTAATATGAAAGTTCAGAGGTGGAGAATAATTTAAATGTTCCAAAGAAGCAGCAATAACATTTCTAAATCAAGACAGTGAATTATGTACACATGAAATATTAAAAATGCAAAGCTGGTTCTATTTGCATTTGGAATGCCCCCTAGCTGTTATTGCTCAAGAGAAAATTGCTTTATGTTGAATTGAAGGACACACTACTTAATGCAGTATTTAAGTCAAGAAAGAATATCATTCATTTTTATTCAACCACTTAACTTGTGCTTATGTAATCTGTCAGAATGCCAGTTGTCTTATATTATTTTCAATCAGAGAAAGAGGATATAGAAATTCAGCCATTAAATCTTTAATTTCACCTGCCCAGAGATCTATATTATATTATATATAAATTAAGAAGTGTCAACAGCATACTGTACACAATTAATGAGTTTACTTATCCATTTATGGGTAAGTAAACCCATACATAACTAATATATATATATATATATATATATATATATATATATATATATATATATATGTAGGTCTTGGTGTATTCGGGTCTTGTCCCGTGTAAGATTGAGAATACCTTGGCAACGTTTCGACGAAATCTCATCCGTCATCTTCAGGCTGGTGTCTTCAGCTTCGTTCTCCTGGGAATATATATGTTTTCGTAGATTTTCACGGGTAAAGGTATGTAGGTCTTGGTGTATTCGGGTCTTGTCCCGTGTAAGATTGAGAATACCTTGGCAACTTCAGGCTTCTCCCAGGAGAACGAAGCTGAAGACACCAGCCTGAAGATGACGGATGAGATGAGATTTCGTCAAGCCAGTTGCATTCGATACACCAAGACCTATATATATATATATATATATATATATATATATATATATATATATATATTCTTGGTGTATTCGGTCTTGTCCCGTGTAAGATTGAGAATACCTTGGCGGCGTTTGACGAGATCCCACTCGCCATCTTCAGGCTGGTGTCTTCGGCTTTGTGCTTCTGCCAGCAAAGCGTGATCTGAGCTGCCTTCTCTCTATAAATACTGGAGGGGAGGTATGGTGTGCTGGCTCTGCTGTAAGCGGGTTGGTTGGCTGTGTTTTTGGCTATGTTGTCGCTTCTTGATTGGTTGATGGAATTGGTGTTTGCTGATTGGTTGGCTTTTTTGTAAGAGCCTGTGTGTCTGAGGTAGTGGCTGTGTGTCCTTCAGCCTTTTGTGTTTTAGCTACCTGGGTAGTGGGCTGTGTGATGACCTTCTGAGTTTTATTGTTGTGACATCCTGGGTCTTGTGCTGTTATCTCCTGGGTCGTTGTCTGTGTTGCAACCTCCTGAGGTTTTGTGTTGCAACACAGACAACAACCCAGGAGATATTGCCTCTTAGATTCTGTTCTTTCCTTAACAGTTAGCCAGTATGGCCAGTCACTAAAGTCAGCTGTTTAACTCCCATTTTGAGGTCTTTCATCTCCAAAAATGTAATCTTATTTTTCTGAAAATTTTTCTGTTATTTCCTTAACAGTTAGCAGTATGGCCAGTCACTAAAGTCAGCTGTTTAACTCCCATTTTGAGGTCTTTCATCTCCAAAAATGTAATCTTATTTTTCTGAAAATCTGAGAATTCACAAACTTAGCAATGTTGTTCTTGTGCTTGAATCCTATCAATATGACTATAAAAGTGTCCACTTTCAAAGAGTCCAGAATGCTGTAATTATTTATCAAAGTTGCATAGTTCTAAACCTAGGACTCATAATCAATATCCCAAAATTTTTGCATTAAGAACAGAAAGAAAAACTGATTGAACGTATCATTCAATCCTACCTACTGAGTGGGATGAAGTGGGATGAATATAAATTCAAATTAATTGTTTTAGTTGCAACAACAACTTTTTTCTAATGCTCTTTTCTTTGTGGAACTATATCTCCCATTTCCCCCATCCTTGATGTTCAAAAGCAGAGCCTTTAGTACAAAAATGATTGTGAAGACAAGGTATATTGAATATCTCTTTAACCTGTTAAGGAGTAGAATGTGATCTAGATAAATTAAATGAGTCTTCTTCTTTAGTTCCTCTTTTACCACTTCAGGTATCGAAGGAGATAAAAAGTACTGGTTCTTGCTTTTCTGGTGGCCTTAACCATTGTTAATTGATGTCTTTGATGTTGTCTCTCCATCTTCTTCTGGGTCTGCCTCATGTTCTTTGACCTTCTCTTCTTTTTAATTTAATTTAATTTAATTTAATTTAATTTAATTTAATTTAATTTAATGAGTGTTAGATTAAAAACAAAAGCCAGAGCACCTAATTCCATAAGGAAGCCTAGACAAGATGTTTTTGAGGCGTAAGGAGTACTATATGGTCTACTATCTCATTTGCCCAAACACTGAAAGTTGCATTACCTGACATTTAGAATTCATTGCAGTCACAGTTCCTATCCAGTGTAGATTAAAAATAATTATAGCTTAATGTGATGTCTAGCCTACACATTCAATATAGGTATCAATTGAGACTGCAGAAATAAAATAAATTCAGATTACTTTCAGACAGATGGCTTCTAGAACTAATAAATCATTCTCTTCCCTGGAAAAGTGCAGGTGGAATTACAAATGATAATCTACACTATCAGAAGACATTGTGTATAGAGGCTATCATGTTCTTCCACATCAGTGCCCTTATTGCTAATCTTTTAGAGAACATAATTCTGATACCCTATTAGGTAGCCAAATCTATTACAGTTTATTACAAATTCATGAGCTCTTCAGGAGTGGGGTGCCATGTTTGTTACCAGTTTATGCTTTAAATTGAGCTTTTAAGAGATGCTGAAATACCTGTAAAAGCAGCACCACCACCTCAGGTAGAAGAATAATTCTTTCTTACATCAAGCATATCTCAGAACTCAAGAGACTATCACCAATTCCTAGAACAACTGTAGCATATATGCAAATAAAAGCCCTCCAAAGTATATTAAGCATATATAAGGACTATGTGCCCAAGGAAGACAAATCAGAGTAATTTACAAAACTAATGCATTGAATGGGAACACCAGTTCCCATTGGACAAAGCTAGAAGGTTACCAGAATACATTGATGACCACTACTTGGCAGTTAGAAGATACTTTGAAACCGCATTAATTTCACATACAACCTCCAAGTCAAAGAATACATATACATTCCCTGAAGCACAGCTTTTTGCACAAATTCACCATTAACACAGGCTTAGCCACAACATTCAAAATTAATACCCAAGCAAAGAAATGCACAGCACACAACACAACATTCCCTTTATCCCAAACTATTAATGTATGCCCCGGCAAGTGAGAGATGCACTGCACCTGCACAAGAACCAGATAGCAATGTGTCCCAATAGAAATAGAAAACCCAATAGTGCTGCCTTTCCAATCTCATGCAAGGGTAGTTCAGCAGGCAATTTTGTGTTTTACAATTAACTCACATACTTGCAGATCATAACAATCGAGATGGTATCTAAGGTGATTACAGATAATCTTTGACTTACAACCACAATTGAGCCCAAAATTTCTGCTGCTAGTGAAACAGTTGTTAAGTAAGTTTTCCCACATTTTATGACCTTTTTTTTCCTACAGTTGTTAAGTGAATCACTGCAGTTGTTAACTTATTACATGGTTGAATCTGGCCTCCCTATCAACTTGGCTTGGCAGAAGGTCACAGAAGTTGATCACATGACCCCAGAACATTGAAACTTTCATAAATATGAGTCAGTTGCCAAGTGACCAAATTGTGATCATGTGACAATGAGGATGCTCCTTACATACACGCAAGATAGATATGTGAGGAAGGTTACAAAGCATATAGAAAAAGTAGAGACTTCTTATACCTTTAAGATCCTTACAAGTAGAGTAACTGCATTGTAAAACTCTCTAACTTAGATTTACATCTTTCCTGCAAAAGACAAATGTCTTTCCAGCAATGTTTACCTTTCATTATGTCATCTCCTATTGTCCTACTAATTGATCACAATTGACCACTTAAGGAGGCTATTAACAGCATACTTCAAAGGTGTGGATTCCTCCAGATGTAGGTAGTTACATTCCCAGAGAAGTACATTTCATTCCCAGGGGGTAATGCTGGGGTGAAACATATCAATCCAGGAAAACAGATGGATTCAGATTGATTTAGATGGGACAATCCTGTGTCTTCATAGGAGAGGGATGTAACTGATTGCAGGCATATGTTATAATTGTTTTACAACATGTGAAAGGTTAAACAAATCTGTTCTACAACAGCAAGATAAGAAATGTCTATAGAGTGAAAAATGCTTAACAGAAATATTTCTACATATACAAGAAAACAGATGCCTAACATCAAGATAATAAATGCCTATAGAGTAACTCTCTACTTAATGCTATAATATATTTTACTACATTTCTTTATTTATTACCCTTCAACCCCATGGTCAACCACAGTCCATTGTCCACCAATTACACTCAGTTCTTTTGTTTTTTGGGGGAAATTTTGCGCCAGCTGGTAACTCCGAGAACTTGTGTTTGGTGGGTATCTCCTCTTTTAAGCATTTCCTAGCCTCCCCCCATCCTAGGAATTTACTAATCCACCTGCTCCAGTTTCTGTTGGGCAAATTGTGAGCTGGAAGTTGATGCAAGCAATGAAGAAAGCAAATCATGTTTGACAGTCTGCAAACAAACAAATAGCCCATACATTCTAACCCAATGTTACATTAAAAAAAACTAATTGGGCATAATGCTTTCTCAATATTCTTCATAAAAATGGTGAGTAGACAAAGTAGAAGGGCAATTTTGTCTTGTTTCTTTATGAAACAGAGATTCTCCTACTTTACAGGGATGACTTCCCATAAAGTGCAGGAACCTTGGGAAAGAATTCTGAATTACAGATAATAATTATACCCAATAATAATCCTCCCATTTATTCAGTTCTTAAGATTCCTATCTAAAATGTAGGTTTCCAATGTTTACAGGCAACTGGCATATATTTAGTAGCATTATGTGCATTTCAAAAATGATTTTAAAGATTACTCTGGATCATGAACAAGTACATCTTTCTGTTACTCATTAAAATCACCCATCTCTTTTAGAGCTTCATACAAGGCTGAAAAAAGATGGTATTGCTTTAAGAAGTAATTTCATAAAGGTTAATATGACTCATAAAGCAACTCTTTATGTGTTTCTAGACTTGTACAGAAGTATACAATCCACTATTTTAATAATTAGCTAAGGAGTGATGTGTTTGTGCACAGATTTCAAAATATATGTTTAATACTTCAATAATATTGAATAATTTATGAAAAGCTCATTTTCAGATTGACCAAATATGTTCAAATTAACATAATAAATTACATTATTTCCTAATCCAGCAAAAAGTATTAAAATAACAGAAAAAAGTCAGTGGGAGTCATGACAAATGCTTGTCATATTTTATTGCATGTTTAGTTTTATGATTACATATTTTTGATGTAAATAAATAGGATTAAACAGAGTGGATGAAATCTAAATGAGAGAATGAAGAAAGAACAGTGAATCTTACCTTATTTTTAGCTAGGATCTTCCATATATATATATGATTATGCCATCTTCATGCTGTTTTGTGTCCTACTCTTAATACAGTGGGATAGTATTGTCCAGCCCAGATAAATCCAGATCAGTACTCTGAGGTATTCCTGACCAGATCCAACCCACTACTGCTGAAATAGATTAATGTGTTAAGAAGAAAAAATCATCCTGGTGAAACAGTAACTATTGTGACTAAGTATTACACACACATTGTACTATTATGCTTTATTCCTGATTTGTTGAAGCCATGGTGCACAGTGATTAGCATTTTTGGCAGTTCAAATCTCAGCGGCTCAAGGTTGACTCAACTTTCCATCCTTCCAAGGTTGGTAAAATGAGGATCCCAGATTGTGGGGGCAATATGCTGACTCTGTAAAGTGCTTAGAGCGGGTTGTAAAGCACTATGAAGTCTAAGTGCTATTTGTTCATTAAGACACAATTAGTTGGATTCACACTTAATGCTAAAAACATAATCCATAATTATGGTTAGTTAACAAATGACTATCATGGATTCATAAATTAAATGCATCAGTCTAAACCATAAGTAAATTATAGTTTTATTACTAAATGGTAATAAAAATGATGAGCTTGACACTAATTGCTCAACCTGTGGCTGATATTGTAGCTGGGGCTAAACTTCAGGCAGAGTCTCACAATCAATGCCCCACCCTGGAAAAAAACAATGCAGGGAAATAAATGTACTTCGAGTTTGTTGTTAATACAGAAACCAAACACAGCAGGGATAATACCATTCACCACCACTTCCTTTCTTTTCATCTGATTGTAAATAATATTTTATTTTTAGGAGTGATTGTACATATTGATACTATGTAAGTAGTATCTATAAGTAATACTACGTATTACTTTTTAAAGGTTTTCACAATTCATGACTTTCATGAAGACCTAGTCTGATAATGATTTAACAGCATCATAGCCTAAAGAACTGTATTATTAATGGATCAGATACTGTATAAGGATTAATACTCTGTAAATATTCTATGGAGAAAATATAAATCTCAGCTGGAGTCCCAAGACCAATGCCCACCGTGGACATTAATACATCTTTGGATACTCTTCAAGCCCCTGGCTTCATCTGATTTTTTTGAAAGAGAAAGAACAAAGTTAATATTTTCTTATGAAAACAGCGGAATATGTTAATACACAAAGTATAAAATAAAAAATTATGAAAAAGCCACTAATATAACATGAACTTTTAAAATCAAAACTAATTATAAAAAATTCTGTAGGGTATTTGAATCTGGGACCTTCTTCAATTAAAACATGAAGCCTTTAACTGAGCAATAATCGATTCATGTAAAAAAGTAAGGTGATTCTTTTCCTTCCTTAATGTTCAATGCTAAAGGCAATTAGTGAGTAAAACTAACACGAGTGAGACTATCAGACAAAGGTTTGTGTGTTGCCACTTTTTACCTCCATAAAATTATACTATTTTCATCTCAGACTGTCTGTGTATATCCTTAATCTTTAGCCATAACAAGGGTTGAAACTGGTTGATTAAAGCTTTGGCACAAGGCAAGCAAACCGCTTTGATTAATCCTAAATCTTCATTCCTTGACATTTTAATCAAAATAATATAAAATTTTATTAAATAGTGTATATACTGCTATGACACTAGCTTGAATAAATAAATAATGTCTACAGGACTATATGAAGTAGATTATACAGTTGAATTGCAAGTTTGCTAACCAAACTTATGCTGACCTGAAAATGTCCTATTCCTCTCAAGGTCAAATTATATGTTTGAAGAAGTAACTACCTCTGTGATTGGTGAAGCCTATATAACATTAACAGAAAGGTTTATCGCTCCCATGTGGGTAGTGTAGGTAATCATGTGAGTAGTCAAAGCCTAGTGTCTAGCAAGCTACATCCTATTAGACTGGCAGAGGATCAGAGAGCAAGCACATTGAGAAGACAAAGGCAGCAAGGAAGCCCCTTGAGATTAGCAATTTCCAATACAAAAAGCAGGCAGAAGGAGAAAAGAAAGAAAGAACACAAGGAAATGTCTAATGAGCTACATCCCACTGCCCTTTATGGTCAGTAGATGTCAGCAAGCTAAGCAAGATGAACAAACAGAAGCAGCACATATTTCAGATATGTTCATTCTTTTTGTAAAGTAAGATAACAGAACATTGAATGTCTGTCAAAACTTCTCTCTGTCCTATCTTATACCAAACAATATCACAGTAGAATTATTTTGAGTTTCTTTCTCATCCTTCCCACTTTCTCAGGACTTGGTTGCTGTTTCTCCTCCCTTATTTTATTGTTCTCTTTCCCCTCTTAAAGGCCACATAAACATTTTTTCACATGGATAGTGAGATGGTCACACTTCCAAAATGTGACCATCCAAAACACAACAAACACACTTTTGAGATACTTAAATGAAAATTCAGATGGTTCAGCTTCTATTTGTGTTCCTATGTGGAAATAAGATGAAACATAAGTTACATAACCACATATGTGGCAAAAATATGATCAATTGAAGCAAATAGGTGGGTGAGTGGGGGCATACAGTCAAAGAAAGAAAGATGAATATGAATTGGAAGAGAAAGTTAATGCCACTGCATCCCAATAAAATCCCAGTCCCCATTATGGGCTTTACATTTTTCAGAAAGGAAACAAAATAAGATATTGTAAAAAGTGATCGATAATTTGATCCAGAATTTTAACGGGATCAGGCTTATAAAATTTACAAAAATGCCATGAAGCTGATTTTGTACAGCAGGATGGCACCATTATGCCAAGACATCTTCAAAAATATTAACCACAATCCTCCTAGATTTTTTTATTATTATTTTAAAATATCAAATTCATACAAGTTCTCTGAAATCTTGCAACATTTCACCAAACTAGTGAATTTTTTACTGCACTCATGCTAGAATTTTGAAATCTTGCATTAGATTTTGATATGCTCACAGAGGATTCCTAGGTTTTGATCATCAGAATCATCCAAGATGCATTAGTCTTCTAGATTTTGAATGTCTGTCAATGGAATTTGAAAAGTACTTATCCCAAATGTAGAACTACCTTTCTGAAACACATATAAGGATGATGTCTTATAACTTCCATTAATATTGTAACATGGTTCTCAAAATAGCCAGGCAACATAGCGAAGTATGGGTTTAAATACTTAGAATTCAGGATGGTTGAAGTGACCTATACCACAATTTCTACAAAGCCTAAACTTTACTGGATCATATCAAAACCTCAATTCTTCCATTAATAGCTAAATCAGTACACTCATGATGACAAGAGTAATTCAAACTAAAGACACCTTAAATCTTAAACAGATGGGCAATCTAGATTTCAGAGAAATCTAATATTTCCTACTCTAACCCAATTTAAATAAAGGGGTAAACAAAATGAAAATATCAAAGGGTAGTCATCAAAGTTTCACCATTTAAAAAATATACTGTGTAGGAGAAGTTAGAGAGTTGCTGCTATATATTGGATGGGGTTGGATTACATCATGGAAGCTTATAATTTTGGGTTTCTTACTATTTCTCAAACTTTAAAAAATAAGGGAAATGGCCTTGATGAAGATATCTTTATTCTGCTACCTAAGCAAAAGGGAGTAAAGCATTTTTTAAGTCCAAAAGATCCATTCAATGTTCAGAAGTACCTCAACAGATGCTTCCTTAATTCACCAAACTATAAGAAGGCAAAATATAAGACAATCTGACTTGAAAGATTCTGTTATTGTAACCTAATCTCACTAAAAGATAGACAGATTCATTCAATCTAGAGGTAGCCTTTGACTTATGACCACATTTCAGCTGCTCGGTAACCAACTTGCCTTTATGACTAGTTGCAATATTCTGCAATAATGTGGTTATGATTTGCTATGTTTGTTGCTGGTTTCCAGTAAAAAATGTCCACTTAGAATGGGTTCACACTTATGATCACAGTATTTAATGATTGCAAATTCACTTAACAACCGCTGCAAATAAAACATAAAATTGGGTCCCATCTTGTAGGTGCCTTGATTATGACTATAATGACTTACAATTGGTTCTGGTTGTAATAACTGACTTAAGTCAAGGACTACCTGTACTTCTATTAGGAACTGGCAGCTTGTTCTTGCCTATGATAACAATTTTTTCCTTGTAATAATGTAAGTTGGATTCCCAGTTTAAAAAATGTAAGTTATTAATATCCAAAAGGATTTTAAAATATTCCAGAAATCTCTATGTGGAAATTATTTACAGTAAACATTACCTCATTGTGAGAAAAAAAATCACTAATGCAAAATTGTTTCTTGTAGGAAAAGAGTTATTATAAAATTCCATATGGTAGATTCACATCAATCTCTACAGGGAATAGTATCATAAACTACTATTTTTGCTATAAAAATAACTATTAAAACCAAGACATGCACAAACAAGGTAATCTACCATAAATTTCGAGACAGCAAAATCCTGGAAATGTAAATTTATTCAAGTCCCATTGCAATGTTAGCAATTTCCATAGCATTATTAGAAATCCTGCAGTTGCCTTCATTTGGCAACAGCTTATAAATATCAAGGATATGAGTCAGCATACAAATCCAGTCTGTGGTCGACAATCTGAAAGATTTTATAGCTCAAGGCTGTTTATTATTTGGGAAATTTGTAATGCAAGTTCACGTTTGGAAATTGCTGAGAGAACAACTTAACATAAGAATATGACCTTTGCTGGAATGTTCTACTTATTAGAGAATCTCTTAGCTATTGAAGGTGAAATGTTTTTCTATTAGGATTTACATTTCAGATATCTTTGATAATAAACAAACAAATAATATCAATAACTTAAATTAAGATGCCAAAATCAAAAATGCCTCAATTTACCTACAATAACTTTTATATCATGGATTGAGTTGAAGGGGCAGAATTTGAGATGCCTCAAAATAATGCTAAATACTATGAGTGCCAACTTGTCACCTAGGGATCACTGGTGCCCCATGAGGATAGGTTTTAATAAATAGACTTAAGAGATAACTGCTATCTTTATAAGAAGAAGCTTTATACATTTCTTATAACTGCTAAATATTAGCATCGACAATATTTAAATAATAATACATAATAATAATAAAAACCTTTAAGCATAATCTTTGAAAAGTCTTTCAGGACCAGCTCCTTGCCAAACCTATGGTCACAAGCCACAGTCATCTCCATCTTCAGAAAGGGAGACCCCAGGCTAGTTGAAAATTACAGACCAATCTCTTTATGCTGCGTCACCTGTAAAATCATGGACTCACTTATTAACCAATCCATTATCCTCCACTTATAGACAAACAACCTAGGTAGGTAAATAAACCCATGATTGTTATTTATTTATTTATTTATTTATTATTTGGACTTGTATGCCGCCCCATCTCCGAAGACTCGGGGTGGCTCACAACTAAAACAACAACAACAATAAATAATTAAAAAGAGAATTAAACAGATAACAAGCCCAATAATAGCTAAGCTAAAGTTTAAAATTTAAAATAAGTTAAGAACCATCCCCCCCCCCGGGAAAGAGTCACAGCCCAGATTGGTCAAACAACCAGGTCTTCAAATCGTGGCAGAAGGTGCGAAGGTCAGGGGCCAGACGGAGCCCCAGGGGTAGCTGATATCAAAGGTCAGGGACCGCCACAGAATAGGCTCATTGCCGGGGGACTGCCAGCCAACATTGGCTTGCCGATGGGACCCCGAGAAGCCCTTGCCTGTGTGCTCGCGCAGGGCAATTGGCACTCGATATCGGCAGGAGTCGCTCCCTTAAATATTGCGGAGCCATGTTGTGTAGGACTTTGAATATTAAAACCAAAACCTTGAATCTCACCCGGAGTGCAACCAGCAACCAATGCAGGTCGCGCAGGAGGGGGTAATATGGAAGAATCGGAAACTCCATCACCACCCGACGCGCATACTGCACCAGCTGCAATCTCCAGATGGTATGCAAGGGCAGTCCTAAATAGAGAGCATTGCAGTAGTCGAGTCTGGAGGTGACAAGGGCATGAGTGACTGTCAGGGCATCTCGGTCCAGAAATGGGCGAAGCTGATGAACAAGGCGGAGCTGGGCAAAGGCCCCCTGGCGACAGCCCTGCTCCTCCAGCAGGCCGTGCATCCAGGAGGACCCCCAGATTCCGCCCTGTCCACAGGGGCAACACCTCTCCCCTATGGCCAAAGATGGACATTCCTGACTGGGCGAGATGCCGGTATGCACAGCCACTCAGTCTTGGCGGGTTGAGTGAAGCATGTTTCCGTTCATCCAGATCCGTACCGCATCCAAGCAATGGGTCATCACGGAGAGGGCATCACTGATCTGGTTTGGGGTGGAGATGTACAACTGGGTATCATCAGCGTACTGGTGGTACCTCACCCCAAAACCACGGATGATCTCGCCCAGCGGCTTCATGTAGATGTTAAATAAAAGAGGGGAGAGGACCGACCCCTGAGGGACTCCACAAGAGAGCGTCCTCGGGGCCGACCTCTGCCCCCTACCAACACCGATTGCGACTGCCCCGAGAGGTAGGAGGTGAACCACGAGAACAGTGCCCCCACTCCCAGCCCCGGTAGAAGGATACCATGGTGGATGGCATGGCAGCTGAGAGATCTAATAGGACTAGGACAGAGGAAAACCCTGTCCGAGCCCTCCAGAGATCATCCATCAGTGTGACCAATGCCGTCTCCGTGCTGAAACCGGGCGGAAGCCCGATTGATCTGGATCCAGGTAGTCCGCTTCATCCAGGAAAAGTGGAAACTGCTGAGCCACCATACTCTCAACAACCTTTGCCAAAAAGCAAAGGTTGGAGACTGGGAAAGTTGTCTAACGGTCGGGTCCAGGGCAGGCTTCTTCAGGAGGGGCCTCACCACCGCCTCCTTCAAGGCGGAGGGAAAACACCCTCCTTAATGAAGCGTTGACTACTGCCCGGAGCCAACAGGGTGTGGCCTCCCTGGAGGCATAAGCCAACCAGGAAGGACACGGGTCCAACAAACATGTGGGGGAACTCAGATGCTGCATAACCCTGTCCACTTCATCCTCGGAAACAGAATCGAACTCAACCCAGGTCTCATCAGCCAGACTGCTTGCACCCCGTTCCTCAGACCACTGCAAATCGGAGCACAATCTGCTCCGGATCCGGGCGATCTTATCCGACAGATATTGACCAAATTCCTCGGCCCTTCCCCGCAACAGGTCCGCCACCTCCCCCGGACATAGGAGAGAGCAGGTGACCCGAAACAGGGCGGCCGGCCGGTTATCTGCGGATGCTATGAGGGTGGAAGATAAGATCTCTCAGCCCTCATAGCTACCAGGTAAGTCCTAATATGGGCTCTTAGCTGGGCTTGATCGGATTGGGAGTGGGTGGACCTCCACCTGCTCTCTAAGCCCTTCTGACGGTGCTTCATCCCCCGGAGCTCCTCAGTATACCAGGAGCCATTATCCACGACGTGTGAGGGGACGCATGGGGACAACCCTGTAGAGGGCATCTGAAGTGGCCTGTTGCTAAGCGGCCGCCAGATCCTTGGGAGAGCTGTGGGCAAGGGTAGAGGGAAAAAAACCCAGTTCTGCCTGGAACCTTTCAGGTCCATCAGGCGGAACCATCTAAGTGGCTCCTCATCCCAGCAGTGGGGGGCAGCCTGTTGGAAGACCAGCCGCAGGAGATAGTGATCAGACCATGGAACGGGCAGTGTCATAAGACTAACCTGCCCTCTGTCACTATGCCACTGTTCCGAGACAAAAACTAGGTCGAGAGTGTTTCCCCCCTCATGAGTCGGGCCTTGAATCAATTGGGTCAGGCCCATGGCCTCCATAGAAGCCATGAATTCCTGGGCCAAACCCAGCCCCCCTAGGGAGGGCAGATTGAAGTCACCCAGGACTATAAGCCCTGGGAACTCCACCGCCACCCCGAGAGGACATCGAGAAACCCAGGTAGGGCCGCTGCCACACAGCTGGGGGAAAGGTATGTCAGCAGCAAGCCCACCCGACCACTAGGCCCCACCTCAGGAGGAGGGTCTCACTCCGCCTATCTCTGGGACAGTGACCTCCCTTGGAAACAGGGTCTCCCGAATAACCACAGCCACCCCACCACCCCTCCCCTGGGCCTGTGGCTGGTGCAAAACCCAGAAACCTGGGGGGCATAGATCAACCAGAGGGACTCCTCCCTCCGGCCCCAGCCAGGTCTCGGTGATACAAGCCAGGTCTGCAGCCTCCTCCTCAATGACCTCACGGAGGAGGGAAGACTTATTAGCCACGGACCTGGTATTAAAATACACCAGTTTGAGCCCAGGGGTCCCAGTTCCCATGCCCCCTAGGGAGGAGGCCATAGGGTCGGAGCACGTCACCGCCCAAAGGTGGCGGGCACGCGCTCCCAGCACATAATATGGCCCTACGCCTCATCATCTCCTGCCAATCCCAACCACCGTGGGAATCGCGGTCCCCACCTCGCACCCCGGGGCCCTGCTGGCCCCCAACCCCCACCCCCCCACCATGCACTGGGCTGCAACCTGCATCCCTGGAATCATTACCCACCCTCCTCCCTAACCTTCTTAAAAATTTGGTTAAAAATTTGGCTAAAGGGGCCCTAGTGACCCTCTTTCTTACTCTCTTAGATCCCCGACCCCACCCCATCCCCCTGCCATGCCATCTCTCTAGGTTCCATAACCCATCCTCGAGGTAGGCTGAAGATAATGTGGCAGGCCAAACCCGAGAAGGAGGGAGTCCCCTCAGGGCCTGCAATTCTGCTACCGTATAAGTTCGAATGGTAGAAGAGCATATCTAGGGAACAGACATAAGGGCTGTCGGTAGAAATGACAATGACAATAACAGCAATAAAGTCTGGTATACAAAACTTGGTCAAGTCCCGGTTGCTGTCCGTTGGGAAGTCCAGACTCCGAAAACCAGGCTGCCCTCTCACGGCAGACCTGTGGCAGATGTTCAAGGCCTCAGTCTGGGCTAAGCCACACTCTCTCACCGTGGGCATCTCCAACGCGCTCCGATTGGACTGATGGCAGAAAGGTGTTAAATGGCTACTAAAGGAAAAAGTGTGTCCCTCCTGCTGATCTCTCACCCCGGCAAGGGGCACAATAAAATCCAGTAGCCATAGGCCAGGTTTAAGGGTGTAGAACCAACACTGGGATTTTGGACCCAGGCCTCCAGGGTGTCCAAACCCACCCTTACACGGCCTTAGGTGCAGAATAGATGACTCCCTCCCAGTGGGTAGAGTACCTCGCAGTCGAAACAGATGACAAAAAAGGAGCAGTAAGTGAGGCAAGATGGAAAATAGTAGCTGATAATGGGGGAGTCCAGGGTGCGACCACCGATAGTCACAGAGGAGTGGCGGTCAGGCAGTTGGCAGGCAGAATTCTGACAAAAGCCATCCCAGGACAGGACTAGGGCCGACAATGGCTCCGGGGCCACCACCACTAACCATCCTCAGGTCCCACAGAGTCACCTGCCATCCCCCCATCATCCCCATGGTCAAGGCTGCCGGCACCACCGCCACTACCGTCCTGATCAAAACCAGCATAGCCCCCATCAGCCCAGGGACGGGGCCAAAACCACCACCCACAACAGCCAGACGAGGGCTAGCCGCAAGTCCCCCCTCTCTTGTGGCTCCTGCGGTTGCTCTTCGGGTCGCTCCTGGGGCAGACACCGCTCCTGGGGCAATCACCGTGTCGCATCGGCCCTCCGACCAACTTGGAGGCCGGGGGCCAACCACAACCACAACCGCCATCCCCGTCACTCCTGGCAGATCCAACGCCTCCGGAGCCTCCTCTCCCAGCTCAGCCACAACTCCACACCGCAATCCCCAATGGCTCAGAAATCCGAGGGGAGGAAATCGCCGGGTCTGCCCAAGCGCTCGCCGCTGAGTTTGCTGCCACATCTGCAGCTGCCGCTGAGTCATGCGAATGCCTCTGCTGACTCAGAGGCCCAGAAAACGTTGTCATCCCTCTCACGAGCCAAGCCCAGCGATTCCCGGCGAAAGATCTCACCAGCCTCCCCAGGGAGTCCGGCATCGAAAGCAGGTACCATGGGGGTTGCAAGCCCCCTCTAACGCCCTCTCAGACTGCCATAAACCTTTTGCCGTTCCAACAGAAAACGGCCGTATCAGAAGAAGACATCTTCTGATATGTGACATGGTTGTTGGGGGCAATAAGCTGACTTTGTAAAAATGCCACTTAGTAATAAGCAAGCATATACAATGGAATGAAGGCTATTGCTGAGCGCATTGGGTTCGCTCCAAAAATTGTAAGCCGCCCTGAGTCTCCGGAGAAGGGCGGCATATAAATATGAATAAAAAAAAACCTACTCTCTAATAAACAATTTGGTTTCAGAAAAAAACTATCCTGTAATCTTCAACTCTTACACTGCAAAAACATATGGACTACACAACTCAATCAGGGCAAAGCAATAGACGCAATCTACATAGACTTCTGTAAAGCCTTTGATTCAGTGGTACACGACAAACTAAAATCTTATGGTATCTCTGGACACCTGCATAACTGGATAGAAGCATTCCTGTCAAACAGACAACAAATGATCAAAATTGGGAGCGTCTTATCAAAGTCTGTACCTGTCAACAGTGGTGTCCCCCAAGGCAGTGTTCTAGGACCAACTCTCTTCATACTCTACATAAATGACCTCTGTGATCATATTAAGAGCAACTGTGTTCAAGATGATGTAAAGCTATTCAATACCACAAACTATACTGCTACCCTTCAAAAGACTCGACTATAGGCAAAAAAATCAGAACATAAAATACAAGCTGAATAGTTAAGACCTTGTTGATGATCCAAACTCCCTCAAGGACCTTGGAATACTCATCTCTAATGATCTAAGTGCTAGAACCCACTGTAACTACATAGCCAAAAAGGCACTAAGAGTTGTTAACCTAATCCTACATAGCTTTTTCTTTGGTAATATCACACTACTAACAGGCATACAAAACATTTGCCAGACCAATACTCGAATGCAGCTCATCAGTCTAGAACCCACATCACGTATCTGATATTAACACAGTTGGAAAAGTCCAGAAATATTTCACAAGAAGAGTTCTACACTCCTCTACTCATTGCAGAATATCTTATGCCACCAGACTTGAATTCTAGACCTAGAAAACCAAGAACTACGCCGCCTTCGGTCCGATCTAAGTATAGTATATAAAATCATACATTGCAATGTCCTACTGGTCAATGACTACTTCAGCTTCAACCATAACAATACAGGAGCACACACTAGATACAAACTCAAGGTTAAGCACACCAAACTTGATTGCAGGAAATACGATTTCAGCAATAGAGTGGTCAATGTCTGGAATACTCTACCTGACTCTGTGGTTTCTTCCCCAAACCCCAAAAACTTTAACCTTAAACTTTCTACTATTGACCTCACCCCTTTCCTAAGAGGTCTGTAGGGGACATGCATAAGCGCACCAATGTGCCTACCGTTCCTGTCCTATTGTTTCTTTTATTTTTCTTATATGTATTCATTTCATGTATTCATAACTATGTTTATCCTTATACTTATTATCTTGTAAGCGATCGACAAATCAAATAAATAAAAATAAAATAAAATATCTAAATGGGGGTGACTTGATACAGCAGAGCTAACACATTCCAGATTCCTTCAATCTATTTGAAACCAGGAAGTGTGTCTTTTTTTATTGAGAGCCACTTTGGCCTAGCAGTTAAGGCATCAAGCTAAAAACTAGGAGAGTGTGAATTCTAGTCCAGTCACTTTTTCTTAGACCAATTCACATCACCGGGTTGTTATTGTGGGGAAAATACGAAGAGGGAATATTATAAATAGGATATGCTTGCCACCTTGAGTTATTTATAAAAATAATATAAAGGCAGGGTTTTTAAAAATCTAAATAAATAGTGCAGGAGATCCTTCAGGAATATGGATCATCCCCTCCGCATCAGCCTCTTGCAGGCACAGGGTTTCAGAGAGCATTGAAGAATTGACTCTTTGCTCAAGGCTTTGAAGAGGGGGATTGAAACCCCCTTTTGTGTAGTGTGAGTTTGTTTTGGGTTGTTATCTCTTCCACCCTTTCCCATTCAGTGTTGTTCTTGTTTGAAAGTTATTTTATCTGTTCTTTTACTCTGTGAAATACCACAAATCTCTGGGAGCAAGTATGCTGATAAATAAATAATACAATAGAAACTGTGAGATATAATGGTTATGTTCTCCAATGCTATTAGGATACTTTCATACAGTTTAATGCACTGACAAATCTGGTTCTATAGAATTCCTTTCTATCTGTTACCCAGATAGACAGATTTATCCGATGTCAGTTAGTTTTGAAAATAAAAAACTTCCTCAAGGGAAGAAACACAACTTTCCTAAAATATTTTTTTTTGCTAATCATAGGTCATGTACAAGAAAGAGGCAGAAAGGAATGGGAATTAGGGAAAATCGGTACCAGTTCTTTCATTCCATGATTTGAACTGAATAATTCTCTTCCTCACATTAGTTGGCCTCACATTAGTTGGCCTTAACAAGCATCTTATATGACATTTTCTGAATGGGTTGAGTGTCATAATTTTAATTCCCAAAGAGTGGGATTTGCAGAAAGGGATGAAAAAAAGTTAAGATGGAATCTTTTCAATCAATTAGAATAGAGCTGGAAGGGACCTTGGAGGTCTTCTAGTCCAACCCCTGCTCAAGCAGGAGACTTGATACCATTTCAGACAGGTGGCTGCCCAGTCTCTTCTTAAAAACCTCCAGTGATAAAGCACCCAGTGATGGTTAATTGTTCTCATTGTTAGGGAATTTTTCTTTAATTCCATGTTGCTTCTGTCTTTGATTAGTTTTTTCTTTAGTTACACCTGTGAATGAACAATTGAAGCTCTTCTTTATGCTGTATGATATGCTCTTCTTTAGCTATATGATATGACAAACATAAAAAGAGGTAAAATGTTATGCTTTCAAATGTGAACAACATCTTGACTTTTTCTATCCCACACAAAGGCTCTTACCCAGATTTACTAAATATAAGAGAAGGCATTCTAAACTGATGAAGTCCAGCCTGTGCCTCATACTCTGAGATTTAACCTCAATATTAAATATAATCAGAGTTTCAGGGGATTGTCGTAAAATATATTTCTTAGTTGAGACTCCCAAGTCAAGCTTAGCCAAAGTGTGTTTGTATTCTGCTTCAGACAGATTTCCATTAAACTTGCAAACTGAACAAGACGGCACTGAAATATGTGATTTCCATGTCCCTTCATTATACTCACCACATATTTCATTTTTAGATTTAAAAACAGCACGCGGATCTGAAATACATTTCTCTTTATGAATGCTTCAACCTGCACCACAGAAGTGAGTTGGGACTGTCTTGCTTCTCTCTTATCTCAGCCAAGCCTATCCATGAAAAACAAAGCACACCAAACGGGTGCTGACACCCACAAGGCATGTGTCTTAACAGGGATCCCTGTAGAATTAGTCTGCCTATAAACCAGGAGGGAGCAATGACACACAGAGGGTGAAAGCTCATTCTCCCACTTCACAAGTCATACCTGTGAGAGGAAAAATGTTAAAAAGTAAAGAAATTAAGGGAAGCTTCCATTTCCTTTACTGAAGCAAATATTTCATTGCCACATCTGTGCAATTTATTTCTCTTTCTTGGAAAGAAAATCAGATTTCCACAGGTGTCTGATCAATTGCCAGAAACTGTTTCTTTTAAAAATCAAAACAGAACAGGAACTTGGCTGAGGCGAGGATTTCAGTCCTGCTTGATTTTGTAGTAAAGCCAAATGACAAACAATGTAAAAAAACAAAATTCTACTTCAATTGCTCATTTTTAACAAAAGCCAGGCCTGCGTATATAATTTTCCTCTTCATTTTCATACCATCTGCACTTTCCCCCCTTTTTTTACCCATTAACCAAAATAATTATCAATCAAATATTCAGTTGTTTGTTGCAATTCTGTGTGTCATAAACGTTAGTATTCTTCACTTAAAGACAGAGAGAAGCAGAAATGCTAGATTTTGTGTTTGTGTATGTGTGTAACTCTAAAATAATTTTACCTAATAACTAAGATAATCCAAATATAACAATGTCTGACTAACACAGAAGATCTTTTATTTATTCTTTTTGGTATCAATAAAAAAATACTAAACATGCACTTTCTAATTCAGATTTCTGACATAGGCAATAACTTTTTTCACCAGATTATGCCCTGACTGGCCACTGCAAAGGATGCGTAGTGGATAGAGGTCAATGTTTTACCCAGGATTTTTTAAAATCTTAAATGGAGATTTAATGTATCCATTTTGCCATATGCTCTTCCAAAACAAAAAATTCAATATCTAATTTTTTAAGAGTAAGATATCTAATGAGTGAAAATGGTTTTCAAAACTTTCCATGGCTTATTTTGCCCTTAATCCTTTTTTTAAAAAAACTCTCCCCTGGACTGAAATTTATATCTTGGATAAGTATGAAAAATCCTGTAAATTTTTCTATTTTGACTTCCAAGTCACTTTCCATTTTAATGACAGAAGGCAAAGAATGTATGAATAAACACATGCAAAATTGATATAGATCAGAAGCAGACGGAGAAACAGCTGTGAAATTTAGCTACCATTTTATAAATAATGAATATTCTAGGACCCATTTTCAAAGAAAATGCCAGTTCAGTGTACATCCAAAATAATAGTCTATGGTCAATTGCCTCTCAGCAAAAACAAAACAACAGGAAACTGGAGCTTAAAAGAACATAACTTCACAGCCAAAACACCAAAATTGAGTAAATTACTAGTTCAGTTTGGAAACAACTTTCAGAATCATATAGTAGATAAAAAACTTTAGGTTGATAGCATATAGTTGGTCCAAGGCGGTCCACAATGTATGGTCACAAAAACCAAGATGGTAGTTGCCATGCTGGGAACACAGATCTACCTATTTTTTTTAGGCTACCCTCATAAAAAATAAAACACAGTTGCAATCCCACTTTAAGGGCACCATCTTAATTTTTGCTCATATCCTGGGAACGCTCCTGATTTGGTCCCTGAGTAGCAATGGCATGCCATTTCAAAAAGAATTATATTGAATTAAACCTGCAGCTAATTAACGCAATAGAGTTTACTTATTTACTTTTATTTGTTTATACCCAAATATTTCTACCATTTTCTCTTTGTCTTATTTAAACATCTCAGAGCTGATGACCACTTTTAGAGATGCACTAGAATCTCTTTAGAATACAACAGCTTCCAGTTTTCCATTGCTGAACTCTGCAATTTGATGACAGGACAGAGAGAAGCAAACCTAAGAGAATAATCCAGATGCTGGAGCAAAATGTCTCTGAACATGTCTCTGGCATAGTTGGGAGCCCGAGCAACTTGGGAATAAAAATTAGAGAGAAAAGTAGTTTTGTTGCTCCATGAAAAGTTAAAAGGATAAAATAATTACTGTTTGGCATCACTTTTTATTAGAATGAGCCTGATAATCACCTAAAGTTTGTTTTGAGTAACTGATTTTTTTATTGTTTTGAAACAAGATAGATAATACATGACTGTTTAGATAAGACCCATCAATCAACATGGAAAATTACAAGTGCTAACTTCAATCATAATATAATAATTTCTGAATCATATATTCCTTCTACTTCTGCTTACATTTTATCACACCTGTTGATGTAAATAATCAATTTTATGAACCTTCGGCCTTTTTTCTTTCTTTTAAGTTTCAAGTTTTATATTTACTGGTTGCTATTTTTCCAGTACAGCCTGCTCATTCTTTGAACCATATTTTAAATCACCCTTTCACTTTTAAAATTGAAATACACATACAACAATTTTTAAAAGCTAAAAACCAAACTACTGAAATATAGACATTAAAATAAATCAGAGGATCCATCTAAAATTGAAAATACTGTATTAACTATTGAAAGCTTGGTGGAACAGCGAAACTACCAATTTTTTTTTCCAGCTCGTTTTGTTGTTTTTTTTCTTTTTAATTTACTTATAAAACCTGATGCCATTTGATATCTAATTAATCATTAATCTTTTTTTAATGGCTGAAGATTAAAGTTCTGCTTTTTTACTTTTCTCCTTTTAACTTTCAGCCATTGTGTGAATAGAAGACAAGGCCTTTTATCTCCAGAAGATGTTCTTTTATAAGGTTTTTTATACCAAATCAGACCAGTTGTCTATAGAATTGTCTACAATGATTAGTAATATTTTCTGAAGAGAGATGTATTCTGCTATAACTAAAGATATCCATTATTAAAATTGAGATTATTTATATTACTTCTAAACTCCAGCCTTTTCTCATCAAGCAGTTGTTACATCTCCAAAACCAGAAAATGCTCATAGATAATGGCTGAGAAAACTGGACAAGATGTTCCAAAATACCAAGAGGGTGCTTTTGATTTCTCTTAGCTAATATTAGCTGAATTAGAAATGAATTAATGGGAAGATGTTAATTTGTGCATCAGTATTGTCATATAGTTGTTGACAAGAGCATGAAATATAGTGAGTCCAATGGAAAAATAGTAGACTTACCCTATGTGGTATTGCAGCTTAGCTATGGTTCCAGCCCAGCTAAACTACAAAAAGGTTAATGGTGATATTAAAATTGGAGTGGAAATAGGAAAAAGGGATTTTTGGGAGCACATTTTTGGGAGCACATCTAAGACTCTCTCTCTCTCTCTCTCTCTCACACACACACACACACACACAAACACACACACACACACACACACCATTCAATACACTCTAAAACCAGTCCTGGATATTAATGAGAAAAAACATAGCAGTCCAACAAAATAAACTTTCAGTATTGCCCTCATCACAATTTAAAGCAAAAATAATTGTGGCTGTGTTCTGAAACAACTGCATCATCTACCACTGAACTGTTAGGGCTTCATACAGCACTTTATAACATAATTCTCCAATCTTTCTGGCTTTGCCGCCCAGGAGAGGGGAGAGGGGATGGTTCTGCCCAAGTGGCATGCAAGCACTCACATGTGCAGCTCCATTTGCACAAGCAGTGGACACACATGGCTACTGTTTGCACAAACAGAGCATGCCTGCATGCTCACCCACTGCTCATGCAGCTGGGGGTGCACGCATGCACATGCTCATCCGCCACTTCTACGGCCTGGTTCCAAATGGTTCAAGGCCCAATAGTGGGTTGTGCCCTGGGGATTGGGGACCCCTGCACTATAATACCAAGCCACCATTTGTCATTATCTCCCAATACAGCAGCTTTTTCAGTAGGACTGCTCTGATGGCAAGAAAGAATGATGTGCAGATGGCTCTTGCCTTTAAGGTTCACTTCCTTAGTCCATGTGATCATGTCGAGATCCTGTAAGAAGAACAGATGAATTAGCATCAAAATTGAAGTCCAGAAAATCTGTATCACAACCAGACATCAGCAGCTGAAAAAGCTGAATTCACAAGGAACAGTTTTCAGCATTTTTCTTTCCTTCTTCTGATTTTGTTTTAATTAATATAGAAAAGTGAAGTATATATGAATTTCAGGAAAACAATCAACTAGACCTCTCAAAAATTTATAAAATGAAGAACAGAAAATTAACATGTAACAAATCAGCCTTTGGAAACTGATGCTCTCTAAAGGACTAGAGGATGGTGGTCTTAAGAGGGCTATCAAAACACTTTAGCATCCTCTAAGGTGCAACTAGGTAAGAGATAAAGTGAACTCCATTAGATGGTAGGAACAGGCAGCTAATGTTCATTTCTATTCCTGTTCAATTCCTTAAGAGAATCTAGAGACAGATTTTTTTTTATTACAGAGATACACAAAGGAGAAAGATGTGGTAAGTGAGGTGTTCAAAACCATTTAAGTAAAAGAAAGATATTTGATATTTGAAATAGCAATCTTAGCCAATTCACTAGATAGGACAACAAAGCTTGGATGGCATTAGGATGACAATGGAATTACAGTATATAGGACAACATTGCCATATATCAAGAATACAACCAACACTTTATTGCAACTGTACAGCATTACTATAACAGACACACCAATTAAAGCCCTCCAAAGAATCTTAAGAAACCCAAAAGACCAAGTAGTCTAAGAAGAAGAAAACAATACTGTAGCCATCTACAACATACAGTGGAATAATTGTACCAACAGTACAGTATGTAGGAGAGACAGGCAGAAGACTAGCAGAGCACATTTATGGATATCAACTAGCATTCAAAAGACACAACTAAGGTTCTTTAATCTCACAACACATGAACAGACTCAACCATAGTTTCAGCTGGGAAATTGTGAGCATCCTTGACCAAGCTAAATCCAAAAATTTTAGAACATTCCTAAAAATTTGGCATTCAAACAAATTAGCTGTCAATAGACACATAGAAACAAACTGTTATGTATGTAGGTTTGAATGTCATTGGTTTAGTTTGAATTGTTCTTGTAAAATGTCAACATGATTGGTTTGAAAAGCGGGAAAACCTGCACTTGATTGGTTGGCACCGCGCTGCTGGCTATAAGTAGCAGCCTTAGCCCAGCGCCAAGACGGTCCATTCGAGCTGTAGTCACTAATAAATTCTTCACTGAAGCTCTTCACTCTCTCATGCAAACTTAACACTGGCGAAGGCTGGGATTCCTGAAGAGAAGACGACGCTGAAGACAAGCAGAAGAGCGAGATGGCTGCGCTGAACACCCCCCAGCCCCGCTCGATCCCGGCAGAAGACTGGGAATCATATATGATCGCTTCCTAAATGTATTTAGGAAACGACCTCGCCGACATCTCCGGAAGCGGAAGAGGGCGGTCTTTCTTATGCACTGCGTCCGCAGTCTTCAAGAAGGCGAAGGCATTGGCGGAGCTGCAGACGGAAGGTAATGGAATGGCCTGATTTAGAAAAGCTTTTAAGAGCCCATAACGCCTGACAAGTATCGTGCCTCATTAAGAGACACGAGTTTTACCGCTGGGATCAAGGGAAAAGCAAAACATTAACGACTTTGTGGCAAGTTTAAGATACATTGGGGGTGCATGCGAAGTTTAACAACTTGGAGGAGCCAT
>CM019155.1:42739814-42799273 GCA_009733165.1 Naja naja | reverse complement strand
TGGACTTCGGTTTTGAGCCTCCCGGACAGACCTTTCCCATGATTGTTCTTCATTGCCTTGGTTTGTGCTTTGAATTGGAGAGCCCGATCTTTTAGATCTGGGGCAGAAGCTGCCTCAGGGGGTGGCGGAGGAAGGGGAGACTGTCAGCCAGGTGGAGGGGAGTCACAAATCCCCTCCTGGCTGGCACAGCTCCCTCAAAGACGCCAGAACAGTGGTCTAATGGCCACCCTGAAGGGGAGAATAAGACTAGAAGAAGCATTGGGCAGGAGAGAGTTAAAGAAGCAGACAGCATGAAATGGGACTAAATAATCAACTGAAAATTACCCTCTGATTAACACTACAAAGCATTCTTAAGAAAGAATTCAGCTGCTGAAACTGAAGAGGTTTAAAAAAAAATTCTTTGTGAAAGGACAGAGCTTCGAGCCAAGAGAGAGGTAGAAGCCATAAAAAGAAATTACACAGCCTCCGGATGAGTATATTTTGATTTCATTTAAGCATTAATTTAAGCTGATTTATAGACTGCTAAAGACTGTTAAGGAGGAAATGTTTACCAATTGATCCTTTTTGTGGATTGTGTGGCAACTCTGAATAACTGGGAAGGAAAAAAAAGAGGAGCTGTGGATTTGTTAGAACAAAGAGTGCCACCTGAGTCAAACTTAACTTGACTTTTTTCTTTAAAGAACCTGTCTCCTAAAATACAAAGAAAACTGACATAATAAAATAAGAGTTTCTGAAAATTGAAATATTGAAGTAAAGAAAGATATATGAAGACTTTGCTTTTGGATTTTGCTGATCTCATTATGGACTTGGTATTGGACTAATTGAGGACTAAAAGCTGAGAAGAAAGAAACAGAAGCCGGGGTTTTTGGGTTAACTTTAAAGACATCAATTGGATTAAAAAAAAATTGTAAAATGGAAATATCCTTTCAGGCACTAAAACTGGACTGGGTAAAATTAAGAAAACTCTTGCAGGAAAAAGTGAAACTTTTGGCTATTTTTAAATTCTTGAAGAGGCAGTCAGAGTATGAACAACAAAGTATCAGAAGAAGAGGTGGAGCAAATTCCAGAAGGGGCCATCTTTAACTATTACAGAATCGAGAACAAAGGAACAGAGGAAAGAGGAAAAGAATGGGGAAAAATACAGAGGGTTGAGAAATTGAGTAAATATCTGGAAAATAAGGGGAAAAGAATCAGCAGAAACTTGAAGGCTGGAAGATAGTCAAAAGAGAAGGGTTAAAATTGAGTGAAATAATAAAAGGGAAATGTTAGGGATGGAAGGCAGAAGAAACAGGATCTGGGAATAAAGGAATATGAAATTTGAAAATGGGAGTAAACTTACACAGAGATAATGGTTGAATAACCTTGGGAGAGGGGTTCTGCAAGGTGTAGGGAATAATATAGATAAATTTTAGTTTGTGAAAAGGGGACATAGAAGATGGATAATAGAAGTGTTATTTTTGGTAAAGCTCTCCTCTTTGTAAGAAATAAATATAATGAACATATGGAACATGATTATTAAATATATTGAATCTTTCTTTCTGAGGATTGGAATGCTGACTTTCTTTTCATTTCTCTTGATTTAAGTATGAATGGAATAAATAATAAATGTAATAGTGTAGGAGGAGATTTGAAGGTGAAATTGGCATGAGAGTTGACTAATTGTTATTTCATTGATAATGGAATTTTATGCTCTTTATTACCTATAAAATAATTGCAAAAATAATGAAATATGTTTATTGAACACATTGAAATATCTTAAATATATTAAATATATTAAAATAAATGAAATGATATAGGAGGAGAGATGAAATGGAGTTAACATCAGGGCCTATTAAATGAGCAGATCAACATGTTCTTTTTTTCTGAAACTAGATAAACTTTATGAAATTAAGATTAGAAAGGGAAACCATGCAGAACCTGACTTATATGTGTTATATAATCTTAAATGGGATTAGTAATTTTAATGTGCTAGGTAATAAAATGTTAATATTTAATGGAAGAATATGTAACTCAAAGGTGGTGCACTTAAATTATTTCAGGGGAAACCAATTTATAGAAGGAATGTTATAAATTAGAATTTAAGAGGAATATACAAATGTGACAGCCAAAAGTATTAAAATATAATAATTATGAAGTTAATATATGTGAATTAAATAATGAGATAAACATTTGGAACAATATGATAAAATAGAAAATATATAAAAACATTGTTAAGATAAGAAATTGAATATAAAAACTGAATGTGTAGTTATGGTCATATTTGTATGTATATGTCAAACCTGTAATCATGCTGTTTACTGAAAAGAGACGTTAAAATGTAGAAAATTGAATAAAACTTGTTTAAAAAAAAGAAAAGAAAGAAGAATATAAATTACAAGCCTTTGCTGATGGTTTGGTTTTTATTTTAGAAGATCCACAAAATTCGGGACTAAAATTTATAGAGCAATTAGAGGAATTTAGAGTAGTGGGGCTAAAAATTAATAAGGAAAAAACTAAAATACTTACAAAAAATATGACAAATGCACAAAAGGAAAATTTAACAAGGATAATGGACATCCAGATGATAAATAAAGTTAAATATTTGGGAATTGTAATTTCAGCAAAATGTATAACCCTCAAAGAGGATAATTATACTCCACTAATTAAAAAAATAATGGAAGACTTCAGGAAATGGAACAACTTAAGACTTTCCTTTATGGAGAATTAGATCCATAAAATGAACATATTACCAAAATTATTGTTTTTATTCCAAAACACTCAAGTAAAATTAGAGAAAAATTTCTTTGATAAATTGGATAAGCTAGTATCAAAATTTATATGGCAGGAAAAAAAGCCCAGAATCAAACTGAAATTATTGCAGGACGCTACTGAAAGAGGAGGATTTGGCCTACCTGATTGGGTAATATATTATAGAGTGGCTACTCTGACTTGGGTTAAAGATTGGATAAGTGTTAAAAATAAAAGAATGTTAACATTAGAAGGATATAATCTACAGGCAGAGTGGCATGCCGTCTTGTGGCAAGACAAGCAACAAAGTCATGGCTACTTTCAAAGGCATAAAATTAGGCAGACCCTACTAAATATATGAAATAAAACTAAACGACAAATTTACATTGAAATGCCAACTTAGCTATCTACATTAGAAGCATTAATGTACCCACATTTATTGCATCGAGGGCAGGTCATTACATATGAGGACATATTAGATGAGAAGGGTGATTTAAAAACAAGACAGGAGTTGCAAGATTGGGGATTTGAGATAGAATGGTGGGCCTATTTACAATTACAGTCGAGGTATAGTAAAGATATGAAAGAATGGGGTATTAGTAGACAGAAAACAGAATTAGATAAAATATTATTAGGAATGGATGAGAAACTGATTTAAAAAATTTACAAAGTATTATTAGAATGCAAATTGGAAGAGGAAAAGGTGAAAAAAAACAATGTTGGCCTGGATGAAAGACTTTGGATATGGTATAAATTTGGATGATTGGCAAATTTTATGGGATAGGAATAGAAAAATAACTTTGGCGGCATCATATAAAGAAAACTTACACAAAACGTTTTATCGATGGCATATTCCACCATCAAAATTGGCAAGAATGTATCCAAAACTATCCCCTAAATGTTGGAAATGCAATAAAGAAATTGAAACATACTACCACATACGGTGGAAATGTGAAAAAGCCCAAACATACTGGCTGAAAATTAGAAATTGGTTAGAAGAGATGTGTAAAATTAAAATAGAATTTAGACCTGAAAGTTTTCTATTGGGAATCAATGTGGGAAAATATAATAAAGAGATAATATATTTAATAGTCAATGTCACCACCACTGCAAGATTAGCCCTTGCCCAAAGATGGAAAGGTAATGATATGCCAGACGAGACGGAAATAATTAGAAAAATTTGGACGTGTGTCGAAATGGATAGAGTAACTCAAGAGTTAAAAGATAGGACTGAATCTGATTATTGCAAAAACTAGGAGAAGTTTTACCACTGGTTTAAAAAAGAAAAGAATAAATGTATCAATGACGATGAATATTTATGTATATATGTAAATTTGTACTTTTTGTTATATGTATTATTTGAGGATGTAAGACAAGTAGGTGTGTCAGGATGTATGCACCACGTTCATTGTCTTTAGATGTTTTTCTTTCTCTTGTTTCATTAATAAAATTTATATATATAAAAAAGAGCGAATGCTGCCGTGGAACATTACCTGAGGTGCTATGACTCCTATCAGCAAACAAATTGGGCAGGTCTTCTCCCATTCGCAGAGGTGGCATATAACAATGCAATGCACCAAAGTACAAGATTTAGTCCATTTAAGGTTGTTTATGGCACAGATCTAATGCCAATACCAGTATGGCCTCAAATACCAAAGGTACAGGGTACACTGCAGGAGTGGGTAGAGAATATACGAAACACCTGAGTGGTAGTAAAACAAGCATTAGAAAAGGCTGCCAAAGTGCATAAGGATCAGGTGAATAAACAGGGTAGAGGGGAAACCATTTAAAATAGGAGGTTATGTATATCTTTCTACCAAATATCTAATGAGTATGGTACCGTGTAAGAAGTTGGGTCCAAAATATGTCAGCCCGTTTCCTATAATCAAAACAATAAACCCTGTAACAGTTGAACTCAAATTGTCTCCTTTATTAGGGAAGATTCACCCTGTGTTTCACAGTAGTCTGTTAAAACCAGTAGACCAGAAATATGTATTACAGGGACAGACACCTCCCCCTCCGGTCCCATTAAAGATGACTATTATGAAATTGATAAAATTCTAGATTCATGACAAAAACGTGGCTCCATACAATATTTAATTAAATGGAAGGGATACCTTTTAAGCAAGGCATCATGGGTAAAACACAGATCTACAAGCTCCAAGGTCGCTAAAAAAATTCCACACCCAATATCCCATGAAAGAGCGAGGACCATTATGGCAACATAATCGATAAGATATATGCTCATTTATTTACTTGTATTCATTTTAGATGAATCCTTGGTAGAGAGGTCCGCATGTCAAGACTCAACCCACTCGCCACAAACTGCAGTAACCATCCACATCGCTGAGAGCTTGAACTTCACTGCGATTTCCCAATGTCTCTGCTGTCCCCGTCACTGTGGGATGACATCTACTCAAAGCGACTGAGGAGTGATGAGGTTACCCATTAACTCCCTGATCCACCCCTCCCATTAAATGGAAATATGATCAATTCTGGTTCATATATGTATTTTTATGCTACACAAGTCAAATATTTTTGCAGATATATTGTTGCATATATTGAAGTACAATGGAGGAGAGGTCAAATTCAAATTCTTTCTATAAATCTTGATATATCAATAAGGCATAGTGCATAGAAGAATTATATCTATATCTATATTATATCTATTTTGATAAATATACTGTTTCATTTTTAACCTATTTTTTGTTTTTTATCCTAGAATATTGCTAGAATTGAAATAAAAAGCTTGCTTGAGGATATAACTTAAAAATCTGAATAATCAAAAGAGTCATTAATACCCAAATCTCCATTTTTTTCCAGTTGTTTTCCATATTTCCATTTTCTCTGGAAATATGTGAAAAATCATGTGCAACAGCTTCAATTTTCTTGAAGGAGACTTAGAAGTAAATCTTCGTTATGCCAAAGCTAAAATGTTGTACTGAAATATATTCAAATGCCATTCAAGTTTAATGCATAACGTCTGCTTGTTCCATCAGATGTCTCTTTGAATCAACTCCCAGAGCTCGGGGCTCTTCAAAACCTGTTGTAATGGAGAAAGCTGGAGTTTATGCATGAAATCTGGCAACCAGCTCATCAACTGTTGCTTTTTGGAATGAGAAAAGCAGTTTGGCATTGCACTTTGCTGTTTTTCACAATGTTAAATATATTTGTCTCTTATATTTCAAAAGAAACTTTGCTGAAAACTTAATGGAAAGTGGGAAAGAATAACACTGCAGTTATAAGGAAAAACAGAAACATTTCCCACAATGGAAACATCCCAAGATGATAGAAAACAGTTTCTCAAATAATTACACTGTGGAACATTTCACCATTTACAGGAAAAAACATCTCCTAAGTATGTAAACCTGATAGTAATACATTCTCTAGTTACTATTCAATGATGGGCATTTTGGTTTTATCTCTCCATCCATTGATCCAGAGCAACTTCATAGATGAAAGGGTGTGTTAAAAAAGTCTGTGCCTGAGAGAGAACATGACATAAATTCACAAATCTCTACATTTCCTATCTTAATGCAGTCATCCAATATTTAAGGGGCTGTCCCAAAGAATAGGGGACCAACTATTTCCCAAAGCACCTGAGGATAAGACAAGAAGTAACAAATGGAAACTTATCAAAGAGATTCAGCCAGTGCTTAAGGAGAAGTTTGCTGACAATGAGAACAAATAATCAGTTGAACAGCTTGCCTTCAGAAGTTGTGGCTATGCCATCACTACAGGTTTTCAAGAAGAGACCGGACAGCCATTTGTTGGAATATTAGAGGATCTCCTGCTTGAGCAGAGGTTTGGACTAGAAGACCTCAAAGGTCCCTTCCAACTCTGTCCCAACTTTTGTATATTACAAAATGTTGCTCTGCACTTCCCAGGTACCACATGAGAGTAAAAACTTAGACAATTCTATAAGCATTTTCCATTGGCTCAAAAAGCTTTTGAAATTAATGTGTATTGGTGATATCTGACTGTCTAAAAATGCAAGCAAGTAGCACATTTACTATTTCTTCAAAGACTTCCTAAAGAGTAACAGTAACTCATTGCACCATATTCTAATTTAAATGTGTCTAGCTTTCTGTTTTATATATGTATAGTTGCATAGGATGTCTCATTAAGCCTCAGATAAAGGTTAAAAAACCCAATACAACAGAAATTATATTAAACAATGCAACTGAATTCAAATACAACACTCAAGGCTATCAGGTTCAGAGAAATGTTCAATTCTGCCATATCTAAGATTGAGGGGAAACATTGTAAGTTTTAGATATAAATAGGGTGCTACTAGAATGTCTTGGTCACCAAAATGTGCTCATCTGCTACCTGTAAAACAGAAATAATTCATTTTAGAAATAAAGAGGATTTTCTTTTTATAGTATTGGGATGCTTGGTAATTATAATTATGGGGTTAGAAGTTCTGCAGTAACATCCCTAACAGACCCCAGCCAGAGCAGATTATTTAGTTGTAAAGCTTTTTACTCCTTCCCAATTCTGGGGAGGAAATCTCTTTATAATTTCATGTTACCCACTAGGTAAACAATATATGCAAAGCATCTCTTAACAGCAAAATTCAAGCTGTTGAACTCAGGTATGTATTTGCATGTTATGCAGAAAGTAAATGAAATGTGGATTGCTTGTGATCAAATTTTATTTTAACTCCACAAATTATATTATTTGAGAAAACTTCCTTATGGTCGTATAGCTCCCCATTTTTCTTGTTGACTTCCCTTTAAAAAAATGAAGAAAAATACCACTTTGATTTTCTCCCTCTGACATTGCATAAATAAATGTGTTCAGTGTAATTTCATAATTGAAAGTTATTAAATGTGGGTATCACAGCCACATGCCATAATACTTCAGTTTCAATTTTTGTATTTTGATATTTTGTGATCTCCCATTCTTTGTCTTCTATTCTACTATCCCCTGATACTACTGAGCAATACATATTTCTTCCTTTTCAACCACAATATTTTAATCTGCTCATTTTCAACTACTTTTTCAACTCCATGTTCCCCCCAATTTTTCAGTACTGGAACATGATAATTTTTCCATGCATCATTTCAATGACTGAGTTATGTCACTGTTTATAATTAGTTTGTACTCTTGCACAAGCAGAATATGTAATCTACCTCTCTTCTGCCTCTTTGCACAATCTGCACTTTGAATCATTTAAATCATTTTCAGTTCTGTCCTTGATTGTAATAGTTCAAATAGTTGTTCTTGAACAGCCAAAATCAAGCCTTCAGTTTCTTTTTTTAATGGTCCAATTGTAAGCTATTGCCAAGTTTTCTCTTTACCTGCTTTCCCCTCAATCCTTTGTAGAAATTGACCATGTAGTGCTTTTCCTTGCCAGCATTCTGTTCTTGCTTTTATTACATTGTTTCAATATTTATGGTTTGTTTCCTGAGTGTTCTAGTATTCCAATCTTTAATTGGCATCAATGCTTATTCTTAGCTATCTTTTGTATTATCAGTCAATGCATTTTTTTTCTTTAACAGTTAAGTTAAACTAAACATTTGCCTCCATTTCTGTGGGGCAGGCATAATTTTCTCAGTTGCTTCAGACATTGAGATGGGCAGCATATAAATTTAATAAATAAATAAATAATTTAGCAATATAACTACTAGGATGAAAGGTATAGGACATTAGTCATATGGTTCATCATACAGTCATATCTTTTGCAATTGACTGATAGTGAATTTGTCAATGCTGTTGGTGTTTTATTTTATTACTATGGTTGGTCACATAGCCAAAAAGATGTTTAGATTGATTTGGTATTTTTATCCACCAATCAACCTTTCCAAGGACCTTGGATGACCAGGTATTATTGTTTGATAGTAGTAAGGGTATCATTACAGAATGTCAGCTGTCCCAAGTAAAGCTGCCTTTTGCAGTTGAATGATGGTGATTTTGTCAATGCCAATGGTGTTCAAGTGGGACTCCAGATGCTTTCGGAATATTAGTATTGTTGTGGTTGGTTGCATAGTCAGCCAGAAGTTTAAACTGGATATATATTTTTGTCCTTCCCAAGGATGACATGGGATAGGTAGGAAAAAAAATTTGGATAGTGTTTATGGATGTAAGAAGTTCCAAGTATTATTTTTTGCTGTTGTTACTGGTCACACAGCCAGATATTTAGTATGCATTTGGCATTTGTATGCACTGTTATTTCTTGACATTAATTGAATAGCTATGGAAAATATGTGTAGTGAAAGCTGGTAAGCTCTTACGGTTTTTCTTTCCAATGGAAAAGTTAAAACAGCAAATGCTGATTTTTTTTTATATCTACTAGATCAGAAGTGACAGCTCTTAATAGAATTGGACATTCCAAAGCTGTGTGTCAGTTTGTCAGATCTACCTCACTAACACCAATTAATTGCAAAAGACTTTGATCCAAATTCTAAGATCACCTTTCTTTTCTAGATGAAAGCTTATGTCAGCTTGGAAAGGATGCTCCAGATGTCTTCAAGAAAATAGCTTTTGGTTTTCAGTGAGCTTTAATTTGAGAAATGAAAGAGACCTCCATGGAAAAACCTGTTGTTCATATGGAGGAATTCTCCCTATTCTCCACATTCCCAATAGAATTTAATGGGTCTTACTTTAAGTAAACATGCATAAACTTGGGTTACAGGTAGCAATATAATAACACACATACAGGGCTTTTTTCTTTATATTTATCAGTTCTTATATAAAGTTAAATTATTCTTGCTAAGCAGTTTCAGTGGAAAAAATAAGCTCTTTTTTTAATGTTGCCATTGCAATTCCTATATACAGAGCTGAAAAACATAAGCAAGAATAATGATTTCACTATTGCTATAGATAGAATATTGTAAATGTTACAACACAGTTATCATCAAGAGTAACAAGCTGGCTTAATAACATGCTATAAAACATTATATAACTCTTGTAATTCAAGGGCATTCAGAGTATTAACAGAGCACAAACAGGTTCTTCACTCTGTTCTTTGCACCATAATTTCAGATGCAGTAAATGAAATGATGGTTTATAGGCAAATTGTTATTACCAAGAAATATATGAAATAAACATGGTAAAAATCAGAGCTCATTCAGTTGCATATTGGCTGTTCAGAACCAATATTCTTTTGTTTGTTTGTTTGTTTGTTTGCTGCCCATATCATTTTGAAGCAATTCTGGGTATCTTACAGCATTAAAACCATAAAAGATAAATATTTCTAAAATGATAAAAACTGAATTACAATCAAATATAAAATTATAGTTAAAAGATGGGGAGGGATGGAGCAAGATGTGTGGGGGAGGTGGGATTATATCTTAATCTATCAATCACTTCTAGCATGATGCTCCCCTGTTAAGGTCCCAAGCCAACTGTCAGAGCCAGTGGTGGGATTCAAATTTTTTTACTACCAGTTCTGTGGGCATGGTTTGGTGGGAATGGCTTGGTGGGCGTGGCAGAGGAAGGTTACTGGAAAATCCCATTCCCTCCCCACCCTGCTAACCTGCTTTTCAGCTCCGTTCTGCTGTGCAGGGCAACAAAAGAAGATCCAGCCAATCAGCTGGGACTCGGGAGGCAGAGAATAGATGGGGGCGGGGCCAGTCAGAGGTGGTATTGGCCAGTTCTCCGAACTACTCAAAATTTTTGCCAACGGTTCTCCAGAACTGGTCAGAACCTGCTGAATACCACTTCTGGTCAGAGCCAATTCTTCAGGGCATTACAGAAGATCAAAAGAGTGGGGCCAATCTCACTTCATGGGGTAGGAGCCATGGCAGAGAAGGCTCTTCTCCTGGACCCCAGCAGCAGAACTTCTTTAACTGACAGGCCAGCAACAGACCTCCTCTGCTGGCTCAGGTGGGGGCGGGCCAATTCCATTGGGGTAAGGCAGTTCCTTAAGTAACCCAGACTCATGCACTTCAGCATCAATGAAAAAATTAAATCAAAGCTATTTTGATCAGCTTTCCTCAAACTTGTACACTACAAGTTGTTGTATATCATAACCCCATCATCCCTAGTACTCTTGGTGTTGATCATGCTAGTTGGGAGTTGAAAATTAACATCTTTGAGGAGTTAACTATAAAAAGCTGAAATATAGCTTAAGGATACAATGCCACAAATTTGATTTAAATGATGTCTGTTGAATTAAAGATGTCCTTTGGAAAACACAATGCAATCCTTCTGTGGGCAATCTAAAACAAAATACTTACATTCAGTAAAATCACAAATTACAGTAGATTCCAACATCTTCTTTTCTCTCTCTTTTAAACTTATGCTCTGAACTTTAAATGAAGCAGACTCAGAGTCTGTTCACATTATTCAGAATAAAACAGCATTTAATGTAACCTGAATTTTACTTTTTTGTGTTCTTGCCAGGATTCCTTTTTTATCATGCCTTTCCGCAACTATTATTTTATGCAAAATAGTTATGGTCGAATTTGTTTAATTGGGAGAGAGATTGCTTAACCCTCTCATTTCTGATCCGCACAGCTTTCCTGAAGCAAAGAGAAGCTGCTTAAAAAACAGTCTGAAAGTTTCCCACAGTTATTGTCCCTTAAAAAAAAACACTAATTCACTTTAGTACATTCACTTGTAATTTGTAGTTTATCGCTTAATCAGAAATAGATAAATATGAATACTTCTCTATAACTATTCTTAAAAGGACAATTTGTTTTTTATTACCCAGATTGAATACCTGTAAAAAAAACTTTTGAACTGTTAAAGTCAACCAGTAAAATAAATGGACAAATTTAGAGAGGAAGCAAAGCAAACTATCTTATCCACATAAGGAGATAAAAAGGCTTTATGTTTGTTCTCTAAGAATCAATTCCAGAACAACCATTTTACTTTACACAAACCATAAAGGAAAATTGAAATTTAAATTCCATTGGAAGCTCTTTTGAGGACTTGCCTGTCTCTGCCTGCCTACCTGCCTGCCATCCCTTTAATTAGGGAACAAAAAGCAAGGAACAGTATCCTATAAACATCATTAGCTCTGAAAGCATAGCTAAAATTATTCTAATCCAATTACATTGCAATGTGGGGAAAATGCAATATATATGCCATGCATAAAGGCATTTTTTCCACATTGGAATATTTATAACAGTGATTCAGTTAAATAATGTAATGTAAAGTCAAGCTTATATTGGTCTAACTTAAAATGTAGCTGAAACTGCATAGGTTAAACACATTCAAGGATGTATTTTTAATATTTAAGATCCTTTGGGATACTGTATTACAAGAACATTCTGATATTAGAAAGCAAATGGATTAAGCAGGATTTTTTTCCTCTCCAAAACAAACCTATGCTTTTTCTAAATGAGTTTAGATTTATTTCAGGTAACGCACATTTTGCAATAGATTTTAGTTATGCATTATTTGTAGGCAAATTAGGAAGCATTAGATCGTAACCAAGCATCTAATTCACAGTAAAGGCCAAACAATCTTGGGTGAGTCTTCTGAGCAAAAAAATCCTGTTCTTATGCAAACATATTGTGCCCCCATGTGGTTAAACTGAAAAGATGCCGGAAAGATCCTTCTTTTTTAAGTTATCCAGCAAATTTGTTTAATTGTTTTTAGAAAACTAAGCAAAGGTAACAAAGATGTTTCTGTGGAAAGGAAATAGAGTAGACCTCCTTCATTATTAATTGCTTTTGAAAATAGAAAATTTTATTATACTTTATTAAGCATCAAAAACGTGCTTTTTACATTTGCTGAATTATATTCATACAATTGCTAGAGATGAAAAAGGATTACATGACTTTCATCTCTAGCTCAGAAATAAACTGAATTAGCTCTATAAAAGGAAGCCTTGTTTCTTGATTCTGTTTCTGTACAGAAATGACAGTGGCTGATATGAAAGCAAGCAAGCCAATGATAAAGATTAGGATAGTGAAAGAGGGTTTGTGTAACAGGATATTTTCTTCAGACATCTGGAGTCTATTTGGAATACATTTCTTTGCATGAAAAGAATGGGCTTCAGGGATATTTGCAGATATCATATCAGTGTTGGATGATTCTTTTTTTTCTTTTGCAACAAATCTAGTTGATGATTAATTAAGGCACAGTTTAGCCTGTATTAGCCTGTGTTAGTAGAATGGAACTTTCTTACATAAAACTTAAAATTCATATTTGGACCAATGGTAAAGAGAAAATGCAAGTTTTATTATTCAAAAGTATATTTTCATCCAATAGACACCATAATCACAATCTTATTTAACAATATGGTTTCCAAAAATATAATTTAAAGTAATTAAATATTTCAGTGCACTTATGAGATTACACATAGAATGTCAAAATATTTATGACCTCACAAGAAATCCCTGCGATTCCATGGACTTTTGAAGGTTTTCAGATTTTGGTGCAGATATCTTGGTTCCCAATAATAGCATTAGCAATAGCACGTAGACTTATATACCGCTTCACAGTGTTTTACACCCTAACTAAGAGGTTTACAGAGTCCCCCAACAATCTGGGTCTTCATTTTACCCACCTCAGAAGGATGGAAGGCTGAGTCAACCTTGAGTCTTGAGCCTGAGATTCAAACTGCCAAGTTGCAGGCAGCCAGCAGGCAGCAGAAGCCTGCAGTACTGCATTCTAACCACTGCGCTACTGCAGCTGACTTAATCATCCCTGCAGGAAACAATGGAACCTTTATGACACAATTTTGGTGCAAAGTGATCCAGATCACCCAGCCAACCAATTATCAGGTCAGCACCCCAAAATAGGATGGATAGTTTGCTGAATGTGGAGGCAAGAAACAAGTTATACAGAACTGATGTATAAAGTCACACATTTCTGAACTACATGTAGTCCTTGGCTTACAATCACAGTTATGACCAGAAGTTCATTGCTGAGCAAGGTGAGTTATACCTGATTTTATTAATTTTTAAATGTGGTTGTTAAGCAAATCATTGCTGTTGTTAAGTGAATCACATGGTTCTTAAGTGAATCCAGCTTCCCTCATTGTCTGCTTTTCAGAAGCTGGCTGGGAAGGTTGCAGATGGCCTCATATGACCTTGGAATCTACACAAGACAATTGAACACGAGCTAGAGCCACTGTTAGGGCCTACCTCATGGCAATAAGGTGGTGAAATTTAACTATTTCTGTGCCCTTATTGTGTCTGCCAATAGTTGCTCAGCAGATGACTCAGGTTTCAAGTCATTCAATCCCTTCTCAAAGAGAGTAATACTGAAGTTCACTTAAAGTGTCATTGTAAGGAATATGCTGCACTTGTGGCAGACCATCACTCACATTTGCTGTACATTGGGACTCCAGCTTTGAAGCTGAATCTGTGGAGATAATGGGGACAACAATGGAGATAATGGTGAGCTGAGAAGTGTTGGAGCCTATGGAAACTGAGGAAGTGGACAAAGCTTTCTCAGCTGTTTATTCGCCACCTGTGTATTAATTAAGTTATCAAATTTATCAAAGCTATGCAGAAGGGAATGTGGAATTGGGTCTGGGCAGTAACTAACTCCTCCTTGAAAGAGGGAGTGATCCCACCAGCTCCTAAACAGGTGATGGTGCACCCCCTCCCCAAAAGACCATTGCTTGACCCAACCAAATTGGACTGTTTTCATGCAGTTTCCAATCCCATCATCCCAAGATTGTGCAGAGAGTAGTTGTATGGCAGCTGCAGACAATCTTGGATGAAGCAAATTATCTAGCCCCACTTTCAGTTGAGGTTTAGGCCAGGGTTTGGGATTGAGACAACATTGATCACATGGATGACCTCTGTCAGGAGTGAGATAGCGACAGTGTATCCATTCTGGTTCTACTTGATCTATAAGCAGTAGTTGATACCTTCAGTAACCTCTGGGCTGGTTCCAGGAGTTGGGAATGATTATCACTGTACAATAGAACCTCTGGTCACGAACGCTTCTGACCATGACCAAATCAGATGACGACCAAAAATTTAGCAAAACTTTTGCATTTGGTTGCAAACAAATACTTGGGTGGCAATCAAACACAACCACGGCAATTTCCTCTTCTATGCCGATTTCCCATTCCGTGCCATTTTTTTGTTGTACACACATGCACAGTCAGTCTCGCTTCCGGTCACAACCAAATCAGATTGCGAACGAAGTCATGGAACGGATTATGATCATAACCGGAGGTTCTACTGTATTCTGCTGGTTCTCATCCTTCCTCTAGGATTAGTTTGTTTGTTTGTTTGTTTGTTTGTTTATTTATTTATTTATTCGACTTGTATGCCGCCCCCTCTCCAGAAGGACTCGGGTGGCTCACAGATGATACAATAAATTAAGTTAACTAAAATAGAATTAAATTACAGCAAACCGAATTAAACTAAAAATCCCATAATACATATAAAACCCTTCCCCCGAGGAGTCAGCACAGCCCAGCCTGTTCAAACAGCCAAGTTTTTAGGTCATGACGGAAGGTGCGGAGATCAGGGGCCAGGCGGAGCCCAGAGGCAGTTGGTTCCAGAGAGTGGGAGCAGCTACAGAGTAGGCCCTTCCTGGGGCCACCAGCCAACACTGAGTTGCAGACGGCACCCCGAGAAGTCCCTGCCTGTGCGTTCGTACAGGGCAGTTGGTATTCGATGCCGGCAGTAGACGCTCCCATAAATAACCCGGACCCATGTCTCGTAGGACTTTGAATGTTAATACTAAGACCTTGAATCTCACCCGGAGGGCAACCGTAGCCAATGCAGCTCGCAGGGAGGGTAACATGGGAGTACCGGGATGCTCCCATCACAACCACGCAGCATTCTGCACCAGTTGAAGCCTCCGGATGGTATGCAAGGGCAGTCCTAAATAGAGAGCATTGTAGTAGTCGAGCCAGGAGGTAACAAGTACCTGAGTGACAGTGCGCAGGGCATCTCGGTCCAGATAAGGGCACAGCTGGCAAACCAGCCGAACCTGGGCAAATGCCCCCTAGGCCCCTACCTGCTCCTCCATCCTGACCCGTGAATCCAGGAGGACACCCAAGTTCGTGCCCTGTCCACGGGGGCAACACCTCTCCCCATGACCAAAGATGGAATCTCCTGACTGGACTGAGATGTCAGTATGCACAGCCACTCTGTCTTGGCGGATTGAGCGAAGCATGTTCCTGTCCATCCAGATCCGTCAGCATCCAGACAATGGGACATCATGAAGGGGCATCACTGATGTGGCCTGGGGTGAGATGTACAACTGCGTATCATCAGTGTACTGATGATACTTCACCCCAAAGCCACGATGATCTCAGCTGCTTCATATAGATGTTGAACAGGAGGGGAGAACCGACCCTGAGAGACCCCACAAGTGAGAGCCTCGGCACCTCTGCCCCCTGCCAACACCGATAATGTCCCGAGAGGAAGGAGGAGAACCACTGCAATACAGTGCCTTCCACTCTCAACCCCGAGGCGCAACAGGATACCATGGTCGATGGTATCAAAAGCCACTGAGAGGTCTAACAGGACCAGGACAGAGGAAAAACCCTGTCCTGAGCTCAGGAGATCATCCATCAGTGTGACCAATGCCTCTCGTGCTATATCGGGCGGAAGCCCGATTGGTATGGATCTAGGTAGTCTGCTTCCTCCAGGAAAAGCGGAAACTGCTGAGCCACCACACTCTCAACAACCTTCGCTAAAAGCGAAGGTTGGAGACTGGACGAAAGTTGTTCACCTGCCTGGGTCCAGGGCAGGCTTCTTCAGGAGGGGCCGCACCGCCTCTCTTTAAGGGCAGTAGGGAAGGCACCCTCCCTTAATGAAGCATTGACCACTGCCTGGAGTCAGCCACTCGTGACCTCCCTGGAGGCGTAAACCAACCAGGAAGGGCATGGGTCCAACAAACTTGTGGTGGAACTCAGTCGTCGGATGATCCTGTCCACTTCCTCAAAAACAGGATTGAACTCAGTCCAGATTACATCGGCCAGACCATCTGCACCTCCAGGGTCAGGCCCCTGAACATTAGAGTCCAGCCCTTCCCGGATCCGAGCGATCTTATCCTGCAGGTATAATCCAAATTTCTCAGCTCTGCCCTGCAAGGGATCCACCACAGCCCCCAGATGTAAAAGGGAGCGGGTGACCCCAAACAGGGCGGCTGGGCGGTTACCTGTGGATGCTATGAGGGCGGAGAAGTAAGCCCTCCTCGCCGCTCTCACAGCTACCAGGTAAGTCCTAATTTGGGCTCTTAGCTGGGCTCGATCAGAACCAGAGCGGGTCGACCTTCATCTGCTCTCTAAAGCCCTTCTCCGATGCTTCATCTCCCGGAGCTCCCCTGTATACCAGGGAGCCATCTGGGATCTGCGCCAGGTAAGGGGACGCATGGGGACAACTCTGTCAAGGGCCCCCGCTGCCACCTGTTGCCAGGCTGCCGTCAGGGCCTCGGCAGAGCTGTGGGCCAAGGATGCAGGGAAAAACCCCAGTTCTGCCTGGAACCTTTCTGGGTCCATCAGGCATCTGGGGCGGAACCATCTAAGAGGCTCCTCATCCCAGCGATGGCAGAAAGCCAGCCATAGGAGATAATGGTCTGACCATGGAACGGGATGGACAGAAAAATCGCCATCCCCCAGACCATTCCTCCACTGCTCCGAGATGAAAACCAGGTCGAGCATGTTGCCCCCCTCATGAGTCGGGCCACCAATCACCTGAGTCAGGCCCATGGCTGCCATGGAGGCCATGAATTCCTGGGCCAGACCCGATGACGCCCCAAGGGAAGGCAAGTTGAAGTCACCCAGAACAATAAGCTCAGGGAACTCCCCGAGACAGCATCGAGAAGCCCAGGCAGGGCAGATGCTACATAGCTGGGGGAAAGGTATGTAAGCAACAAGCCCACCCGACTCCCCGGCCCACTCCTCAGAAGGAGGGCCTCACACCCGCCTATCTCCAGAACAGGGACCTCCCTTGGAATCAGGGCTTCCCGGATAACAACAGCCACCCCCCACCTCCCTGGGCTGCGGACGGTGCAACACCCAAAAACCTGGGGGGCATAACTCAACCAGAGGGACTCCACCCTCTGGGCCCACCCAGGTCTCGGTGATGCAAGCCAGGTCCGCGGCCTCCTCCTCAATTACCTCACGGAGGAGGGTTGCCTTATTAGCCACAGACCTGGCATTAAAGTACACCAGTCGGAGCCCAGGGGTCCTAGATCCTGGGCCCCCAGGAAGTTGGGAGGAGGCAATGGGGTCGGAGCACGTCACTGTATGAAGGCACCGGGGGCGTGCTCCCCTAACATGATGTGGCCCCATGCCTCATCGTCGGTGTTCATAAACAGGGAGATATTTGGGCTGCAGCCCCTACTTTTTGGGAACCCTCAGGATTCTCTCCTATCTTATTTAATGTCTATTGTACATGAGACCACTGGATAAAGTGATTTGTTGGTTTTGGCTGAAATATCATCAATATGCAGATGACAACCAGTTTTATATTTCTACTCCAGGCCCTTGAATGATGCTGTGGGTGTCATATCCCAGTGTCTTGAGGTTTGTTCGGGTCTGAATAAAGTGAAACAAACTGTTTTGACTATTCTCAATCATTCAGGCCATGATTGTCCCAAAGGTGCTTTTCAAAAGACAACTGGACTTTAGTTCTTCAGAATGAAAAAGCTTCTTGGATGAGAAGTGAAATGTTTTCAAGGAAAAATCAAGAAAGTCCAGTTACCTTTTGGAAAGTGGGTGAAACAGACTCTGATTCAATTCTAGAGTATTTGGACCTCCAAAAACACAGTTCTTCCATCTCTAGTTCTGGATGGAGTGATGCTATCTCAGACAGACACAATGTGCCATTTGGGGCTCCTCCTAGACTCACAACCCCTGCTTGATGACCAATTGGCAGCTAGGTTGGAGGAGCCTTTTCATACCTTCAGGTAATATGCAAGTTGCATGCATTTCTGGACTGGAAGGCTCACCAGCTTACCATCACCCAGGCCCCTTGTAACTTTCCACTTATATTACTCTTAATACATTCTACATGGAGCTGCTCTTGAAGAACATTTGGAAACTTTAATTGGTGCAAAATGAAACTGCATGGATAATAAATGTTGTCAGTTACACAGTATATATAACACCACTAGTCTGTAAACTAGATTGCCTTTCAGTGTATTTCTGGGTGCAATACAAGGTGCTGGTTGTCATCTTTAAAGCCCTACATGGTAGGGACAGTTTACCTGAACAACAGTCTTTTTCCAAGAGTTTCTATCCATCCAATCCAATTCAACAGATTGGGCATGCTGCAGATCCTATCAGCCAAATGGATTGGTGAGAACTAGAAGATAAACTTTTTTTCTGGTGAAACCCCTGCCTTACGGAATATTGTCCCCTCAGAAATCTCTGAATGCCTCCCCCCACAAGCCTATTGGCTTTTCAAAAGCTTTAAAACTTGGTTATGTTCCTGGGTCTGGGGCTCAGAGTGTCTTAAGTCTCTTTTGCTTGGCTTAACTAATAACTGAGTAATCATCACAGCTGCTGCTTATACTTTTTTACATTGTGGATATTTTTTATTGTCAAAATGTTTTTTAAAATTGTTTTAAATGTTTAATTGTTTTATAATTTTTGAATTGTAAACCACCCAGAGTCAATTGGTTGAAATGGGCAGCTATAGAAATTGAAAATGAAATGGGATGGGATGAGATGGGATGGGTACACTAGGCTAGACTAAGACAGGATAGGGTAGGATAGGACAAGATAAATAAGATAGGAATAGGATAACAATATATTGTTATAGATACATCTTGTTTGCCAAGTGCCTGAATTTTGATCATGTGATCTTAGGGACGCTGCAACAGTTATAAGTGCAAGGAGTAGTCATAAGTAACTTTTCTCACTATCATTATAACTTCGAACTGACATCATATACATATATATATATAGTTGTAAGTTGAGGACTACCTATAATGTTATAGGAGATGGCTGATAAAAATGGCAGGCTAAGATGATTATAGAAGAGGAGACAACCAGGCAAGACAGAGGTGAAATCTTTTAATTATAGCTAAAGTTCTTATTTCATGCAAAACAGTCAACTATAAAAATGCTATACATGTGTTTGTATAAAGAACTAAAATCTGATCTAACTTGAATGCATCTACTTATGACATAAAAGTACAGAAAGATTGGAGCATGGTTTGTAAATCCTATTTCCATTATGACCTTCATGTTTAGAAAACTTGGAAGGCTAATGGCTATATGGAGACGCTAATTCAAGACATCTCTCCAGTTGCACTTGGCAGAAAAGAGGAAAAAAGGAGGGACAGTAGGTCAAAGAAGTTCTGAGGAGAGAATTTAGAAGACAATCATGCTTTGTGATGGTCTAGGTGCTGCCATTTTGCTCCCAGAAACCCCTAGAAAATACAATATATTTGAAATCCTTTGGAGAAGAAAGGAAAACATCAAATGAATGAACAAGCATGATTATCATGAGAAGAAAGGCTTCCAGCAAAACCATACAAGCTGGAAAAATGGTTTGCGCCATCTGTCAATTCAATCCTTTTTTTTCCCAGGAAAGATGGAGCTTTATCCTGTTTTCCCAACATTCAAGTATAATTGCCAGTCGTGTGTGAAATGTGTGACTAATGTTCATCATGAAGCAGACAGGCTGTGAGCCACAAATCAATGAAAATGATTTGGATTTAGAAACATAGTTCTTTGCCTGCCAAATAAACAGTTAACTGGCAGATGGCAGTCAAAAATCCCAATGGAATTGCAAAGCAGCTGTTTGCGTGATAGGATATGCACATGTGAAGAAAAATGTCCAGTGGCTGTCCTTTCTTTTCCTCCCAAATAAGTGATAGAAGATCCTAATCTTATAGATATTTTTTAACAAATATCAAATGGCAAAACAACATTTATGCATACATTCAGACTTGCTACACAATGCGGTAAAAGTGGCTGTGATGGAATAATCAAAGCTTTGCCCTATTTTTAAGTGTAAACCATAGTTTTTATATGTAAGGCATGACCTGCCTCAGTGAATCACTTGATCATCATAATGTGTTATAAATTTCTAATATAAATGTCCAACATCAAAACCTAACTATCATACCCCTGGTGGAGACTGACTCTGAGGGAGAGGAGGAACAGGCGACAGGGAATGGAAGTGTGGCTCCAGAGGTTGTGGAGGATGCTGGGGAAGGACAGAGGCCGGCTGGGCAGTCAGAAGATGACCCAGACGATCCCCTCTCCATCCTAGGGCACTCAGGGAGGAGAGGATAAGGGAGAGACGTGGTCTACTCGGGAGGAGAGGGCCTTAATCCTCTTCGTGGGCTGCAGCTGAGACAACTGGATAAGAGGATAGACATGTGTATTGGTGAGTGCTGGAAACAAAGCATGGAAATATCTCGAGTTTATAGTTCTTCTCTGAGTTTGGTGTCCTTCCCAATGTGTGTTCTGTTATCAGTGGACATTCACCAGCCCTTATCTTGCCTGGTTTGTGTTGTTTTTTACTCTTTATAATTTAAATGGCAATTTCCTCCTTATGGTAACTGCTCCTGTGGGAGTTTTGTGTCTCCAGTCAAGGCTATTTGGAGCTTGGAAGCAAAGTGAAGAATAAAAGGGGCTTCACCTGTTTTTTGTGACTGTGTTTATTTTGTATCCTACCCCGGGTCATCATACTAACATATACTATATATTAACATATATCGAGTGAGCATCGAGTGAGCATGTGTAATCATCCCCTATCCCTTGCCACCAAAGCTGCCGCTGCTACATGATTGGGGTGGACTGCTGGGCTACAGGATCCAGGACTGATAGCTGAGCAACCGGGGCCACAGCTGAAGATGCTCTATAGAAATAACATCAAAAATCTGGATGAAAATGATCACTAAACATATCTGGCTATCCTCCAAGTTGATAAAAAGCACTCTGAAGTGAAGAAAAGGGGTTAGAAGTGAATACATCAAGAGAGTGAAGAAGATCATCAAGTCCAAACTCAATGGAGGTAGTCCTGGACATATTATATCGATGATACCTTTGTCATCATCAAATGCTCCCAAATTAAAGAAACACACTGTCTACTCAATAACATATTTCGTGGGATCAATTTCACATACAAAAAGGAAACAGACAACGGACTCCCATTCCTCAACATCAACAAAGGAGACTAGACCATGGAGAACTGGAAACCCGTGTCTATCACAAACATACATGGATCAGATCCTCAGTTTCACAAGCAACCACCCCACTGCACACAAAAGAGGCTGTGTCCAGATCCTCTTCAGAAGGGCCAGGATATACTGCAGCACCACAATAATAAGAAAAGTGGAAGAGAAATGGCTGCTTTACATTTTTCTCCTTAACAGCTATCCAAAAACCTCATATTCCGAGACACAGCACCCAAACCACAACACACCACATAGCCAATCACCACGCAAAAACTAATCCTACTATACACAAAAGGGATGTGGAAATGACAGCCAAAATCTCCCAACCTCTAGGAATAGTAATAGCCCACAAACCTACAGCCATACTTATCCAGAACCAAAGACAAAGATACAGAAGGATGAAAGAAACAATGTAATCTACAAAATCAACTGTAACTATTGCAATTCTAAATGGGACAAACATCATGTTAATTAAAAAAACAGGATCCATGTACACTAGCTGGCAATCAAACACCACGATCCCAAATCCTTAATCTCTACCGACACCGAACAGTTTGATTGGAGGAACACAAAAATCATTGGCCACGCTACCATCCACCACACTTGTGAGTTCATTGAAGCCTGGCATTCCACAAGCAATTCTATCACAGACACATTGACCTGAGGGGTTCACATTGACCTATGAACCCCTCAGAATCCAAATCAACTGCACAGCCAACCAGAGAACAGCACCAACCCTCAACCAACCCATGAAACTCCGCCCCACCACTTGTTCAATTCCCCTGACCTGATGTAACCTCCCTATCACAAGACCTGCCACAAGACCCTCACTTAACACACCCACACCTGAAGCCCTTATAAACAGAAGAACACTAACACTGACATCCCATAAACTCCACTGGAGATGTTACCTAGCCTAATAATGAAACATTCAGAAACCAACCCACACACTTAGAGAATGAACCTTCACCTTCAATTAGCCTATATTATCAAAATTATAATAAAAATAGATGCAATAAAAATTCTTAAAAATTAAAAAGAAGCAAACAAAAAAATTAAAATCTCTGAAAACCTAAATAGAACAGCCTTTTAAAAATTATGGGCATTTATACTGAAAGGTTTTGTTTAATGTTTAACAGCCTTTTAAGATTCTAGAAAAATCTTTACAAACAGATTAATGGAAGATTTCTTTTATTTCATATCCTTCATTACTATTATCTCTGAATATAGATTTTATTCTCCCTTGATCTTATTACCTGATATGAAGGCTGTAGATTTGTAGTCAATTCAAACCTTTTTAATAATTTGTAATTATTAATAGAAAAATAATGAATTGGAGACAAGCCATCCTTTAGTACATTTCTAAAAGAACACTTCATTGTTCTTTTCAGAAGATTTAGTAAAATCCTATGAGCATATTTATTGTTATTTTATTGCCAAAAATCAAATACATAATTGAAGAACATGTCTAATTTTAAATTATTGGTTTCTTCTTAAAAAGAACATATAATTGCCTTGGTCTCTTGCTATAATATTGCCAACCCCTGATGGTTTTATGATTTCTGTATTACTTCTACTATGTTTACCCGCAGGGGAAAATGACTTAATAAACAATACTCTTAGATATAATTTGCAATATTTACTTCATTAGAGGAAAAACTAAAAATTGATAGATTATTACAAATGACACAATTCTCTGAATCCATTCTTGCATTCTTCTTTGCATAAATCAATTTCCCCAAACTTAGCAAAAGTTACTACATAATAGCAAAACAAATAATCATATATACAGCATTGTAATGTTTAAGTTCTGTCACCACTATTTACGTGGTTTGCTATTTTATATGTAAAAAAGAATGACAAAATAGGAAAAACAGAACTTCACAAATACTTTCCGGTACAATTTTATGATCTACAATTAAGTCAATTTGCATAATAAATGGGAAAACTTGAAATGCAACATATATATAGATAGTTCTCAACTTACAACAGTTGATTTAGTGCCCTTTCAAAGTTACAATGGAACTGAAAAAAGTAGCTTATAACCCCTTTTCATACTTATGACCTTTGCATCATCATCATAGACATGTGATCAAAATTTAGATGCTTGGCAACTGACTCATATTTATGATATCTGCTCTGTTATATAAATCCACCAAAAATGGAGCCTCTAAGTCATTGCTGCCTATTGTAGAAAGAAAAGATTTGTCATCAAAAACTAAAATGATCCTTTCCTTCAAACTGCATGTCATTTATTATTATTATTCTTGGAAAATCAATGAATCCAATATTGATTAGGTATTCAAATACTAAGGCCTTTTCAAGCCTTAGTGATATGGAAAGAACAATAAGAACTAACCCTATCCAAGCTCACAAATCAGCAAATATTCTCCTGTGCCATACAATCATAGTGCAACATCCAGTTTTTGTTGTTGCTATAGGCCATATATAACTATTTTCTACTATAACTTTGGTTTTAATGCTGGAAGTACTGAATGAGATTTTGACAAAAAATAAAGTACCAGACTCATGGACAGAGGCATATGTTACACTTATACCAAAAGAAGATACTGACCTGCAACAAATAAAAAATTACAGACTAATATCCCTGCTAAGGGGCACGCATAAGCACACCAATCGTGCCTACCATCCCTGTCCTATTGTTTCTTTTTATTTTTCTTATACGTATCCATCTCATGTATTCAAAACTATGTTTATACTTATACCTGTTACCTTGTAAGTGATTGACAAATAAAATAAAATAATAAATAAATAAATGAATGAATGAATGCTGACTATAAAATATTTGCCTCAATAATGGCAGGAAGACTAAAAAGATATTTAAATTACTTTATACATTCAGACCAAAATGGATTTCTGCTGAAGAGACAAATAAAAATAATATGAGGATAATATTATTAATATGAAAACACAGGGGTTCGATCGATATCACCCAGACCGATCTCCATCAAAGAAAACCGAAGATTCACTAACTAACCCACTACCGCGGCAACAGAAATGGTGATTTGAATCCCAACGGTCTCGGTGGTTAGCGGTGGAAATCACAAGATCTCGGACGGCGCCTCCTGAGCCAGGCCCCACTGGAGGTAGCAGTGGATCCCAGCCGCTGCTTGGGTGTGGGCCGTTGGGCCCGTTGGTGCATCGACGAGAGGGAGAGTTGCGCTGTGACAGCCTCGGCGACAGGCAACTAAGATCGTGCTCCGGTGGCCTCGGCGGCCTCGGTGATTGGCAGTAAAGATCATGGGGCTCCGGATGCCGCCGTTTAGACCGGGTCCCACCGGGGGGAACTACAGATCCTGTCAGCGATCCAATGTGGACCGCTGGAGTTGCTGGGATGGAGACTGGGACGGCGATGTGCGTCCTGATGGCCTCAGCAACTTCAGTGATTTTAGTGGCCCCAATATCCTGGCTAGTTCCGACTCCAATGATTCCAATATTTCTGACTCAGTGGACTTGAGGCCTTTTATAGCGTTGATGGCCTCAGCCCTAATGACTCTAATGGCCTTGATGGCTGTGTCTCCAGTGGTGGGGTTCCTACATTGTATGATGTCATTTTATATGAACACACCGATGGCAAGGATGCTGGACAGTGGCCCAAATGGCGGCTGGAACTATGCTTGGGGATTCAAGGGAAAACCCGAGGTCATTATTGTCTTGATTACTGCTGCCTTAGATAACTACAACTGGTCTATTTGGTGCTGTCCTCTAATGTCCACCTCTCCTTCCCCCACCTCATACAAAACGCCGTTATTCCATACAGATTCCCGGCCCCAGATGTTTTTTACATCAAAGGGAGAACCACAGCTAACCTACAGATCTAAATCCTTTCTTTATTATGACCATGGATGGCTGGATAAATCCTTCCCCCATCCACCCGAGATCCTGACTGTCTGATTCTTGCTATAAGGCCCTCCCCCTCCCCCTTTGTTCGATCCCAGCTGGACTTACATCAAGAATCTTATTAACACACTCAACCATTATAATAAGAACACAATTGGATTGTACTCACTGCTCTTACTGATTAACAAAGACACGTGCCTTAACATCATCTGGCTTAACAATCATTGGAAGGCCATGAGCGACAAGAACCTAATGGCTAGCAATAATAACTTTATCAACAACCTCCTAAACAGCCATAAGAAGGCAACTAGAACCGGACTATCCAATTTGGTTGGAACCATGCTGAGACGAACTATTAACAACTGGACATCTGCATCTAAAGACCATTTTTCCCTCATTAAGGAAAGATCTAATACTGTATGCGGACTTATCTAGCGACAGAATTATGGGCCTTAAGGGATACACCATTATCCTGGGCATGGCCCACTAATCTCTCTTTAAATTACCTTGAGGATGGATTCTGGAATCCAGAGAAGTGGCATGACGTAGGTGTGGGACGAAGTCTGAAGAGATGTAACAAGAGGAATTCCAAGACCTCATTAATTAAATTCTTAGACCACTACTTAAGAAGGTTAGGGAAGAGAAGGGATGATCAAACCCAATTAAAATCAAAAATAACACCACTGAGATCTCCTCAGTCTGGGTTAGAAATGGATCGCGGCGGAGGAGAAATAGGGTTGGGGCTTTCTGGGGTACTGGGGGGAGGGGTGGGGGAGTAATCCCCACGGTGACGGGGAATGGCAGTAGAGGAATGGACAGCGGGCCATATTGATTTATGGGTGCACGCCCCCGCTATCTTTGAGCGGTGGTTCACACTGACCCATCAGTTCACTCCCACAAGCCTGGGGGCTTGGAGGACCAACCCCCTGGACTCAGGTTGGTCTACCTAAATGCCAGGTCCGTAGTTAACAAGGCCCCCCTCATCTGGGATTTAATTGAGGAAGAAAATGCAGACCTGGCTTGCATCACGGAAACCTGGCTGGGCCCAGAGGGTGGGATCCCTCTAGTAGATATATGTCCCCCTGGGTTTCTGTGTAATACACCAACCTCGAGCCCAGGGTAGGAGTGGAAGAGTGGCGATTATCATCAGGGAGGCCTTAAATCCGAGCGAGACCACAGTCACGCAGATAGGCAGTTGTGAGTCCCTCCTCTTGAGACTGGGCCCTGAAGGTCAGTTGGGCCTGCTGCTAATGTACCTATCTCCCAGCTGCATAACAGCAGCCCTACCTGCGCTGCTGGATGTCCTCTTGGAAGTGGCGGTTGGGATCCCCAGACTTATTGTACTGGGGGGCTTCAACTTGCCCTCTCTGGGATGGCGCAGGAGTTCATGGCCTCCATGGTGACCATGGACCTGACCCAGATAATACAGGGACCAACTCATGAGAGAGGACACATGCTTGACCTCATTTTTGTCTCAAGACAGTGGATAAATGATCTGGGAAGGGGATCTCCTTCTACACAACCCCTGCCATGGATAGGTCATTTCCTCCTTCAGCTGGCCTTCCAATATGCCAATCCCCATCACTGGGAAGTGGAACCAAGAAAATGCACCTAATGGACCATAAAAAATTCCAGGTGGCGCTTGGGTCAATTCTGGCCTCCATAGCTGGCAACTCGGTGGATGACCTGGTAGATGCCTGGCAAACAGCTGCCGCCAGGCACTAGACCGAGTTGTCCCTTTGTGGCCTCTGACCCGCTGTGGATCCCGGTTAGCTCCTTGGTTCTCTGAGGAGCTCCGAGAAATGAAGCGGTGGAAAAGATGCCTAGAGAGCTGTTGGAGATCCAGCAGATCCAAATCTGACCGAGCACAGTTAAGATCTTATTTTAGATCCTATCTTGCTGCAGTAAAAGCAGCGAAACGTTCATACTTCTCTGGTCTCATTGCATCTGCAGACAATCGCCAAGCTGCCCTGTTTAGGATCTCCCGCTCCCTCCTCAATCAGAGGGAAGGGGAGGATCCACTACAGGGACGCGCCGAGGAATTTAGTCAACATCTGATGGAAAAGATCGCTCAGATCCGGACAAGCTTGGACTCCAACTGGACAGAGTCTGACGGAGATTCGATGACTGGTCTTAGAAATATCATCTGGGAAGAATTCGATCCTGTAACTCCAAAAGAAGTGGACAGGATCATGGGGAAGCTAAGTGCTGCCACATGTTTATTGGACCCGTGTCCTTCCTGGCTGGTTTATGCTGCCCGGGAAGTAACACAAGGCTAGCTTCAGGCAATAATCAACTCTTCTTTCTTAAAAGAGGCAGTGGTGAAACCCCTCCTCAAAAAACCTGCCCTGGACCCAGCTAATTTGAACAACCTCTGTCCAGTCTCCAACCTTCGCTTTATCATGAAGGTTGTTGAGAGTGTGGTGGCCCAACAACTCCCACTGTTCCTGGAGGAAACTGACTATCTGGACCCGTACCAATTGGGCTTCAGACCCGGACATAGCACAGAGACGGTGTTGGTCGCACTGGTAGATGATCTCTGGAGGGCCCGGGACAAGGGTTATTCCTCTGTCCTGGTCCTGCTAGATCTCTCAGGGGCTTTCGATACCATCGACCATGGTATCCTACTGCGATGCTTTGAGGGGTTGGGGGTGGGAGGTACTGTCTTACAATGGTTCTCCTCCTACCTCTTGGACCATATGCAGGTAGTGTTGGCAGGGGGCAGAGATTAACCTCAAGATCCCTTCTTTGTGGGGTGCCCCAGGGGTCAGTCTTCTTGCCCCTTTTGTTCAACATCTACATGAAACCGCTGGGCGAGATCATCTGTGGTTTTGGGGTGAAATATCAATATGCTGATGATACCCAATAGTCCAGGAGATTCCATCATTAATTTGTGGGGAGAGGTGTTACCCCCCATAAACAGAGCACGCAACTTAGATGTCCTTCTGGATCCGCAACTCAATCTGGAAGAACAGGTGGGGACCGTGGCCAGAGGGACATTTGCCCAGATCCATCTGGTGCACCAGCTGCGCCCCTATCTGGATCGAGATGCCCTGCGTACAGTCACTCATGCACTCATTATCTCCCATCTAGACTACTGCAATGCTCTTTACATGGGATTGCCCTTGAGGACCATACGGAGGCTTCAACTGGTCCAGAATGCAGCAGCGCAGGTTGTGATGGGAGGCTCCCGATACTCCCATATTACACCCCTCCTACATGAGCTGCACTGGTTACCGGTTGCCCTCCGAGTGAGATTCAAGGTACTGGCGCTGACCTATAAAACCCTGTATGGCATTGGACCAGGATACTTGCGGAAGACCCTACTGCCAATAACAACCTCCCAACATCCCGTGCGCTCTCATAGAGAGGGCCTCCTCCAGATACCATCGACACAACAATGTCAACTGGCCGTCCCCAGGGGTAGGGCCTTCTCGGTGGGAGCACCCACCCTTTGGAATCAACTCCCCCCGGGGCTCCGAACAGCCACCGACCTCCGCTCCTTTCACCGTGAGTTAAAAACCTGGCTATTCCAACTAGCCTACCCAGACTGAGGGAGAATGGAAGAGGGTTCTTGAACATATTTCAAATTATCCTAACCAGCATTAAGATCTCAACTTCGTCAATCATTTGTTTAATTGTATTAAACCTATTTTAATTGTAAGCCGCCCTGAGTCCCTCAGGAGATAGGGTGGCATATAAATCAAATAAAATTAAATTAAATAAATAAATAAATATTGAATACACTGGAATACTATGGAACCCATTCACAGAAACAAATGGCATTAGTTTTCTTAGATACACAGAAAGCGTTTGATAATGTGAATTGGCAATTTATGTTGATGCAATTGGAGGAGATGGGTTTTGGAAATAGATTCATCAAAGCAATAAAGGTGATATATAATAAGCAAATAGCAAAAGTAATGATAAATGGAGAATTGACAGAAAATATTAACATTCAAAAAAGAACCAGACAAGGTTGTCCATTATTCCCACTGTTGTTTGTATTGACTTTGGAAGTATTGAATAGAAATATTAGGAAAAATGAAGAAATAAAGGGAATGAAAATAACAAAGGAAGAGTATAAATTACAAGCTTTTGCAGATGATTTGGTCTTTATATTGGAAGAATAATTGGAAACAGGTTCTAAGCTGATTAGAGAAATAGAGGAATTTGGCGAGGTAGCAGGGCTGAAAATAAACAAAGAAAAAACAAAAATCTTGGTGAAAAATATGACAGAAAAACAAAAGAAAAGACTAATGGACAAATTAAATATTCAAATTACAAAAAAAGTGAAATATTTAGGGATACAAATGACGGCTAGATGTGGAACACTTAAGGAAGATATTTATAATAGATTGCAACTACAGATTGCAATAGATTTGGAAAAATGGAAAAATTTACAATTATTTTTAATAGGTAGAATAGCGACAATTAAAATGAACATATTGCCCAAAATATTATACTTATTCCAGACGATTCCAAAAAGACTGAAAAAAAATATTTTGAAGATTTAAATAAAATGATGTTGAAATTTATTTGGCAAGGGAAAAAGACAAAAATCTGAAGATCAAATCTGAAAGATTATGACATAAACCAGTGGCTATCAGTAATACCAAAAAATCTTGGACAGCATTTACAAAATATGCACATTGATAAAATTTCCATTTGTGAATTGTAAAAAGCCACATTGTTTAGATAATACAATATCCTAATTTCTTGGGGAAAGGTGAATGAAGGAGAAGACCAACTAAACTAGCAGTTGTGATTTGATATTATTGTGACCATTATCATCATCATCACCTACAAGTTCTGACAGTATGGGATTTGCATGAACCCCAATGATGTGAAAATAATTTTTATGCTTCTGTAGCAAAATCCTCCGTTGATACTGAAGTACTTATGAGGTTGACATTTTCTGGGTGGAAAACAGGATATACACTGCATGAATTGTTATCACAAATCTACAAACCTAGTTTTCATTAGCAGTATTGGAAATTCAGTTCTCAGAGTTTCCTGCTATACTCACTAGAAATTCTGGGAGTTGTAGATCAATATATCTGGAAAAAATCCGGCTGGAGAAATCCAAATTGGAAAAGGCCATTTTATATATAGCAGCATTTCTAGACTATCTCAGAGTTCAGTCAGAATGCTGTATAATTCACATAATGTTTTTAAAAATCACTGGGCAATTCCTCAACTAAAAATGTATGCATTTTTAAATCATGCTATTTCAAAATGAGCCATAAAATATGTTATTATATGCTGGGGCAAAATGAATATGCCATGAATTATTCATCTGCATGAAAATCTTTTGATACTTATCGGTGACATGAGTCATAGAACGCATTGCATTTTTGCATGATGTGTTGTTAATAATAAATAAGGATTTATCATTATATTATTATAGGAAATGCAACAGAAAGTATTAAAATTTCCTCTTCCACTGGTACCAAATGATTTACAGAACACCAGTTGATTCACTTAGGAGATGAAGGTGCTCTTTTCATTACTCCTGGTCCTATTTCCATACCATCCAATATCCAAGCAGCTGTGTGTGCAGTAATCCAAGACTACTGCAACTTGTCTGATGCCTGTGTGACCCTGATCATTCCAACTAAACTTGCATTGGACATTGTACTGTGACAGAGTTGACATTAAACAAAGTTTGCTACTCTAGACAATGCAACCACTATAGTAAGATTTTATATATATTGTATTTCGAATAAAATAGTATTATGTATTGCCTCCAATAAAGCTGAAAGTAGAAGTAGCAGTTAAAATAGTAAAATTTCAAATTCTGGTTGAAATTATATTCTTTTACTATTTGAAACTAAAGAAGATATAGAAGAACTCATTAATAAATTATAGACATTTCAGTAACAACAAAAATCAGAATAGTTAAATAATAGTGTTCACAGCAATAATTTATCTATTTAGCGAACGGCATATCATACATGGACTAGCAATATATATTAACATTTCATCTAGATTAGTAGAATTCAATAAAATATAAACATTAAAAAGATCTACATTCAAATACCAAAGTCTAGGCCATCTAACCACTGAAGTGTAGCTATGTCTATATTTTAAAATTTTGATAATGGACTGGTATATGCCTTCAGCTTACAGCTAGTCACGATGTGATCTAAAGTGATGTGGGATCCCTCAGTCATGCTGAGGGGAGGATATGATGCCCCATTTATACAGAGAATTCCAGCAGATGCCGGGAGGTAGAAGTCCTATTCAGGATGGTCCATTGCTGACATAGTAGTTCAAAGCCTGGCATCTTTTAAGGTCATTTATATGTCTACCTCTCACTGAGCATTCAGCAACCAATTTGGCTTTCCATTGGGAATTGATATTAAAGTTGTTAGGCAGATGTTGTGAATGTGCCAGTGGAGATTTCCTAGATTTGAGTCTTCCTGCTGTTAAATGAGGAAGGTCAGCACTGTTAGGAGTGTTCATAATTTTCTGTATTCTCTCACTAATGTATCCAGCAATAACGTAGCTGTGGAAGCTTGACTCTGAGAAAGAATAGGAATTTTTTTGTCATCTTCAGATTTCAGATTTGGTTATGCTGTTAAGAATACTATACACAGTAAAATGAATATATCAATCAGTCCGGAATCAGATAAAAACTGATTGCTTACTTGATCAATAAGTTGAAACTCACATAATTTAGGCAAGTGATGTCAATGAAATTGGGACTCTAAGAAAATTAGCATGTTCCCTTCTATTATTATATTCTCATCTATTGAAATTATGTTTGACAGAGCTCTGGAAAGTAAAAGTAATGTAAGAGATGATGAGTACTGTTTAACTGATGATGAAGAAAAGAAATTTCAGAAATGTCAGAGGTATCATGACAGTAAGCATTTGTCCCTATGGTCAGCTGGAACTAAGCTTGATTCCTTGACAGCTAATTTCTATAATTACATGTTTATGCTGAAAATACATTGACATTTTGGGCAGTGTTATACTTCAGGATTTAGTGACTATGGCCTAGACACTGACATTTTGTTTCAAGGTACTAATGACTAAGCCTGATACAAACAATATAATAAGAGGCTTTTGTTTAAAATGTAATTAAACCTAACTGGTCAATATTAGTAACCCTAATTAACAGGCAAGAAAATTTTTGGAAAGTCATCTGCATTTTTTGATAGGAAGCTCTTTTGTTTACAGAAGTTATCAAAACAAATTCTCTGCATTATTGCCATACATAATTAACACTGTCTTTTGATATTAAAATTAAGGTATGTAATATTGACGTCATGATAAAAGATTCTGTTGTTGCCTGCTGGTATAAAATGATGCTACTTTCTATGTGTTGAGATTTCGATCTCTTATGTAAGTTCAATTTAAGAGAAATGAACAGAGCGATCATAGTTACTTTAGCTACATGTCTGCTTTTAGCTTCAAAAACTATCTGCCACAATGAATCATTAATGATCAGTTTGCAGACTAGAGAAGAAAACAATGAGAAAAACTCTTCTGAGGTAAGATCTTAACTTTTTCCATGAAGATTGAATTATCATTATTATGATTAATGTATGTTCCTAATTTGCTGGAAGTTTTCTTTCTTTTGAAATAATAGGGACTTTGGGGTTTTTTGCCTCTTTTAGCTTTGTTATTCCTCTGCAGTGGAACAGGCTGCTGGTTTTGGCTCTTTTGATCCGCTTTGCAGCCTCTCTAACTGCTTTTGAAATTCCTCTGGCTCATGAAAACCAACAAAATTCACTTCAGTGAAACGCTGTGGGCCATGGAAGCAATCAAGATCATTATAATTATATTATTATTATTATTATTATTATTATTATTATTATTATTATTATGGCTCATGAAAACCAACAAAATTCACTTAAGTGAAACACTGTGGGCCATGGAAGCAATCAAGATTATATTATTATTATTATTATTATTATTATTATTATTATTATTATTTGCTGAAGAGAAGATGGTTCTTCAACAAAGCAATTTCAGTAGCATCAATTCACTTTCAGCCGTCTCTCACAATGCTGGCCAAAACCAGACAACAATGTCCAACAGAGAAGATTCCTCCTGGTGCAGAGCTCATTGAAGAAATCTCAGAATGTCTCACAGTATGAGCTTCATGGAAGTGGCAGAAAGGGGATCCAGATCAGAGCAAAGTGAAACAATGTGCTTGTTTCACCCTTAGAAACAAAGCTACTACATTGCTTCATGGAACAGGGGGGGAAAGGTTGCTTGAGTCAAAACTTTACACAATCCTACAATGTATAGGCTGTAGGGAGGAGTTCCTTTACGATCTAAAATAAACACTGTATTCCTCCATCTATTAAGAAAGGACTGATCAAAGAAATAACAGGATTTTACATATATTCTGTGGCAAATTCATTTGTGAGATAAAGACTAGAATTTTACTCCCATCCATGTTGATTTTAGTCAGATATTCTTTTTTGTAAACAATAACCCAAAGCATTGAATCAATATATTTTTTTAAAAAAATCTTCCCCCAACATTATTTTTTTTAAAAAAATATTTCCCCTCTGCACCAGAAAGACAGAAAGAACCTGTTTCATTAGATAATTGTACAGATTGCATAAGAATCAAGGTATATTATACTCTATTAGTGTGTATAGCTTCATGAGTAAAGCCTGTGGATCAGAGTGTCACTTTGAAATTTGATTTTTCAAAGTTCAATAAAAAATGAACTTTTCATTATATTTCACTTTTGGAAAACAGGAATCATTTCTAAATAGATCTGTTTTCATTTTCCCCACAGGTTTTCTATCTCTATTAGATCTATTAGTTAAATTTGTCCCCTTGCCCTTCCAAAGTAACAGTAATAATAACTCTTAGTGCTCCCTCATATTGTCTGTTTTTCTCTTCTATGCACATTTCTGTAAGAATGTTGTTCAGAAGAGCAATGATTAAACTGCATTTCATTTTATATATTGATTGGGAAAATACAAGTTGGATAGATTCATTTTAAACTCTACAAAATTAGCTTCCTTATCCTTTCTCCCAAAATTTAGAGAAATTCTTTTTCTTGTGCAACTAATTGTACAGAACTTCACCCAAGGTCTAGTCAAAATCACATGGTACTAGAATGTTCATGCTATATTTTCTTAGTCACTCTTTCACTCTACAGCAGTAGAGCACCAGTGTAGTGAAACTATTCTACTTGCTTTTGCATTAGATTTCATTAAACAGCACAAATCCTTTCCTCTTCCACATACCTCCTCAAAGCATTGGTGCCAAAAATCATTTGCAACCCTTCAGGGAGTTAGGTGCACATTTCCATGCCACATATGAGTCTGATTTCTTTGCTATATTTTTAATAATATCAAATTGTGTTATTTGTTTCCCCTTCCAGTCTAATGAAGACCTTATAGAAGAAAAACAGAGAAGTGTGAATCTTGAAGAACTTAAAGACTGGGAACTGAAGAACATAGTTAAGATGAGTGGATCAGCTGGGAAGGTAGTGCCAAGTTCAATGGCTAATTTGCCACTGAGATTTGGCCGAAACTTCCTGGAAAGAAGAAATATCAAACCTACAGCCAATCTGCCCCTCAGGTTTGGAAGGGCTTTTAGATATTTCTCACACAGTTTTGAGAAAACTCCTTCAGTTCAAAGATTCTTCCATTCACTAGCCAACCTACCAGAGAAATTTGGGAGATCCTTTCTTTTCAGTTTGATTCAAGGCACCCAGGATTGTGACCAAATCAAAAATAGGTGAATAGTTTAAAGCATGCTTGATGTAATTATCATAATTTTAAATGTTATTCCAGTGCCCAACAACAAGAATAACTTTACAATTATTCGAGTTGGCACAACATATATTTCTAAATTTGTCAGCTAAATGTAATGGTAGCTTTGGCTATCAATTCATATAATCACTGCTCCACGTTTAATCATTTTTCCCTGCTGTCGTGTTAAAAAATACAATTAAGTGGCTATATTTGGAGGGCTACTGAGGAAGAAGAAATTAGCAAAGGGTAGGAAATGCATTATCAATTTAAATATTGAGCTTCAATGTTCAAACTGTTGGACTTTTGAGATGTTTTTAGGTTGTATTTAGAACATTGAAAAACCCATTTGATTTAGAATAGAATAGAATACTTTATTGGCCAAGTGTGATTGGACACACAAGGAATTTATCTTGGTGCAAATGCTCTAAGTATACATAAAAGAAAAGATACATTAGTCAAGAGTCAAAAATCATAATAATAGTCATAGGGTACAATAAGCAATCAAATCATACTAGGAAACAGTCAGTATAAATCGTAAGGATACAAGCGACAAAGTTACAGTCATACAGTCACAAGTGGGAGGGGATGGGTGATAAGGAGTGATGAGAAGATTAATAGTAATAGTAATGCAGACTTTGTAAATAGTTGGACAGTGTTGAGGGAATTATTTGTTTAGCAGAGTGATGGCATTTGGGAAAAACTGTTCTTGTGTCTAGTTGTTCTGGTGTGCAGTGCTCTATAGCATCATTTTGAGGGAAGGAGTTGAAACAGTTTATGTCTGGGATGTGAGGGGTCTGTAAATATTTTCACAGCCCTCTTTTGACTCGTGCAGTATACAGGTCCTCGATGGAAGGCAGGTTGGTAGTAATTGCTTTTTCTGCAGTCCTAATTATCCTCTGAAGTCTGTGTCTGTCCTGTTGGGTTGCAGAACCAAACCAGACAGTTATAGAGGTGCAGATGACAGACTCAATAATTCCTCTGTAGAACTGTATCAGCAGCTCTTGGGCAGTTTGAGCTTTCTGAGTTGAGAAAGAACATTCTTTGTTGTGCTTTTTGATGACATTTTTGATGTTAGGTGTCCATTTTAGGTCATGTGATATAATAGAACCTAGAAATTTGAAGGTCTCTACTGTTGATACTGTGTTGCCTAGTATTGTAAGATGTGGTAGTATGGGAAGGTTTCTTCTAAAGTCTACCACCATTTCTACGGTTTTGAGTGTGTTCAGTTCCAGATTGTTCCGGTTATACCACGAGGCAAGTTGTACAACCTCCAGTCTGTATGCGGATTCGTCATTGTCTCGAATGAGACTAATCACTGCTGTGTCATCTGCAAACTTCAGTATTTTAACAGATGGATCATTTGAGATGCAGTCATTATACATCATACAGAGAAGAGAAGTGGAGAAAGCACGCAGCCTTGGGGGGACCCTGTGCTAATTGTACAGGTATCAGAGGTGATTCTGCCTAGCTTCACCTGCTGCTTCCTGTCTGTTAGGAAGCTTATGATCCACTTACAAGTGTGTTCAGGTACCGCTAGCTGGTTTAATTTAGTTAGAAGAATGTCTGGAATGATGGTATTGAATGCTGAACTGAAGTCTACAAAGAGGACCTTTGCGTAGGTATTTGGAGATCCAAGGTGTTGTAGGATGTAGTGCAGAGCCATATTAACAGCATCATCTGTCTATCTATTTGCTCGGTATGCAAACTGCATGGGATCTAACAGCAGATCCATGATGGTTTTCAGATGGCACAGTACCAGCCTTTCAAAGATTTTCATAACTACAGATGTTAGAGCAACTGGTCTGTAGACATTCAGTTCCCCGATGGAGGGCTTCTTTGGCACTGGGATGATAGTAAAGTGTTTGAAGCAAGAAGGAACATAGCACATCTCTAGTGATTTATTGAAGATTCAGGTGAAGATAGGGGCCAACTGGTCAGCATAGACTTTTAAGTAAGAAGGAGTTATCTTGTCTGGCCCTGGTGCTTTTCCTGGCTTTTGCCTGTGAAATAGATCTTGCACTTCTTTTCCTGTGATTATAGTGAATTAAACAGTGAAGACTAGTTAATGACTAAAATAATATTAATAATAACTTTTTTTCTCTCTCTCTTCCTCCCTTTCTCCCTTCCTTTCTTCTTTCTTTTCAGACTTGGCCAATTGAGCAAACTTTTGAAAAGGAATTCTGGAAATGAAGAGGCAAGCCATCAAAATATGCAGGACCAATTTTCTTTCTGAAATGCCTATATGGTAGAAAGAAAAAATGGAAAAAGAAAAATGTCTGCTGTCAAATTGTGATTCAATCCAAAGCATTTGTCCTTAGCTAAACATATATATATAAGTTATCATGATAACGTCAGTAATAGTTTATTCCCATAGCTATGCTGTCAATACTAATTCTTCTGTACTTAATACAACTAATATCCAGTCAGTTGAAAAATATTATCTGTATAAGCAAAATAAAGATGAATATAACTACTTGTGATTATATCATATATTAGTAGGGGCATGGAGTGGTGGTGGTGGTGGGGAGTGTCAGAAAAAGTCAATTTGGCATTTGTAACTGCTGTATTGAAGCTCTCCTGTTTCTTACATGAGGTAACACAAAGAGGGCAGGACAATCACAGCCAGAATCCTGACCCACCCACACACACACACAAGTTTACAGGTGGCTCCTTTGTCTTCCAAATACATATGACTGTCACTTTATTCCATATCTTGAAATGATAGGATGCTATGCATAGGAAAAAGAGTGATTTTTTTCCTTTTCATCATAATAGTATAATCGTCTAATAGGTGTGAAAATGTGATAATCCAGACAGAATGGACAAAGAAGGCGATTGGTAGTTTATTATGAGCACAGATATTGAGCTGGAAAAGGACAGAATTAGAAGCTAAATAATAATCACGATATTACTGTTTTGCTTTTTTATCCAAAATAATGTTGTGAACTGAAATGTAGAAAATGTAGACTGAAATTTGTTAAGTTTGCATGAAGAGTCAGACGCGAGGAGTTCCAGCAAAGAAGTTTATTAGTGACTACAGCTCGAATAGACCCGTTCTGGCTTGGCTACGGCTGCTTCTTATAGCCTGCAGCCATAGCTGCCAGCCAATGGGAGTGCAGGGTTTCTTCCCGCACTATTTAAACCAATCCCATTTGACATTTTACAAGAACAGTTCAAATAAACCAATAACATTCAAACCTACATACATAACACCCCTCCCCACTAGGTTCAGTCCATACCAAACCCCAACCTATCTAATGTATTCCTTTAAATAGGTGGGGCTCTTACGTGTACTGAGACCTTCGTGGTTCAGAAGTTTTAACGTTCACCCAGTGAGAGGGAAATGTGTCTACTGACATTTCCTGTTGGGACTTCCTGAGGAAGAAGACCCTGTTAGACTGTTAGAATCTGGTCTCTCCTCCCAACCCATCTCCATTCCAATGTCAGCACCCAAGTCAGGTAGTGATGTGCAATCTTCCACTTCTAAGGATGGATCTTGGCTTTGTGACAGGGTTCGATGGTTCCTGTCGCAATGGCTCGTTACACATGGGGTTGATTCCTGTTTGCTGATTTTCCTCCTGTTCCCCTCCTTCCCCTAGAAGGACATCAGGTGAGGGACCCAGAGAGGACAGGGTCGATGTTCCTGAGGGAACCTGGATCTAAGTTGGTCAATGTGCCTGCTCCAGAGGAGGCCATCCTCTGTTTGTACCCTGTAAGAACGAGGGCCCGTGATGTGAGTTATTTCAGCAGGAATCCACAAAGGTTCACCTATAAGGTTCCTAGCATAGACAGAATCTCCCACACTAAAAGAACGAACTTTGGAAGTGGAATCCAGTGGTGCTGGGTGCAAGGGATGAAGGCGGTCAAGGGAAGACCTAGTTTCCTGCCCATCAACAACTCTGCTGGGGACAAGTTATTTGATGGGCTAGGAGTGATGTGTTGAACACTAAGAAGTTTTTCAAGCTTCTCAGTGATGTCCCCAGGACCCAGCTGCTGAAGCTTCTCTTGGTGAAGCGCACATGCTCAGCCCGCCATTGGTCAAGGGTGCCCAGGGGCAGTGAGGGCATGTCTGATGCCCTGTTGAGCTAGAAAGGATTCAAAAATGTTAGATGTGAATTGAGGGCCATTGTCAGAAACAAGGACATCTGGTAACCCATGGGTGACAAACAATTTTCTGAGCTGCTTGATGACAGCCTCAGTTGTAGTGGATGTCATGGGAATTACCTCTAGCCATTTAGAGTATGCATCTACTAGCACTAGAAAAGTGTGCCCTCTTGTAGGGCCTGCAAAATCAATGTGGATTCTAGACCATGGGCCCCTAGGACATTCCCATTCCTGTGTGGGGCGTGAGGTGGGCAGGCCTGACTACCTGGCAATTGGGACAAGATGCTACCCAGTTTTCAACCATTTTGTCAATACCTGGCCACCATACATAACTCCTGGCCAAACCTTTCATCCTTACAATCCCAGGATGACCCTCATGTAACATTTCCAAAACCTCCCTTTGCAGTTTTGCAGGAATAACCACCCTGTTACCCCACAAAATACATCCTCTTAATACAGATAATTCAGTTTGCCTGGACTTAAAAGGTTGGGCAAGGTGAGGTAGATCTTGAAGAGGCCAACCTTTCTTAATCCAGCCCATAACAGGTGCTAATACAGCATCTTTGGTAGTTTCTCTGGCAATCTCAGCAGCATGGACTGGAAGCTTAGCACGGTCTCCAGGAAAAGGTGTGAGTTTCAAGTTCAAAGTCCTCCTTGTGGCAAGGTAGTGGGCAACGACTCAGTGCATCAGCATGTCCAATGTCCTTGCCAGGCCTGTGAATCAGTTTGTATGAATAGGCTGCAAGAAATTCAGTCCACCTCAGCATTCTTGGTGACAGGATATTAGGTGTAGGTTTGTCTCCTGCCACAATGCCTAATAAAGGTTTGTGATCTGTAACAATGGTGAATGACCTGCCATACAGATATTCATGAAATTTCTTAACAGCTGCAACAACTGCTAAAGCCTCCTTGTCCAATTGGCTATAATTCCTCTCTGCTTTGGACAAAGTGCAGAGTAAATGCAATTGGGGCTTCCTTCCATTGGGAAGCCTGTGACTCAAAACCCCCACTCCAAAAGGGGATGCATCACAAGTCAGAACAACAGGCAAATTCTCAGAGAATTGTATCAACACAGCATCAGACGTGATTAGTCTCTTAATACTGTTAAATGCTGACTGTTCCTTCCGCCCCAGATCCAAACAGCTTTCTTATCAAGCAGGCGATGTAAGGGCTCAGCAATAGATGCTTTGTGAGGTAGAAACATGTGGTAAAAGTTAATAAGTCCAAGGAAGGCTTGCAAATCTGCCTTGCATCGAGGTTTAGGGGCTTCCTTGATTGCTTTAACCTTGGCATCAGTAGGATGGATGCCATGCTTGTCAATCATATACCCCAGGAACTCAACTCTGTCTGTTTTGAGTGTACATTTGTCTTCCTTGACTTTTAAACCCGCTTTTCTGAATCTGGTAAGGACTTCTCTGAGTCTTTCTTGAAGCTGAGTGTCATTTTCAGCAGAGATTAATACATCATCAAAATAAGGCACTACCCCTGGCAGTCCTTGCAACATTCTTTCCATAAGGCTTTGAAAATGCCAGGTGCCACGCTTACTCCAAATTGTAGTCTTTACATTTGAAGGCACCTCTATGAGTCACAATTGTTTGTGCTCTGCAGTGGCATCATCAACTGTTAATTGTTGATATGCCTGAGCTAAGTCCAGTTTAGCAAATACTGTACCCCTGCCAAGGGAATGGAGCAGATGATGCACAACTGGTACAGGATATGCTGCTGCAGCATGGTTAAGTGTCCCCTTGTAGTCACCACAGATTCTCACTGACCCATCAGCCTTGACTGGTGTGACTATGGGTGTTTCCCATCTGGAGTGGTCAGTAGGCTCTAAAACCCCTTGAGCAATGAGCTTATCTAATTGTGCATCAATTTTTCCTTTAAAGCAAATGGGACCCTCCTGGGCTTTAAACGAATTGGGGCACCTTGGGGTCTAGGCTGAAAGCAATAGGGGTCCCCATATACTTGCCCAGTCCTTCGCTGAAGACCTCTGGAAACTCAGACTTCAAGGACTCTTCCCAGTCAGAACTGCTCACGTGATGGATGCCAGTCACCTCGATGCCAAGTGGCTTGAACCACTCAAGTCCCAGCAAACTTGGGCGATCCTTGTCCACGATGGTCAGGGGCAAACGCTTGGTGTGGCCTTTAAACTGCACGTTGAAATCTCTCGCCCAACTACTGGAATCTTGTTCCCTTGGTAGTCTTTGAGAGTCAGTGCTTGCTTCTGGAAATGCTTTTTCTGAATTTTGGGAAAGAGTCTGTGGATAGTGTCCCATGACACCATAGATAAATAAGAGCCTGAGTCCACTTCCATTTGGCAAGGCCTTCCTTCAATAAACACCTTCACATGTACTTTTCTGCTATTTAAGGGTGAAGAATGACCAATAGTGATTGTTTGGTGAGTTTCATTCTTGCCATTTGCTTCTAAATTTCCCCATTTTTTCAAGGAAATTGTTGGGCTTAAAGTCTCTATCAGGAAATTTCTTCCTAACTGGTGGAGTTCTGGATGATTTGCAGACTCTGGCTATGTGACCCCTCACAACGTAGGCAAATGGAGTCAAAGAACTTGCATTCAGTGCGGGGTGGCCCCCCACAGCCTCTGCAATAGAACCCTTGCCTGTTTTTCCCAGAGTCTTTTCTTTTCTTCTCCATTCTGAGTTTAAAAATCCTCCTCTGCCTCACTGCCATCAGAATCAGAGTCTATTTGTTCGCAATGAGCTGTTGTGGATTTTTCCCCATCAGAATGGCTTGAGGCCTGGCTTGAGGCCTTGTTAATCTTTTTCATGGCCGCAGCTGAGGACTTGGTGGCTTCCGCTGAAACAGCTTCTTCAATGGCCTCTTTAAACGTGATCTTAGGTTTCATTAAAAGTTTGCTTTGTAAGACCTTATCTTTTAGGCCTAAAACAAACCGATCACGATGGCCTCTTCTAAGTTGGTAAAGTCACAAGCACCCCAATGTCCCTTAAACTTGCCACAAGTCATTAACATTCTCGCTATCCCCTTGATCCCGACGGTAAAATTCGTGTTCTTAATGAGGCACGATACTTGTGGGGCGAATGGGCTCTTAAAAGTTTCTCTAAATCGGGCCATTCCATTACCTTCAGCTCTGCTGCTCCCGCCAACGCCGCCATTTTGAAGACTGCCGGACCGCAGTGCGTGAGAAAGACCGCCTCTTCCGTCTCGGGATGCCGGCGAGATCGCTCTCCAGGAACATGTGGAAACGATCCGCATACGATTCCCAGTCTTCCGCCGGATCGAACGGTGCTGGGGGTGTTCAGCGCAGCCATCTCGCCAGTTGCTTGTTCGTCGCCGTCTTCTCTTCAGGGAAATCCCACCTTCGTCGCCAGTGTTAAGTTTGCATGAAGAGTCAGACGCGAGGAGTTCCAGCAAAGAAGTTTATTAGTGACTACAGCTCGAATAGACCCGTTCTGGCTTGGCTACGGCTGCTTCTTATAGCCTGCAGCCGTAGCTGCCAGCCAATGGGAGTGCAGGGTTTCTTCCCGCACTATTTAAACCAATACCATTTGACATTTTACAAGAACAGTTCAAATAAACCAATAACATTCAAACCTACATACATAACAAAATTATTCCAAAGGTGCTTTTTCAAAAGGCAACTGAACTTTCTGGTTTTTCTTTGAAGATGTTTCGCTTCTCATCCAAGAAGCTTCTTCAGTTCAGAAGAAGCTGAAAGTCCGGTTGCCTCTTGAAAAGCACCTTTGGGACAACCATAATCTGGATGACTGAGAATCTCTATAGACATTTAGACTGAAATTACACTGAGCCAGCTCCTTGCTGGTGATTGTTAGAAGAGTCAAAACAATAGTGGCAAATATTTGTACTCAGGTGAAGGTTTGTTTTCTGAGCTTTTCGAGATTCAAAATGCTTGCAAAAATTTTTCTATTCAGGATTCAGTACAGAGTGAGGGGATAACTAATAGAGGTAATTCTCAACTTACGACATTCAAAGTTGCAATGACACTGAAATAAGCGACTTATAACCAGTTTTCACAGTTAACAATCATTGTAGCATCCCTAATGGTCATGTGATCAAAATTAGGGTGCTTGACAACTGACATGTATTTATGCCAGTTGCACTGTCCAGAGGCTGGCTTCCAAGAAGCAAAGACAGATTCACTTAACAATCTCATGATTCACTTAATAGCTGCAGTGATTCACTTAACAACTGTAGCAAAAGGATTGTAAAATGGGACCAACTTACTTAACAACTGTCTTGCTTAGCAATGGAAATTGTTGTCTTAGCTGGAGGACTACCTATATTTTTAGATCAGCCACAGTCCAAATGAAAATCATGCAAACACATAGATATGCTAATTGCTCAACACAACTAAGAAAGAAAAGGGTTTCTTTGTCTTTTATTTGAACCATAAGTACTTAAGGGAAGGAGGTAAAGCTATATCTATCTTTCTCACAGATTGCAGTCCTTCCCTCTGGTAAGAATTGCTATTACTTTTATTATTATTTTTGAAGCACCAGAGATGATGAAAATGTTAGAGTCTTTTCAGTAGATCTTCTGACTAACAAATATTTAATAAACTAATGCTATAGTTTCAATGCGAAAATAGTGCAAGTATTATATTATGATTAGCACCATTCTGCCACTTGTTCTCCCCCTGGGAGAATTGAAAGTTTAGGAAACTTTTTGTAGCAGCCAAGACTTTGCTGCAGCATATTTGCCTTCTCATCTCCAGTTTTGCTTGTGTAATACAGACACTGCAGTTTTCAAGATCCAGTTGTTGAGCAGCAGCAGCAGCAGCAACTAACACACAAGCTGCAAATAACTAGAAGCACATGGCAAGCTTTTGTTCATCCAGAGGCATCTGGAGAAGTGACAGGGCAACAAGGAGAATATATGCCTTACGGAAGATGCCTATGTGCCTTCCACCGCCAAGAAGGAAAAGAAGAAGAAAAGATTAAAGCATAGATTCAGCTAGATCTCTGCTATTAAAAGATTTCTATGCCCAGTTGAAAGGAAGCAGATCCTTCCTCATTCAAACAGGGAATAAGATATGCTTCTAAAGGTGCTTCTCCACAGGAATGGGAGAAGATAACACTTTGTGTCCTTTCCAGTTTGTACTGCTAATAGCCTGAAATGAAAAGCACCTCAGGCATAGGCTTGTTAAGGACTGCAACCCAGCACAGTACTTTCACATTTGGCCTTCACGTCTAGATTTCCAGTCTCTGCTAAAGACTGAATGCCCCTCATTACAATCATGTTTATTTTAACCCTGCCTTGAAAACCATCACAGTAATACAACAAAAATAGTAATTATAACAGTATAATATCCAGTGGTTAAGATACCTGGCTAGAAAGCAGGAGACTGTGAGTTTCATGCCTTAGCCATGAAAGCCAACTGGGTGACTTTGGGCCAGTCACTCTTCCTCAGCCCAATTCACTCACAGGATTGTTGTGTGGAAAATTAGAGGAGGAACGTTTGTTGGATATATTCTCTTCCTTGATTTATTTGTAAAATAATGAAGATGGGATATAAATGAATAAACAAATAGTATGGTTCCAATATAGCATTAATTCATAAAACATCGTTTTCAACCTACAATAGCTGGGTTCATCCTTCAGAACTAAGCCAAACAGTCAACATTGTGGTTAAATGAATAATGAGCTATATGCCATTGTCATATAATCATTATCCATAAGAATCCTTCAGATAGCCTTCTTCGCATATGGTACTTTTTAATTTAAACCATGGACAGCTCATGTCTGTGGATTCAGAGCAGCAACTTAACTATAGTAGTGTGATTATCCAGATTCTGGATAATCACAACTACTTTCTCCTAATGCTATGATGTCACTGAGAGAGCAGAGCCAAAGACATTGGCCCTTTTGTCTTTTAGAGGCTACACTATGAATGGAGCAGTTTTGGGAACCCATTTTACCATTAACACCTGCCTACCTTAAACTTCCCCTCAAATAATCTGAAACAGTGCCTCTGAAGTGTGAACATTTTAATGGTAAAGTGAGGGAATGTTAAAATTGTGTGTAGCTTATATGCTGCTGAATTCTTAATGTTGATTTAAATGATGGCAATTGTTTCTCTTCATAATCTCCCCTCAGAAATTAATCAGAGAAATTGAGCTGAGCCATAAACAGTCAACATATTGGCATCATTTTATGGCCTTGAAGAAATTGTAACTATAGCTAAACCACATTTTCAGCTCTTGTCAATATGAAAAAATACACATATTTACAAGAGAAGTGTACTTCTTTATTCCTTTTCTAATATTGAATAATTTCAAAGTTATGAGTAAATTTGAAAAACTAAAGTTGGATCTTTTCAGAATTATCCTGCGGCCACTAGAGTGCAGAAGCTGTCCACCAATGCTTAACACTGATATTTAAAAACACTAGATAAGGTAGATTATTTTCTCTTGCGTGGGAATGGAATCAAAATCTAGTTTCACTAAAAGATAACCACCATTCTGTTTTATCATTTCCAGCAAGATTATAGTTTATAATCTTGGCTGCAGAACGTTTTTCTATATCTTAATTAACTTAATTTTCATACCTGCTTGAGTAAATCAGTCACTAATATTTTCCCCTACACTATTACCAATACATTTCACTGTTTAGCCTCATTTCATTAAAATCCATTATGCAAATTCAGCCATTTCTTTTTACTCTAGAAACAAGAGTGAGGACAATCTCCTCTATTTCATAAGGAGTTGATGACCAAGTCATTGTGATGTCAGATAAAAACTTGGGGGGCTAGCTAAGAAAGTAATTCAGTATCCTGCACAACACTTAAATGGAAAGGTAGGTGGATTTGAGACTGCAAGAGAAAAGTGAATGATAAACTGAATCACACCTCCCAGCAACCAATGTAGTCAATGAGAATTTAATTTAGTCATAGTTGGAAGACTATAGATTTCTCTGTCTCTAGAATTCAAAGTTCAAAGACATTTCCTCAACTGAACACCTTCTCACTGTATTCAAACTATTCCCATAATTTCTAGAGAGTATGTTTCTTTTCTATGGTAGCTGATTATCATGGGAATTTCTGCCATGGTGGCACAGTGGTTAGAATGCAGTAGTGCAGGCTACTTCTGCTGACTGCCAGCTGTCTGCAGTTTGGCAGTTCAATTCTCACCAGCTCAAGGTTGACTCAGCCTTTCATCCTTCCGAGGTCAGTAAAATGAAGACCCAGGTTGCTGGAGGCAAAAAAAAATGCTGTCTCTGTAAAACTGCTTAGAGGGGTCATTTAAGCACTGTGAAGCAGTATATAAGTGCTATTGCTATTGCTAATACATTTAAAGAACATCTAGTTTGAGAAAGCTGAAATAACTATAATTGCAAGATATATCATTTAACAGTTGTATATTTGATCATTTGAACAACACAGCTTGCAAGTGTGAATATGTTGTGCCTTTTTGTCATGAACTAAGGAAAATCAAAATATCTTTTCTTTATGTTATATCACTATATACAGACATACTTAAATTAATAATATGCATATTTCCCTCAATCCAACACACTAGTAAAAGAAATCATCATTATACCACATTCATTTTTGTGATTGTGATTGCTTTATGTGACTTCTGACAAATAAAATTCTTATTTTAATTAGAAAATTTGATTTACTAAAAATGCAAAATGACAGTTTCTATTTTAGAATTTTTCCTCCCTTATTAATATTAAATGCTATAAGTCTTTATCCATTTTATTTGTTGAAACTTATTTAGCATTCAATACAATCTGAAAATGTATTCAAATGTATTCGATTGGTTTCAGAACCAGACCATTGAAATTATCTGTTTTCAGGTCCTCTACATAGCAGTTTAAGATGGAGGTGTATCCAAGAATGAGCTATTACAATGATGTACAAGGTGGAGCAGATGTAGTAATGAAAACTTTGGAAACCACGGATCACTTTACTCCACTGCATATCCCTCCAGGTCCATCTATATTCCCAGGAAGGTAAAAAAAAAATCACCTTTTAGCTGCATTCAACTCATCTATAACTTCAGTCTAGACTTTCAAATATTTATATAGTGGGATGTGTCTGCAATAATTGCTTAGTTGATCAAGGCTTAGTTGGTGTGTTCTTGCTCCTTGGTTTAATTGTTTAATTCTCTGTATTTGAAAAAGAAGATTTATATGGATTGTATTATTTCTTTGTGAAAATGCATTTGAAACATTAATTAGGACTAAACAAAAGATCATGTTATGTACATAATTCTCCATCATCAACATCAAACCAATTATACCTTTTTAAATGCTGCAAAACAAAGAAGTATCAACACACCAACTGGAAAGCCAAAGATATACAAGATATTTAAACATTTCTCTTGCTCTCATCCTACTGCACTTCAATAATGTTTATATTTGGTTCAGAATAAAGTCCGCCAAAGCAGCCGATCAGGGAGTTGTCAAAAATGCAAGATGGTAGTTGTCGCAGGGTAAACAAAACTCAACTCTTTTTATATTTGTTTCAATGTCATATATATATTGAATGTTGTATAAACCTGCCAATTGTGGTTTACTCAATAAATCCTGATTAAGCAAGCCATAGCTTGATATGATGTGTGAACACAACTTTCAGATCCTATCTGTTGCAAGAATTAGTGATAAAAATTCAGCAAAAATGCAGGTATAATTCAGAAATTCTGAATCACCATAAGCTGTCAACCATGCTTAGTATGTTATAACTGCAGTTGTTCTTTCATAATGTTTGATCTCATTTCAGATATGAGGAACTAAGGAAAACATTTCAGCTATGCAAATCAATCTTGAGAGGAAGTCAAGAACCTATAGGAACTGAGCCTAGGCTACCTGAATCTCACAGAATCTATGAGCCACCTTACAAGTTTTCTCATGGACCCTGCTCTGAGGAGGACACCAAAAACGTTCCATTAAGGTTATAGAACTGCGTTCTGTTTTTGATTGATGCTTACATATTCCTTCTTTGCCATCATCTTCTTTAGCCTTCCTCTTATTCCTGATTGAGGATAATTTATTTATTTTTATTTCTTAGTTGTTTATCTCACATTTCTTACTTTATAAATAAGTCAAGATTGATTTTATGTTGAGGACTGCAAGATTAAATGCGTGTTCTAAAATTTAACTACTTGATAGCATCAAAACAACTTTTCATTTGCTCAGATTAAGTCTTCAAAGTTACATGAAATATTGTTGATGTGCTATTTATATATACAAAATCATCAGTTGCTTCTTAAGTGTTGGATTTTGTAAGTTGCTTATTTTAAAATAAAATGTTCTCCCTACCACTCCCTACCAATAATCTGGTTATTATTGCCATGAATATACTCTATTGTCAGGGTATCATCATGTGACGTATCATGACTTTTTCCCCTTCGCTAAAGGGGGCATGGGCATGGCCAACGCATGATGCATCTGACCCACAGGCTGCAAGTTTGACACCCCTGCTCTATTGCATGAACTTTAAAGTTGGACAGTCTATTAAACACAACCAGTTTGGGGTAGTGATTAAAGGCATCAGGCTAGAAACACACACTGTCAAAAGTCTAATAAAATGCAAAATCTTGGGCTTTAAAAATGGCAATTGCCACTATAGGGATACAATTTGTTGTAGTGGTTAAGGTGTCAGCCTAGAAACCTGGAGATTGTGACTTCTAGTCCTACCTTAGGCATGAAAAATTGACTGAATGACTTTGGCCTACTATTCCCTCTCTCTCCGCCTAACGACATCACAAGGTGTTAGGTGCGGGGGGAAAGGAAAGAATATTATGATGTTCACCATTGTCTTATAAAAATGGTATTTTAAAAACTCAAATGAATAAATAGAACAGCACGAAAAAGAGAAATTCTTTTCTGCCACCTAGTGGACAATTCAAACTAATTTTCTGTATACAGACACGCATAAGTAAACATACCCACACCCAAACAGAGAAAAAGAGAGAGATAGAGAGACTGATGAAGGGCTGTTTTTATTAAACAGAAAAGTAAAAAACAAGAATAAAAATTAATTGATAGAGAGATACAGATTAGATATAGTGATAGTGATAGAGAGAGGTAGAGGTAGAGGTAGAGGTAGAGATGGATGTTTCATAGTTAAAGTGTTACAGGTATCCCCTGTGGATTTTACCTGATCGTTATTGCTGACTATTGTCTGTTTCAAGGCCATTGATGTTGTGGCCCACCAGCTGCCAGTGCAGTTGGTGGCAGACTCAGACAGTGAGGAGGTTGGAGAGGAACTTGGACCAGTCCTGCAGTCTGGGGAAAGCTCTGACGGGTGCTCTGTATCAGAGGCAGAGATGGGGCTGAGGCCGTCCGACATTTATTAGATGCTTTCGGAGTCAGAGATAAGAGGGGAAGAAGAACAGCTAGATCCTGTTCCAGATGCGCGTAAGCCCAGAGCTGTCAGGAGAAGGGAACAACTAAGGAACAGGGGTCGACCCGGAAGAAAAGGCACAAGTGGACACTGAATGCCCCTCCCATAGGGAATAAATAGGAGCAAAAGTGGAAGGGTGTTTGCAGGAGACAATTAGTTTGCTTATTATTGTGAAGATTTTCTTATCTGAGTTCATGCCTCACAGAGACTTCTTGCCAAGTATTTCCTTTTACAGCATTGCAACTGGAAGCTCTCAGCCTGACAATTATCCCAGGACTGATAAGGTCTGTTCTTGCACTTAAACCTGGGAAGGATTATTGTCGAGACTTTTCTGGGTACTGAATGCCAGGAATTCACATTAAGCAAATAAAAAGTGGTTTTTTGGGGAGAAGGAGTCTGGTTCGTGATTCTGTTCAGCCTAGGTCAGAACAATTGAGCCAGCAATGTCCAAAGACATTTCCGTAGTCATGTGGCCAGCATGATATCAAGAGCACTGTTACCAAATAGGTATCAAAGTGGTATCTATTTATCTATTTGCATTTGTATGTTTTGAACTGCTAGATTGGCAGGAACTGGGACGAGGATGGGAGCTTACCCTCTTGCATGGAGCTTAGATGTCGAACCTGGGCTACTGGTTTTCCAGCCAACAAGCCCAGCATCTTAACCACTGAGCAACCACACATACACACACATGAACACACACACAAAGTGCTACAAAACACTTAATTAAGCCAATTTGGTGTAATTATTAAGGTATCAGGTAGAAACCGGCAGATTATGCATTCTAATCCTGCTTTAAGGCATGAAAGCTTGCTGGTGCCTTTGAACCAATCACATTCTCTCAGCCCAGCCCAGTTCATGGAGTGGTTGTTCTGGAGAACAAAGGAAACCAGAAGAATGTTTGCTATCTTCAGCTGATCATTTTTTTAAAAAATAGCACAATAAAACATCATCATCATCATCCTAAAGGGTAATCATATTTCACTGAGTTGTCCATACATAATCTATGCCTATGAGCAGAGATTGATAAATGACAAATATCAGGTCTCCAGTCCACTGAATAATTGGGGCTATATAATTATTTTTCCAATATTGAGGGAATTGTCTACTAACAGTAAAAATGTCCTACTTCCATTTTCTTGCTCTCATTTCTATGTATTACGTACCTAATGGAAAATATGAATACTTGAAAGTATTAAACCTTATTGCAAAATCAAATTAATGTATGTAATTTCTTGCATAACAACTTTAGAACATCACAACAATATTTATTAACAAAGTGTTATTAAATTGCATTTCCAACAATAGGCTGATTTACTCATTCTTTTTCTATACATGTAGTGGATTCCAATAAGTCAAAGGTTTTTTTTTTTGCTTGAGTAAACCATAATTTATTGAATTTTTTTATACAGATGTTTCTCACTGTTTAGAGAAAATTGGGGTCTTCAGGTCCTTGTTCCATTCAGTCTACAAACTTTGCATATCAAATTGATTTATTGATATCAAATACTGTATTTATAAAGATTAATTTTGGTTCTTTTTCTCTTATAAAAATGTAGATATCTCTGATGCCAAAATCACCATTGGTCCAAATCAGGATGTTAATAAATATTGTAGTTATAAATACTGTCAATTGGTAGCAATAACAAACATCATTCGAGACTTTAACATGGATTTTCTGCACTTGGAACGTTTAATAACATTCTTATCAGATAATATACTTAATATTTCTGCGCATGCCTGTATGATGACATATATTTCTGCGCATGCCTGTATGATGGCAGTTTGCAGCCGGTGAGCTCCTGAGTGGAATCTGGGTTTGTGACTGGCAGTCTCAACGAGGGGTGACAGCTGTGACTCCCCTCGGTGGTTGGTCGGCAGCAGGCAACAAGTGAGAGCGGTGGATTGTGGCTGATGGTGGCGGCGGTGGGCGGTGGTGGCGGTGGTGGTGGCAGCTGAACAGCTGATTGTGGAGGCGAGTGCAGGTGTTGGCGAGGGTCCAGTGGAAGACGGGCGTGGATGTTGGCGAAGGTCTGGTGAGGTGGTGGTGGCTGTGTTGGTCATCTGCTAGCTGGCCCAGCAACTCCTTTGTCTTCTGCTGAGTTCATGGTTGCGATAGATGGTGGACGATGGCGGTGGATGGCGGAGGCCCCAGTGAACCCTGGGGCATTTCCTGGCTGTTTCTCTGGCCTGGGTCCTCAGTCCGTGTCCCGGCCTGTTTCTTTCCCAGTTTGGGGGTAGATTTTTCCCTCCAACCGGGGTTTGTTTTGCTATGGTGTCTTCTGGTTGCCTGCTTGCTGCCGGACTGCCGAACTGCCAGTTTGCTGCCAGATGGCCAAAAACATCCCGCATTGCGGCATTTGGGGACCTCCTTCCTTTTTTACAACTCCCCCCCATTCCATTTTTCCAGATTTGTGGGAGGGCTGGCCCCCACCACTGTGAGAGGGTGGTGGAGGACTTGCCTTTTATGCCTTTACCTTGCTGTGGTGAGAGAGCAGCAGGGTTGGCTATGACACCCCACTGGACTATCTATATACTCGGCACTGGGAATCCCACCAGGGTGAGAGGATGGTGGTTGGACTGTTCTTATCTGTCCTCCTCCCAGGGTACTGTGAGAGGGTCCCTGGGGGGAGGGAATCCAATATTGCTATGGGATAACTATCTGGACTTATTGGACTTTTCATCTGGCCTTTAAATTACCTACTTTCCATCTGACAGGTTATTATGATCAAGACTTACACGGCCGCAACGTTACAGGCCATAGGGAAGGTTCCTCTATCCCTAGTGTGGTCTGTCGGACTATCCAAGGCCTACCTTGAGGACAGATCCTGGGATCCCGAGAGGTGGCATCGCGTGGATAGGGGTGGGGGTTTGGGGTGAAAGGGAAAGAGGGGTGCCAAGACCTCCTTGTTGAATTTTTAAATTAGATTTTTAAGGGATATAGGGAGGGCATCTGGGCAGGTATCTGCTGAACCTCTGCTCAGATTTATGAGAGCTCAGTCCAGCCTGGTTGTGGATCATGGTGTGGGGGAGGGGGGACCTTCAGGACTTCAGGGAGCAAGGCGGGAATGGAGATTCCCAGGGTAGTCAGATTTGGCAGGAGATGGAGAGGCGGGGGGCCATATCGTGAAATGGGAGCACGCCTCCGCTGTCTTCGAGTTGTGGCGCGCTCCGACCCCCATGCCTCTGCCCACTCCTCTGGGGATACAGGATTCGGAGCCCCTGGGCTCAAGTTGGTGTACTTTAAAGCCAGGTCCGTGATTAATAAGGCATCCCTCCTCTGCGAGTTGATTGAGGAGAAGACCGCGGACCTGGCCTGCATCACTGAGACCTGGCTGGAGCCGGAGAGAGGAGTCCCTCTGGTTGACTTATGCCCCCCAGGCTTTCAGGTCTTACACTGGCCATGAGCTAAGGGTAGGGGTGGTGGGGTGGCCGTAGTTATTTGGGAGACCTTGATTCCAAGGGAGCTCACTGTTCCGCAGATAGGCGGGTGTGAGGCTCTTCTCCTGAGGTTGGGGCCTGGGGGTCGGTTGGGCCTGTTGCTGACATACCTGTCCCCCAGCTGTGTGGCAATGGCCCTGCCTGGGCTGCTCGATGCCCTCTCAGGAGTGGCAGTGGAGTTCCCAAGCCTTTTGGTGTTGGGTGACTTTAACTTGCCCTTCTTGGGGGGAGCGTCGAGCCTGGCTCAGGAGTTCATGGCTTCCATGGCGGCTATGGGCCTGACCCAGGTAATACAGGGGCCTACTCATGAAGGGGGTAAAATACTGGACCTTGTTTTTATCTCGGAATAGTGGCGTAGTGATCTAGGACTGGGCAATTTGAATGCCCAGCCTATAGTATGGTCAGATCACTATCTCCTTGGCTGGTCTTCCAGCAGGCTGCCCCACACTGCTGGGATGAGAAACCGCCGAGATGGTTCTGCCCCAGATGCCTGATGGACCCTGAGAGGTTCCAGGCAGAACTGGGGTCTCTGCCCACCTCCCTTATCCACAGCTCGGTTGAGGTGCTGGCGACTGCCTGGTAACAGGCTGCCGCTGAGGCTCTCGACCGAGCTGTCCCCTTGCATCCCCTCACTCGCTGCAGATCCTGGGTGGCTCCTTGGTTCACAGAGGAGCTCCAGGAGTTGAAGCGGCGTAGGAGGGGTTTAGAGAGAAGGTGGAGGTTGACCCGCTCCGAATCCCACTGAGCCCAGTTAAGAGCCTACATTAGGACTTACCTGGTAGCTGTAGGAGTGGCGAGGAGGGCTTACCTCTCCGCTCTCATAGCGTCCGCAGATAACCGCCCTGCCGCCCTGTTCAGGGTCACTCGCTCCCTCTTACATCGAGGGACGGGGGTGATCCTTTGCAGGGTAGGGCTGAGGAATTTGGTCAGTATCTGTTGGATAAGATCGCCAGATCCGGGAGGGTTGAACTCTAATGGCAGTGGTCTGAGGAGGGGGGTATACAAGGAGTGCAGCCAATATCATCTGGACTGAGTTTGATCCTGTTTCTGAGGATGAAGTGGACAGGATTATCGACGGCTGAGTTCCACCACATGTTTGTTGGACCCGTGCCCTTCCTGGATGGTATATGCCTCCAGGGAGGTCACGTGGCTGGCTCCAGGCAGTGGTTAATGCTTTGTTGAGGGAGGGTTCTTTCCTGCGCCTTGAAAGAGGCGGTGGTGAAACCCCTCCTGAAGAAGCCTGCTCTGGGCCCAGCCATTTTAAACAACTTCTGTCCAGTCTCCAACCTTCGCTTTTGGGTGAAGGTTGTTGAGAGCATGGTGGCTCAGGAGTTTCCGCCTTTCCTGGAGGAAGCGGACTATCTAGATCCGTATCAATCGGGCCTCCAGCCTGGGTTTAGCATGGAGACGGAATTGGTCGCACTGGTGGATGATCTCTGGAGGGCACGGGACAGGGGATTCTTCTCTGTCCTGGTCCTATTAGATCTCTCAGCGGCTTTTGATACCATTGACCATGGTATCCTATTGCGGTGCCTCGAGGGGTTGGGAGTGGGAAGCACTGTTTTGCAGTGGTTCTCCTCCTACCTTTTGGGATGTTCACAATTGGTGCTGGCGGGGAGGCAGAGGTCGACCCCGAGGGCTCTCACTTGTGGGGTCCTTCAGGGGTCGGTCCTCTCACCCCTCTTGTTCAACATTTATATGAAGCTGCTGGGTGAGATCATCCATGGTTTTGGGGTGAGGTATCATCAGCGTACTGTATATCTCCACCCCAGACCAAATCAGTGATGCCCTCTCCGTGATATCCCATTGTCTGGATGCGGTATAGATCTGGATGGGCAGGAACAAACTACAGTTCAATCCGGCTAAGACGGAGTGGCTGTGCGTACAGGCATCTCGGACCAGTCAACAGATTTCATCTTTGGTCATAGGGGGAGAGGTGTTGCCCCCTGTGGATAGGGCACGAAACCTGGAGGTCCTCCTGGATTCACGGCTCAGTTTGGAGGAGCAGGTGGGGGCTGTGACCAGGGGGGCCTTTGCCCAGGTTCAGCTGGTTCACCAGCTACCCCCATACCTGGACCAAGTTGCCCTTCGCACAGTCACTCATGCACTTGTTATGTCCTGACTCGACTACTGCAACGTTCTCTATCTAGGACTGCCCTTGCATACCATCTGGAGGTTTCAACTGGTGCAGAATGCGACCGCGCGGGTTGTGATGGGAGTTTCCCGGTACTCCCATGTTACATCCCTCCTGCACAAGCTGCATTGGTTGCCAGTTGCCCTCCGAGTGAGATTCAAGGTGTTGGTATTAACATTCAAAGTCCTTCATGGCTTGGGTCTGGGGTATTTGCAGGAGTGTCTCCTGCCGACATTGAATGCCGATCACCCTGTGCGAGCGCACAGACTGGGACTTCTCGGGGTGCCGTCTGCAAGACAGTGTCAGCTGGTGGTGCCCCAGGGAAGGGCCTACTCTGTAGCAGCTCCTGCCTTGTGGAACCAACTGCCCCTGGGGATCCGTTTGGCTCCGGATCTCCGCTCTTTCCGCCACGATCTGAAAACTTGGCTGTTTGAACAGGCTGGGCTGGACTGACCTCTTGGGGGGGGGTTAAATTGATTTTATTTGTGCTTGTTGGGTTTAATTTGTTTTTAAAGTATTTATTGTTGTATTTTTAGTTGTGAGCCGCCCTGAGTCCTTTCAGAGAGGGGGTGGCATAAAAGTCCAATTATTAAATTAAATTAAATTAAATTAATTTTTAGATCCTTATCAGTAATTATTTTCAATTGCTGCCTGTCTTTACAGAATGCTGTTATAACTAAGTATGTAATTGTTTTTATAACACAACTGTTTCAAAATGGCAGCTCTTGATGCAAATAATATATATATATATTGTTTATATATATTTATATATATTTGTTTTCGTAGATTTTCACGGGTAAAGGTATGTAGGTCTTGGTGTATTCGGGTCTTGTCCCGTGTAAGGTTGAGAATACCTTGGCAACGTTTCGACGAAATCTCATCCGTCATCTTCAGGCTGGTGTCTTCAGCTTCGTTCTCCGTTCTTCGTTCTCCCAGGAGAACGAAGCTGAAAACAGCAACGATAGAGATTCGTCGAAACATATATAATATAAATATATATATATTTATATATATATTATATATATATGTAGGTCTTGGTGTATTTGGGTCTTGTCCGTGTAAGATTGAGAATACCTTGGCAAGCGTTTGATGAAATCTCATCCGTCATCTTCAGGCTGGTGTCTTCAGCTTGTTCTTCTGGGAGAAGTGTGATGTGTGTGATAGTGGCTGTTTTCCCTTTTAAACTCTAGAGTTGGCTGTGTTGTTACTTCTTGATTGGTTGATGGAGTTGATGTATGCAGATTGGATGGCTTTTTCCTGAGACCCTGTGTGGCTGAGGTGCTGGCTGTGTGTCTCTCAGCCTTTTGTGTTGTAACGACCTGGGTAATGGGCTGTGTGATGACCTTCTGAGTTCTATTGTTGTGACATCCTGGGTGTGGTGCTGTAATCTCCTGGGTCGTTGTCTGTGTTGCAACCTCCTGATGTTTTGTGTTGTATCTCCTGAGTTCTGTGATGTAGTATCCTGGGTGGAAGGCTGTGATGTGACATTCTGGGCCTTGGTTTGGCTCCGAGTTTGAGGTCTGGCTATGTGTTTATAGCGTGTCAGTTTGCTTAGTTTGGGGGTGGGAGGGGGTTGTAGCAGCTGGTGTTGCAGCCATGGTCTGGTTTCTGGATGGTGGTTGCCTTTCATCTGTGGCGTGGGCTTGGGTTTGAGTCTGGTGAAGGAGATTGGTGGTGGCATCATGTGTTATTTTGGGTCCGGTGTTGGTTTTCGTGGCTGGGACTCGTTTGTTGATTAGGGCTAGTTTCCAGATGTCTGGTAGGCGGGAAGTATCATCCCGTTTATTCATGTTATGGGGGTGTTTCTCTATTTCGATGGCTTCCCTAATTATTCTCTTGTTGAAGTGTTCAGTATTGGAGATAAGTTTGGATCCCTCAAAATCAATTTCATGTCCTGTGGCTTTAAGGTGCTGGAAAAGGGAGGAAGTTTTTCTTCTTTTCTGACTGCGTTCTTGTGTTCTGCGATGCATGCATTTATTCTCCTGTTGGTTTGTCCAATGTATGTGGCTGGGCAAATTTTGCATGGTATTTTATAAACTCCTTGGTTTTCTAGCTGGATCTTGTCTTTGGGGTTTCTTAAGATGTTGGCTATTTTTGGTCAGTGCCAAAGGCTGTCCTGATATTGTGTTTGTGGAGAATTTTGCTGATTTTATCTGTGGTGCCTTTGATATAAAGGAGGAGGGTGATGCCATTGTCCTGTTCTGTGTCTTGGTTTTTGAGGGGAGTCTCCCTTCGGATTAGGTTGGTGATTGTGCTTCTTTGGAATCCATTGGACATTAATACGTTAGTGAGGGTGTGTAATTCTGTTCTCAAGTGGTCTTTGTCAGCTAGGCGTTTGGTTCTGGAGATGAGGGTCTTGGCTACGGAGTTGATCTGTGCAGGGTGGTGATGGGATTGTGCATTTAAGTAGCGGTTAGTGTGTGTCTTTTCTGGTAGATGGTGTGTCCTAGGGAGCCATTGGGTTTTGTAAATTAGGACGTCCAGGAACGGAAGTTGGTTGTTGGTTTCTGTTTCCATGGTAAATTGTATTTTGGGGTGTAGGCTGTTGAGATGTGTGAGGAAGTTGTCCAGTTTTTCTTTCCCGTGTGGCCAAATTACGAAAGTGTCATCTACATATCTAAGCCAGAGTTTGGGTTTGTATTCGGATTTGTCTAGAGCATTGGTTTCAAAATGTTCCATGTATAGGTTAGCGATGACGGGTGAGAGGGGTGATCCCATAGGTGCTCCTTCTATCTGTTTATATCTTTGTCCATTGTGGATGAAGTATGTGTTGGAAAGGCAATGGTTGGTCAGATCTAGGATGTGCTTAGGGGGTTGTATTTGTTTTGGATAGCTGTCAAGGCTTCTTTAATAGGTACTTGGTGAAGAGGGATATGACATCGAAGCTCACAAGTAGGTCACTGGGTTGTAGGTTTTGTTTCTTTATTGTTTCTATGAAGTGGAAAGAGTTTTGTAATGTGAGGTGATGGATTCTGTGTAGGGCTGGAGTTGTTTGGCGAAATTTGGCAAGGTTCTGTAGAGGTGAGCCTATGGAGCTGACTATGGGTCTGAGTGGTGTTCCTTCTTTGTGTATCTTGGGGAGGCATAGAGCTTAGGGCATCTAGATGATTTTCTCTGGGGATGATTCTTTGTTGGATCTCTTCACTGATGGGCGAGGCTTTTATTTTGGATTTGGTGGTTTCTCCAGGTAGGTGGTGGGGTCTGTGTTTAGAGGTTTGTGGGGGTCTTGGAGTAGGTTGGATAGTTTGGATTGGTAGTCAGATGTGTTCATCACGACTGTGGCGTTGCCTTTGTCTGCTGGGAGGATGATTATGTTGTTGTCTTTCCTCAAGTTGCTGAGTGCTTTTTGTTCTTCTTTGTGTAAGTTGCTTCTGGGTGGACTGCTGGAGCAGAGGACGTTGGTGACTTCAAGTCTGATTTTATTGGCTGTGTCTGGGTTAATTTTGGTTAGGCTAGCTTCAACTCCATATGATGTTTTCAGTGGGGATGCGTTTGGGGCGACAGCAAAGTTGAATCCTGGAAAGGACATTGGTTTCTGCCATGGTGAGGTTCTGTCTGATATGTTGTGTACTGTTTGTTTCATGCATTGTTGTGGGGGGGGGGGTGTGACTTTCTGGCGTTTCTCTAGTCTGTGGAGTTTGTTGGTGTGTGTCTGTCTTGTGAAAGGTTTCTGTTTGGCTCTCCAGAGGGCTAGTTGTTTGGATTTGTCCCAGAGTGCTGGTGGATTTTGTTACTGAGTTTGAGGTGGAGGGTGAGTAGGTCCCTGTTGGTTTGGTCTAGTAGGAATCTTTTCCTGTGGAGTTCGTTTCTGATTAGAGCTAATTCAGTTCTTTTCAGGATCCTTTCAGTGGCTGAGGTTTTAGTGTGGAATTTGAGTTGGAAGCATGTGGGGATCACGTTTTGTCTCGACAATTGCGTAGGAATGTGAGTCACATAAGATGGTGGCTCTTAGCGCCCGAGTTTCTCATAGATCCGGGTCAGCTGGAAGGTTTCCTCCCCATAAGTGAGGATATTTGTTTTAAATTGATTTTCACGGGTAAAAGATATGTAGGTCTTGGTGTATTGGTCTTGTCCCATGTAAGATTGAGAA
>CM019155.1:42404399-42738814 GCA_009733165.1 Naja naja | reverse complement strand
CAACAAGCCCAGCATCTTAACCACTGAGCAACCACACATACACACACATGAACACACACACAAAGTGCTACAAAACACTTAATTAAGCCAATTTGGTGTAATTATTAAGGTATCAGGTAGAAACCGGCAGATTATGCATTCTAATCCTGCTTTAAGGCATGAAAGCTTGCTGGTGCCTTTGAACCAATCACATTCTCTCAGCCCAGCCCAGTTCATGGGTGGTTGTTCTGGAGAACAAAGGAAACCAGAAGAATGTTTGCTATCTTCAGCTGATCATTTTTTTAAAAAATAGCACAATAAAACATCATCATCATCATCATCCTAAAGGGTAATCATATTTCACTGAGTTGTCCATACATAATCTATGCCTATGAGCAGAGATTGATAAATGACAAATATCAGGTCTCCAGTCCACTGAATAATTGGGGCTATATAATTATTTTTCCAATATTGAGGAAATGTCTACTAACAGTAAAATGTCCTACTTCCATTTTCTTGCTCTCATTTCTATGTATTCACGTACCTAATGGAAAATATGAATACTTGAAAGTATTAAACCTTATTGCAAAATCAAATTAATGTATGTAATTTCTTGCATAACAACTTTAGAACATCACAACAATATTTATTAACAAAGTGTTATTAAATTGCATTTCCAACAATAGGCTGATTTACTCATTCTTTTCTATACATGTAGTGGTTCCAATAAGTCAAAGGTTTTTTTTTGCTTGAGTAAACCATAATTTATTGAATTTTTTTATACAGATGTTTCTCACTGTTTAGAGAAAATTGGGGTCTTCAGGTCCTTGTTCCATTCAGTCTACAAACTTTGCATATCAAATTGATTTATTGATATCAAATACTGTATTTATAAAGATTAATTTTGGTTCTTTTCTCTTATAAAATGTAGATATCTCTGATGCCAAAATCACCATTGGTCCAAATCAGGATGTTAATAAATATTGTAGTTATAAATACTGTCAATTGGTAGCAATAACAAACATCATTCGAGACTTTAACATGGATTTTCTGCACTTGGAGCGTTTAATAACATTCTTATCAGATAATATACTTAATATTTCTGCGCATGCCTGTATGATGACATATATTTCTGCGCATGCCTGTATGATGGCGTGCAGCCGGTGAGCTCCTGAGTGGAATCTGGGTTTGTGACTGGCAGTCTCAGCGAGGGTGACAGCTGTGACTCCCCTCGGTGGTTGGTCGGCAGCAGGCAACAAGTGAGCGGTGGATTGTGGCTGATGGTGGCGGCGGTGGAAGTGGTGGCGGTGGTGGTGGCAGCTGAACAGCTGATTGTGGAAGGCGAGAGTGCAGGTGTTGGCGAGGGTCCAGTGGAAGACGGGCGTGGATGTTGGCGAAGGTCTGGTGAGGTGGTGGTGGCTGTGTTGGTCATCTGCTAGCTGGCCCAGCAACTCCTTTGTCTTCTGCTGAGTTCATGGTTGCGATAGATGGTGGGCGATGGCGGTGGATGGCGGAGGCCCCAGTGAACCCTGGGGCATTTCCTGGCTGTTTCTCTGGCCTGGGTCCTCAGTCCGTGTCGGCCTGTTTCTTTCCCAGTTTGGGGTAGATTTTTCCCTCCAACCGGGGTTTGTTTATGGTGTCTTCTGGTTGCCTGCTTGCTGCGGACTGCCGAACTGCCAGTTTGCTGCCAGATGGCCAAAAACATCCGCATTGTGCGGCATTTGGGGACCTCCTTCCTTTTTACAACTCCCCATTCCATTTTCCAGATTTGTGGGAGGCTGGCCCCCACCACTGTGAGTGGTGGAGGACTTGCCTTTATGCCTTTACCTTGCTGTGGTGAGAGAGCAGCAGGGTTGGCTATGACACCCCACTGGACTATCTATATACTCGGCACTGGGAATCCCACCAGGGTGAGAGGATGGTGGTTGGACTGTTCTTATCTGTCCTCCTCCCAGGGTACTGTGAGAGGGTCCCTGGGAGAGGGAATCCAATATTGCTATGGGATAACTATCTGGACTTATTGGACTTTTCATCTGGCCTTTAAATTACCTACTTTCCATCTGACAGTTATTATGATCCAAGACTTACACGGCATTAGCGTTACAGGCCATAGGGAAGGTTCCTCTATCCCTAGTGTGGTCTGTCGGACTATCCAAGGCCTACCTTGAGGACAGATCCTGGGATCGAGAGGTGGCATCGCATCGTGGATAGGGTGGGGGTTTGGGGTGAAAGGGAAAGAGGGGTGCCAAGACCTCCTTGTTGAATTTTTAAATTAGATTTTTAAGGGATATAGGGAGGGCATCTGGGCAGGTATCTGCTGAACCTCTGCTCAGATTTATGAGAGCTCAGTCCAGCCTGGTTGTGGATCATGGTGTGGGGGGAGGGCCTTCAGGACTTCAGGGGAGCAAAGCGGGAATGGAGAATTCCCAGGGTAGTCAGATTTGGCAGGAGATGGAGAGGCGGGGGCCATATCGTGAAATGGGAGCCGCGCCTCCGCTGTCTTGAGTTGTGGCTCCGACCCCATGCCTCTGCCCACTCCTCTGGGGATACAGGATTGAGCCCCTGGGCTCAAGTTGGTGTACTTTAAAGCCAGGTCCGTGATTAATAAGGCATCCCTCCTCTGCGAGGTTGATTGAGGAGAAGACCATGGACCTGGCCTGCATCACTGAGACCTGGCTGGAGCAGAGAGAGAGAGTCCCTCTGGTTGACTTATGCCCCCAGGCTTTCAGGTCTTACACTGGCCATGAGCTAAGGGTAGGGGGTGGTGGGGTGGCCGTAGTTATTTGGGAGACCTTGATTCCAAGGGAGCTCACTGTTCATGAATGGTAGGGGGTGTGAGGCTCTTCTCCTGAGGTTGGGGCCTGGGGGTCGGTTGGGCCTGTTGCTGACATACCTGTCCCCAGCTGTGTGGCAATGGCCCTGCCTGGGCTGCTCGATGCCCTCTCAGGAGTGGCAGTGGGTTCCCAAGCCTTTTGGTGGGTGACTTTAACTTGCCCTTCTTGGGGGAGCGTCGAGCCTGGCTCAGGAGTTCATGGCCCATGGCGGCTATGGGCCTGACCCAGGTAATACAGGGCCTACTCATGAAGGGGTAAAATACTGGACCTTGTTTTATCTCGAATAGTGGCGAGTGATCTAGGACTGGGCAATTTGAATGCCCAGCCTATAGTATGGTCAGATCACTATCTCCTTGGCTGGTCTTCCAGCAGGCTGCCCCACACTGCTGGGATGAGAAAGCATGAGAGATGGTTCTGCCCCAGATGCCTGATGGACCCTGAGAGGTTCCAGGCAGAACTGGGGTCTCTGCCCACCTCCCTTATCCACAGCTCGGTTGAGGTGGCGACTGCCTGGTAACAGGCTGCGGAGGCTCTCGACGAGCTGTCCCCACCATCCCCTCACTGCTGCAGATCCTGGGTGGCTCCTTGGTTCACAGAGGCTCCAGGAGTTGAAGCTGCGTAGGAGGGGTTTAGAGAGAAGGTGGAGGTTGACCCTCCGAATCCCACTGAGCCCAGTTAAGAGGACTTACCTGGTAGCTGTAGGAGTGGCGGAGGAGGGCTTACCTCTCGCTCTCATAAGCGTCCAGAATAACTGCCCCTGCCGCCCTGTTCAGGGTCACTCGCTCCCTCTTACATCGAGGGGCGGGGTGATCCTTTGCAGTAGGAGCTGAAATTTGGGTCAGTATCTGTTGGATAAGATCGCTCAGATCCGGGAGGGGTTGAACTCTAATTGGCAGTGGTCTGAGGAGGGGGGTATACAAGGAGTGCAGCCAATATCATCTGGACTGAGTTTGATCCTGTTTCTGAGGATGAAGTGGACAGGATTATGCGACGGCTGAGTTCCACCACATGTTTGTTGGACCCGTGCCCTTCCTGGATGGTATATGCCTCCAGGGAGGTCACGTGTGGCTGGCTCCAGGCAGTGGTTAATGCTTTGTTGAGGGAGGGTTCTTTCCTCGCCGCCTTGAAAGAGGCGGTGGTGAAACCCCTCCTGAAGAAGCCTGCTCTGGGCCCAGCCATTTTAAACAACTTCTGTCCAGTCTCCAACCTTCGCTTTTGGGTGAAGGTTGTTGAGAGCATGGTGGCTCAGGAGTTTCCGCCTTTCCTGGAGGAAGCGGACTATCTAGATCCGTATCAATCGGGCCTCCAGCCTGGGTTTAGCATGGAGGCGGGTTGGTGGCACTGGTGGATGATCTCTGGAGGGCAGGACAGATTCTTCTCTGTCCTGGTCCTATTAGATCTCTCAGCTGCTTTTGATACCATTGACCATGGTATCCATATGCTGTGCCTCGAGGGGTTGGGAGTGGGAAGCACTGTTTTGCAGTGGTTCTCCTCTACCTTTGGGATGTTCACAATGGTGCTGGCGGGAGGCAGAGGGTCCACCCGAGGCTCTCACTTGTGGGGTCCTTCAGGGTGGGTCCTCTCACCCCTCTTGTTCAACATTTATATGAAGCTGCTGGGTGAGATCATCCATGGTTTTGGGGTGAGTATCATCAGCGTACTGTATATCTCCACCCCAGACCAAATCAGTGATGCCCTCTCCGTGATATCCCATTGTCTGGATGCGGTATAGATCTGGATGGGCAGGAAACAAACACAGTTCAATCCGGCTAAGAGGCGTGAGTGTCTGTGTACAGGCATCTCGGACCAGTCAACAGATTTCATCTTTGGTCATAGGGGAGAGGTGTTGCCCCCTGTGGATGAGACACGAAACCTGGAGGTCCTCCTGGATTCACGGCTCAGTTTGGAGGAGCAGGTGGGGGCTGTGACCAGGGGGCCTTTGCCCAGGTTCAGCTGGTTCACCAGCTACCCCCCATACCTGGACCAAGTTGCCCTTGCAGTCACTCATGCACTTGTTGTGTCCTGACTTCGACTACTGCAACGTTCTCTATCTAGGACTGCCTTGCATACCATCTGGAGTTTCAACTGGTGCAGAATCGACACCGCTGGGTTGTGATGGGAGTTTCCCGTACTCCCATGTTACATCCCTCTACTGCTTTGCATTGATTTATGTTGCCCTCAGGTGAGATTCAAGGTGTTGGTATTAACATTCAAAGTCCTTCATGGCTTGGGTCTGGGGTATTTGCAGGAGTGTCTCCTGCCGACATTGAATGCCGATCACCCTGTCTGGCGCACAGACTGGGACTTCTCGGGTGCCGTCTGCAAGACAGTGTCAGCTGGTGGTGCCCCAGAAGGGCCTACTCTGTAGCTCTCTGCCTTGTGGAACCAACTGCCCCTGGGGATCCGTTTGGCTCGGATCTCGCTCTCCGCCCACGATCTGAAAACTTGGCTGTTTGAACAGGCTGGGCTGGACTGACCTCTTGGGGGGGGGTTAAATTGATTTTATTTGTGCTTGTTGGGTTTAATTTGTTTTTAAAGTATTTATTGTTGTATTTTTAGTTGTGAGCCGCCCTGAGTCCTTTCAGAGAGGGGGTGGCATAAAAGTCCAATTATTAAATTAAATTAAATTAAATTAATTTTTAGATCCTTATCAGTAATTATTTTCAATTGCTGCCTGTCTTCTAAGAATGCTGTTATAACTAAGTATGTAATTGTTTTTATAAGCAACTGTTTCAAAATGGCAGCTCTTGATGCAAATAATATATATATATATTGTTTATATATATTTATATATATTTGTTTCATTAATTTCACGGGTAAGGTATGTAGGTCTTGGTGTATTCGGGTCTTGTCCCGTGTAAGGTTGAGAATACCTTGGCAAGCTTAGCGTTTATTGAAATCTCATCCGTCATCTTCAGGCTGGTGTCTTCAGCTTGGTTCTCGTTCTTAGTTCTCCCAAAGGAGAGCGAACTGACGGCTGGCATTACGAAAAAGCCTGACAAATGGCTTGATGAGATATTTAAATCAGCGTCATTACCAAACATCTCAATACCAGAAGACAATTTATAATTATAAATATATTATATATATATGTAGGTCTTGGTGTATTTGGGTCTTGTCGTGTAAGATTGAAATACCTTGGCAACGTTGATGAAATCTCATCCGTCATCTTCAGGCTGGTGTCTTCAGCTCGTTCTTCTGGGAGAAGTGTGATGTGTGATAGTGGCTGTTTTTCCCTTTTAAACTCTAGAGTTGGCTGTGTTGTTACTTCTTGATTGGTTGATGGAGTTGATGTATGCAGATTGGATGGCTTTTTCCTGAGACCCTGTGTGGCTGAGGTGCTGGCTGTGTGTCTCTCAGCCTTTTGTGTTTAACGACCTGGGTAATGGGCTGTGTGATGACCTTCTGAGTTCTATTGTTGTGACATCGGGGGTGTGGTAATCTCCTGGGTTGTTGTCTGTGTTGCAACCTCCTGATGTTTTGTGTTGTAATCTCCTGAGTTCTGTGATGTAGTGTCCTGGGTGGAAGGCTGTGATGTGACATTCCGACCTTGGTTTGGCTCGAGTTTGAGGTCTGGCTATGTGTTTATAGCGTGTGTCAGTTTGCTTAGTTTGGGGTGGAGGAGGTGGCAGCTGGTGTTGCAGCCATGGTCTGGTTTCTGGATGGTGGTTGCCTTTCATCTGTGGCGTGGGCTTGGGTTTGAGTCTGGTGAAGGAGATGGTGGTGGCATCATGTGTTATTTTGGGTCGGTGTTGGTTTTGTGGCTGGGACTCGTTTGTTGATTAGGGCTAGTTTCCAGATGTCTGGTAGGCGGAAGTATCATCCATTTATTCATTTATGTTATGGGGTGTTTCTCTATTTGATGGCTTCCCTAATTATTCTCTTGTTGAAGTGTTCAGTATTGGAGATAAGTTTGGATCCCTCAAAATCAATTTCATGTCCTGTGGCTTTAAGGTGCTGGAAAAGGGAGGAAGTTTTTCTTCTTTTCTGACTGCGTTCTTGTGTTCTGCGATGCATGCATTTATTCTCCTGTTGGTTTGTCCAATGTATGTGGCTGGGCAAATTTTGCATGGTATTTTATAAACTCCTTGGTTTTCTAGCTGGATCTTGTCTTTGGGGTTTCTTAAGATGTTGGCTATTTTTGGTCAGTGCCAAGGCTGTCCTGATATTGTGTTTGTGGAGAATTTTGCTGATTTTATCTGTGGTGCCTTTGATGTAAAGGAGAGGGTGATTGTCCTCCTTGGTTTTTTAGTCCCTTGGATTAGGTTGGTGATTGTGCTTTGGAATCCATTGGACATTAATACGTTAGTGAGGGTGTGTAATTCTGTTCTCGTGGTCTTTGTCAGCTAGGCTTGGTTCTGGAGATGAGGGTCTTGGCTACGGAGTTGATCTGTGCAGGGTGGTGATGGGATTGTGCATTTAAGCAGTTAGTGTGTGTCTTTTTCTGGTAGATGGTGTGTCCTAGGAGCCATTGGGTTTTTGTAAATTAGGACGTCCAGGAACGGAAGTTGGTTGTTGGTTTCTGTTTCCATGGTAAATTGTATTTTGGGGTGTAGGCTGTTGAGATGTGAGGAAGTTGTCCAGTTTTTCTTTCCGTGTGGCCAAATTCAAAAGTCATCTACATATCTAAGCCAGAGTTTGGGTTTGTATTCGATTTGTCTAGAGCATTGGTTTCAAAATGTTCCATGTATAGGTTAGCATGACGGTGAGAGGGTGATCCCATAGGTGCTCCTTCTATCTGTTTATATCTTTGTCCATTGTGGATGAAGTATGTGTTGGAAAGGCAATGGTTGGTCAGATCTAGGATGTGCTTAGGGGTTGTATTTGTTTTGGATAGCTGTCAAGGCTTCTTTAATAGGTACTTGGGTGAAGAGGGATGACATCGAAGCTCACAAGTAGGTCGCTGGGTTGTAGGTTTTGTTTCTTTATTGTTTCTATGAAGTGGAAAGAGTTTTGTATGCAGGAGGTGATGGATTCTGTGTAGGGCTGGAGTTGTTTGGCGAGAAATTTGGCAAGGTTCTGTAGAGGTGAGCCTATGGAGCTGACTATGGGTCTGAGTGGTGTTCCTTCTTGTGTATCTTGGGGAGGCCATAGAGCTTAGGGCATCTAGATGATTTTTCTCTGGGGATGATTCTTTGTTGGATCTCTTCACTGATGGCGAGGCTTTTATTTTGGATTTGGTGGTTTTCTCCAGGTAGGTGGTGGGGTCTGTGTTTAGAGGTTTGTAAGCTGGGTCTTGGAGTAGGTTGGATAGTTTGGATTGGTAGTCAGATGTGTTCATCACGACTGTGGCGTTGCCTTTGTCTGCTGGGAGGATGATTATGTTGTTGTCTTTCCTCAAGTTGCTGAGTGCTTTTGTTCTTCTTGTGTAAGTTGCTTCTGGGTGGACTGCTGGAGCAGAGGACGTTGGTGACTTCAAGTCTGATTTTATTGGCTGTGTCTGGGTTAATTTTGGTTAGGCTAGCTTCAACTCCACATATGATGTTTTCAGTGGGGATGCGCTAGCAACAGCAAAGTTGAATCCTTTGAAAGGACATTGGTTTCTGCCATGGTGAGGGTTCTGTCTGATATGTTGTGTACTGTTTGTTTCATGCATTGTTGGGGGTTTGGGCTTGGCGTTTCTCTAGTCTGTGGAGTTTGTTGGTGTGTGTGTCTGTCTTGTGAAAGGTTTCTGTTTCGCTCTCCAGAAGGCTAGTTGTTTGGATTTGTCCCAGAGTGCTGGGTGGATTTTGTTACTGAGTTTGAGGTGGAGGTGAGTAGGTCCCTGTTGGTTTGGTCTAGTAGGAATCTTTTCCTGTGGAGTTCATTTCTGATTAGAGCTAATTCAGTTCTTTTCAGGATCCTTTCAGTGGCTGAGGTTTTAGTGTGGAATTTGAGTTGGAAGCATGTGGGGATCACGTTTTGTCTCGCATTGCGTAGGAATGTGAGGTCACATAAGATGGTGGCTCTTCGCACTTCGAGTTTCTCATAGATCCGGGTCAGCTGGAAGGTTTCCTCCCCATAGAGGTAGGATATTTGTTTTTCGTGAGATTTTCACGGGTAAAGATATGTAGGTCTTGGTGTATTCGGGTCTTGTCCCATGTAAGATTGAGAATACCTTGGCAACGTTTCGACGAAATCTCATCCGTCATCTTCAGGCTGGTGTCTTCAGCTTCACACAGCCAAAAACACAGCCAACCAACCCGCTTACAGCAGAGCCAGCACACCACACCTCCCTCAAGTATTTATAGAGAGAAGGCAGCTCAGATCACGCTTTGCTGGCACAAGCACAAAGCCGAAGACACCAGCCTGAAGATGGCGAGTGGGATCTCGTCAAAACGTCGCCAAGGTATTCTCAATCTTGGGGTCTGGCCCCCAATCTGCGCACTTTCCGCCACGATTTGAAGACTTGGCTCTTTTTACAATCTGGGCTGTGCTGATTCTCTAGGGTTGGGGTTATTTTAACTAAGGGTTTTTACATTTTAATTCGGCTTAATATGTTTAATACTCTTTTAATTAATTTATTTATTGTTGTATTTTAGTTGTAAGCCGCCCCGAGTCCTTTTGGAGAGGGGGCGGCATATAAGTCGAATAAATAAATAAATAAAATCTTACATGGGACAAGACCTGAATATACCAAGACCTACACACACACACACACACACACACACACACACACACACATATATATATATGTAGGTCTTGGTGTATTCGGGTCTTGTCCCATGTAAGATTGAGAATACCTTGGCAACGTTTCGACGAAATCTCATCCGTCATCTTCAGGCTGGTGTCTTCAGCTTCGTTCTTCTGGAAGAAGATACACACACACACACACACACACTATATATATATAGTTTGGCTGCAGACAATTCTGTTTAATGAAAAGTGGGGGGGGGGTTCTCCAAAATATTAGAAATGCATCTGGTTATAAAGCCTAATAAAGAATTTTCCTTGTGGAAATTTCTTAAAATATGATAACCCCATGATAATAGGGAGCTTGTGAGATTTTGGGCTAGCAGTTAAGACATCAGACTAGAAAGCAGGAGAAAACATATTCCTTCTTATTTGCACTATTCATTTATATTGATTTTGTGCTAGATTTCAGTTTTAGGACTTATTGCAAGTAGGCACCAGGCAAAAAACAGGAGACTGTGAGTTCAAGTCCTGCCTTAGTCATGAAAATCAGATGAGTGACTTTGGGCCAATCGTCAATCCCCACCTCACAGGCTTGTTGTTATGGGTAAAATAGGAGGAAGAAAGTACATAGGATATGTTTGTCAACTTGAGCTATTTGTAAAAATAATAAAGGTGGAGTACAAATAAATAAAAAGTAAATTGTGTGTGAAATTTTGATGTATTCTCCTTTGAGCCGATTTATATTTTATATTGTTTTTAATATAACTTAACTTAATAACATAATTTAAGACTAAATTTTTTATAGTATGGCATCTAGAATTATGTCAATGGTATAAACTGGATTCATAAATAACTAAATGCAGACTATTTTTTATTCTAATTACAGATTACCTGAGTTGCCAGAAATTTCCAATTCAAACAAGTAAGCATATATCTTCTATTTTTTCTGTCCATGTAGGTCATTCTCTTAAATTCTACTCATGGGTACCACCTGAGTCTTGGCAGGCGGAGCTGCAATCTGGGGGTTTGGAACTGGTCTCAGCTCTTCACAGCTACTTTAAATATAAGCTGCACGGGAAACTAATTTTTCATTTGAGCAAAAGGAATCTATAGCCATCAAATGTCATTGAACTCCATCTTCCAGCAGCTGCTTTCATTATGGCCAGTGGTGAATGTGTGGTAGATCAGCAACATCTGGAAATTGACATGTTCCTCATACCTGCTTTAAAAGCGAACAATATCTGTTGGTAGTACTAAAAACTGAATCTGTGTGAAAAGAATGTGTGAGATCTGATTTTTTAAAATAAAAAGCAATGTATTTATAGTTGGACTTAAACTGTCAAAAATAATATAACATTGATGAAATATAGGCATAGGACAGGTACTGCCATGTTAAAAAAAATAGGAGATGATTTATTCAGCTATTGCAAGGTAAACAATATTGGGTTTATCATCTATAGCATAATTAATAGGAATTGAAATTCCTGCTTGTCCACTCTTGATTCAGTGGGTAAACAAGGGAGGGACTATAGCAAGGAGTTCAGTTTTTGCTTTTTGGCTTACAGAAACCAGTGACAATGCTTTCCAAATAGGAAGTGTATATATTGACCTGTGAAGGACTCAAGAACATGTTATAAAATGGTGCAAATCTTTTGCTACTCATAGCCAAAGCAAGGTTGATCATATGGTTTTAGAATGATGATAAAGCAGAAGGAGGAGGAGGAGGAGGAGGAGGAGGAGGAGGAGGAGGAGGAAGAAGAAGAAGAAGAAGAAGAAGAAGAAGAAGAAGAAGAAGAAGAAGAAGAAGAAGAAGAAGAAGAAGAAGAAGAAGAAGAAGAAGAAGAAGAATCTATGCAGGACTTATAGAAATCAATAGGATATGTTCTTAAGTAACGTGTTTTATTTTCTTGCCAAATATTTATAAAGTATTTGCTATATTGTTTAGGTGTGCAAGGTATCTAAAATATAAGGCACCAGGTACTCTACTCATAGAGGGCCGATTTCGTCCTTTTCATCCTTATGTCCATGGCAACACTGATATCCAAGGTAAAGCAAGTTTCCCTTTTTATAGGGCAGTATTTTAAATATTCATTAGAGAACAAGAAACTGCTCCACTGGAAATTCTAGCAGGTCTATTCATGCATGTGTGCAGAAAATTGGGAATTTAAAGCAACTATGCAATATTCCAGAGAGCACTGTTGCTTTGGTATTTTACAGAGGGATACTTTGCTCAAGCCATGTACTTCAAAAAGTAGCTATTTTAAATGCTTTTGCATTATTCTTTAAGGCACATTGACTTTAGTTATCTTTACTATCCATGAAATATGAACATGATTCACTTAAAATAATGCTTGGGAGACTCTGTATGATGTCTCAGAGAAAATATTATTTAAAATATTATTTACAAAGATAGAATAACCTATATACTTAGTGTTCATTGATTTTGCTGTAGTGTGGTTTCCCCTTCCCCCATGTTTTGATTGTAGCTTAAAATAGTGTTATAGAGAAAAAATAACATTTGCATTATTGTCCAGCTTGGTAACTGTTACAGTCCACATTAATTAACTGTTAGTAATGCTGCTGGAAAGTCTAAAATTAGTTATGTGCAAAGTTCGCCGACCATAAAAAATACCATGAACCATTTCCTATGTTTAATTTATAGCAAAATGTCCTGTTTTATTGAAAGGAAATCATCCTCTCCAGTGGTGGGATTCAAATTTTTTTACTACTGGTTCCATGGGTGTGGCTTGGTGGGTATGTCAGGGGAAGGATACTGTAAAATTTCCAGTCAGAGGTGGTATTTGCCGGTTCTTAGTACTCAAAATTTCCGCTACCAGTTCTCCAGAACTGGTCAGAACCTGCTGAATACCACCTCTGATCCTCTCCCACAAAGAACAGATAGAGAAACTAATCTGCCTCTATTGCCATATTGCATGTCAGCACCCAGAAGGCAATGCACTCCCCCCCACCTGCCCCCTTACCTGCATGCACCTCACAGCTGATTTTCAGCCGGTTTGAGGCCTTTTTCGGACTCCCAAAGGCTTGAGGAAGGTTTCTGCAGGCTTCTGCAAACTTTGTAGGCCAAAATCACTAGCCCCATTTCATCACTTCCTGTTTTTCCAAAAATATTGGAAGTGACGAAATGGGGCTAGATTTTGGCCTACAAAGCTTGTAGAAGCCTGCAGAAGCCTTCCTTAAGCCTTTGAGAGGCCAAAAAACAGCTGTGAGGTGCGCACATGCGCAGTGAGGTAAGTTTGCCTGCAGCTTGTGTGCCGGCACAAATGGCTCTGCGTGCCATCTGTCACATGCGTGTCATAGGTTCGCCATCACAGCTTTAAAGGGATGGAGGTAGACACTATTTTTCATTCACTGAATAACCTAACACTGTAGTCATTCTCTTGCTTTTCCTATTCACAATATCTATTTCAATATCTATTCAGCATGCACACACAATTCCAGTATCTTCATCTCTTTGTGTCTGCAGCAAAATGAATTATTTTAACAGTCCTCTAGAATCAGAATCAGAGATCTAGAACTTTCTTTGCAAAGCCAGAGAAATGGAACTGCCTTTGTTTTAATTTTCATGGTAGTTTTAAAAAGTACATACAGTGTAATGGAAGAATATCACAAGCAATGTCAATTCTGTGCTGATCTGGGAAGAACTCATAGGGATTCTAAGCTAAATTTCATGAATGTCATGTTATAATGAAATGTTTTCATCTGACATTGCAGCTGGCCCCTATAAAAAAGAAGATGCCAATGAATCTATCTATAGAGAAGCTGTGACATGTTCACGTCATGCACCAGTAAGTAACTATTACCAGTAGTTGAAAAATAGCATAAACTTGGTGGCAGAACACATGGCATGCATGTTTCAGATCTCAGGTTCAGTATCTTATATCTCCCAGTAAGCCTAACCTGAAATCTCAAAAAGCTGCTAATATCTTTGGGAGACACAGAAGTTCTCTGGGTGACTAGGGGCAGTTTCTTTTTCTCCTTCTCAATCCTGTAAAGAGGTTAATGGAAAGCCACCTCTGATATATTACAAAAAAAATTGCATAGACTTGTCGACACAGTCATGAGGACTGACCCAAAGTCACCAAAATTCTAATAATAATATAGTATATTTAAAAAAAAATAACAACAGGTAAATCAGATAATAACAAAACCCAGCAATGGCTAAGAGCAGGAAAGTTGAAGAAAGAAATGAGGGCTATTTCTGGCCACAAACGATCAGACCTTAAGAACAAATGCATATAAAGCCAGATTTTTTTTGAATAAAAGTTTTTTATTTCAATCTACACATACACAACAATACATTAACTGTGTGGCATCAATATATCATACATTTTAGTATAAGCAAACTTAATAATCTCTTAACATCCACATTCATATTGAGTCAAAATCCTTCCTTGCTTATTTTCAACATTTCAATACTCTCTCCTAATGCCAACCACCATATCAGTTAGACATACCTAATAATTTCATTATTCAATTTCCTCCTCAATTTTTTTAATTAAAAAAAATTTCATTTGGCAAGCAGTATGGTTCCAGGTTTCAATACAATACAAACATGACCCTATTTACCAATTCATTTTGTTTGTTCAATTTCATATCACATTAACCTTACTTGTATTAAGTATTAAAATTATTCAATTCCAATTCATATTATAGCTTATTTCATTCATTAGAGTATTCTCATATCTTTTTTTATAATGTTATTTAAAATTCTCATCTCATTTCTATATTCACTTCCCAAATTACCTTTATCTGTCATATTTGCAATTTTATCAGTCCTTAGTTTAATTCAAAATTGCCCACTCTGATTATTAATTTGAGCCAGCCACCTTCAATCTACCTTGATACCATCTCCCTAATTACTATATAACACAAATATATATATATATATATATATATATATATATATTTGTATATTTGTATATATATATATTTGTATATATATGTGTGTGTGTGTGTATATATTTGTGTGTGTATATATACATACATACACACACACATACATACATACATATATATATACTTTTTTTGTCAGATTCCACATTAGATTTTTTTCAATTACCTTATCAATCATCTATACATTACAAAAATATTAGTCTAATAAATTAATTATAGCAACTGATATTAATCCTTCCATAATAGTTCTCATTTTATCATCTTCCCCCCTTTTCCTACACATCGTTAATCATCAACATGATATTTTTATTATAAATTCCCAATTGCATATTTATTCCATTAAATTCCATGTCTAGTATAGCAATAATTCTTTAATAACAGGAAAGAGAAAGAAAAAAAGAAAGAAACTAAAAGGAAAAAATCACATCAGTTACATACTTATCTATTTTCTATACTTAATCATTTATATCACATCTTATTACCTTGCGGAATCTCTTTCCTATCCTCTTTTTTAAATTTCACCCATAGTCTCTTGCTCTTTTAACAATACAGTTCCTTTTCATCTTCGTTTGCTTCCTGTTTCTCTTTATTTTCTGGTCCTTTCTTTTAATTCCCTTTTCCCCATTCTTATTCCTCTCCATTTCTCATTCCAATTATTAACTTTGCTCCCTCCCTCTTTCAATTTTTCTTTTGAACTTCCCTTATCAGCTTTTTCCCTCTCCTTTTTCCATTTTCCAAACCACTTTCCCTTTTATTATCACATCAGATCACACATTTTTAATTTTAATTCCTTCCCCCCCCTGCTTAAGTAATTGTTGATTCCTTTGTTCTTCAAAGCTGGCTTCTTTTTTGTTAAACTCCTCCCCCTCTGGTTTGCATTCTTCTTCTACACACTGGGTTGCCATTTCTAATTTCTGTAACATGTAATTACACATTTCAAATCTAGTTTTCATCATTTCCCTTATGCTGGCAAATCATCAACAAATAATTTTCTCCAATATAGTCCTTTATTTTTAATACCAGGGTACCTCAAAATCCATGCATTTTGCCTGATTCGCACTCCGCTTGCTACTTCTCCTCTCCAGCACAAACTTAGTTTCCCGGGCTGTCTTCGTGGTAGCCATTTTAGGACCACCGCTACCGCTTGCCTTTGGAAGGGGTTTTTCCTGTCAGGGAGGGGAGATAATAATAATAATAATAATTATTATTATTATTATTTATTCGACTTGTATGCCGCCCTTCTCCCTAAGGGCGGCGAACATTAAAAAATATCATAAATTTACAATAAAAACGACTCCCCTCAACCCTCCAGGAGATTCCCCCTTTCTTCACCACCCTTCCAGGGTGGTTCTGATCCCGATTGGGACCCTCCAGCAAGTTAGCTCGAAGCAAAACCGTGCATGATCGCAGATTCCACTCTGACTCCGACAATGAGCAAACTGGAAGTCCCTATAAAGCCAGAATTGAGAAGACAGCAATAGATAGTACGTACCACCTCTGCAAAGAAGCTGAAGAAACACAGAGTCACCTGGTTAGTTGCTGCAAAAAGATTGCACAGATCAATTACAAACAATAGAATGACAAAGAAGCAACAAAGGTGCATTAGAAAATCTGCAAGAAATACAATTTGCCTGCAAGAAGAATTTATAGGACCATAAAATAGAAAATGCTATAGAAAATGAAAAAGCTGAAGAGCTCTAAGTTTAGAATTCAGACAGGCACATACTGCATAACACACCAGATTTAACAATTGTTGATAAGAAAAAAAATTCTGAATAGTGGACGTGGCAGTACTGGAGACAGCAAATTAGAACAGAAGGAACTAAAATAAATACCTGCCAATAGAAATAGAGCTAGCAGAAGAAACCAATAGTAATACCAATAGTAATAGGTGCATTGGATGCAATCTCAAAACAACTGGAGCACCACTTAGACCAATTCAGCATCAGTCAACTGCAAAAGGCAGCTTTACTTGGAGCAGCTTACATCCTGCAATGATACCTCTAACACCATCAAACATAAACATCTACCTGTCCCAGGTTCTTGGTAAGGATGCAACCGGTGGATAATCAATCTTTATTTATTGATTAGCCCCTGGGCCATATCAAAATGCAGAGTTCCAAAAACAAAACACCACTAAAATTTGACAAAAGCAACCCAAAATGAAATTGAATAAATTATAATTCAGAATAATATTAGAATAAAATACAATCCAAAATGGAATCGGGACAGAATACAATGATTTAAGATACAGGTTAAATATGATTAAAATGATATTACAATGTCACCCCTGCATCTACCCCAGTCTTAAAACTATTTTTAAAATTACATTTTTTAAATCAAGTGATCTACCACACCCTGCTGCACCAACTTTGTCCTTTTGTCTATCAACTTTACGGCAAATTTGGCAATCCATTTCACCAAATGCAAATTAGAACCTAACAAACAATGTTGCAAGAAGCTCTTTAGATGTACGAGTGTTGGTATAAAATATCCTGCCCAGCTCATGTTCCCTCAAATCTGAGTACAGGGGGCAATCAAAAATTACATGGGACATTGTTTCAACTTCCCCCGTCCCACATAAACAAACTCTTTCACTTACAGGGATCCCCCTATACCTGCCCCAAAGCTTGTTTGTTTGAAATTGGTCCAATCTCAGCTTCGTAAAAAATCTCCTTATGATGGGAGATAAAGGCAAAGTTAAATATTTTTCTATTTTAAAAATGTGTTTATTGGCCGATAACCAGGGGCAAACTTTTGCTGCTGTCACCTGTTAGGGTTAACCCTAACCTTAATCCTGTGCGATGTCCGATTGTGCACTTATGTCCTTAAATCTCTGTGCAATCCACATTTGGATCTGGCTATGATCGTACTGCTGCTAGTTTAATGGAATGCCAAAGCTAGATACCTTCTTCCAAACTCTTGATAACCAATTATTTTTATTACTTGAGATAATCTGCTCCATTAGCGCTAGCTTTGGTAACCTACCTTCCTCCACCTCCATTATTCTTAGCCGATAATAAACAGTCTTCAACATGGCCCTAGTGCCGATCGCATGTACTCCCGTTTCTGCCCTTATTACGAATGCTGGGGTTCCGGGGGACACTGCCAAAATTCTCCTCAGGAACTTATTTTGAGGAATTTCCAACCCAGTTCAACTACCACGGCCTTCTGAGCTCTGGCTTCTACATGCTTATTCCATTTGCCATTTGTCTGGAATACTAGCCCTAAATAGGTAAATGACTGAACTTGTTCTATTCTTCTGCCATTTAAAACCCATCTCCTCATCTTTTGTTGCCTACTGAATATCATTACCTTTGATTTCTCTATGTTAATTGTCATGTGATTTTTTTATACAATATGCTGCCAACCTCCCGAGTGACCTTTGTAGCCCCACCTGTGAGGCCGACAGCAAAATTATATCATCGGCATGTAACAAGCAATTTACCTGTCTTGTTCCTATGCTAGGCCCATGGAGTGATAAGTCTTCCAACCATTTCGGCAAGTCGTTTAAATATAAGTTGAAAAGTGTTGGGGCTAAAATGCAACCTTGTCTTACACCCTTCTTTAATGGAATTGCATTTGTTACAAATCTTGTCTTGTTTGGGTTTCCATGTATAACAATTTAATTAAATATAGCAATTTCTTTTCTATTCCCATGGCCTCTAATTTATCCCATAGAATTGGTCTATCAATTGTATCGAAGGCTGCCTTCAGGTCTATAAATGCCACATACAGTGGTTTTTTCCAAAACTTAAACTTTGTTATTAGATGGTCCAACACAAAACAATTGTCCATGGTAGATCTTCTGCTCCTGAAGCCATTCTGTTCTTCAGCTAGAATACTGTATCTCTTTATCCAATCTTCTAATTTATGAAGCAGATACTTAGCATAAATTTTTGCTGAAATATCAATTAGACTAATTAACTGAAAATTATCTGGATTATCTCTAGAGCCTTTTTTGTGTAATGGAATAATTATTGATGTATGCCAGCTGGCAGGAATTTGTCCTGTTCTATTGATAAAAGTAAACAAACCCGCCAGGACAGGCGCCCACCAGGCTATGTTTTCTTTAAATAATGATGCCTGGAGCGCATCCTGTCCTGGAGCTTTGTCTTCAGGGAAGAAATTAAATGCCTCACCTCCATGATTGACACATCTGCCCACTGGGGTAAGGCTTCATATTCCTGTATCCAGCTCAGAGAGGATATCTCATCAGAGCTTTCCTCTGGATAGGCCAAATGCCTCTCCCAACTTTCTGCAATAATATTTGGGTCACTTATTGGTTTTCTATCTTTAATAATTCTTGAGACCCCCAACCAGAAGAGTATAGGTGAGGCCAATTTTGCTGCCTGTTCTAGGCCAGCCCATAAGTTGTCAATATAAGAGGCCTTTTTCCTCCTCAGCAGCTGCTTATATTTCTGCCTCATGGTGATATACTCCTTCTGTAATTCCATATTTGGGCTCATTAAGTATCTCCTAAGTGATTTCCTAAGCTGTTTTATCCTTTCCTTGCAGTTGTTATCAAGCCATGATGAGTAACTAGAATCAAACTGGTCCATTGCCTTAGAAGTCATGAGAAAATGCTTCAATTTCTGGCATATTTCCGCAAAATATACTATAAGTTCTTGTTCACCCGTACTATTTGAGCATATATGCGCTAGGGCTTCCATACATAATGAATTCATGAATTCTGTCACTACTTTCCCATCAACCCTCTTCCATGTTAACTTTCCCTCCTGGGCTATTTCCAAGTTGAAGCCTATTTGTTGAATTGTTTGATTCCTTTTCCTTAAGTCGGAAGGGAGTGCCAGGGACGTCTCAATCGGAAGATGATCACTTTCTGGCCTTGGTAACGTCAAGACCGAAGTAGCCCCTGATATTAAGCTGTGAGCAATACAAAAGTAATCAATAGAGCTACACGCCTTGGAACCAAAAAAGGTTATGGGGTACCTTCTAACCGCTGAGTATTAGCCTACAATTTGAAGGTTACAGTTGTATACCATTGTTAGAAATTTCCCCCCATCTTTATTCTTTTTCCTATCTTGGGAGTCCCATAATTGTTGGTTATGTAAATAACCATCTGGAATTGTACCATTTTCAATAAAAGGCTCCAACGAAGGGCCCACATGGGCGTTAAAGTCTCCTGCCAAAATTAAAGGTGTTTTTATGAATTTTTTACGTATATCTACTATCTTTCCCTCTAGTGCCTCCCACAGGTCGCCCATTGCTGGATTGACATACACATTTATAAATACCATTGACTTCCCTCCATATGCCAAATGGATTGCTTGAAAAAATAAAGGGCCGGAGTACGAGCATATCTTGTTTCCCTTCCATCCTAATTTGGCTTTTACCAGAATGCACAACCCTCCTGAGGCTCTTCTCTTTGTAGCTACCCTCGTTGCTGGCAGCTGCCAAATATTAAACCCAGGGAGCTCAATGGGGGCCTCATTACCACTAACCCAGGTCTCCTGCAAGGCAATTATATGGTACCTGCTTAAAAATTTAATACAATCATCTGTACACCAACTTCCTCTCCATCCTGCCACATTCCAAGAGAGGAAATATACTCTTGAGGAAAGTAATTGCTCGCTATTTCCTAGTCAGGCTTCTTGAATAATCTCTTCCACCTGACCTTCCCCATTTATGCTCACACACCCATTTAATTGCCTGGACTCCTTAAAAGTCTGTTTAGGCATCGTTTCTCTGCCTGTTACTTTTGGACTTGCAGATCCATGAGCTCTATTAATCTCTGCCTCCACGATAAATGATTTTACTTGAGACACCGCACTTACATCCTTTCTTGGTATCATTTTTGCCACTAAGGGGTACTGGGAGATTCCTTCCTGGGTACCTTCCATCTCTGATGTTTGTCCCACAGCACTTAGCACTATCAGGTCAGCTGTCTCTGGCACTTTGTGCTGTATAGATGCAGGTATCCAGCTTCCTGAACGTATAGGCTGCTGACTCTCCAGAACTGCGTCATGTCTTGATGGGGACAGAACAATCAACTCCAAAGGAGTGGCAGTGGAAATGGTCTGCTTCAGCAGCTTCCTCGTCTCTTTTAAGTTTTTTAAGTACTTCTTGTTGCTCCATTAATGAAAGTAAAGAAAAAGTTTCTACGCAGACAGAATCGAATGTCTCATCTTGAATTAAGCCAGTTGAAGGAAGTTTCACATTAGCTGGATCCAAAACCTCAGCCGACATTTCCTTTGTAATGCTAGATCTCCCACCTGTTACGGTTAACTTGTTTTCCCTATTTAGTTTACTTTTCGAGTCAGCTGTCCCAAGCACTGCACCACTCTTGCTAGGGACTCTGGATCAATGGGCTGATTTCGCCACTAGAAAAAACTTGGGATGGTATAATTTGGTAAAAAGCCAGTAATCCTCTCATTCGCATGAGCAGGCTTGGAAATAGCTGTTGTTTGAACTTAAGAAGAATTCTGGAATAATTATCGCGTTGTGGAAGATATTTGTACGCTGCCAAATCTATTGCCTCCTTGTCACTCTGAGTAAGCTATGACAGAGAGGTCACTATCCGTCTTTTTGAAGTCCATCTACCCACATTTGTCTCAGAATTATATATGTTCAATATGATCTGCTCCTTTAACAATTGCCTGTTTCCCCCCGCACACCGGTACCGTAGGATTTCAGCCCTGACCAGCTCACCACCATTTTTTCTTCTGCGATTACAGCCAATATGCTGTCTACTTACTCCTTCCCTCGTTTGCCCCATTGATGGTATCTGACCAGGTCATTCTGTTTGGCAACCAGTCGAAATTACCTGCGGCTTTTCCGTCTGTACCTCAGCAATAAGATTGATCACAGTGTCCAACTTTAAACGCACCTCTGCAAACTGGTCAAAAATGGCCAGGACTGTCTGAGAAGTGAGCATGCTATGCCGGCTAATAAAATCCTTTATACTATCACTTAGCTGGTTTTTAGGTCCTAAAGCTGATCCACTATGGTTGTCAAACTCCAACTCTAGTCCCTTATCCTGACATGGAGCTGACTCACTTACAATTGCTGCATCATTTGTCAACCGATTACACGGCGGGATTAGCGAGCCTCTTAACTGGCTCTCTTCGGCCTGCACCTGCAGATCCCATTCCAGGGAGGAATTCCAAAACAATGCCAAAACCTCGCAGCTGTCCAGCAGGGGGAGGGGGGAGGATGCACGACTTACTGTTGATGGTATAGGCTGACAGAATCTGTCAATTTTTCGTTGTTTCTGTGAGTTTGTTCTACCTTCCTTACTATTAGGTGAGTACTGTGCCGTCTTTCTTTTCTTCCCCTTGGGAGAGGCCATTTATATCAATCTTGTTGTCACAAAGCTTTCACTTGAACTTTCAGCAGCCTTTGGCTGCGAGTAGTCCAATAAGCCAGGTTAGCCTAACAGTCACCAGGGCCAGCAGTCCAGTAAGCCAGGTTAGCACAACAGTCAACAGGGCCAGCAGTCCAGTAAGCTAGGTTAGCCAAACAGGAACAGGGCAAGCAGTCCAGTAAACCAGGTTAGCCAAACAGGAACAGGGCAAGGAGCTTAGTGAAGCAGGCAAACAGGGCAAAGTCCACACGACAGAGTACAGAAATCTCCAGGCATCAGCTGAGTCGACTGGTGGATAAAAATGCCAAATACAGTCTGAACATCTGACTGACTATGCAATGAATCATAATAAAATCAACCACCAGGTACTAATTTCTACAATATTTGGAATTTTACCAATTGCAGTGATCAAACTTTAAGCCAAAGATATTCAAAAGGAGCTTTAAGAAACACTTGGCTTGAAAGAAGATATTTAAAAAGCACCACTGAAATACTATGGTGTCTAGTAAACAGTCACCACACTTCATCTGGAAAAATGTCTTCTTTGCAATTGAATATTTTTATGGATGGCAATTCCTTTGGGACAAGACCCCCAGAAAATTAGCTTGGCTTTTAGGTGTGAAAGTAAATCAGAGGAAAACAGTCTAATATTAAATATGTTATTCATGATCAAAGAAAGATAGAGACAGTGAAGTCTGTCCAGTTAGAAGAGGTTCAAAAATATGAATGTTTATTTAAATGTAAATAGGACTCGCTTTTGATATACAACTGTCCTTGGAATTCTTTTGCAGGGACTTCTTAGTTCTTCTATAGAAAGTTTCTACAGAAAGTATGAGAAATTCTGTGCCTGTTTAATTGATTTCAAGCCAACCTTCATAGGAGCAGCCTGAGAGTGAGCAGAACGTATTTCTTTTGCCATGCGAAGCTCAGCATTAAACCACACTTTCCCCACATTTCTAGCATTCAACTTGACACATTCAGACATTGAGGACTCCAATTCCCATCAGTCCCAACCAACCTAGTCCAATGACAGGGAATGTTGTGGTCCAAAGGACATGGAGAACCCCAGGTCGTTTACCTTTGATCTAATGGGTATTTCACTTTATTTCACTCTATAGTAAACAGACTTTTCATATCATTATTAAAACTATTCCCCTTTCCTCTTCTTTCCCTTTTCATTTCCTGATTTGATTTGAAACAGGAACTAGAAGGAAAGCCAGGGTGTTTTAACCTTTGGTATGGTCTGTAGTCTCAATCCAAATTAGTTTCTGTATGTGTGGAACTGACATTTTCTTAAATGTCAACATATACTGGAATATTTGAAAGTCCAATTTATTCAGAACAGCAAGGAGAAAAAATGAATGCACTTTTCATTAAACATTACGTCTCAATTATACTGAACTTAGTTCTAGAATAAAAAGGAATAGAGGTACATGTGAGATGGAAAATATATACAGCATCCTGTTAGATTTTTAAATGTTTTGAATTTAATTTTAAAAACTGCTACTTCCCAAAGCAATGAAGAAGCAGTTTGCATTCCCAATATGGCTTCAAGTGAAGACATTTGTCAATATATTTATTTATATCTTTATGCCAAATCTCAGATCATTGAAGGAATCAGTCACCAAGATGAAACTCCTAAATCAACATTCCAGCCTCCAGAACCTGATCTTTTACCTCGAGCTGCCAATATACTAGAAAACGTAAAGAAGGCTCTTTGGCTATCTACATACAAGCGAGACTACACAGGTATATATTTTTATCAAACTAAAGTATTAAACTAAAGTATTAAAATTCAAGTTAGCAGATAAATCACAAACACTTTCAGATAATCATCTGGTTTTTTGTATCTTCCAAAAAGAATACAGAGGATAAAAAAAATGTATTCAAGTGAAAATTATTTGTTTAAAAAGAATAAAAATTATAAAATAAAATTTAGGTCTTTTTTTTTAGGTAGAGGGCGTATGAACCCATTGCAGCTGGATGACTATAATGCCACATTAATTGGCAGAGCAACAGGAGAACTGGGCAAAAATGTGGATCTTGTAAGTATGCAAAGTGGTATCATGGATCTGGATTTTGTCATAGCAAAAATCACACATTAGCTTTGGAATTCTCTGTGGCCGCTCTTCTTTGCAGGGTAGAAGGATTATTTGAGCAGTCCACCACAAGCACCTAATGGACTGGTTGGATTACAGAGATAACTTAGGGTTGTTTTTGAAGTTCTGTTGCAAGAAGGGCTTAGTCAGTACATAATATGAGTAGCTAGGACTTTGCATCAATCCTTGTCTGCCTATTGTACTTTTTCCTGAATCAGGAGGTCCTACCTCTAATTAGCCATGCTTAGTTACTACTTGGTTGCTCGGTTGAAATATGCTCTATATGGAGCTATCCTCGAATAGCATTCAACATCACTTCTTTGCCATTAAAGAACTAACTCCCAACAGATTTTCATGTGCAATTCAAGATAGTGTCATCTTGAACTGCATGTAGAAATCTATTGAGAGCATATCATGGTTGACATCAATAATCATTTGCATTTCCAGACCACCTCTTTTGCCATGGTTCATGGCAAAATGAACATGCTCTGGGTCCTTCTGTTAAACACTCTCATCTAGTGGGGACTCAAAAGGCCTATCTTCTTTATTGCTGCATTTGCAATGTGGAACAGCATCACCCAGGTTTCGATGACTGTGACCCTATTAATCTTCCGGAAGTCCTTGAAGACCTGATTTGCCCCTCAAGCACTGGTGCCAGGATGCTAGTTCAGCCTTATTGCAGTGAACTATAACTTATTACAACTCTCAGTTGCATCGTATTATTGATTTATTTTATATCGTGTTACTTTATGTTTTCTGTATTGCTAAACACCAAGAATCACTAGACCAAGATGGTAGCTCATATGAAATAAATATATAGGTCTATTTGGTTCCAAAAAATCATATTCAGATATGCATTATTGTACATATAAGTCCTGGGAATTAGTTCTATTCCATCTGTTCCTCAGAAAGAATCCCTTCATTCGACAATGTCTCAAGTAAGGCCCTTGGAAGGACGCATTGCCCGTGTCCTTCAAGGCAGGATCTCACATCATCAACATCAGCATGCTACAGAGAACTACGAGTCACCACTTCATTCGAGAGACCATTGTAACATAAACTGGCATTCAGAGGGAGTGCAGAATAGGGGGAAAGGATCCTTGAGTCCCCTTCAGCAGGATACACAAAACAAAGCTAGTCAAAGGGACAATTACCTGCTCTACAATTGGATTCAGCCTGAAACAGCTTGCCAGGAAGAAAAGAGTCAAGGTAAGAAACTGTTCTCAAATAGATTTCGGAAAATTACGGATACCTGGAAAACAGATCAATTGTACCACAGGCAACTTACAGTGCCACCTGAACCAGAGCCTCTTCTAAAGCCCGCCGAATCCATTTACTATGAAGATTTGCAACCCTCCCATTTAAACAGATACATTGTGTGGCATAATCCTGCCATTCTTAGTAAGCCAGCCTCAACCTCAACACAACTGAAGTGTGAAAGGTGTGCTAGTAAACCAGACTCTGAATGTGCTTCTAATTTCGGAGAGATTGTAACAAGCTGCAATCCATCCTCAGACTGGATGCCTAATTGTGGGATGGTTCGACCTCAGACAAAATTACTTGATATCCAGAATTCTTTTACAAAGGGAGAAGCCATCAAGTACTTGAATGATCTTACAAGGCAGGGACTAAGAGACCTGAGGGATCATGACAGGTATGGCAGAAAGCATAAATTCCAGGGCATTCATGCTTTCTTTTTGTAATAACTCATCTTCTCAAACAGCAGAACTTATAAACACCTCAGCCACAGACTCCACTACTGAATTGGTCTTTTTATTTTTTATTTTTTTGTATTTTTCTCTATTAGTTTAATTATTTATTAATATGGAATTGTTTCAGTATCTTCTAATATAGGGATGGTTTAGAATACACTGGCAGGCCTCTGTGATGTGCAGTAGTCTGCCAAAATTGCATATTCCCAAGACTTTATAAACTACAAGTAAAGAAATTGCTGTGCTTAACTGTTTGTGTCTTTCACCCTCAGTGTTCCTATTCTGTAAAATAGGAATATCACTTAGCTGCCTTTAATCATGCTATCCACTTTTCAAATATTGCATCAGAATCAGTGTTCTATAATAGTAAAAGGTAGATAATCCAGACACATGTATTGTTCCAACACGCATGTGAAATGAACCCTCCCTGATCACATGACACACTAGTCAAGACTTGCAGTTGTGAGCATTTAAACTATCTCTGCCCTAGTAGCATTGTCACCAGGTAGCAAGCTTAATTTGACATGCCATATTCATGAATAGGAAATTGCCAGTTCAAAGTAACTGAAGCTGCTTCAAATATACACTGTATGTTTTCTCTCTTTGGAAACAAATTTTCCACTTTCTGCATTCAGTCATATCAATTTGCTGGTTAGCATAAAGAATCTTAGCTACAGAACTGATAGCACTCCAGTATTAGAAAGTTTTAAAACTATTGACTATCCACCTTATGCTAGGAAAGCTGCAGAACTAATATTTTGAAATTATTCATAAGCTGCTAATGAACTTGACTGTATCTGCCAAACTCCATATGTGGCAGAGGATTGCAATATGGAAATGCTGTATTGTCCAAAGAGCTGATAGGCATCAGATTGGAGAATCTGTGTTTTAGATGAAATCCCGAAAAGGTACATACTTTTACTCCCACAGCAGACTGTGGGTAATCTAAAACTCCTTTCCTCATTTAACCAAAAACATTTTTTTTCTGCTGAGTATTCTAATGTGGATTTTTTGTGATTTTCTTTTCTCATGAGACTGATCAAAATAAGAAAACTTATTCCCTCCATACCAGTGGTGGTATTCAGCCGGTTTGCACTGCTTCGGACGAACCGGTAGCAAGGATTTGGCATGGGTCGTCGAGCCAGTAGTAACTTCTGGCTGGCCACACCCCCGCCCCGGTCACCATCGCTGCTTGCCTGATGCTTTCGTTCACCCTGCCCTGACTCACACCTGCCAGTCTCCTTAAAGTATTTCTTTTTTTTTCCCCTCCTGACAATCAGCTGCTCCTATGATAAGCTGTCCCAGAATACACTCACTTACTTACTGCTTCACCCAGGAGACTTCCCTGAGGCCCAGGAAGGCAAAAAATAGAGGGAGAGGGGAGATACCCCCACCCTCCATTTTCAAACCCCAACTCCTAGGCTTCCTGAGGCAGAAGGTCCCAAAATGAAGCGTGGGAGGCCTCCAGGCTCCATTTTTTTCCTTCCTGAGCTCCAAGGAAGCCTTCTGAACAAGCCACCTAGGAGGCTTCTGCCTGGGCCCAGAGGTGGTATTTTGCGTTCTCCAAACTACTCAAATTTCCACTTTTCTCCAGAACTAGTCAGAACCTGCTGAATACCACCTCTGATCATCTAGATGAAAATAAATTTTCTAGTGGTATGAGTTTGAATCTGTATACTTATTAGTTGTCTGGAAGGGAAAAATCCACTAGGTTGTAAAATGGAATTGCAAAGATTGTGAAACAGCACATTTGACACACCAGAAATAAACCTGCCAAGTAGCACAAAGATCAAGTCATTTTCAGAATTTCATGGATCTAGAGAATGGCTTTTTCTTGCTCAAGTATGAAAGTTTTCCAGAAAGAATTGCACAGCATAAGACATGCCTGGCCCCGTTTTTGAGCTCAGGATAAAATATACTGAATGAAATGCATTTTAGCTGGTTGACTTTTTTTGCTGATGTCATTGATCCATTGTTACACACACACACACACACACACAATCATAATTTATATTGTATTCATAGCAGAAAAGAGTCTGGAAAAGTAACAAGGTTGATATTATATGGTACAAAGCTATTATGGAATCTAATTGTTCTGCTTCAGATACCACAAAGCCTCTTCCCAGATCATGAAAACTGGTTATGGAGAGGATGTGTAGCGCGCCTGACAATACTGCAGATCCTGGATAAGCATTGCTTATATGCTATGTCCTGGATAGAAAAAAGTGAGCTTCCAATAATCTCCTTTGGCATCCTTACCACTCTCTGCACAGCCTTCCTGTCAGAAACAGTAATACTTCCAAACCACACAGTAATATAATATGACAGGATGCTTTCAATCATCCCTCTATAGAACGTAGTAATGATAGAAGGAAAATGCAGACGCTGCTGTGACCGCTTCACTACTGAGCAACCAAGTTAACCTGCTCGTCAGCTGCATACCCAGAAACTTGATACTCCCAACCACTTCCACAGTTGATTTGTTAATACACACAGGTGTATGGCTGTGCCTGCTTTTTCTGAAATCAACAATGACCTCTTTTGTTTTTCCTATATTTAAAACCACACTCTTTTTATTACACTATTTCATCAAACTCTCAATCTCCTCTTGGTAATCCATACATGTGTGTATACACATATACAGTATACACACATATGGAAGTGAAGCTCATTCATTGGTTAGAAAATACATTGGTTTCAATAAACATGTTTAAATAAAGTGTTCACAAGACTCTTGGTGGCTCTACAGATAGTTCTCACTTAACATAATTGAGAATGGAATTTCCATCACTAAGTGACAGTCATAAAGAGCGATGTCATATGACTTATAGTGCTAAACAACAGAAATTCCACTACTCCCTGTTGCCATTATTAAATGAATCACTGCAGGTCATTAAGTGAGGATACCATAAGAAGATTGCAAATGACGATCAAATGAAGGCAGGTTGCTGTGAAATCATAATTGTGAACCCAGCACCACATATCTGGACTGCAACATGACTACATGAATGCTGCAACGGATATAAAGTTTGGTTGTTACTGTACTCATTCAGCATCATTCTAAGTTTGAACAATTGTTGAAGAAGTGATCATTTAACCATCTGTGTCAGTCACATTAAATTGACATGATGTCATATGACTTTAGTGCTAAACACTGAAATTCCACTACTCCCTGTTGCCATTATTAAATGAATCACTGCAGTCATTAAGTGAGGATACCATAAGAAGACAAATGACGATCAAATGAAGGCAGGTTGCTGTGAAATCATAATTGTGAACCCAGCATACTGCAACATGACTACATGAATGCTGCAACGGATATAAAGTTTGGTTGTTACTGTACTCATTCAGCATCATTCTAAGTTTGAACAATTGTTGAAGAAGTGATCATTAAATAACCTGTATGCTGTTTGTCGTGTCACACATTGACTGTGATGGTGACATGCTGGTTAGGACTTGTCCACTCTTATTGGCTACTGTAGATGTATCCAGTCCCTTCAAGTCATTGCAAACTTTCCCAGTGCCTGTTTTCACTTGGGCAGGACTGATAATCTCTGGTGTGTGGATGTGAATATGGACTCTCCAGATACTCTCCAGATGTAACAGAAGAGACAGAAAGTCTGCTCTGAATCAAGCTCAACAGTAGACTCCCGGTATATAACAACCTCCATACTGTTTTCTTGGTTGTCACTGCTTCCTACCAGGATGATTTCCTGTCTGCTTTGCTGTGCACCGTTGGTGGTCTCCTGTCCAAATACGACTATATTCAATTTTGCTTAGCTTTACAAGACACCCAAGGTTTTCTGATGGCTGTTACCAATTTGGACAGAATTAAATAAAACACTATCCACAATCTAATGTTACAAACCAGATATATCTTTCCAGTACACCGAACTTAATAACTGACTCTGAATGTGCAAGTTAAGTTTTCCTATCTCAGCAGTTTGATGATTGCATCATTTTCCGGTCGCCCACCCATTGCACTATCAGCCTATTTGCCGCCAAAAGAACAGCAAGTTCCTTGCCTTACGGGCGGAATCCCCGTTTACGTCACTTTTTGCCGGCAAAAGAGCTCATTCACATATGACCCTTAAGAAAAAAAAATCGTGAAAGGCACAGCGGCTTCAGGAAATCTTGACCTTGTTACAACGACCCAATGCGCATGCGCAGTTTCCTCCCTTCCTACGTCCTTGCCCATTGCGCAAAACCAGACCGGCTTATCAGACATACCTCGAAACTCAATCTACTTTGCTAGTTGATGATAGGCACCAAGGTTGTCCAATAGTCTTACTTCTATCTAGCGTCTGATTGGCCGACGTACATTAGACGATCAGGGAGTTTGGTTGCAGAGGCACCGGTTACAAAGACTTGCGTACACGGTGCCCTTGGGTAGAAACTGTGCGGCTGAGACAGGAAGATCGGCGCGAGTACGACACCGCAGATTTCTTGCACGTAGAACCTTCCATCCTAAGATTGCGCGTTGAGCTTTGAAATTGGGGAAAATTGGGAAAAGCCGGAGAACGGCTCTGACCTGCTGATGCGGATTGGTGGGTCAGGGACAGAGGGCTCGCGAGGTCAGAGCTGCAGGCTCGCGGGCGACGCTTGCGCAGATCCTCGAGAGACAGCTCGCGGCTCCACGTGGCTGTGGAATGAAAGCTTCCCCCCCCCCAAAAAAAATGATTGGGGGGGGGGGGTTGTAGTACAATATTCCTGGAAAGTGACCGAGGGAGGAAGCTGGAAGGAGCCAGCAGCATCTGGCCTTATATGGGACGAAGGAAGGATGTCAGGGCGGCGGCTCAACGCGGCTTTAATCTGATTAAAGATTTTAAAAGCGCCGCTTTAACACGTCCCCAATGGGTGCCCTTCGTTCCAGCGAGGCCAACGGTCAGGGAGTCTTTCGGCATCTCTGCCGTCTTTTAACCGTTGCCCCGTATTTGGGACTTGGTTAAAGGAGAGGGAAGCTCGATTCCCTTGGAAATAACATCCATTCATAACGAAGGACGGAGAAAGCAGATTTAACCTTAGTTGCTTCCTGGTGGCAGAAGTCATGGTTTCTGTGTCGATTAGAGGTCATAGTCAGGGTCATTGAATAATTCATTGAATTGAATCGGGAGTTTTGCCAATTGGTGCTATGTAATGACCTCGTTTTTATATCAAATCAATTTAATGTGCTTAATTCTGCCTACTTGCAATAATCAGCTTAATATTTTCCATAATAATGTATGCATTATTGTATATTTGGCACACTTTTGCAGGAAATCCTAAGTGCATGTGCTTACTTGAAAATAATTTTAAGTGAAAGTGCATATTAGTGCAACATAAAATTTTCTAGAAGCACAATTTCATCATTAGAGTTATTGATCATTTAATCTATTCTGATTACATTCTTTTAAGTGTGATGACAGTATGCTGCTAGATTACTATCACATCCAAAGGCTATATTTAGAACTGGGGCCTAGGACCAAGCTGAAAATGGAAATTGACCCTAACCCTAATAATTCAGAATATAGCAAATTCTTTGTAAACTTCATGCCACCTTCATGCAATTGACAATATGAAGTATGAAATGCTTTTAATACATTTATTGTACTAAAGCATATCATCTATTATGAAAGTATACATTTTGGCAGTTCGCTTTTAGTTTTAGCGTTTGCTTCAACATATGTTTCAGAATGCCTTGTATTTTGCAGTTTCTATCCATTTTTGCATACTTCTTTAATGAACCCTACTGATGTGTATGTCTTTTCTTCAGCATTTACAATGGGAGACGTTGAAAAGGGAAGGAAGATCTTTTCTATGAAATGCGGAACCTGCCATACTGTAGAGGCAGGAGGCAAACACAAGACTGGTCCCAATCTGCATGGTCTGTTTGGCCGAAAGACTGGTCAAGCTGTTGGTTACTCCTACACAGAAGCCAACAAAAACAAAGGTAAAATGGAAGTGTTACACTTATCTTACAAAGCAAATGCAATAGTAATGGGAAGGAGACAACATGTTACCAAAGGATTATTGTATGTTTAAAAACATCCACGCAAACAAAATGGATTCTTGCTCCAATGGATAACTGTATTTTAATATATGTTAGATATCAGATTTAATACTCTTTTTAGAATATAATGAATCCTAATTCTTGTCCCTTAAGTGTCCTAGTTCCCATATTTCCTGAGCAACTGAGCAGTCCTCTTTAGTGGCAATTGCATAATCTCATCCTTCTAAATTGCAGATTTAGACTTCTGTTAGTTCAAGATGCAACCCAGATCACTGTGTTTCCTGACTATGCATTAATACTAGGAAGTGAATGACAAAAACCTATTTATTAAGAAAGATAATTTTTAGTGCAGGAGCATCTTTCACTGATATAAGTAGCTGGTGAAATTTTACTAGGAATTTTTTTTTAACAGAATTATAATAAAGTTCCATTGTAAAATTTTAGAACTTTTAGTTTCACTCAGAATAGTAAATAAAGTATTCTAAATTATCCCCATCTTCAAAATGGCATAAAACACAATGAAAAAAAGTTGGGAGAAGAATTTTTTAAAAAGCAAATTCTAACCAGGGTTCTTAAATTATTAGTTCTAATTGGTTGGGTACTGTGAGGCAGTTTATTTTTTCTTTATTGGTTTGGCTTGCTTTGGCACAATGTGAATTATATGTAAACATATTACATCTGCATTGATAGATGGTTCAAAAAAACTAAATATTTCTTCAGAGTTTTAAGTCTGTTTAGACTTCCTTACTGCATTCACTTGAACTAAGTAACAATACTCAGAACATCTGTCAGTCTTCTAAAATAATTCTGAAATAATCTTAAGTTCTTTTCTAAATCTTAAATCTGTTTCTAACTGTAGTGTATTTTGTAAGGAATTAAATTGGTGGGAAACAGGCAGTTCTGTGTTGCTCTCTATTTCTAAGCTACTCTGGTGTTCTGTCTCTCTACAGATTTTAAGGTCAGATATTTGGGTGGTAAAAGGCCAGCAGCCCACCTAATAACTTTCTAAGGATTGAATTAGTTTTAGTTTAAATTATATGGATCTCTTTGTTCCTTTTCTGTTTTCTCCTTTATTTTAATAATTATTATGTATAACTTTTAATATGTCATTCCTGTTTTTCATTAGATTCATATCTGCACAATATGTAATGTGTCCTATTTTCCTCAAAGCAACCTATGAGGAAATTCGACTAAGAGAATGTGATTGGTCAGTGTCTCCCAGCCAGGTTCAAGCTATAGGACATTCAGGGTCTTCTGAGTTTTAGTTCAGCGCCTTAACCACTATATTGAATTGTTTTTATTCAGCTATAAAAAAATTTAAAAATATGGACGCCTTGGAAAAGAATAATACAGAGATTCTGATACACGATATAAACTATTTTGAATTTAATTCTACAATGTTGTTGTAATAATGTTCTCTCATAGGTATAATCTGGGGAGAAGAGACATTGATGGAGTACCTGGAAAATCCGAAGAAGTATATTCCAGGAACTAAGATGGTCTTTACTGGCCTTAAGAGTAAGAAAGAGAGAACAGATCTAATAGCATATCTTAAGGACGCCACTGCTAAATAATGGCTGTGTATTGCCTTATTTATTTTATCAAACAGAAATATTCTCTGTGATGAGATTAGATCTTAAACTTTCTATTTTTACATACATTGTACCTAACACTTAAAAATATTACTCATCAACAAGAGAACTTTGATCATGGATGGTTAAAAATACATATTTGTTGTCATAATTTATAGAATTGTGCAATCAGACTTGAAGGAATATTGTCAGGACAACTACATTGCAACCTGAATCATGTAATTAAAATCCTATCGATGTCTTTGGTTTGGTTTTGATTATTTTTATAAATGTGTTTTATTGTTTTTGAAGAAAAAAAAGGTCTTGAAGGAATGCTTAACTTTGATAATACTTTAAACATATCTGAAGCATTGGTGCCTCTCCACTCTAAAAAGCAAAGTAAAACATTCATGTGTCTTCTGAGGTTTTCTCTGATGACATCTCTGTTAACTAGAAGAGTTCTGCGCATCCTTCTGGCCACAGGGGAGAAGGGGAACAGGGAGATTCAAAACAATGTTTAGTGGTATAAAGATGCAAATCATGTTATCACAGAGTTGCAATGAGGTGACCTCTATGAAACAATGCACCTCACTGTCAAAGCAGAACTGCTTATAAGAGCCCGGCTTATATAGACAAAATGACTCCTCATTTGCAGAAATTAAAAGCAACCACAGAATATTTAGATGCCTCTAAGCAGTGGACCAACTAAACTAGCATATATCATTTTTTGCATTTCAATTATTTTTATGGAAAACTGAACAGAAATGCAGGTTCATTCACATATGCTCATCTTTGGTATCACTTCCCATATTTCATCTCAGATGTCACCCCACCTTAACATCTAGTTTTTCTATAGGAATCTTTTAGGGAGGAAAAAAAACGATAGCTTACCTTTTAGGCATTCGGGCAATAGAATAATAAATAAGAAAGAAAGAAGGCTCTTTTTCTTGGCTAAATGGTTTGTTTTTAGCCATAATATTAATCACCACAATACATTCTGTGTGTATGCATACTTAGAATTTATATATGTGGCCTTACAGGTTTGCACTTACTTAGCTAGGTCAGGAATTAGGGCCTCTAAATATCCTTACTATCCAGTGTGAAGGTAAGTGAACTATTTCACTGGAACTGAGGAAATATAGGAGTGGGGTGGTGAATAAATCCCGCTGTGCAAAAAACTAGATCATCCCATTTGGGATTTTCTTCTAGTATGAGTTTCATCCATTTTTAATTCAGAGACAAAAAGGGACAGCCAACATATGAATTGCGTGACTTGCATCCAGTGCGAATGCTCACTGAAGGGCCACAAGGTGAGCCAAGTGGATTTCATTAAAGGTGCATTTTGTGATTCTTATGACTATGACTTCCTCACACTAAGTGATTCAGATGATTTGCTGTCTTCAGCTGATGTTACCAGAAGTCTGGATAAATGGCAGGTTAGGGAAATCTGGCAATGGAAGATTCATCTTTAAGGCTGGTGACACCACCAAGTTACCATCCAAGTGTGAATGATATATCATCTGCCCAGGATCAAGTGGGTTAATGGGCAAGTAATGTTGCCAAGCAACTATTACCCTAGTCTCCACCTGGGCTTCCACAATCAGTTTTCTCTACTGGAGGTAGTTGTCAGTGTGGGGAATTGTTCCCTTTATCTTTGGTCATAGGACTGGCAAATGCTCAGTTGGGGCGCAAGTGCGTAAGTGTTGCATGATTCAAGTGTCAAATCAAGCCACCAAGATTAATTCTCAGAGCTCAGCTTCTGTTCAGAGTTCAGCCAAGGACAAAGCCAGCTCAGCATGTCTGCCTACACTTTATTCCAAAAATGCAACTACAGATAACTATTTCAGCCATGATTTTTTGCTCCTAGGAACGAAGCATAACTAACAGTCTTGATACATGCACCTTGGTGAGTTGCTGTCTTAGAGGCAAAAAGTTCTATGGGGTAACATTCTGAAAAAATTAGGTGTCGGGAGAAAGTACTCAACTTGAAACTAACCTAGCACCCCTCTCTTTTCAATTTAATCAGAATTAGCACTTGTCTGTTAAGAACACAACTTCTGTTTGCTGAAATAATCCTAGTGCTGGCACCCTTCAAATCAAACTATTCCATTCAATTAGATTTCAATCTAAATAATGCCGTTCATGCCAAATTGCCAATAAACAATGGCTAATGGGTTTCCCATGCATGATGAACTGGTTGGAATTCAGCTTTTTATGTTTTCTGCATCTATTTATCTATTGACCACTAGGGGCAGTAGATGTGGAGATAGTATAGGGATTTCGTTCTTTAATTCATTTTTTTGTCTAAAAGTCTTGCTCTATCTCTGCATAACATGTTTCGTATTAGCTAGGTTTATACTTTCAAGGCTATCACTTTCTTATTCAAAAGACACTTCCCTGTGTAATTCAGGTGACCCATCTAACCAATCTTCTCCATAATGGAGGATAGTGCATTGCAGCCTCAGCTATAGGCATACTTGAGTAACAGGCTTTACTATCACTGTTACTTCCTAAAATTTAGCTTTATTGTATTTTCTTCACAACTGACAGCCCCATGGTTACAAATCTGTATTTATAATAGTGTTTCTCTCCACTCTTTCTACTGTAGAAAACTCTGCTATCCAACAGGACACATAATCCGCAGTTTAAGAGAACTGCATGAAGTCAGTTCTCAGCCAAGCTTTTGCCACTGCATCAATCTTATTTGCCATATGAGTCACACTCAGCTCTTTGGCATGAAACAGAAGCCACTTATGCCTGTGTTCTACATATGAGAAGTGCTGAGGAATACCAAACACATCCTCATTCTGATCATATCAATATGCAATCCACTTTGACTGGACCAAAAATTTGATGAGAAGTAAATTTATGTTTAGTTGTTATTTATTTATACTGCCTGTATTATTATAAATAAGGCAGCAAACATAGCTAATATTCCTTCTATTTTCCAGTATATAATTCCATTTTGGTGAAATAACAATTCAATCTTGGAGCCATGTACATGAAAAAAATGCACAGCTTAAGTGATATTCTCAATTTTAGTAAAAACTCTTAAGTTCACTTATGCTATTTTTGTTAACGTTGAAAGGGTCTGAATTAGGCACTAAGCCAAAGCATTGAACACACTCTCCAACTGAACTAGCCTGATATTTTGATTGCTGAAATTGTACAAAGCCCAAAAATTTGGAAAGGAACTTGTGAAGCATTCCAACATGCTCTGTTCCCTCTTTGTCAGGTTTCCTGACAGGTAGAGACTAAGGCATATGAAGAACGGTTACAGGAACTGGGCTTGGCTAGTCTAGTGAAGAGAAGGACCAGGGGAGACATAATATCAGTCTTCCAATATTTAAGAAGCTGCCACAGAGAGGAAGGGCTCAAGCTATTTTCTAAAGTGCCTGTAGGCCAGACAAGGAATAATGGATGGAAACTGAACAAGGAGAGATTTAACCTGGAAATAAGGAGAAACTTTCTGACAGTGAGAACAATCAACCATTGGAACAGCTTGCCCTCGGAAGTTGTGGGAGCAACATCACTTGATACCTTCAAGAGGAGATTGGACTGGCAGTTGTCAGAAATGGTGTAGGGTCTCCCGCTTGGTTGGACTAGATGACCTATAAGGTCCCTTCCAACTCTGATTATCTGTTATCCTCAAAATCATATTATTTCAGTCTGGTTGGTTTCTGAAAGTTAATCATTTAATCCAAAAGTGGCCAACATTTAGGAATTGCTGATGAAACACTCCTGTTTTGGGGCTGGAGGACCACAAGGACATTGTTTCTAGTTCAGGAGATTTTTCTGTTGGAAGCTGTCAAACTGATTTTAGAATACAATGGAATGGATGAGGTTCAGCATGGTCTGGGAGGAGAATGAAACATTCTGAATTTATCCAGAAGGTTCCATCCCAAATTAATTAGCTTTCATAACCACATTACTAACCAGTATAGAACATTAGATCTCATGAATTAAAAGAAGAAAGAGAAGTAGAACAACAGATGGAGACAGTGTCCAGGAGGGCTTTGCTCAGTTTCAGATGGTGATGTGCAACTCTCATTGGATAGTGACAAGTGACTTACAACTGTGACTTAATAACATATATATATATACTTAAGATATTGCAATGTGTTTTCCATGGCTTACCCTAGAAAATAACTCAGAAGTTTAAAATTAGTCAAAAATGTAGTCTAGCTACTAATTATTTAGCCCTCTACTTCTAGGGTCATATCTCAGAAAAAATTGTTGAGGATTCTTACCCCATGGAAAGTGAAAGCAATGGGTGCCTCCATGCTGTACAACCTCTTGCCTCGTAAACTAGAGGGAGCTCCCATTCTGTGCTTGTTTCAAAGAGCACCGTGTGCCCGTCACGACCAGGCTTATTGTTGTAATGCTTCTGAGGGAGACTTGAGTGTTTGGAAATTGGGAAATATATAAAGGTAGTCCTTGACTTTCAATCATAATTGAATCCCGAAATTTATGTTGCTAAGCAAGTTGTTAAGTGAGTTTTGGCCCATTTTATCACTTTTCTTGCCACTGTTGTTAAATGAGTCACTGCACTTGTTAAGTAATACAGTTGTAAATGAAGCTGGCTTCCCCATTTACTTGGCTTGTCAGAAGGTTGCAAAAGGTGATCACCTGACCCCAGGACACTGCAACCGTCATAAATTTAAGTCAGTTGCCAAGTGTTTGAGTTTGATCACATGACCATCGAGATTCTGCAATGGTCACAAGTGTGAAAAGTGGTCATAAGTCACTTGTCATTGCTGTTGTAATTTCAAATGATCACTAAACTTAACTATTAAGTTGAAGACAACCTGTATTATGTAAATAAATATTGTTTAATGGAAACATCAAATTGATTCCCACAATTTATAGGGATAATGTTTTTTAAAACTCTTTAAAATGATCAAAATAGGCCCATTTCTATGTCTTACTGCAAAAAGTTTTCAAAACTTATTTTTTTAAAGAAAACATCCATCAATTATGTATTATGATTTTGAAAGAGAGCTTACAAAATGCATACAATACAGATTGCACTTTGGCTCTTTTTCATCCTTTACAGACACATCCCTGCTGACAAGACTGGCATAGCACTGTCTGACAATTTAAAAAAAAAAGAACAAAACTCAATCCTTGATTGCTTTCTATATACCGTGTTTCCCCGAAAATAAGACCTACCCCGAAAGTAAGACCTAGCACTATTTTCTAAACCTGCCCTAATATAAGACCTACCCCGAAAATAAGACCTAGTGCAAATCTCCAGTTCCAGGAAGACTTTTCAGGGAGCAACCGTGCACCCTGAAACACCCCCCCCCTACACACTCACACCCACTATTTGGCACCATAAATATATAAGACCTACCCCGAAAATAAGACCTAGTGTGTTTTTGGGAGCCAAAAAAAACATAAGACAGTGTCTTATTTTCGGGGAAACACGGTATGTAGGACAGTAGGCAGTGTTTTTCATGTTCAAATAATGAAATTACTCAGTAGAGCCAGAAGAGGGAGCAAAGATATTGAAAAGCTCAGTCCTTCAAAGATATAAAGCAGTTCAACTGTATCTATTTTTCCAGTAAGATAAGATATCTGGATAACAAAAAATATCAATACACTGTTCCATTTGGGAATTACATTGTAACAGTGGAAACCTAGTTCCATGTTCCATTTTAGAAGCAAAAATAAAATAAGGAATGTGTATGTGGGTTTATTTCATCCTTGCAAGTAAACAACTAATGATGGGTTTCTGCTGGAAGATCATGCTTGCTGCTTCTCTTGGCTTCTGGCATAGGGCCAGACAAAAGAACAGATTACAATTTGCCATTAAATGCAAATTTGCACTGATTAAAATTCAGTGATTTTAAGCAGCTGTTGTTAAGTATTTTTTTCCAAATGAATTTAATGTCCTTTGTGGTGAGGTTATAACTAATAGATCCCAGAGATATCAAATGAGTCCGATGTGTAGGGAGATTCAAACATCCATCAAAAAGGTATATTTGGCAGAGTTTGTAGAGAGCTTATAGAAATCACCACCAAAATATAATTTTAATTGAAAAATGCATTCAATAAATGATAATATTTGTAGTTCAGGGTTGAAATGAGGGTTCCTTGGTGCTCTCTGAGCTTGGTTGCTTTCTTGCAGATGTTTGATTGCCCAAACAAGATAACATCAAAAATTGCATACAGAAGATTTCTAGCAATAGTTACAAATCAGCTTCAATTTCAGAGTGTGGGTTTCTTAGAAGCATCTGCTTCACCATTAATTGAAAAGGGATAAATACCTCTAATCCCTTATGGCTCTTGTTTGGGAGGGTCATCAACAGTTCAAAACATAAATTCATTAGCTTTAATAGAACTCTATTATCAAGTTACATCTGAATCCTAGGAATTGAGACAAAAATATTTGAATGATAAATATTTTGATTGCAGTCATTTTTTGGCTGGTTTTCACCTCACCCTACTGTATGTTAGTGTAACTATTCATGTGGGGTTTAAACATGCTGAAGCCATAGGAAAAAAAGCATGCATTTCTAAAATCTATTTCCTAAGACAGAAATATTCTTTCTCTTTCTTTCATTAATCCTCCAGTTCTTTGTATACATTATTGGGAATACATCTTCCTTTCTTTAGTACAAACATTCTTGGCTTACTCACGTCCAAAATTTCTGTTGCTAAGTGAGACAATTGTTAAGTGAGTTTTGCCCCTTTTTATGATGTTTCTTGCCACAGTTGTTGATCATTGCAATTGTTAACCTAGTAATATGGTTACATGTATCTGGCTTTTCTATTGACTTTGCTTGTCAGAAAATTGCAAAAGGTGATCAGATAATCCCAGGACTTTGCAACTGTCATAAATATGAACCAGTTGAAAAGCATACACATTTTGATCATCTAGGGGCCATAGGGATGCTGGAATGGTTGTAACTGTGAAAAATGGTCATAAGTCACTTTTTTCAGTGTCTCTGTAACTTTGAATAGTTACTAAACAAATGGTTGTACCAGTGGTAGGATTCAATTTTTTTTCCTACCAGTTCTGTGGGTGTGGCTTGGTGGGCATGGCAGGGGAGGGATACTGTAAAATCTCCAGTCAGAGGTGGTATTTGCCAATTCTCTGAACTACTCAAAATTTACGCTACTGGTTCTCCAGAACTGGTCAGAACCTGCTGAATACCACCTCTGGGTTGTATGTACCTGTACACAACCACATTACCCAAAATAACCCATTTTATTCATTAGGCATTACTCTCAGGAATCAGATAAAAGATTGCATTCTTGGATGTCTGGCACATAAAATAATGGTTTAATGACTCAAGTTTTAAAGGTAATCCACTATACTGTTCACGGGTGATGTTTTCTGTTGGCTTATATATGATTTATGTAATATTAAAAACTTTAGGCTATTTTGGAGTTTTGATAAAGAATGGTACATAAATATTTAAAATTACATAGATCCCATTCAGTCAACCAGGGTTTTACTATTTCTAGGTTAATATACTATTCATAGATCTCAGGATGGGAAAATAACTATTTTGCAATTCTTTAGTATCATTTTTGGTCAAATCTTGGAATTCGCAAGTCTTTCAGTGAATATGTAAAGGTCAGAAAAAAATACAGTTGTGTTCATTATATTTATGATTTAATACAATACATGACACAAAAGTCTACCTAATTTTAAAATATTTCAAAATACTGGTTATTAATCTTTGAAAAACTCTTTTAATTTCAACAGAAACAAAAATATAAATTAAGAATGATGTTTGATTTCTTTGATAATTGAATGACTTTTTTTTTAAAAAAGTAGTGAATCCTGCTAGGGATCTTTTACTTCCAGCTGGCAAAGTGTTATGAATGATAGAGTTATTTTTCTATCCAATTCTGTCAGCATGCTTTTATAAACTGGAGCCCACTGAATACAGAACTTAATTTGGAATATAGACTTGGGGTTATACTGCAGTGCACAGATTTTTTTAACAGATTGGTGTTATTCTGGATTCTAGGTGATATTAGGTTGTTCATGCCCTCTGAATAGTTGTTTAAGCAGCCAATACCATTCATGTAGCTTATCTACAGCCAACAGCTTAGGTATCAGGAAAGCAAGCTTGGGAATAAGCAATATTTTCTCTTTCTGGAATTCTTAGCTTGAGTGACTGCCAGAGTTTGAACTGTAAAGCATATTTTTCAGAACATAAACAAACTTTACTTGGCAGGCTCCTGGGCTATTTGTGCAACAGTATTTTCAGCTCTGGACATTAGTGGCTACAACTTCTTACCGAGATGCAGTATGAAACACCTTTGCAAAAGTAGGTAATCGTGCTCCCAAAACATAGTTCCAGAATGCTGCTAGCCCTGTTGAATACATTGGTAGATAAAAGCAACAATTTTTATTTTAATTAATCTTTTGTTTTTTTAATGAGTGCGGCCATGAAAAAGTAGCAGAACTAAAAGGGGAGAAGTAGGTCAGAATACAACTGTTGGTGATGCATCATTGTTTCATTAAAGAAATGAATAAGTAAGAGGAACATGGGGTGATTGATGATTACTAACTGCTACTGGTCAGATAAGCCAGACAATCTTAGGCAATCTCAGTTTTTTAATTCAGTGTTATTGTTTCTATATATAGAGATTTTGAAAGAAAATGGGTTTGTAAGCTTTTCCTTAAAAGGAAAACATGAATTGAGGACTAAAACTCTTATTTCTGTTGCGGTCGAAATAATGGCATCTTTCTCATTTTGAGGATTATATTTGAGAAACATTCATGATGTCACAGCGTCTTCTAATATACAATTAGAAATACACAATATTCTATTAAAATTCCCTATGCTCTAATTTTGTTGGAGATAATTAGAAGAATTTTTGCAAAGTATGTTTTCTACTAAAACGTGAATTGAAAAGGTTCCAATATGAAGGTTTTCTCAGATGTTATTATGATGTCATTCTTTGCTACTTTAGCAAGTGGGAAATTTTTATTTGCTCTTAAGGATCTTACAAGATGCTTTTATCATCAAAGCTCCAGATATGGAAAAGAAATCCATAAAAGCAAGAAAAGCTAAAGGGGATGTTGATGATGATGATAATGATAATGATACTGATGAAAGAAGTAGCAACCATAAATAGAGGAAGCAGTCACTCAAGGAATCCTAAAATATTTTCTGGATCTTCCTTAGAAAGGAACTGTTTACTGCTAACAAAATGTACAAAACCTGAGATTCTAGTTTATTTGCAAGGGCCAGTTTGTCAACAAAGTACAGCCATAGCGGGAAAAAAGAAAGCGGAAAGGAAGAATTTGTAGGCTTCTGATGTAGAAGGGGTAGTGCAAACATCTTTATGCTCCTTGATCTCTCAACAGCCTTCGATATCATCAAACATGGTATTGAGTCAGTTACGGGGTCTGGGGCTGGATGACACAATCTTGCACTGGTTTGGCTCCTTTCTCCAAGACTGAACCCAATCAATGTTGATACAGAGTGAGAGATCCAGCCGACAGTTTTTTTTTTTTAAACAAGTTTTATTCAATTTTTAACAATTCAAATAAGGCTCTTTTCAGTAGACAGCATATTTCCGGGTCATCACTTTTACATGCAAATATGACAATAGTTATATATTCATTTTTAACATTTAACTTCCTATCTTATCCAATTTTTACTTCCGTTCCAATTTTTGCAAAACAAGAGGCCAAACAAATTAATCCTAGCCTCCAATATTAATCTCAATCTATACAACCCCCCATTTCATTTCAAATTATTAAAAATAATTCTTAGACATTAATATTTCTTTTAAAAATAACAATGTGTTTGCCCACTATATAAAAAATAAAGTTTATCAATGTCTATCCTTAAACTATCTTCACCTTATTAACGCTCTTTTATCATTTACATATTTCTTTTATCCGTCAGATTTGCCCTTTCATCACATATTCTTTCCATAGTTCTAAGTCAATACAGGCTTTAACACAAGAGAAAAAATAGGAAAAACATAAGCTTGCCCCCCCCCATTTACTACTTTGAAAGTGTCACCTCAGTGGTTAACATGATAGTAATCACTCCCTTTAAAACAAAAGATAGAATAAAGGGAGAGGAAGAAAAGCTACATAACATTATATATCTTTTCAGTCGGGTTCTGCAACATATTTTCCTCCAATTATAAGATTTATTTGTAATGTCAAAATAATAATAAAAAATAACTAACCTTAGTCACTGACATTAAATCTCATTTTTAAACATCTTCAAAAATCGTTTCAATTAATTCAATTTATTTAATCAACATTCACCTTTCTTTTATAAGTAAAAATAAAAGTATACCTTCATCTAATAAAATTGTCAGTACCATCCCCTCTATTGTTCTATATTCTCCTATTTTCTAAATGTTTTATAATTGCAAATATATTCTTATTACACCTCTTCTCCGTAGATACATTAGCCATTATCCTATGAAAATGAATTTCTTTCTTCATTTTATAATTCCCATATTTTCTATCTTCTTCTTGTTTCTTGTTCCCTCTCCTCCCCTTTGTCCTGCTATATCCTTCTCCATCCGATTGTATCCCTCTCTCTTTTACCCTTCTGCTCCCTTTTCTTCTGGGCCTTTCTACCTTGCCTAGTTTCATAGATATTCCCCTTTTTAATTACTTTCTTAGTTTCATTTTTAACCACCCTTCTTTCCTTTTCTTTGTGGTATTCCTTGTATTAATTGTCTCTTTAAAATGGCTTTCTGGCTTCCTTTCCAGGATTCCTTCTTCTTGTTCTTTGTTTGCCATTTCCATGTCTTCTAAAGCAAGCCAAATTAATTCAGTCACTTCCTGTAGCAATTCTCTCATACTTTTAAATTCCATTTTTAGTTCATAGAAGAGCCACAAAAGTTTTTATTTTCCTTGTTTCTTCTTCTTAAAATTTTCTAAGATCATAACCTGAGCCCAGAATCTATATCAGTATCACCAATTAGTCCAGCAGTCTGTCTTTTGTTCTAGTCCAAACTTTCACTTTCCTGATTCTTGCTTTTTTGTTTCAGCATTTATTTAAGATTATAACAACTCCGGTTCACAAAGGAATATAATATTTTCCTTCTTTAAATTCCAATTTTCATCCACAAAGTGGCACTTTCTATCACACAAATTCTTCACCCTTTCCTTCTATTTTAGTATTCAGGGTCTTTCGAGCCTCAAATTCTTCTTTTTTAAAAAAAGTCCTAAATCCAGCTTTAATCTATGACCACTTAATGCCAAGATTTTTTTCCCTTAAATTCTTGCTCCGGCTTCTTCCTTTCCCGCTTTGAAGCCCCTTATAGCTGTCAAAGGTATTTTACTTATTATTTTTTTCTTCACCTTGTAATTGCGCCGCTTCCTTTTCTTTTTTAAAAAACTCGTTTTTATCTTAATCTCAGGGTACCTTTATTGATTTTTTCATCCAATACTCCCGATTCTTCTGCTGTCAACTTCTTTCTTTCCTCCTGCACCGATCTTAATCCAGCTGAGTCCTTCTCTTCGAGGTGGCCATGTTGACCACCGCTTCTTGTCATCTTCGAGGGAAAAACCAGGCTCAGGGGGAGATGCGGCTCCCCTCAATCTGGCTGGCAACTTCCCCTTACTCCGCTGCCCCTTTGAGGCAGCTTCATCCCCAAACCACAAGGATCAGGGCTCTCCGACGAAAGAGCATGGGCTGTGGTCGCGGACAATCGCAAACCACCGCCCGTCGGCGAGAAGGCTCAACCCGGACCCACACAGTTGCTTTTCTATGGTGTGCCACAGGGCTTCTCTCTCTCTCCACTCCTTTTTAACATGTATATGAAGCTGTTGGGTGAAACCATGGGTTGAATATCATTAATATACGGATAATTCTCACCTTTATATCTCCAGCCCTGGTGACCCAAATGATGCTATCGCTGCCCTCTCATGGTGTCTGGAACCTGTGGGAGTCTGGGTGTATGACAACAGGTTTTGGCAAGACCAAATGGTGGTGGAATTGTATGAATTCAGTTTGACAGGCTGTAGGTACACAGAGCTTCAAGATTCAGGACTGACATCTTTAGCTCTGGAAGTGGGGCAATACCCCAGACAAACCCAAATTGAAACTTAAGGATTTTCCTGGACTTGCAACTCCTGCTCAAAGAGCAGGTGGCAATTGTGACTGTAAGAACCTTTGAACAACTTCAGGTTGTATGCCAATTGCAGCCTCTTCTGGATAAGGAATTCCTGTGCTCAGTCATTCATGCCCTGCTCATCTCATGCTTGGACTACTACAATGCGGCTACATGAGGATATCCTTGAAGAATATTCAAAGCTTCAACTGATGCCGAGTGTAGTGGTACAGGCATTCTCTGGGGCTCCTAGAGTGCCTCATGTTATACCATTGTTCAGAGAGCTGCACTGGCTACTAGTTTGGTTCCAGGTGCAAAATGTTGATTATTACCTATAAAATCCTGTTTGGCATAGCTCCAGGTTACTTGAAGCATCTCACCCCTATGGGACTGTCACTGCGTTTTTTTGGTTTGTCTGTTCAAGCTTCTAAGCTCATATTATAGCAAGGAGGTGTCTGCTAGCCAGCACTGTGTTATCTTGTCTCCATAGTAATAAGATAAGAAAGTCTTGTGATGTTTTGATCCACTGCGCATGTGTACAAAGTTTAAACTTCACTTCCTGTAACTTCCTGTATTTTTCCCTTTGTTTCTTTTTCTATATGACTTGGTGGAGATTAGGTTGCAAACATGTAGCTCCGTGTAGGTTTCTTTATTTTATAAATAAAAATGTTTTTAGATTACTTTCCAAGTCTAATTTTTATCATCATTGACAGCAAAGAAGAACACGGTCTATCACCTCTAATTAGCAGGAATGTTTTGGAAGAATTTTTACTCCCTGGCAAAAGGTTTTTCCAAGCCTTTGAAAATGGTACCAGAGAAAGGCTTGACAGGGACAGTCCCCCTGCACCTGTGCTTGCAAAGAAGTGATAGTGTGAATCTCATCACTCAAGGAATTCTGACTGGCAAGTCCAGTAGAAGAGCCCTCTCTGCTGTGGCCCTGGTCCTTTGGAACATCTTGTCCCCTGAGGTGAGACTTCTGACTTTCTGTAAGAGCCTGAAGATCTGGCTCTGTCAGTCGGCTTTGGGTTCTGATGCGGGAATTTTACACTGGAGGTGGTTGATCAATTAATAGCAGTTCCTGTGCTCCCAACCCTTCGTACATTCTGCTCCCTTCCTCCCCATCTTCAGTTATAACTTGCACTGTTATAATTTTAATGTAATTTTATATATTTATGATTTCATTTTAATATTGTAACAAGTCTCTATGTGACAAAAATTCTAATTAATAAAAAAATAAAATAGAGGAGGATTATCAGCAAGAACTAATGTCCTTTCGAAATCTGAGACAATCAAACCTTGGAGTACTCAGAGGACTCCCAGAGCAAGGGTTAGAAGCATATGACTGTCCAAAAATTACTGCACTTTAATTCCCATTAACCCTCATTAGTGACTAGTTAGAATTCAGCAATATCTTTGGAATCAGACATTGCCTACTCCTGAAGTGTCTAAGAATACCTTTCTCCTGCATAGGTGTCTCCCAGGTAGTTGTAAGCTTCCCTTTATATTACAGCATCATGAATATCATTCTCAAGGCACAATGAAGCAAAAACCAAATGTAGGCCACAACAGAAGGGTTAGGTCCAAAACAAAAGACAGAACAATCTTCAAGGCAACAGGCATGAATGAGTCAAAGCTGGGAGATGTAAGTCAAAGCTAACAATTATTCCTGGCAAAGACTAACTAAATGGCTTCTCCTTAAGTTACTCCCCTCCAGGTGTTCCTTGTGTGGAGGAGGGGTGACTTCCTCCCAAATAGCCTTGCGGTTCTTCTCTGGGCTTGCCTATGCTCCATTCTCCTTACCTTTGGATCAAATTGAGTAGACAGCTGTTTCTCACCAGAGGAGATCAGCTGCCTATCAGCACCACAGCTGGTCAGCAACCAATCTCCCCTGTCCCCTGTGCAGACAGGCAGCTCTCCATCTGGTCGACCACCTCCCTAATGCCTGAAGGTCCCAGGAGAGCATCATCATCAGCCCCTGGTGCGCCTTCCCTGTCGGACGGTCCCAATTCCAACTCCTCCTCCTCAGATCTGGGCTCTGATGGTGTCATGACACTGTCTAATCGTAACCCTAAATGTTTATCCATCCTTGAAAAGAAATGAATGCTTTCCATCAGTGCACTTGCTTTTTATTTTTCTGTTGGTATTGCCCTTTACAACAATAAAAAATGACAGAAATAATTTTAATAAATAAAAATAACAATGTAATCATAAATCAGTCAAAAGAAACAAAGCTACAAATCACATAACATTTTATAGCAAATATTAGCTTCATGTAAAGCATATGGGTCTTAGCCTGAGTCAAGTTGCCAATAAAATGGATGCTAATTATCTTTCTAAAGAAAGAGCATTTCAGTCTTAGCTCCTATCTTGCAGAATCTAAATATTCTTTCTCTAATGACAAATGACTTAAGCTTTTCTTTCTAAAATCTAAAAATGTGGACTAGTTGATGTCAGGTTGTTCTTTTAAATGATGAGAATGGCATGTGACAAGAGTATTGTGAGATCTCACCCATATGAATTCCCTCAGTCATTCTTTTGTGTATTTCCAAGCTGAACCATTACTAATGTTTGGTGGACTGGAGTGTGCCCTCTCAGACTTGTGCCACTGAATTAGGGCAGACCAATCTATCCCTTAGAATGTATTTTATTATATGGAATATTATTCTGTTCAGAACAAAACTCGTCTGCTCCGTCTATGCCCTATGCCACAATGAAACAAATGTAGGATCTGTTTATTTTTCTTATTCGAGTCTCTTCCATATGCTCATGCTTAGCCCACCAGAGGTGAACCTTTTTCATTCTGTTACTCATTTACAGTTGAAATAGATTGGCTTCTTCCAAATGCAATATTTAAAGGAAATCAGATAAATATTTGTTTAATTATCTCTGCATTGTTTTAACATTTTTTATGTTGCCTTGAAGGTTGAGAGGCAGAAAACTAAATATTTTGAATTTGTTCTTTAAAGTCTTTGTGAAGGATTTTTTTTTGCTTTTACCAGTAGATAATTTATGGCCAATTGTTTTGTAGATAACACTTGAATTAATTTTGATATGTTCCTAGGACAAAGTAGCAACTGCCATCCAACAAAGAATTAAGGAAAAGTTAAATATTTTAAGTGGCTTTAAGTACTTAAATTCTGATCTGGATGGTGACACAAAAATATACAATAATCTGGCCACTCAGGGTGCTGTATTGACAAGTGGTTTAATGTAGTATTTCTCAATCTTGGTGGCTTTAAGAAGGATGGACTTACTCCTAGAATTTGCTACTTGAGGAATTCTGGGAGTTGAAGTCCACGCATCTTAAAGCCACCACGGCTGAGAAACAAAAATAGGTTGACCTGCTGAGCAGCAGGAAGAGGATCCAGCTGGCTATTTTGAAATGGACAAAAGGAAAAGAAACTGTTGACCAATTTGTGTAGCAAAAAGTGTTAAAAGCATTGGCCCCCCGGAGGGATGTAATTTGGGTTATATTTCAAAAAAGCAAAATACATTGCTATCCATGCTGGGGGGAAATCATCATTTTTAGATGCCAAACAACTCATATAATTTTATATCTAGAGTATGCAGTATTACATGCAATATGCCTTGATGTAACTATACATTTATAGCCATTGCTTTGAGATAACCTTAAAAATAACTATGTTCTTCTTTTTGAAAGATCTGAACAACATTTAACTAATAATATTAGTTCAAAATCCGAATTGTTAAAATGCTACAGATTAGGAAAGTACCAGTAGTTGTACTGCATGAGTCACTTGATTACTTACCTTTGCTGCACTGTCTGGAGGCCCAATTATCCAGGAGATCCTTCCTTTCAAAGACATTTGAAAAATAACTTGGACTAGAGTGATGCTTAATGCATTCTACTCCTGTGCCAGGGCTTTTTTTCCCAGCAATAATGGCTTTTACAATTATACACACACTCCTACCATTCTCCTAAGGCCATTTCTGGCATTGAGTTTAATCTAAAATTTAAACATCATGTAGGAGCAGGAAGATATAGATTCCATTCTTCCATTGTAAGAATAGTGGTTGCTGCAAGATCAAATTTGAAATGCATTAGCAAGCCATTAGATCATTTTAAGGCATTAAAAAGTTGGTGTTTATGGAAAGAAAAAGAACTAGATTGGCAAATGTGAATGAGTTTTCAATTATTTAGAAATTATGGCAAAAACAAGAGGACAAAATCAATGGTCCCTTTTCGTCTTTTTCTCATTAAGACTATTTAGAGAATAGATATAATTTATTTGTTGAGGGTTGTTTACAATTAGCAACATAAATGAGAATATTACACTGCTAAGGATTTTTAACTTTAAAAACAACATGGAATGAAATGATAAAGACAGTAAGTAGAAAGTTATAGGTTACATTCAAATAAACACAAGGTAAAATTCATTTAGGTTCACTGAAATCAAGCTAATTAAGCAGCCTTCTCTACCTTGATCCCTTCCTTCCTACCTACCTTCCTACCTACCTACCTACCTACCTACCCCATTCTCTTTCCTATGCTTAGGACAAAAATTATGGCTGGCCTTGATTTGAATTTCTCTCCATCCAAAAGTAGTGTGAACTTTCTTTAAGAGCTGCTAATCACTTTGGAAATTAGTTACCATGGTATCTTTCCATAAGGCCTATAGGATTTTGTTTGTGGAAAGCAAACAGTTTTTGACCAGTGCTGCAAAATCAATGTGGAACATGACTTTTTTTTCCTCTTATGTGTCATGTGAATCATGTGTCATCTTCTATTTATAAATAGCTTACTTTTTGAAGGGATGAGTTTGAGCCAGTCTTGACTCTACTGCCTGCCTGAACCAGCTCTTGTATTATTCTTGGCAAAATTTTGGAAGTGATTTGCCATTGGCCCAAAGTCATCCATGTGGCGTTATACCTTAGGCAGTATTAGAACTCACATTCTCCTGGTTTTGTAGTCTGATGCCTTAATGACTATATGATATATGATACCTATGGCTCAAGGTTGACTCAGCCTTCCATCCTCTCGGGGTAGGTAAATTGAGGACCCAAGATTGTTGGGGGCAATAAGCTGACTTTGTAAAAATGCCGCTTAGTAATAAGCAGGCATATACAATGGAATGAAGGCTATTGCTGAGCACACTGGGTTGTATCCCAAAAATTGTAAGCCGCCCTGAGTCTTCGGAGAAGGGCGGCATATAAATGTAATTAAAATAAATAAATAAATAAATATTGTCTTTCTATAGTTTACTTATTCAGGTATTTATTGACATTTTCTGCAATAAATTAAAAGTGTAAAAGTAAAAATTTACTAATATTGTGATGTGAATTTTTCTTATGAGTGCTGATGAGGAATTCATCACACAGCTTAGTCTAAATTTGTTCCTTATCAGCACTCATAAGAAAAATGCTGATCTCATTTTTAAAGAAAAAGCTGACATAGGAGAATAGAATGGTGAAATTGTTTAACAGACTTGTTATGAGACTCTTATATATAACATATAAGTTTTTATGAGTTTATTGTGACTAAAAGTGAACTTGAAATTCTCAGTTAGGCCAGCACCTTCACCATTATACTACTCAATATTTGGGCAATACAAGAGTCTTAAAATTCATCTTGTAAAGTAGCACCCATGGAAATTAGAGTAAATTTAAGTGGAAACACCACGTCCCACTTTATGTACTTGAATGTTGGAATAAGATGCCTGCTTTCCCCATTTACATCTCCCTGCTCCATCAGGATGGCAGAAGAAGCATGTAAGAGGTCCCTTCTGCCACAACACCTGCCCTTACGTTCCACAGTTTTAATTCAGTTTTAATGGGGGGGGTTATTGTTTTACTGTTATCTGTATTTTGTTTGTTTTTTTGTGAATCTTTTTAATCATATGAGTTACTCAGTCATGTATGTGAAATGTGTGGGTATCCCCAAAGGTGCTTTTTTCAAGAGGCAACTGGACTTTCTGGTTAAATTGACCAGAAAGTCCAGTTGTCTCTTGAAAAAAGCACCTTTGGGACAACCATGACTTGGATGACTCAGAATCTCCATAGACAATGGGTGGGCATATAAATTAAAGTAATAAATAAACAATAGATAAATAACTCTAGGTCTTCTCATACTGGCAAAAAGAGGGAGGTAAGAAATAATAGATTTATGGGAAAGAAAATAATAAATGGATTTGCTTTATTTCAACAAAACTCCAGACAGAAGAATGAATTTCTGAATATCTATTCATAGTATGGTTTACGATCCAATAAAGAGCTTTAATACACTATGGTATTCTGTTTTTAAATAAATCAGATTAAATGGTTCATTTAATAAATCTATCAAATACATTATGTTAAGGTGTACAGGAAAACCATGGTGAAGAACTCTTGTAGTTTTTAGAAGAACTTTGTGATACAAATAGGGTTTTATCTTATCTCATAGTACATGGAGTGATGTTCAGGATGTATCAATGAAATAGTACAGTATCTCTTTCCTTCTGAAATTGCTTAGATGTGATCTCTTTTAGAAATAAATTGAATGTCCCCATGTTCTGTTTTCATTTGTTCCAGATTGTTTTTTATGCAGCAATGTATGCTGAGATCCAAATTCTTTCCTTCAGTAACTTTACCTGAGAAAAAGATAATGAATGTTGTCTACATTCAAATCATTTTATTGTTAGGAAAATTATAATCCCATTTTCTCCAGAATGTTTCTTGCTTTCAAATACTTAGGACAAATAACATCAGATGATATTAAATTATTGATGGATCTCTCTGAGCTTTCTAACACCACAACCCAATATTGTACAGGCATCAAAATTGTATAGCTGTGCCTTTGCCAATGCAAACAAACCAGCCAAGCAGAAAGACAAAGTTTCTGCATTAGATTCTTAAACGAGGTATTGAATTCAATTGGATTTACTTAGGGATTACAAAGAAATCTACCGAAGTATTTATGACAACAGATCAGCAATTCTATGGAAACAGACACACAATATTAAAACTGAATAGATGCAAAATTACATATTAAAAGCATTGAGTTACATAGACTTACTTCTACAATTGTTGAGAAAAGCAATGATGGAATATCTAATTCCACCGTTTTCGTAAATCATGAAATCCAGATTTGTATAAATAGCCACTTTGATCTGGTGGTTAAGGCACTAGGCAAAAAATCAGGAGACTATGATTTCCAGTCCCACTTTAGGCATGAAAGGCAGCTGGGTGACTTTGGACATTCTCTCTCAGCCCCACTCACTCCACAGGTCTGTTGTGGGGAAAAACAGAAAGAAGAAGGAATATTAGATATGTTCCCGGCATTGAGTTACTTACAATATTTAATAAAAGTGAGGCTTTCTTTCTTTTTTAAACCTAAAATCAATTTTGAGAACAAATAAATTTCCAATTCTATAGTATGCAGCATTCAAAGGTCAGAAGTAATAGACAGTTTTTATATTAATAAAGGCCTTGATTTATGTTGGATGTGAGCCAATAAAACCTAGTACAGTACATACTGAAAGATAAATAAGATAGTTATGATGTGGATGCATAATAATATATCTCTTTCTCCCAATTTTTCTTGTTCAATGTAACTAGATGGAAATATTTGTATACGTTATTAATAGTATTAGGCTCCAAAAATAAAATATATATTGTGATTCTTCTAAGAAAACTTCTTTATTATTCCTTATCTCTAGACAGAGATCTTGCCAATGTAAAGTAGACTACCATAGTTATACATAAAATATATACAGGTAGTCCTCAATTTACAACAGTTCATTTAGTGACAGTTTGAAGTTACAGTGGCACTGAAAAAAGTGATTTATGACCTTTTCCACACTTATGACCATTGCAGTGTTCCCAGAGTCACATGATCAAAATTAAGATGGTTGGCAACTGACTCATATTTATGATGGTTGTAGTGTCCTAGGGTCATGCGATCACCTTTTGCAATCTTCTGACAGGCAAGGCCAATGGGGAAACCAGATTCACTTAACAACCGTGTCACTGACTTAATTGCTATGATTCACTTGACAATTAGCAAGAAAGGTCATAAAATAGGGAAACACTGACAATAAATGTTTCACTTAGCAACAGAAATTTTGGCGCTATAGTGGTCATAAGTTGAGCACTACCTATACTCTGGGAACTATTAGGAAGGCACTTTCTTCAACTCTTTCTCTCACACAAGCTATCAACAATGGTAACTTGGTACTCAACTGCTTTGAAACTGGTATTCAATCAAATTTGGTATTCAGTGCATTTTGATGAGAAATTTTGTTCCAGTACTTGTTGTTTGTTTTGTATTCAATGCACAAGCGAGCTTGTCAGTGTTGGTTGCCTCATGACTCACTATTCTTTCCAGCTGAAACAAAGTGTGACGCATTAGTCATGCAGTAGCTTTATGCAAATCCCATTGCATTCTTAGCTTCTTGTAGGTCTTTTTGTCTATTTTTGCACTTTTTTCTCCTCAGTAAAGGTAAAGTTTTTGTTTTAAGTATTTATTAATTTTTAGATTTATTTCTCATATAAAGTAATGATATACAGCCCTATCTTTTTACATATTGCCTTAAAATGTGCATTGTCTTAGTTTGGAAATGCATTAAATTTATTTACACTATTCTTTATGGAAAAAAATTGTTTGATACTCATCACGTTTCCCTGAACCAGTTAATGAGGAGTACCAAGGTATTACTGTAAACTGCATTATCCCTTGCTCCTCTGGAATGCATTCGCTCCCTCCTGGGAATTCAAACAACATTCCATCACAATCATATTCTAATTCAAAATCCTCCATAACATGATTAGAAAAATGTCACATGTATCCCACTGAATTCTCAATGACTCCATGGAAACACAATTTTTTTTTTTCATTGTATATGTGTATGTAGGGGACTTTAAACATTCTGGTCTTTGAGCTTAAAATTGCCATTATGCTGCACAAATAACGACAGACCAACTTTGTAGAACTTTCTTGAAATACACTTGCACTATGGATTATAGCTTATTTCCCTGCCATAATGAGAGGAAGACCCTGCAGATTGTCAGGTATGTCAGAGGCATATAAAGGCATTCATGTCTTTCTCCCCTCCCCCTTCCCCCTGTGGCAATTTCTGTAGCTTTGCTTGTAATGGGAAGAGATGGCCATTTGGAATGGTTATAAATTTAGACCTTTTCCCATCATCGCTGCTAGAGACAAATCCTTCCAGCTGACAAATACTACAATCTGGAGTATCAAAATATTGTAGCTATTTGTTCTCATTCATTACTCTGTTCATTTTCAGTCTAGATAAAAATAAATCTAGGCCCCATCTGCTGTCATGTTTAGCACATGCCAAGTCAACTGTGCAGCTTTTAGCCGTCATCCCAGCTCCAGATAAGACAATCTTATGTGACGACAAAAGCAGCTGCATTCTTCAACATAAAGCAGCCTTCACAGATGCTTTGGGCTGCAACTCAGTTCAGTAGTCCAAAGGTAGCCCATGGGGTCTAGGCTGGGAAGACTATGCGTAGGTTTTAAAAATGTGACCTCGAGGCCTGTTGTCCCTCAGTTTTTCTCCTCTTTCATTTGCTTACTTTCTGCCTGAGCTCCATTATCAGGCTAAAACAAATATTATAACAGGCTATTAACCTTGGTGTTTTGCACTATGGGTATCAAAGCAAAAGTGATCTAATTATCTGAAACTTGAATTAGAATTACAATGGAACCCACAAATTAGAGTTATAAGTAAAATGAACACCACGGATAAGACCATAATAGAGAAAACATCAGTTCCTTTCCTAAATGAAATCACTAAAATGTTTAATGGTATTATAATATTTGGAAGTATGTATAAAAAGCCATTTTATGTAAGCTTTCAGAAATAACTTATCCCAGGCATGTTCATGGAGGAAGGAGGTACTCCCCTGTGTAATTGCAGCCAAATATTTGGAAGAAGCAGATAATCAATGGGCAAATGCAATTTTAAATGCAGTACTAAAAACATGCATAGGACCTAAAATAACCTCTGGAAAGCTAAAAGATGACTGGAGATTGCTTTCCATTTATGGATAAAACTGGGGTAGTGGGAGTGGTGAATTTTATCAACTCTGCAAATCCTAACACAGCCATTTGAGAGGAGTGGTTTGTGTTCCATTTGATAAATTTGCCTGCAAAGAAAGACTAGCAGAAAAAAGTTGTATTTGCAGTATTGCTCTTTATTAATTGATTTGGACCTTGTCATCTGTTTGTTATGGGGAGGGTTGTTTTTTACCTTTTTCTAAATCCACAGCTTTCAGCTTTCTCCCCCTCCCCAAAACAAAGTAAATATAATTTTTTTTAGATTAAAATACTATCTAATTTGAGGAGATAATAACTTTGCTCATGAACCAGGTCAATAAGCCTTACAGTAGTATCTAAGTATGCTGAAATTTTCATTTATTTAGTAAGAAATTGTTTTACTTTTTATATTTTTTAAATTTTATTTTTAAGTTGGAATAGTAGACTTTTTACATTTGCTTAATCCATAAGATTCTTCTAGAACACTTAAAAGAAACTTTTGCTACTATAAAATGGATATGGGGGATTAATTCAAAATGTATTAAAGTGAACTCCTTGAAACTATCTTCTTACAATTTGATATAATCTATTATCCTTAACAGTTGTTTCTCATCCTATCATAAAAATAAGGAGTGTTTTATTTTACATTCCAGTTAATAATAAACAGTGGTGGGATTCAAGTAATTTAACAACCAGTTATTTGCCCTAATGACCAGCTGGGTAGGCGTGGCTTGGTGGTCATGTTACTGGGTGGGTGTGGCCAACTCAAACTCATGTCGAGAGGCGGCTTGCCTTGCCTGGCCTCTCCTTGCCATGCCCAGCCACGCTTCACCCTTCCCCTCCAGCCAGTCCTTGTCACACCCAGCCTTGTCTCTCTTTGACATAAACCACAATTGAGCCCAAAATTTATGTTGCTAAGTGAGAAATTTATTAAGTGAATTTTGCTCCATTTCATGACTTTTCTTGCCACATTTATTGAATAACTGCATTTGCTAAGTTAGTATCATGTTAAGTGATAAGTGAATCTGGCTTCCCCATTGACTTTGCTTGTCAGAAGGTTGGAAAAAGGGATCACATGACGCTGGGAAACTACAACCATCATAAATGTGAGACAGTTGTCAACCATCTGAATTTTTATCAAATGACCGTGGAAATACTGCAACGGTCATAAGTGTGAAAAATAGTCATAAGTCACCTTTTTCAGTGCCATTGTCACTAAATAAACTGTTGTAGGTCAAGGATTTCCTGTACAAAAATACAAAAAGCTTCTTTGCTTGCAAAAAGCTGCCCTAAATACAAATCATTAGATTAAAAATGGGGGAATGCACACTGGAGATCAGTGAGTCACAGCCATCATGGAAACCTAAACCATTCTGTCTGAATACTTTCCTTATCATCAGCAATACCTGCAATCCAGAATTACAAATCAGGCTGGGTGCCAGAGCACCTTGAGGAATTCAAATAGTTAAAATGCAATGATAACTATCAACCATCAACTCTTGCTCATAAAGTGAAACCCTGCCACAAAGAAGAGGGTGTCAAACTATTCTCCAGAGCATCTGAGGGTAGGAGAAGAAGCAACAGGTGGAAACAGAAGTTACAGAAGCAACTTAGAACTTAGGAGAAATTTCCTGACAGTTAGAACAATTAATCAGTGGAACAACTTGTTTCCAGAAGTTGTGGGATTGCCCCTTCCCACCCTTAATTGGGATGGAGGAGGCAAGGAGTGGCTTCAGCCATTTTGCCATTTGGGAGGGGATTTAGCCATGTTGGAAGTATATACCAAAAAGACAGTGCCAGGAACCACTAAAGCAGTGTAAAAAGCTTTAAAAAAACCCTTCCCTTAAAAAAAAAGTCAAGCCCCAGAACAAAAGGGGGGGAACCCTCCAGAGAATCTGCACAGGCTACAGAAAGTCTGGGCATACTGCCAAGAACCATTAACAGGTGTTACAATGTAACAGCTGTGACTTCAGACACAGTTTCTGAAAACAAGCAGTAAAGATAAGCAGGATTAGGCTAGAAACAATGCACAGATGCAGACTAGAATGTCTACCTTCCTGACAGGATTAACCCCTTAAGGTGGGAAAAATAAAAAGCTGCTGGAAGGAGATTTTTTCCAACAGCTGGTTCTCCGAACTACTCAGAAAATTAACAACCAGTTCTCATGAACTGGTGAGAACTGGCTGAATCCCACCACTGATAATAAACCTCTGATTTAACTAAATCTTGAACCTCAAGATGGTTCATGTCAGTTCATATTGCCTTCAAATCCTGAACCTGAATTAGAGAGCCAGTATGGGACTGAAATGGGACTGGAAGTTCCAGATTTAAATGTTCCCTTAACTGTGAAAATTCATTCAGTCCTTCAGACTAGTTTTATTTTCTCAGCTTAACAAATCTCCTGGTATTACTTTTGTGAGGCTAAATAGAAGGAGATCCCAATGTATATTACTTTGAAATATAGATATAAATCTAACAAATTTGTGAAATAGAAGCTTAATTTGTACACTCCTACCTTATGACATATGCCATTGGAGCTAGTCCTCACTTACCAACTGCAATTGGGACCAGAAATTCTATTGATAAGCAGCATAATTGCAAAATGAAATGTCATATGACCACACTTGTCTTATGGTGTCGTTTGTAAACTCTGGTTATAGCCAGTAAGAAAAACACTGTGGGTCATTAAGCGTGATATCATGTTCACCACAACTTGTGACTTCTTATTGGTTTGCCCATTGATTTTGCTTGTTAGAAGCCATCTGTGATGGTCACAAATGGCAATCATATGACTATGGAGCACTGTAACCGTCATTAATACATACCAGTCATCAAGGACCCAAATAACATTTGTATGACTGCAAAGAGGCTGCAATGACCGCAATTTTGAGGGTTGGCCAAAAGTCTCCTTTTTCGGTGCTGTCATAACTTTGAACAGTTGCTAGATGAGTAGTCAGTAAACGAGGACTGCCTGTACTCATTTATCAATGTAATTATACTCTGCAGACAATACTGTTCATCATACTTGTACACTGAATACAGAAGCAGAATCAGAGAACACATTGCAGAGCAGGAGTGCTCTCATTCAAAGTATACATAATCTGATATTCTTTAAAATCTGTGGATTTGAGTTCTGGGAAAGCTCAACATTTGGTTTGCTAGTCTCCTTCATTGTTCCAACAAGAGAAAATAACTTTTCCAATAGTTAGGTAAACATGTTTACTTCAACTACATCAACTTAATTCAACAAAACTTGGTCCTACAAAGATCAGTTCGTTCTCAAATACTCCAAAAGTGGCAACTAATTAATGTTAGCTAATTAGCCCTATATAACTTTTCAAAGCAAACATTGTATACACCAGAATTTTTGTTTTTACTCATATACTTTATTTGATCCACCTCACTTGACAATAATCTTTCAATAATAGTTTCAAGCAGGAATGAGTCAATTTTAATTATTTAATAAAATTAAATAATGAAAATAATAAACCATGAAAATAAATTGCTAGGAAAAGATTGGTTATCAATTTATTCATGCCAAGCAAGTGGGTGGCTTATAGCATTTTTTCAGTAATTAAAGATGTGAAGTGATTTTGGAAATAAATCCATCTTACCAGAAGCATCCAAATGTTATGATGATGGCCTTCTTAAAACAGTATTAAAATCTTATCTAAAATATTGGATTGAAAATAAACTTTGGAATTCATGATGGATTCACATAGAGTTGTTGGTAACACACCCATCACTTATTTTCATTAACACTAACGTCAATCCTTGGTCTTCTGGGGGATTAGATAGAGCAGTGGTAGCTAACCTTTTTGGGCTCCTGTGTCAAAAATTGAGGGCACGCTTGCGTGCATGCTCTTGCTCACATGCCAGCATCCAGAAGGCAATGCACTTGCGCCCCCCACACCCCCTGCACATGCACATGTGATTCCGCCCCCTTACCTGCACTGTGCCTCCCAGCTGATTTTCAGCCGATTTGAGGCCTTTTTCGCCTGCCAGAGGTTGAAATACCGGAAGTGACAAAATGGGCCTATTTTTCAGCCTGCAAAGCCTGCAGAGGCTTCCCTCAAGCCTCTGGCAGGCCGAAAAAGGCCTCAAACTGGCTGAAAACCAGCCAGGAGGCACGTGCATACGCAGTGAGGTACGTTTGCCTGGGGTTCGCGTGCCCGCACAAATGGCTCTGCATGCCACCTGTGGCATGTGTGCTATAGGTTCACCATCATGGAGATAGAGAGTCAAGGGTTTAAAGTAAATGTCTGTCAATGTAGACCACTGATTTCAGGAAAAGATAATGTTGGAGGCTTCTATATAATCTGTAACCTACAATTGTTCAAATAACCCTCTTGTCTAGCTCCTGCTTTAGATTAAGAATTGTAGGTCAATTTAAAAACCATTCAGTTTACCAACTAGTAACAGGAAAATTTTCACTCTAATATATTTGTCTTTGGATTTTTACTAAAAATAAAATTGAAACATTAACTCACAGGGAGGAAAGTGTTATTTTCTTCTGAGCATACTTGAAATGGCCAGGCTTGTGATATATATATATTTTTTTAGGTCCTCTACACTCGTGAAAGTCCAAATCTCCCAGAATGTATTGCTTCTTAGGCTGAGCAAATGGGACATTTCTTTGGGGAAACAAAACAGGGAAACAGGAATTTTGGCCACTTTATATATTTTCAAGAGTTAGATTTCTTTTCTTTTCTTTTCTAGAAAAGATAACATCAATTAATAACTGCCCATATTTTTATCATTGATGGTGACTTATATAACACTTTCTTTTCCTATTTTCTCCACAACCAGAATTATGTGAGGATGAAGCGGGTTAAGAAAGAGGAACTGAATCAGTGGTGGCATTTAATTTTTTTTACTACAGGTTCTGAGGCATGGCTTGGTGGGTGTGGCATGATGTGGTTTGTTGGGCGTGGCAGGGGAAGGATACTGTAAAATCCCCATTCCCTCCCACCCTACTAACCTGATTTCCAGCTCCGTTCTCTTGTGCATTGCAACAAAAGAAGACCCAGCCAATCAGCTGGGACTCCAATCAGCTGGGACTCGGGAACCTGCGAATAGATGGGGGCAGGACCAACCAGAGGTATTTACCGGTTCTCCGAACAACTCAAAATTTCCCCTACCACTTCTCCAGAACCTGTCAGAACTGGCTGAATACCACCTCTGCAACTGATCCAAAATCACATAACTAATTCCTCTGCCTATTTTATTCTTGTTCATATTCACTTCACCATGGATTGACTGGGAACAAAACCTCAAATAATCTTAGCGAGGTCTAGAGGGAAATTATTTTCCAATTCTAGCAGAGCAGAATTTTTGATGAGCAAGGCTTAATCTGTATTAAACTTTAAGCTTCATTTATTTTCATGCTTCGTACTGAAAATAGTGCAGACAGAAATATCACAAATAAGTTATATTAACATGCACACTATTGGGGGGACTGCTAAACTATACAATAAAATTGGGATTTGACATTCTGTGTGTGATGTTTTATGGGTTGGTTCCAAGAATGAGATTTCTTATTTTTCATCTAGTCACAACTAAAGTACTTCCAAGCACTGAGAATATATGAATCTGCACTCATTTATAGGAAGATATGAGGAACACAATTATTCAGCAGGCTTTATTAACTCTCACAGGCAATTCTATTAATTCTGCTTAGTCTCGGCCAGTTGCCATAAAATAGATTGATGGCTATCATGATTTCTATGGTTTACCACATAACCTGTATTTACATAAAATAGCAGCTGTTGCATTTTCAGAAACCATTTTATTCCTGTTAATAATCAACTTGAGTGTTTAGTGCTGAGAAAATTAGAAATAAATGGGCCTACTGGAGAGAAAAAAAGATATTTAGCGTATTCAGTAGAACTCTCAGACTTATATATTACTAAGAATAGTTATTTAAAAATACCAAACAAGAAGAAACATTTAAACCCCTTCCCCATCCTTTCCCCCAAAAAACCAAAATTTAGTCAGAGCATGCTCAGGATCCATGAAATGTTGACCATCAGATAGAAACAAAAATATATAATAAAGTTTTACTTGTGGAGAAATGTTCAGTTTGATTTCTTTATACCTTACAGCTGTCAATTTTCAGTGTTGGATCTTAGAAGAATATAGTAATTTCATTCAAGATAAATAAAAATTATAGCTTAAACCAGAGAAAGGCCGCTTTTCTGCTATTTCTGTGGCTTCATTGGCTTTCTGTTGTTGTTTGTTTATGCAGTTAACAATTTTGATCCCGTCTAACTCCAAATAACTCTAGGCAATTTGCATTTAAAAAAATAAAAAGATAAAAGAAATAATATTTATCGAGAAGACAAACACTTTATTGTACAACAAATAAGATATCTTATAGAGGCTCCCCCACATTTTCCCCAACACCTGGGAGAATAGCCAGGCTTTTAGTAATTTTCCAAATATTGGTGGGGGGGAGTCTGTTCCAAGGGCAGATGCTGTGATAGAGGAAACATTTCCTAGGTCATGGAAGATGATATTGTTTAAGCAAAAGGATCTGAAGCCCCATGTACTCTGCTTGATGTCACGGATGAACAGAGCCTGTTGGAAATATTCAGTCCCTCAAATAACCAGCCTTATTTATTGAAAGGCTTTGTAGGTAGCAACTAGTATTCTGAATTGCATCCAGAAGTTGACTGGTAATAAATGCAACTTGCAGAGGAGTTGTAACACATGAGCAAATTGCAGCATGCCCATAACTGTCCATTTCACTGCAATCTGGACTAGTCACCTTTAATGGCAGCTCCATGTAAAACTCACTGCATTTGTGAGGTGATTAGGGCACAAATAACTGCCTGAAGGGCCTTCTGATCAGGAATGGGTATAATTGGGGCCCTAGATGAATCTGTGCAACATATCTCTTGGCCACCCCACCAGCTGCTCTTCCTTATTTATTTATTTAGTCATATTTATCACTTGTCACAATCAAGTGATTTTAACAACAAAGTTAATAATTACAGTGTACAAATTTACACTGTAAACTTTAAAATTATAAAAGGCCCAGTACTAAAACCAAATAAAGAGATTAGGTGAAGAGCCAGATATTAATCACATTGGAGCCATCTCAATAGGGCCCCTGGGTCCTCAAAACTGAAGATACAACCAAGTCTTGAGGTACTTCTGGTAAGTTAAAAAGAGGAAGCCAGTCTCAATTCAGATAGAAAAATATTCTAGAAAGTGGTGCTACAACTGAAACAACCCACCACCTACTACCCAACAAAGTTTCTTAGACCTGCAGTATCTCCTTTTTGCTGGAGGCGGGGGGAACACAACTAGATGTAATCAGGAAAAATCAAGTTCTTTCCAATAACCTGGTCCCATGCCATGGAGCATCAAATACAGCACCTTGATATAATATATGTTCCTATACATGCACACATCACAGCCAGTACTGCTTCTAGATAATCTTCAAGGGCAGGCCCACATAGATTACATTACAGAAATCCAAGTGGCAGGTGATTAGGACAGAGTGATCATGAGTAGGCTCTCTTGATCCCTTTATTTATGCACAGCTGAAGTACAATACAAAATTGATCAAAGTACTTCCAATCACAACTGCCAACCCCCCCCCCCAAACAGGAATTGTGGGTCTAGGTCAGGATCAGCATTTATTTTTTCCAAGAACTGTTGTGCTGGCCAAATCAAAAGTCGCTTCTTGCCCCCCATTGCCCCCATTCCCACAATCCACTGCATTGCCCCCACTGCATCTTGCTCCCTCCCTCATTTCAGAGAACAAATTTTAAAGGGGAAGGAACCAAAAGAATTTACTGTGGTCTGAGCATGCTCACTGAGCATAGAACCCTGAAAATGAAGAAATAAATTAGAAAATGGAAACAGAATAGAATAGGTTCTGACATGTTTTTATTTTATAAATTTAGTCTTCTCAATTTATTCCAGTACATATATGTTCCGAAAGGAGTAACTTTTGTTTTAATCTAGTATAATCAGTGTTGGCTTTGATTCTTATTATCTATCTTTGCAAATATTGCTTTTTCATAAAATTATCTTTGGATTTAAAAAAGAAGAAGAGTCAAAGACAATGAAATGCTCGAATGAACTATACTTTTAAAGAAAGCCTCATATGCTTCCCACATAATTAAATTTATTACCATTTTGTTTTTTGTTCAGTTTTATTCATTGCCACATTGTTTGTATTTATCTTTCTCCAAAGTACTACACAGTGCTTTTTAAAAATTCAGTTGACATAAAGGTAACCTACAAATTTTTAATGGAGTGGTACATTCTGGGGTTACTTAATTTATTCTGTCATATTATATTAAAATGTATCATTCTTAGCTTTAATGAGTTCCTCCATTTTTTATAGAAAAAACAGTGTGACTGATTGTGTCACAGTGCATATTTAGATCAAATTGTAGATTTTTGGTGCCTGACTCAATTTTTAATAATATTTTCATCAAACACAAGAAATATCTAAGATTTCTTTGAATCTTTTTGATGCTTTATTCCTTCAAAGAGATGATATTTGGAATATAATAATAATGCATAGACTGGATCTGTGATCTTTCTTGTTAATACTCCTCAAGCAATAGAATGTTGTAGTGAAAAAGGAATGATAAAATTACTGAGAGAGGATCATGTCAAAGTTATACAATGAATATAGTTGCAAATGAGACAATGGCAGCAATAATGCGAGACTGTGCAAAAACAGTAGTTGTAAATTAGATATAATATCCCAATAAAACCCTTTAAATCAGTAAAGAAATTTCAGAAGGTATTACAAAAAATAATATTACAAAACATTTCTGCTAGACAAATGATATAGGGGAAAGTACTTAATCAAGAAAGCCTTCCTTTTTCTACTCACAATTCTTCAGAAAAGGGCAGATTTTAGAAAATCATTACAATTTGCAACTTCTTCCATCTAATAAAGGAACTTTTTCTTCCATCCAGTACACTAAAAACGTTGCATATTTTTATTTCTAAAAAGACTGATACAATTTGCCCTCTTAAAAGTAAAAGAATGTATATATTAATCTGGTTTTCTTTCAGCATTTTCCCCTTCTGACTTTACTCTCATATACTCTCTTTGTATATGATGAAATGTTTAAAAATGAGAAAAATATTCTCATTTTTAAAAGAAAATTAAGTGAATATTTTTTCCACCTGTCTCTAGAAAATTCGAAGTGCAATATTGATAGCATAAGGATGAACCTATTTCATTGCTGTTAAAAGCTAATGATCTTGTCAAAAATAGTGGGTGACATTTAATACTTTAATCATGATGGAAAACTTAAAAGATTTGTATCCAGATTTTCAATATTTAAATGACAATTTGACATTCTAATAACAGGCAACGCTTGTCATTTCCCAAATAAAACAATTTAAAATCTCATGCAATTTAATGCATATATCTAATTGAAATGTCTTGATATTTTGTTTATTTTTTTGTATCTTTTACATTATATTTCAAAGATTTGGTGGGATGATCATGGATCACATATGCAATAAAGTACATAATACTTGACTAGGAGAAGAATTCTGACTAAATACTTCGAATGTTTTGGTGAATTTATTTATTTATCTGTGTTTCTTTATCTGCATTTCTGAATGTATTTTTTCTTTTGTCTTTATGACAAAGTTGCAAAGTTTATTAACAAAACATTGTTAATAAAGTCTTATTAATGAACTAGTGATAGCAAGTAAAATGCTCCTGCACTTTAAAATAATTTCTCATTAAATTACAGGAAAGAAAATATGTTCTGGAAATTTATTTCTCTGGAAAAACCTGCAAAAATAATCTTTCTTTTTTGCCCCCAAAATACAATATAACATATGGAAATATAATTTTTGATTACGTCTACAAATGAATCAACCACACTCGTTCTTACTTATAACTTAGCAGCTTATTTAGAACTGATCGTTATTTGATATCTTTCTGCAAAATAACTCTCATAGAAAAATAGTCAAGTTTCTATATTGTCTAACTAAAAAAAGGACTAAATGCACAAATAGTCAATTTCTTTAGATTGTTTCTATGTAACTATGGAATTTTCTAGCTTGTGTGGCCTTTTCTTATGTAAAGACTTCCACTTGATAATTCAAGTGTATATATATATATTTTTCCTGCTGTGGAAGGCAGTGGTGGGATGCTGCCGGTTTAACAACTAGTTTGGTGATCGTGTGCTTTGCGCACATGCACAGCTTTCAAAATTACTTATCTTCTATGTTACTTCTGGGAAGTAACACAGCTGAGATGTGGCAATCCACTCTGCCGCATGAATCAGCTAAGAGGATATAGGTAAGTACAGCACTAGGGAGGGTGGGCAGGCCGACTTGATTATCAGAGAGAACCGGTTCACTCAACAGCTGATTGTTGGAGGTAGAGGTTCACCTGAACTGGAAGCATCCTATCCCTGGTGAAAGGAGTCTGAGGTGAAAGAGGGAAATCCTTCTCCTGTACAGGATTTCTATCAAAAACTCAAATGGTTTTGCTTTGTATAACACATTGTATCCACTGAAGTAATAGATTTCTTATTTTAAAAAATGAACTGGGAGTCAACCTTGACAACTAAGCAGAAGGGGGGGAAGAAAAAGGAAAAGAAAAAATGTAGTTCAAATAATGGTCTTTTGAAGTACAATTTACAGTGAAAATAGTGGAATAGAATATAATTATGTCCTGCTAAAGGTGAAATGAGATCGATCATAATCCTTTGGAAAGTACATTTGAATCCATTTGTAACATTTTAAATGTTGTGGTCAATATGTACCAGGACACTATGATAGAAAATAACTTAAATATTTTATTTAAAGAAAAACTAATATAAAACCAATTAAGGCAAAGATTGCAACAGATAAAAGAAATGTTTTTTTCATCAGTAATATATGCCAGCAAAAGCTGTTCCCTGAGAAAAAAAACGAGGCAAAGAAGAAAGTTATTTGAATTATAGTTTTGGCAACAATTACATTATGGGCTTCAAACACTACCAAGCAGTTGGTACTGGAAGAAGTAAAGATGGACTGTTCCCTTGAGGTGTTCATTAGCAAGCAGAATTCACATAATTCAGGCATGTGATGCAAACTAAAAGAGAAAAATGCTTGGCAAGGTTGAAGGAAAGTTAATTGATCAGAGATGGATGGAGCTATCGATCCCTAACGGAAGAGATCAGGTATGCCTCTAGAAGAGTGGCAGATTATTAGTGAGGACAGGTCAGGAATGGACAATATTTTTCAATATGGTCAGTGTCATATCTGATTTAGGTATGACTTAACTAAGCGTCATAGGTTAGCAAAGTCATAAATCATGTGCAAAGTTTTCTGCAGTGGAGAAGTACTTTGCATTAAAGAAGTCTGTAAAGAAGTAACATTGCTCCCCAATAGTCAGGGACAGCTAAATTTGGTTTAATTTGAAACATATTTAAATGATGCATATTATATGATTTCTGAAATCTACCTATGTTTAAGTAATTTTTCTTTCATCAAGTTAAACTACAGTTTGGACACCGTTTCTAGTTCCAAGGCCTGATACAACTCTAGAGAGTTGGATTATAGATTATTGCTCCAAACATTTTGAATTCATGTCCTCTGGCCATATTGGAAATTATGCAATCCTGAGTATTGATTTAAAAAAAAAATTATGATGAAAGTTGTTTCTGTGAAGTGTTTGTCTAATACAAAACATTTGACAAAACACTATTCCATCATGAAAGCACTTCAGTATGTTTTGAAGTGTTAAAGAATAACAGAATATCAAGAGTTGGAAGGGACATTGAGGGCTTATAGTCCAACCCCCTGGTCAAGCAGAAGACTCTAACAACTCTGGGCAAATGGCTGTCTAATCTGTTCTTAAAAAATTTCAGTGATGGAGCATCCACAATATCTGAAGGCAAGCTATTTATCATGACAGTGGAAATTTTCATGAATCAGCTACATGGAATTTCAGGAAGTATTCATCTTACTTGGTTGGTACAAAAAGAAGGATAAAGAGTTGATAAATGGTATGAAGAAATGACAATGAAAAGTTTTTAAAATGTAGAAAATGTGTAGCATCATTAAGCAGGTATGTGGCTTGGGGAGATCCAAGATAAGCCAAGACCAACAGAAGAACTTATTCATAATTGAAGTACAGTAATAAACTCTGCCAGTTCCCACCATAATTCCCAGATAGGTTCTATATATCTCAAAGACCAATCAGGCATTTTCAGTCTTATAAGAAATCCCAAAAAGTTTAGCATATTTAGTTCAGTTTTTTTTATCACAAGAATTGTATGCATATATTTTTACCATTGTAAATTATTTCAGTCCCTTGGGTTTGATTGTGCCAATATCCTTCCTTTGTATTTAAAATCATGGTGAGAAATTGCCAGAAATCTAGTTATTTGCTGAAATTGCTTTCATAATGACTTGTGAAACATGTCCTGATTATAGGAATTGTTCTGTTTTGGAAATAACACAGGAAAACATCAAAAATGCAAAGTTAGTAGGAAGAAAAAAACAGGGGAAAGAATAATGAGAACTGATGAATTCAATAATAATGAGAACTGATGAATTCAAAAGATCAATGAGACTTGAAATCCAACACATAATAAGAGCACCAGTTGGGAAAGCTGAATTAATTAACTGGTGAATATGCTGAGTGGCTACTAGCATGCAGAACTTAAACTATACCAGGTAAAGTTTCAGAAGCCAGAAATCATCATGGGGAGTGGATGAAAAATTCTTTTTTTCTTTTTGCAAAGACCTGGAACAGTAGATTAGTAATGCACAACTCACAGGAATGATATTTTCCAAAGACTGGAGGGATAGGGTGTGGTTGGATTCCCCATTTCATGAAAATAGTGTCATAGGGTCAAATTGTAGTAGGAAACTTCCCATCTAAAAATAGTCAAAAACTGTTCCATTGATTTTTGCCTGTAAAATATTGGATATCAGTATATGGTATAAGGGAGCTCTGGAAAATACAAAAAACAAAACAAAAAGCTTATAATGCTTTTTTATTTCTTGTCTTCTTCTCTGCTAGATCACTGTATTCCACAGGGGGGGAGGGATGTTCTTCACTGCTGTATATTCAATAAATCCATTCTGAACTAGCAATAATACATTGACTATTACTATGGAACATTGGTTCCGGTGTTGGAACAATTCCCTATTACCTTCCTCCCACACTGAAAATAGGTTCTTTATTTCTCCTCTTTGTCCTTTATCTGCTTGCTAGTTTTAAATTAATGACTTATTGTAGCCCAAGTTATAATGTTTCTTCTATCTACTTCTATCCGTCTACGTATAGCCTATAGAACCTAACCAAATTCTCGTTATTAATTTTGCTCTGCCTTCTGTTGTATTATTTCTTTGGTGGCTAAAATCTGACAATTACAACTGGGTTATTGTTGTTTTAGTATGAAGTAAGAAGGAAAATCTGGTAAGAAATACAGGAGATGGGGTGGGGAAATAACTTTCAGTGAATTGTATTTATTTATTTTAATAGCCAAATCACCCTGCTGATTTACATGAAGCTTTGATTAATCACAATTCCATTTTTTTTCTAAGCAGCCAGTATTTCTTGTTCATAAGTGACTTCTTTCCAGCTGCTGCATTGTTCTATTATGTCATTTTCTTGAGAGTGGGAAAGAGGAAGAAAGGAAGTAGATAAAGAAGCTGGCTCCATTCTTGGCAATAAGTAGCATCATAATTAACAGGACAGGCTGTTCTGTGAATCTCATTTGCAGGTAAAGCACATGCACAAATATGAGATTTTCTCAAGATACTATCCAATAATGTCTTTCAGTGAGACATCAAAGAGAGTTGATAATGCTGCCAGAAGTATACATTCAGCTCTTCTGTAGTGATTACTGGACAGTCTAATCCTTTGTTAATAGGTGTTATTTGAAGAGGGATAGGTTTCAGTTTTCACTCTTTCTTAGCTTCTTTGTTTTCTTCCCCACATACTGTGTTAGTGGCAGAAATGTGTTGGAAGTTCTCTCTGCCCTCTTATTAAAAATATCAAACTGAATCTCTTAGATTCTGGCACAAATCACTTACAATATTATTCCTAATGGCATATCTAGATGGAGATGCCACAGAGAAGACATATCTGTTTCTGTTTTTCTGACTATAGGTGAATATTTCTGAAAAGGAAATAAAGGATTTTATGTAAGACGTATTATCTACTTTCAAGTTATGTTGTTGATTTTTTAGTTTTTGTAACTTGCAATGTAACATTACAGTGTAAGATATAATACTTGGTAAACATGCCAACAGAAATTTGAAATGTTTGCACACATAATTGCAAATATTCTACAGTTTCAAAGTATTGTAGTAATTTAATCCTCCTAAGAAGGTCTCCCATCCTAATTTTAGTATTCCATTACTGCAACAATGAAAAGAGTTGAGAGAAATCATCTATCCATTTGGAATCATCAATATGCTGATGATACTTAATTATATATCTCATTCCCTGGGACCATTTCGCTATTGTATAGACGTCGGGACTGGACCGGGTGTTTTTAACATCTTTATACACGGACTTATTCCATCTTTCAACTCCTCCCTTTATATGTGTAATACAACATCATGCGGGTCTATTCGTCAACGGACCTACGGGCCCTACGGGAGGCCCCTCTCTCCCGGGCTTGGCCCGCTGGACTTTCCACAATGTATCTCGAGGACGGGTCATGGAACCCAGAGAGTTGGCACTGCGCTGGTAGGGGTTGGGGTGGGAGTCCTGGGAAGGTAGAAGGGGGGGTTCCAGGCCTTCATTAGTTAAATTTTTGATTCGATTTTTAAGGGGTTAGGGGGGGGTCTTATAGGTGTTCATTGCAGCCCAGTCAAGGCCGTGGGGTGCGTGAGGGGGCTGCGAACCTGGGCGGAATAGTGGGGGCTTTGATTCCCAGGGTGGTTGGAATGGGTAGGAGCCACGAGGAGGGGGCCATATCATGTTAGGGGAGGCCCCGCTGTATCTGAGCTGTGGCGTGCTCCACCCCTTGGCCTCTTCTCAATCCCTGGGGTTTTGGGATCCAGGGCCCCTGGGCCCGCTGGTGTATTTTAATGCCAGGACTGTGGTGAATAAGGCACCTCTCCTCCGGGAGGTCATTGAGGAGGAGGCCATGACCTGGCCTGCATCACCGAGACCTGGCTGGGGCCGGAGGGTGGAGTCCCTCTGGTCGATATCTGCCCCCAGGTTTTCGGGTTATGCACTGTCTCACCCCAGGGAAGGGGTGGAGGGGTGGCTGTTGTTATTCGGGAGACCCTGCTTCCAAGGGAGGTCCCTGCTCGGAGATAGGCAGGTGTGAGTCCCTCTTTGTGAGGTTCGGGCCTAGTGGTCGGATGGGTGTGCTGCTTACATACCTGTCCCCAGCTGTGTATCAGCCGCCTGCCTGGGCTGCTCGATGCCATCTTGGGGTGGCGTGGAGTTCCCGGAGCTTATAGTTCTGGGTGACTTCAACCTGCCCTCCTTGGGGCGTGTGTCGATTGGCCCAGGAATTTATGGCCTCCATGGAGTCCATGGGTCTGACCCAGTTAATAGATGGCCCGACTCACAAGGGGGCAATATGCTCGACCTGGTTTTTGTCTCGAGCTGGCAGTGGCCTGGGGATGGTGTTACAGTAACCCATCCTGTTCCATGGTCAGACCACTATCTCCTATGGCTGGTCTTCCATCAAGCGCCCCACACCGCTGGGATGAGGAGCCACTTCATGGTTCCCCAGGCCTGATGGACCCTGAGAGGTTCCAGGCTGAACTGGGTTTTTTCCCGCATCCCTCACCCACAGCCCTGCCGAGGTTCTTGCGGCTACCTGGCAACAGTCGGCCGTGGGGGTTCTTGACAGGGTTGTCCCCATGCGTTCCCTTACTCGGCGCAGATCCCGGTCAGCTCCCTGGTACACCGAGGAGCTCCAGGAGATGAAGCGTCGTAGAAGAGGACTAGAGAATAGGTGGAGGGCGACCTGCTCCGGATCCAACCGAGCCCAGTTGAGAGCCCACATTAGGACTTACCTGGTAGCTGTGGGGGTGGCGAAGAGATATTACTTCTCCGCCCTCATAGCATCCACAGATAACCGCCCAGCCGCCCTGTTTGGGGTTGCCCGTTCCTTCTTACAGTTGGGGAGGTGGCGGACCTCTGCGGGCAGAGCTGAGGAATTTGGTTTGTATCTGCAGGATAAAATTGCTCGGATGCGGGAAGGGTTGCACTCGGATTTGCAGTGGTCTGAGGAAGGGGAGGCGGTCTGGCTAATGTAATCTGGACTGAGTTCGATCCTGTTTCTGAGGATGAAGTGGACAGGATCATGCGGCTGAGTTCACACATGTTTATTGGACCCTTGCCCTTCCTGGTTGGTTTATGCCTCCAGGGAGGTCACGCGGCTGGCTCGGCAGTGGTCAATGCTTCATTAAGGGAGGGGCTGTTCCCTGCTGCCTTGAAAGAGGCGGTGGTGAGGCCCCTTCTGAAGAAGCCTGCCCTGGACCCAGCCGTCTTGAACAACTTTCATCCGGTCTCCAACCTTCGCTTTTTAGCGAAGGTTGTTGAGAGTGTGGTGGCCCAGCAATTGCCACTTTTCCTGGAGGAAGTGGACTACCTGGATCCGTATCAAACAGAGGAGGTGGTGTGCTCATGGTCTCTTCAGTTAAAAACTATCATTTGTAAGAACCAAGGAAGTATACTTTCTTTGTAATAGTGTCACCTTCTGCAATATCACCTCTCCAAGGTACATATGGTTTTTACCCTTCAAATGTTCTTTAAATCTCTGAAGATCTTATTGTGTTCCCAGGCCTGGATGTCCATGGAGCCCTGATACTTCTTATCTGGCTGACTTGTGAAATTCACACAATAAACTGTAGCCATTAAAAGATCTAAATTGAGCCATAAAATTCACGCAAAGTGTGCAAAAGCAGACTATTTCTTCCTGCCAGCATCACTTTCCGATCGCCCTGTTCGCTCTCATAGGAGGGGCCTCCTTGGGGTGCCGTCAGTCAGGCATTGTCGGCTGGCGGTCCCCAGGGCTAGGGCCTTCTCTGTGGGAGCACCTGCCCTTTGGAATCAGCTCCCAGTGGATCTCCGTTTGGCCCCTGACCTCCGCTCCTTCCGCTGGGACCTGAAGACTTGGTTGTTTCAACGGGCCGCCTGGAATGACCCGGGGTTGGGTTTTATTTAACTGTATTCGCTTGTTTAGTTGTTTAATTCTGTTTTATTGTAAATTTTTCTCTGTTTTAAGCTGCCCTGAGTCCTTAGGAGTAGGGCATACAAGTCAATAAATAATAATAATAATAATAATAATAATAATAATAATAATCTAGCTGTGCATTGTCTATTGCCAGTTGCTTTTCTGGAAAGGAGTGCACTTATGTCCCTCCTCAGATAGTGTATGCAAACTAACAAATTTTCCTTAGCACCCCTAGGGTGGCATTTTCTCAGTCTACTTTTAGTTTTTTTTCCCCTTAACAACACGCCTATCATATCAAAACCTATTTTGAATCTCTTACTTTTTGTATTATAATCTCTATAACAACTAAGCCTGGTTGGTAAAATCTCACCATTTAAATGATCATTTTTCAGAAAGAAAGAAAGAAAGAAAGAAAGAAAGAAAGAAAGAAAGAAAGAAAGAAAGAAAGAAAGAAAGAAAGAAAGAAAACAACCCACACAGAACCAAAATCAAAATGGTCAGAAGCAGAAGAACTTTCTATCATTATATTTCTTCAAATCTTCAAATCTTCCTTTTTCTCATAAAAAGCAGCAACTTGAAATTGATTGTAGACTTTGCAGACTACTGTCCATTTTATGTATATCACTATACTACAACTGTCTTCATTTTGTGAAGATAACAAATCTGGATTTCCTGACAGTCTCCTATTGATATACATACACATGATACCATAGGAATATTGGGTGAGTTTCCAGGCCCTATTCAAAAACCTGGTGATGATCTTTAAGTTCTATACAACATAATATCAGATTACATCAGGCATCATTTGCCCAGCTGGTGAGAACACTTGAGATCTATATTGACATCTATTAAGAATGTTCCCTCTGTTTAAAGTGAGGGAGATATAGATTAGGTGGCAGGCATAGATTTCTTGCAATAAGCCCATACTCTCCCACAAGAGTCTACGATCCAGTTTGAGAGTGCTGGAAAAAAAAACCCAAAGTCTGATTCTCCTAAGTTGGGAGCAGGATATCTATTTCTATTTTGATTAAATTCTGCATTGAAGCTTAACTAAAGTATATTGCTAGTTGAACATATTTAATTCTGCATGGTTAAAAATGCTGTACTTTATTTACTTATTTAACAAATTTATATAGCCACCCAACTCACACATAGGTGACTAAATAAACTGCTTTTATTTAAGAAGGGGTTTTTTTTAGCATTGTTTTGTGGCTTAGGTCAGAGTCCATTTGCTTCAGTGAAATTCCATCTCCTCAAGCGAGGCTATAAAAAGAATGTGAAAATGCCATTAAATTAGCAATAGTTAAGCCAGCCCACTTGATTGTTCTTGTGTCCCTGTTGTTCATCAACCATCCCACTCATCTTTAGCACTTTGGAGTAAAAACTATGTTTTGGTTTGCACTCAACTCATGTTCCAAACGTTATTTTTTTCAGGGAATATGTTTTCCACATATATTTTTCCATCCCATTCTTTACAACTGTATCCTAAAAATATTGGACATTAACAGATATTATTGAAAACAGCTTCCAAAATATACTTTAAACTGCTAAATGAAACAGTCCGGTTTGGCCATCAAATATTCTATTTGTAACTTAAAATTGTTAATTTATAGTTTGAAATACAGAGGGGAACAAAAAAGGAGATAGAGGCAAAACAAACAGAAATAATTTTATGTTCACTTATTGCAGAGCATGAAGTCTATGGGATATCAAAGACATCTTTTTATATACAAAGATATATTCTGTATCTTTTATATAAAAGATACAGAAGTCTCTTTACATACCTTATAAAACATAAGCATATACTGTAATATAAAAACAATTAGCAAAAAAGGTATTTCATGAAAAGTCACTAGGAGAATGAATTACTATTTTTTAGAAATCAGGGAAATTTTCTCTAATGGATCAGCATAAAGAATTTTTCAAAAGGGAATTTCAGTTGAAAAGATTGTAGTAACTGCTTATCCACCAAAGGAATTTGAAGCACATTCTCTGATGTACACTAGAATATTAGAAAGGAATATACAGGAAAGGAGGCCTTAAAATAGGGGTGTCAAACTCGATTTCATTGAGGGCCACATAACAATTGTTTTTGACCTTGGGGGACCAGGGTGGGTGTGGCCAGCTCAATGTCACTTGTGTCAGAAATGCCTGTGGTGGCTGAACGCTCTACCAGCAAAAATGAGCTCCTGAGCTCTGTTTTCAGCTGCGACAGCTTCCTGTAACCCCCTGCCAGAGAAAATGGAGCTTGGGAGGGTGGCCCTCCTGAGCTCCATTTTCTCTGGCAGAGGGTTGCAGGAAGCTGTTGCAGCCAAAAACGGAGCTCAGGAGCCCATTTTCGCTGGCAGAGGCATCATGGGCCACTCCTTTGCTGTTCCCAGGGTGGCCCTGTGGACCAGATCTAAGCAGCTCCCGGGCCAGATCCGGGCCCTGGGCCTTGAGTTTGACACCCCTGCCTTAATATAACCAAAACCAAATAAGGATTTAAAAAGTTGAAACAGAATATAGAATTGGATTTTTTAAGTTACTGCATAATCATAGAGTTATGTTAAGGGGGTTATCTAGATCAAGTCTAGCTTCTGCTTAAGGCAGAATTCAAAGGTATCCTGTTTCATATCAATTTTATTAAATTTTACATCATGTACTCTTAAAAATAACATAAACTCACAATCAGAAGGAAAGATGAAGAGGAAAATGAAATAAAAATAAAGGTGCAGAAAATATACTGTAAAGAAAAAGAAAGGAAAATAAAAATACATGCAAAGAATGACCTGACTTCTGGCAGGGGTCTAAGAAATATGTTCAATTCTTAGATTAACACTATAATATAGTGTCCATTTTCCTCCCCAAAAACTTTTTAAAATTTTTTGACAATCATCTAATCCATGTGATATATTTCAATTTTTTATGTTTTATATTATATTGGTATAATATAAATAAAGTATAGTTTTTATATTTTATATCATATTGGTACAAAAGTGAATTTTTTTCAGTGACTTTTCTGTCACAAGTATATTTAGTTTAGCCATTTTGGCAATTCAGGGATATATGAAGGATGTTGTTTTAAAAAAATCACCAGGATGGTATTATCAAAGTTCCACCCATTTTATCATGTGTGTAACACACATAACAAATAGGCTAAGCTTTGATTGCATTGTCCAATCCACAACCCTGATTTTTTGGACCATGCCCTGCAGATACTCACTCTGAAATGGAATTTAAAAGATGCCTGCCTACTGTCTCCTTGATTATACTAATTGCAAAGGACCCCTCAGGAAAATCATTTTCATGGTCAATCTGTCCTTTCTGTTAGGAAAAGTTGAAATTGAAATAAATAAATAAACTTCTGATTGAACTTTAGTTTATTTTTTATTTCAATTTCAACTTTATTATTTTTATAAGTGACTCAAGGTGCAAACACACCTAATGTTCCTCCCACTTCCTCTTTTCCTCATACCAATTATGTGTGGTGGGTGGCTGAGAGAGAGAGACTAACTATAACCCAAGGTCAGCCACCCAATTCTCATGCCTAAGGCAGGGCTAGAATTCTGAGTCTCATGTTTAATTCATTATACCATGACTTTCTCTCGGGCACAGTACAGAACATTATTTTAGATGTTTTGCTAATGTTTTTGTATTCTTGCCTCCTAGGGATGAAAGTGATTGGCCTAAGTCACCCAGTTGGCTTTGTGCCCGAGGTGATATCCCAGTTTCTAGCCCGATGCCTTAACCTTTACATGTCCACCCAATTTTGAGTCAATTGTGAATGACCTTTTGATAATGCAAATTTGAAAAACATTTACTTTTTTTTTATCCAGGTCTACGATGTGGAAGAGCACAAGGCCTAAAATTAAACCCTGTGACACCTTCAAACTGATGAAAAACCGTCTTTGAATTTTATTTTTGAACCAGCTATGTATTATTTGTTATCCCATCAAATCCATTTAACTAGTTTGATGGGAGATCTACTGAGAATCATCCTGAATAAATATGTATTCTTGATATACTAGTAGACTGCAAACCATTGGGTCATAACAGAATAATAGAGTTGGAAGGGATCTTGGAGGTCTTCTAGTCCAACCCCCTACTCAAGCAGGAAATCGTATATAATTTCAGATAAATGACTGTCCAGTCTCTTTTTTAAAATGTCCAGTGTTGGAGCACCAAAACTTCTGGAGACAAGTCATTCCACTGATTAATTGTTCTATCAGGAAATTTCTCCTTAGTTCTAGGTTGATTATCTCCTTGAATAGTTTCCACCCATTGCTTCTTGTCCTGCCTTCAGATGCTTTGGATAATAGCTTGACCCCCTCTTCTTTGTGGCAGCCCCTTAGATATTGGAACACTGCTATCATGTCTACCCTAGTCCTTCTTTTCATTAAACTACACATACCCAGCTCCTGTAACCATTCTTCATATGTTCTAGTCTTCAGTCCCCTAATCATCTTTATTGTTTTTCTCTGCACTCTTTCTCAAGTCTCAGCATCTTTTTTATATCGTGGCAACCAAAACTGGATACAATATTCCAAATGTGGACTTACCAATCAATTATAAAGAGGTATTGATACTTCACATGATCTTGATTCTATCCTTCTATTAATGCAGACTTGGACTGTGTTGGCTTTTTTGGCAGCTGCAGCACACTGCTAGTTCATATTTAAATGATTGTCCACTAGGACTTCAAGATCCTTCTCATAGTTACTACTGTTGAGTCAGGTACCAGCTATTCTATTCTTGTGCATTTGTTTTTTCCTGCATAAATGTAAAATCTTACTTTTCTCTACATTGAATTTCATTTTGTTAGATAGGGCCCATGATAGGGCCCAGTCCTTTTGGAGAGGGGGCTGCATACAAGTCGAATAAATAAATAAATAAATAAATAAATAAATAAATAATTCAAGTTGGTCAAGATCCTTTTGTATCTTGAGTCTATCTTCTTGAGTAATTAGGGCAATAGCTGGAACCCGGACACTATTCTTGCCAGTTTGGTGTCATCTACAAATTTGATGAATTTCCCTTCTATCCAGTCATGGGATTCAAATTTTTTACTACCGGTTCTGTGGGTGTGACTTGGTGGGCATGGCATGGGAAGGATAGTGTAAAATCTCAGTCAGAAGTGGTATTTGCCGAATCACCGAATTCCTCAAAATTTCTGCTACCAGTTCTCCAGACCTGCTGAATACCACCTCTGCTTTTATCCCCTTATCTAAATCATTGATGAAGATATTGAAGACTTCTGGGCCTAAAACAGAACCTTGGGGTATCTTACTGCATACTGGTACTTCCTTCCAGTCAATATTTAATTATGTAAAAAGTTGGACAGAATGACTCTGGGCAAACACAAATTTATTTATTTTATTTTATTCATATTTATATGCCGCCCTTCTCCGGAGACTCAGGGCGGCTTACAATTTTTGGGATACAACCCAGTGTGCTCAGCAATAGCCTTCATTCCATTGTATATGCCTGCTTATTACTAAGCGGCATTTTTACAAAGTCAGCTTATTGCCCCCAACAAACTTTGGGTCCTCAATTTACCTACCCTGAGAGGATGGAAGGCTGAGTCAACCTTGAGCCTGGTGGGATTCGAGCCTGCAAGTAATTACAGGCAGCCAGAACTAAGTGCTAGGCATTTAATAGCCTGCACCACCAAGCACAAATGCAGTGGGAGTGGGAGTGACTTCTGACTTTTTGCCTGTTCCTCATTGGCTTTGCTTGTGGGACCTCACAGGTAGTATCAGAAGTCACAAACATGTGATTAGGGGGCTCTTGCAGTCACCACAACTTTGTGAATAAAAGTAGTCTGAAAATCCTTGAAATTTTAATTCCACAGTAGTCATGGGTTCAAGATCTTTGTACACTCTTTTTAAGTTAGTGGATTTAAAGTACCTTGATCCAAAAATTGCTCTGCTCTAATAATATACTGTTTGGATTAATTGAATATAAACAGATGCACAATAGGAGTTTTAGTAGTATCTCCAATCCACTTTCCTGTTCAGTCCTTTTTTCGCTCAAATAAAACTGACTGTCCTTTTGTCATAGAAATTTGAATTAGTTAGAAAAGTAGAACTTTCAAAAAAGGAACTTCCAACCAACTTCATCCCTATCTCCATCAGAGATGAAATGTATTTCACCTTGAATTGAAAGCACACTTTATTACAAAAAGAAGGGAAAGCCTTCCAAGTCCCACCAATTTCTAATGTCCAACAAATAGTGTGGTAGCCACTGAGTTTCCCTGGATGACACTAGAAGCTGGCAGCACACTGCAGCCTGGTGGAGGGGGCCTCTTTTGCTATCCCATGAGCTCATCTTCTATTCATCCTCTTATCTGTTGGGATAGGGATGGGACGTCTCTGATTTTCCAGGTATATAGGTGATCTCATTTACTAACATCACCACTAACCTTAAGGATTGGTTGAGGGGTTATACCAATGTGATGGAAGGGTTTCACCCATGTGGATCTATTCTCCAATCCCAGTGCTGTTATCTATGCTGCACTTTTCTGCTTGTAAAAATGGTATAAAAAGAATAAACACTGCCCAGGCAGTCAGACATCTTTGGACACTAAAATGACTGGTTATTGAATCCCCACAAATGGCGCCCGAACAGGGACAACAACCCTCTGGGGTAGGCAACAGCCAACGACTTACTACCGCCTGAAATAGACCCCACGGTGGTGTCCGGTCCCAAGGGACCCCTTCAGTGGTAAGTATAGGTTGCAATCTGTCTCAGCATCAGCAGAAACATGTTCAGGAACTTAAATTCCTGTTACATAAATCAGGTGCAAAAGTATCTGAGGCTCACATAAATAAGCTGATTGAGGAGATAGGAAAACATTGTCCCTGGTACCCTGAGTGCGGGACACTCAAATGACTGGTTATTGAATCCCCACAAAATAGTTCCTGCGCTTGCTGAATTGAGGGATTTAAAGTTGAAAAATAAATAAATAAATAAAAATAAATGTCTTCACAGCTGGGTTTGTAGTCTAAACTGTACCTCAGTTCACCTCCCATGTAGGTTTTGGGCTTCCATTACCATCAACATTAAGCAACAGACAAATAGTAAAGGACTGCTAAGACCTACATTGCAAAACACATCTTAAAATTCATATATCTTATACTTAGCAGTATTTGAAAACACTGATTTACTAATTAGATCTGACTCGTCTTAGTTTTTCTACCTATTTTTTTCAGTATCGGCCAAGGTCATCCAAGGGCCATGCAGCATCTTCAAAGGTGTTAACTAATTGTGAAGGCAAAGAGTTTTACAACTAAATTGAAGCTATATTTTGCTTTATTTTCTAAATTTGAACTATGAATATGATTATAATTTTGAGCAGCTTGTGCCACAAATAGATATCAATTTGACACAGAAGACTAAAAACTGAGCCTTACACAACTTTCAAAAACAATTTTAATACTTATCCTAAAGCAGCAAGAGACCAACTATTTTGCTGCAGCCACCAAGAAAGAGAGTTAGCGAGATACAGAGATATAGATTCACATTAATATTTATTTTGTTTTTGTTTTGGTCCCCTTAAATAAATGTTAATTCCTGGAAACTGTCTGGACTAATCACTACAGTTTTCTTGGTAAGGTTTTTTGGAAGTACTGGTAGTTTGCCATCATCACTGAATTTGCCTGTTTGCTAGAGCTGACTAGAAAGTCACTAGTCCAAGGCCATCCTGCTGATTTTGTACCTAAGGTAGGTTTAGAAACAGTTATCCCAGTTTCTTATCCGATGCCTAACTGCTATACCAAACTAGTACTCTCAATATTTAGACAGTGGCATTTCATCCTTACGCATTTCATCCAACTATTGCACAAATGCATCATGGCAATACATTGTTTCTGCCAGGTCTTTACATTGCTGTTTCACCTTCTCCCTAATCCATTAGTAATTTATCTTAATATGTCTTCACAGCTGATATTTAAATAAATATTTCCCCCCAGGTTCCATCAGTATCCAGGGGCAAACCTCCAGAAGTACACAATCTTATTGTTTCATTATCTACTTGCCTGGGGGGAAGGTAGGACAGTGATTGGGAATAGAAGCATTGGAGCAGCAGTCTGTAAAAGGATTTTAAAAAATATATATACAAAATCACATCCCCTTTTTATATACACCTCACACATGTCTAAAACTCAGTGGACATCTACATCCCTTAGGCATGAGTTAACCAGGTGATTTTGATCCAGTCACTTGCTCAGCCAAACCACCTTACAGGGTTGTTGTGGGAAATAGATGGCAGGAGAATGAAGTATTTTTTTTATTTGATTTGATTTGTCAATAGCTTACAAGATAATAGGTGTAAGAATAAACCTGAGTATGAATACAGGAAATAGGTACTAATAAATAGGGACAATAGAACGGACGGTAGGCACGAGGAATGTGGTGAAGTCAATAGTAGATAGTTTAAGGTTAAAGGAGTGGGGGGTTGAGTTATGTTTTCTATATACAAACTCTAAAATGTTCATAAACGTTCTGTTTTCTATGGGTTGGAAAGAAACGTCGGTAATCAAAACAATTTTGTGTAGTGAAATGGCCAAGAACCATGCATTATACTCTGTACTTCCGCGGAGGAGTAAAAAGCCGCCAGAGGAATTCTGACTACTTAGACCCCGTTTCGCTAGCCAAGAGAAGTCGAATGGCGTGCCAAATAATTGATGCGATTACTGGAAGAAAGCAAGGGGAAACCCCGCCTCTTTGAGAACAGCCAATAGCAACCGCAGCCTTAGCAGAATCTGGGCGGCGCTGGCGGAACCTTCCTTTTGTTACTGCATTGAGAATCCATAGAAAGAGAAGGGAAGACCGAAGCAAATATTTAGAACTTTGAAATGAGCCCGAAGCGATCTGGGCATGTCTGGGGCTGTTTCCTGCTTCTTAATTAAAAAAATAAGGTACACCTCCTGAACCTTTCTTGCATTTTTCTTCTTTTTCTCAGTTTGTCTGCAAAATGGTTTTAAAGTAGCGAAGTGCTATTTTGGTCTAATTAACCAGGCTTGAATCGTCACTGTAGTACAATTTCCTTGATGGGGTATGGAAGTGAACGAAGGGGTTGTTTTTTTTCTTCAGCTTACGATCCTTTTCAGTTCTTCTCCGTTGCAAATATTCCTCCACTAAAACTCTTGCTGGAGACTATTGCTATTTATTAGTGCTGGTATTCATTTCTTTAAATAGCTTTGATGCCGTTCGGGAAGGACCCCAAGCGAGCGTGAGGTATTCCAGAAAATTGTGTTTCTTAAAACCTGACAGTTATTTTACATTAAAAGAACGAGTTTGCATGTGTTTGTGATATAAAGCCCAAGAAATTATGGAAAGTAATTCATAATTAGATAATATGATTAGGAAGAGGTGGAGGGATTATTTCATTGAACTAAAATTTTGAGTTTGCACAAAGCGCAACCTTTTCTATATTTAAAATGTGTGAGTCTCTTTGGACTTAAATTTAAACTCACCTACGATTCAGGCTAAGCATCTTCTTAACTTTGGAAAAGGCAGCACAGTTAGGGTGAACCATCCTTGCACACGGAAGTCTTACCCCGCCGGCAGGTTGACAGGTTCTTTGATTTGATCTCAGTTGGTATCTGCCCGCCCGCCCGCATCAGATCGCCCCTTGCCATCTGCCCTATAAACGCTGCTTACTGACATCATGGAAACACCCCGCCGTCCAGGAAAGCGCATGGAAACGCTATTTGCTCTAACGATTTCATTTGGCCAAAGCAACTGTCAATCAATGGAAACGATTCTTTGCCCCTTCTGAAGATCCCCTTGGAGTCGAAATGGGACGAGCTCAGAGGCTCCACCCTATTTCCACAGGTAGCGCTGCTTAAAATGAATATATTTCCGTTTGTCGTTCCCTTCCGCCCTGTTCTTTGCTTTTTAGCTTTGACAGCTTACTCAGAGGAGGTGAAAAGCCTCTTGGGTGTTACTCTGTCCGCGCTAAAGATACAACAGCTTTGAGAAAGCTTATACTTGTCTAACCTATGTTTCAAGTTGCTGCCAGATCTCAGGTAAGAATAAATTTCAAGAAAGTGTGTTATTTCGGGTAGATTTTGTTTTTAAATAATATAGGGGACAGGAAAAAAAACTTTTAACAGACTGAATTTTGTACAACTTTTAACATGTTTCTTTCCTGATCAATTGCTTTTTTTTGCTTCCCTCTCTTCATTTTGTTTTGCAAAGGTAGTTTTATAAATAGTTTTGCTCATGCACAGATAATTCAGATATATAGATATAAACAAGACCAGAAACTAAAGTGGATTCCTTTAGATCAATAACAGGTTGTCTCTAAATGCAAAAAGTAGATTACATCCCTGATTTAATCAGGTTTTGAAGGCTTTTAGCTTTTTTCTTCTGAGAGGAAGATTTCTGGTCTAAATGGTGAGGTTAAAGCCAATAAACTGGTGCTTTTTCTTCTGATCTAACATGGTTTATTACATGTTTAGGGAAGTCATATTGCATATTATGAAACTTCTGGGCAGGGGCTAATAGAAGCTGTAATATCTCTGGAAAACATTAAGCTGCTGTAGGAGAAAACTGCCTCAGTAAATTAACAGAGTGGTTAAGAATCTCTGCTGAAAATCACCCCACTCATCCTAATAGCCATGAAGACATTGATTGTCAACCAGGATAGCAGCTAATAAGACAGCTGTTTCAGGACTGATCTAACCATACAGAGATCCATCCTTCAAGCAGTAATTTTAAGTCTTTATAATATTATGTGAAGTTCATTTTTAAACTAAATACATTATCTTTTTCCAGAAAAAAATATGCTTATTTCTTGGAAATAAAGCCCATCTAATATCTCAAATGTATTCCCAAAATACATCATTGATAGGCATTTGAGTTTATCTCAGTGGTTTCTCAGTTCTTGACTGCAAAAAGGCTAAACAAAACTGTCTATGGGTCATGAATGACCCACACTGACAAAGCCACTTATGAACTGTGTATATATCAAGAATCTATGGAAATGGCTCATATGCACTAAAAGCTATCTCTTTTTATCTGCCAAAGAATGCTATGAAGTCAATATTTATGGTTTCTTGTTTTACAACTGATCTACCGTGTTTCCCCGAAAATAAGACACTGTCTTATATATTTTTTGGCTCCCAAAAACTCACTAGGTCTTATTTTCAGGGTAGGTCTTATATATTTATGGTGCCAAATAGTGGGTGTGAGTGTGTAGGGGGAGTGTTTCGCAGGTGCACGGTTGCTCCCTGAAAAGTCTTCCTGGAACTGGAGATTTACACTAGGTCTTATTTTCGGGGTAGGTCTTATATTAGGGCAGGTTTAGAAAATAGTGCTAGGTCTTACTTTCGGGGTAGGTCTTATTTTCGGGGAAACACGGTATTAAAAGATAAAAACTTATTTATGTTTAGGTTCCTCATTTTCTTAGGCCAGTTTGCATAAAAATGTTACATTACAACAAAATGTAACTAAAATGGAAAAGAGAACTTTTTCTTTACAAAGACTTTTATGATTAAGAAGATTGTGGGAAATATTTGATAACAGAAGACTTGGAAATTTATTGGAATTTCAGAAGGTCTAAGTCAGAGCATTTCTGAAAAGCGAGTTTTAAAGCATTCAACTAACTGATCTATGTATCTGTAGAGGCAATTTTTATTGAAATTTGCTCTAATGCAAATAGTGGGCTGGGGTGAGGATATTTTTCATGTTGGCCCTTACACTGAGAAATTTGTATACTTCTTACATTGCTTCACAAATTCAGAATAAGATACTTTCAAGCATAGTTTAAAATTGCCATTCTGATTCAGTCTAAAATTTTCTTCAGTTTATTGCAGTTCTGTATAACAAACATAGATGAGTTTATTTAGTGTGAGGCTAATCATTAATCCATCACAATATCTCTATCACCAAAATTTTAGTGCAGTGTTTTGAGGATCAAGATTGTCCAAATAAGAAGAAACAATATGTTTTGTTAGACTTAATACACCCCCTTTCTTTTAGAATTCTTCTTTAAATGTCCTTTCCTCAGAGATGTCATTATCATGCTCCTGAGAGCACTCACAGGCTAGGTTAAAAAAATAATTTTCACCTAAAGCAACAAGATGCAAATATATGTATGTGTTGTTTCCCTGGTTTGCTTATAATACTAGCTTTTACCTAGAATTGAAACTTACAAGTTTCAATAAATATGAACAATGTTTTTGCATTTGCATTCTTTCAACAGATTTAGATTTTGAACATTATCTGTGCAATCAGGGGTGGGATTCAACTGGCATTACTACCGGTTCGCTAATTTTATGTTTTGCCAGACGTGCGCTGTGCGCACGTGTAATACACCATAAGCTATGCAGCCTGGACAGCTGATAAGCATTGTGCGTGGGTGCGCAGTGTTTGAAAAAGCACTTTTTTACTGCTTTTTCAACCTCAGCTGTGCCACGCAAAGCAGCTGAGGTTGAAAAAGCAGGAAATAAAGGTCAGGTAAGAGCCCAGGTGGGCGGGCCAAACAGCAGCAGACACAGAACCAATTCTGTGTCTGCTGCTCTTCAGAGCTACTGGTTCTATAGAGCCGGGCAGAACCAGTAGCATCCCATCCCTGTGTGCAATTCATAGTAAGATTATTAAGGAGAACAGTTTCTGACATTATCTTGTTTATCTGCTACTTCATATAGATTTTCAGTAATTTTGAATGCTTCCAGAAGATTGTAACATAAATATTTCTCCCTATTGAAATGTATCTGATATTAGATTAGTTGCTTTATTAATCCCATGTTTTTAAGAATTAATCTTATATTGCCAGAAAAGTTGGCAGGGGGGATGCTTGTGGAAAGGTGAATTTCCTTGGAAGAATTTAGCAGGGAACAACTTCTGATTTTGGCCTCTGACTGTGTACCATGGAAATAACAATGGGCAGCTAGCTGGCTATTGACTCATAACTTCAGAAGCTTTGAGAATCATTGTATTTTTCCTGCTTGCAGAAAGTGCTGGTGGATTAGATACTTTGGGGATTTGATGCAGTATTTCCTTCTCCTTGTGGGATACTATATTATGAAGGAGGATTAAGAGGCAATTAAATTCAGTTATTTGGATATTGTTCACAAAGCGGTATAGAATAATTTCCTAGTCACTTTTAAATTCTGGCATCCCTGCTTGAAATGTTTCAAGCTGACTGGTATTGGGTGCCTGCTTTGCACAATACAGTTCAGAAATTGCAGTAGTGTTAAATACAACTATGACAGTCACCGCAATGGAAATGAAAAAAAAAGGAACAAGGAATGCTAAAACTTTTGCTTTGAATTGTTAAAGAGTTCAGCATTTTCAGGTAGAGTTATGAGAAAATCAAATGTGCCAAAACTTTGAAAAGTTTCTGCTACTTCTTATAGGGAAGTAGAACAATCAACCCAGTGTGCAGCCGTTTCCAGTTTTTATATATGCTTGGATCAAATGACAAATACCAGGCAACAAAGTTTACTTGTTTCTGGATTATAGCATATGATTAAGATTATTTCAATATTGTATTATGTGTTTTTCTTGAGTATGAAAATTGTAGGAGGAAATTCTTATCTTTTGACTTCCATTGATAGCTGCAGATTTCCAAAACAATGATTCTAATTGCTTTGTTTCAGAAGAGCTTATAAATTGGGTGTATACTGCCAAAGAGATGAATAAATGAAGTATAAAACCTGTGGTGATCTTGAGTTTATTTCTAGTTGTGCTTCAAGTAATTTAATTACCATATTATCCAACTTAATTTCTCCCTATATGTTGCTCAAGAGCTCTAAGCCCTCATTTATTTTGACCAAAATTCTATGTGACAACCCCCCGCAATTATATTTATACCTTAAGTTGTAGAGGGGGGTGGGTGGGAAATCTAAACATTGTGCAGTTCATGTGGCCTGCATTTTTAGACTCATCATTTTTGTGATCCTTGCCCATCAAACTTTTAAGGAGGTTTGTGTGTGTCCTGTAATTTCCTCTAAAACCCATTCTTCCTCAACCTGCTGCCTTACAGATTGCAGCAAGCTAATGAATGCCCACCTCTTCTAACAGTCTTTACAGTCCTCAGAAATAGACTACAGTGTTTTGCAAAACTAGCGTAAGACATGATTGAGCTGTAGAAATAATACACATCTGGCCCACCAATATTCTTGTATTGAAAACAGGGAATTTGCTTTAGTATCAAAACATATCACAAACATTTCCCCTCCTTCCTGTCATAAAAGTAAAATAGAATTTGCTTCCATTTCTTGACTATGAGAACCAGCTGCCTGAGGAATGTAGTGTCTACTCTTCCTATTGGTATGGCTGGTATTGTAGAATACACCCACAACAGTATTGTTTGTCTAGTTTGTACTTGTTATACTTTTGTGTCATAACTTTAATGATTATCTTCTGCTTTCACAATGCCAGATTAGGTTTCATAGGTTTGTGTAGCATTATTGCCTGTGTTGTAATGAAAACATTGCTCTGAGAATAAAATAATCTAAGGAAGGGCAAGAAAAACAGTTGCAATTGTGGTAAACCCACATATTAACTGCTTGCACAGGAAATATAGATAGTGCCTGAAATGAAACTGATTATTTTAAAAAAAAACCTGCTTTATGCGTTCCATTTAACAGACTGACAAAACACTTGCAAATTATAGTACTATTTGTAAGAGGGGATTTGTTTTTAAAAAATAATATCTCAGGAAAGCTGTGATGTAAGCCTGCATGTCAAAACACAAAATGTATGCATCAGTAATGTGTACTTCCTAAATTTGTTTGCCCGACTTAGATGAAATTGTTACAGTATTCCAATCATGTAATTTTTGTTTCAATAACTTAGCATCCCATGGTGTGGAGAGGGAGAGGATCATACATATTGATAGCTTTTTCTGTTAACTTAAAAGCAAATTTCATAACATGTAACATACCTTCCTTGATCCTATGCCCTGCAGAAATGTGATTGCTAGGGTTATGTTGCAGTGCAATAGCTCTGCAAAGCTGTGGTGTGGAAGAAGATTTTATGAACAGTCATCATACTGAGTGACAGTTTGTTATATAGTCATCCTGCCTTCAAATTCCAATTGTATGGAGAATTGAGGCAATGTTACTTTTAGTATTTGTAATCCATCCTTCCTCATGGGAATCAGTCATCACAACAGTATCCATAACAAATTTCAGTGACACCAAAATGACAACCTGTGCATTGTGACATCATTGAAACCAGCTTAGTTCTTGCATTACAACATCTGATACAAATATATAAGTTGCTTCATTTTCAGTTTGCCAATTTATATCAATATATTTATCACGCTATCTACCTTTTAAAATCTGACACAATGTTCAGTTGAAGTAACAACAAAGATAATTAGTATGATTAACTAACCCAATATAGCTATTGTACATGGCACTCATATTTCTGTGAAATAAACATACTTCCAAAGTCCTTTTGAAGATAAAAATTTTATATGTGTCTCTGAAGTTCAGGTATTCCAAAGGGTGAGGGCTGCTTTTAAGAAAGTGCCAAGAAGCCCCAATTTCTCACTTCTTCTCTGTATTGAAGCCCTCAGTATAATGAACACCTGGATTGGATTTGTAAACGGCCAGTGATTCATGCACCCTTGGCCCCTTGTGAATGTTGTGTCATAAAAGTAGTTCTATTTAATTAGCAAATTTGTGAATTGAACTAAATAAAAGGGAGAATAGACATGGAATACAATCAATGTATGCCAGGGTAAGATATGCTTGATTATAACATAATTTGTTGCCATTTATGAATTATTCATTAAACCACTAAAAGTGAATGGTGAATCTACTTACTTATATATAACAAATAGTGAATTTTATTGGTGAACTTACTTTAAAATGACATCTCATCCAAATCAAAATAACAGCCAGTCCAATATAATGTTCATCATTACATCATTTTATCATGTTAAAAAACACACAAAAGAAAGATGTTTAGATCTTTTTGTGTAGTTGGAAAAAATTGGCTGGAATTGTCTTATGCAGCTTTATTTTTTCAATGTTTAATTTGGAAATGACTGTAGTTTTTCAGGTGCCCTTCAGCTGCGTCCTTGGCTGTGCCGGAGACACTTTCCCATAATGCATTCCCATATGTTTACCTGAATGGGAATGCATTAAAAGTAAGTTGCTCCCATGTGTCCAAAGGCAGCCTCTTTATAATGTACAGATTTGAACATTTAAGTTGTTATTTTGCTCTCCATTAAGATTCTTGTGTGTTTAGTTTTGATATTTCTGTTTAGTTTTCCAAGCAAATTCCTGGTTTGGAAAAACTTTTAATCATGCCAATGGCAGTAATTTAGTTGATGTAGAGACGTAATACTCAGTATATAATTTATGATGTCCTGCTTCACTTCTGGTTATATTTTTAAAAGTCATTAACAGCCAGTATATAATTTATGATGTTCTTCTTAATTTCTGGCTGTATCTTTTTAAAAGCAACTATAAACCAACAAATGAATGGAAGCTCAATTAGAGAAGAAATATTACAGGTCATAAATATGCTTTATCTTGAAATGACACATACCTAAAAAGTCATTTGTACTACTTGACTCAAGTGCAGTTCCTGTGATTTTAATTAGACTGATCTGGAGTAAATGGATTGTGGATTACAGCCCAGATTTGCAGGACCACTTCAGTATGGGTTGAAATTAAGCAGGTGGGACAAAGCAGTAAGTTTCTGATCTACTTGACATTGAAAAGTAGTATAAGTTTTTTATGGGAAACATAAAATTTCAATATGTACTAATAATCTGAGGCCACTTTGTTAGTAGTGGATGAATCTCTTGGATTGTATGGAATGGTATAGGGAAACAAACAACTAAATTTGTAGTTTTGGAACAAAGTACTGAAAATGAAGATAGGGCTGCAGGTTTATCATTGTAATCTGAAGCATGCCTAAAAACTACATGATCCTAAAGAGGTTATGGTGTTTTAAATGCAGGGAACTACTAGAAAATCTGTTGTTGAAACTTTTATCTTTGTTTCTCCATTTTTCATCACTTCTTTTTGAGAATTGTTGCTTTGCTAAGGAAATGAAGAAGATTGTCCAACATGTGCTGTTAGATTTTAGCTGTGTTGGTTCTTCTTTGCAGTTTATAAGACATCTTACTTTAATAAACAGTTTCTAAGAAAAAAGTGGCATTTTGCTATTATTGTTAACATGCCTCTCTAGTTTCTGATCTTACAGTATTCTATTGATCCTATTTGTGGTTTGATGCAAATCATTGTTAATAAAATAATATACTTTCCCCTTCTTCTTCTATCTTCATGAGAACTAATGATGGTGTTGCCTGAGTACATTTACTCAGATTGCATTTCTGATCCAATACCAGATATCATTTATCCAACAATTCTCTTGGTAATAGCAATTCCTCCTGTTGCTCAAGACCATTCCCTCTTCCTTCTATAAATATAGATGTTAAGGTTCTGGATGGGACTTTTATTGATGAAACATTATATGAAATGTATAGCCAATTTTTTAAACTTCTGCTGTTTTGTAAATCCCTCATATCATGAAATACAGTAGTGCTAATTTCAGCCTCATTTTTAGTTTCAGGCACTAAAAAATTAAAATAATTTTTCAGAATTTTAAATATTGAGATTGGGGCAACTTTTTATTCAGCTCTTGTTTTGGGTATAAGCTATATGATATTTATGAAAGATAATATGAAGTGACATCTCCATTCTCCACAACTTGTCATGTAATTATGACTTAACTATGATTTAATAAGAAAAATCAACTTTCAAGCATAGTTTATAAAGATAAATTAGCTTTGCTAACTATAAAATTATAGTTAAATACAATTCATAATTCAGATTATATATAGGTACAATAATTCTAAAAGTTGGTTGAAAAGTGATAGCTTTTGATAACTCATGTTACTGGAAGACAGTGTGGTCCTTCCTTCCTTCCTTCCTTCCTTCCTTCCTTCCTTCCTTCCTTCCTTCCTTCCTTCCACCAAACTTGAAAAGAAAAATGGGGACAGAAGTATGGAATCATGATGTTTGTTTAGCATATTATATCTCATATATTTTAGGATTATATCAGAATATAGTCTAAAATCTGAACAAACTGTTACAATAATAATTTTTGGCACTTTGATATACAAAATGCTTAGTGGCTGGTATTTTTTGTATAAAATCAATATACATCATAGGATTTCCCCCTTCTGATGTTTAATTTTCATTCTATAATTTAAAAAAATTAATCCTAGTTTAATTTTTAATTTTAACGTTAATTTTTCTATGTTGTTTTTACTTATTGGTTATGTTATACACCACCGAGCCCCTCTTTAAAAATGATGAACAGTTTAAAAATATGAAGAATAAATAAATAATAACTGTATATGGAATGGAAGAAATTACCTAGAATTAGGTTTTTAAATGTAAAAGGAATAAAAGTATCTCAGTGTTTTACTATGGCTACTTTTTGAAATGCTATTATTTTTTAAAGTGTTTTGTAATAATGTTTTTATAAACAAACCATTTAGGAATAATTATTACATTTATTACTGGTAGTATTAAATATATTTACACTTTTCTTCTTTCCGTTGTTTCAGTATTCATTGAACAGGTGTTACTGTAACAAAATAAGATGTCCTGAAATCACTTTCCTGAATTCTGGGAAATTATTCAATATATCATGAAATTTTTCTCATTGGAGACAGTACTTTTTCAGCTACAAAATATGCACTTTGATTTCATTTTATTTTGGAAAAAAATAAGAAAATCCAATGTTCTATATTTTTCTGATCACCTTTTAGAAATATGAATATGTGCAATAGGGATAATTTATAAGTATAACTAATTACCCAGTTCCTTTGTTAAAGTTCTAATATTTCAAAAACAGAAATTTATATTTGTTTATTCAATGTGACTAAAGTCCAAATGCAATACAGTGATTAAAATCACATCTAAGTTTAAAATCTTCCTTAGCAAACAAAGGTCAGTCATCATGTTTTTACCTTAATGTACCTATCTGAAGAAAAGAAGAGGTTATTGTCCTTGTTTAAGTTTTGTATTTGATTTATTTCCTTCCTCCTGTGTATTCAAGGTAGTTAACCACTTTTTAAAAAAACAAAAGGGAGGTTTACCTATTTTGTATCAACTGAAATTTCTAGATACTTTTTTGAGAGAACCCAAGTGAAAATGGTTGCAACTGGTACGCAGACATAGCTGTGTCAAGGCATTTCTAATGATATTGGAGTATTACGAAGTATTCCAGGCTCTGAATTTACTTTTTCACAGAGAATGGAATTTATTTCCAAACAGACTGAAATACAATTCTCAAATTCATTTCTTGACTCGTAATACCATGTTGGTTTTTCTTGATATAATTTCAGTTTGTTCTCTCATCCAGCTGATATTCAAAGATAGTCAACAATCTGGGCATCATTTCTTTCCTTCAGGTTGAAAAAAAGGGCCAAAAGGTCTTGGTATCTTCAGCATACTGGGGTTTAATGTAGAGGTAGAACAGAATAGACCAGATAGATCCTGTGAGCACTTTGGGGCAATTGCCTAGATGTATAACAGAAGACCCCAGATGGATATGTTGCATAAGAAATAGTGAACTGAAGGCTCAGTCCTGCCAAGAATGTACCGTAGTTGGTTATATGAAAACCTAATCTTGCTCCATTTTGGGCTGCAGTCTCCTGAATGTTACAGAAAGGTTAAATGCAACCCAGACTGCCTCAAAAACTCAAACAGGGTTGCTTCTGTTCTTCCTAACATCTGACAGGGTTTTTACACGTGACTCTCTCAGTCTGAACTACTCTTAAGTAGCCTAGAATGAAGTTATACCACCACATTTATTGATCTTTCTCTTTTGAACTGCTTCCCTTTTAGTGAATTTATACCAGCCCTGTGAAATGTCAAGCTGATCTCCTATGCTAAGTGCAAAAGAATTAAAGATCCAGAAGAGCAAATAACTGAGTGGCAATTTGTGTTAGCTGTTCAAACATAATGAACTAGATAAATCAGAACATTATATCCCTATGAACTTTTTTGATATTTAGAAATTCCAAAAGACAGGAGGCAGAAAATACAGGAGGGAAGAGTATATAAATATGTTAACCAGTGCATTTCTTAAGAAGATAAAGCAGTAAATCCACATTGGACCACCACCTGGAGAAAAGCTACCTATTGCTATAAGTAGGTGATGATCTTGAGCTGGAGAGTTCATTACAAAATGTCATGGGGCAAGCTTGTTAATTCATAAGATGAGTAGGTACTAATTTACCAGAGGAGAAACTAGAGGAGTGTTTCTTTCCACCCACTTAATCTCATAAGAAAGTCTCTATGGTTTATATAATCTTTTCATGTGTCTATATCAAAACAAATGAGGGACTCCAGCTCCTTATTATTTCCATTTTTTAAGAATGCCTGTGTTGGACTCTAATGTCTTGTGGTCAACTCTTTGCCAGTTCCTAGTTTTAAAATTAAATGAATATAAAAATAGCCAGATGGGCAGGAGGATTATTGTAAGGCAGGAATGAAGAAATGTTGGATTTACTCAGGGGAGGAGAAAGAGAATAATACCAATTTATTACAGCAAGGATACTTGAGTCTTGTGCAACTAGAAAGCATGAAAAAGAAACTTGGAGTAACTCTATTTTGATTGTGTTAGGTATAAATTGAAAGACAGAGGGGAATTTGGGACTTTCAAGATTCTCTTACAGTATCATAACCACATAACAGTATACATTCCAGGATTCCTAGTGACTCTCATTTCCTGATCTTGACTATCTTAAAAGACTGACAGCACAGGAAGTGCCCATGGTACCACAGGACCAACTCCTTGTATACAAAATCTCCCTTCTGAGCAATGTTTGTTTGTTTGTTTTTGAGCTTCCCTTTGATATTGCAAGTGAGTAGGGACAGTGAAGAGCAATTTATTTGCATTTCCTTTCACTTTATTTAGAACTTCCTAAAATATATAGAGCATATGGTTTCTATGAAACTATCACAGTAGAACTTGTTTGACAACTTTCGAGGTGTGGAAGTAAAGGGGATTGATGTTGCTTCTTCTCTTTCTGGGAAAGTATGTTTTTCATTTGTGTCAGGAGCTTAATATTTGTGTTTTGAGAAAAATAATTTTGCGGTCAATATATTGATAATTGGCTAATGAAACATAGTACATGTAATCCAGCCTTCACAAATTCTTGTTAAAGTATATTATTTGATGTCAATGAAGAAATTGAGTCAATATCTTCCTTGGAGGTATGAGGATATGAATTATATGTTATAGATTGTTATTGGATTGTTAGTGGTGATGGGAGCGTCCCGATTCTCCCATATTACACTTCTCCTGCACGTGCTTCATTGGCTACTGGTTGCCCTCCGTGTGAGATTCAAGGTGTTGGTAACAATTTACAAGGCCCTATATGGCTTGGGTCCAGGGTACTTGCAAGAATGTCTCCTGCCGTCGGCAAATGCCAATCGCCCAGTGCGCTTCCACAGACGGGGCCTCCTGGGGGTACCGTCAGCTAAACACTGTCGGCTGGTGACCCCTAGGGGGAGGGCCTGCTCTGTGGGAGCACCTACCCTATGGAATCAGTTACCCCTAGATTTGCGCCTGGCCCCTGATCTTCGCTCCTTCCGCCATGACCTTAAAACACGGTTATTCTTACAATCTGGCCTGGACTGACAGGGGATCGGGGTTTTAATTTGAAATGTTTATTTGGCTGTAATTTAATATCTTTTTAATTTGTTTTAATTTTTGTATTGCCTATTTTTTATGTACACCGCCCTGAGTCCTTCGGGAGAGAGGGCGGCTTATGAGTCCAAATAAACTAAACTATGTCCAAATAAACTAAACTAAACCCGTGTTGCAAAATAATAATTTTGTAACATTTACTGGAGCCTGATAATTAAACCCGAACAATCCAGTGATTTCATCTACATACCTAGTATGTATATAATTGTATTTGCATTTGTCCTCCATTAAACTTCCTAATTACTCACTAATTTACAAAGGTATTTGAGGAAGAATATATTTACGTATTGGATTATGGGTTATTTTGATCATTTATTGGATGTTACTAGAAAGAGTTGCAGTTACCTAGCATGAGATGTGTGACATTATTTATCTCCATGGAATGGTTTTTCACAAGCCCCTGCACCTGTCATGCTCCAAAACAATGCTCCTGTTCATGATGTTAGAAAAAATAACATGGACATGAATGACGCGATTGATGGTCATGTTTGAAGAACCCGCATAACTGTTTACTGTGTTTTCAATAGGTAAAATAGAAGGATCCCACAACTTCAATTTTCTGCAATTGTGTGATTAAAGAGGATTGTAGAAAAGGGATTTAAATGCTGCAGATTGCCTGCCCTTGCTCTGGTTGCAAGATACTGGTATTAGGACATGCACAGTGCAGTCCTTTCTATGTATGCATTCAATAGGATTAGGCAATATTTGTTTCTTAAGATACTGCTAAACATCACTCTTCTTGATCCTAATCAACCCATCAGTAGTGAATACTAATGAGAGTTCCAGAAGCAGCATCTGGAGAATGACTTGTTACCCACTCTTGACTTATAAGTGGGGTCTATTTCAATACAAGTGCCCATAGGATTTCAGCCTGCATTCAGGTGGAGGTACAACTGGATAAAGTTTGTTTTCTGTTGCTTTTCTTTCAGACAAAATATGATATTAAAAAATAAGAGGATAATTTTGGAATTCTAATAATTGTTTGCAAAATTGACATTTAGTCACAGAATGCTGTAACTGCTCAAACCTTACACTTTCCCTTTCATAAACCCAGTAAAGAAAAAATGCATGCTTTCATGTTGTGTTTCACTGATTTCCAATGAACTCTAAATCTAAACTACATTTGATGATGATTGTGTTTGTCTCCTTAAACCATTGTTCTGTTCTTCTCCATGCTGCCCAGGATGGGTAGACTCCTTCTTATGACGTCATTAAGCTGGGTCTGTTTTTGAGGATACAAAAGCCAGCCCCCCCGGGAGTAGTCCCAGCTTTGACTCAGCTTCTTTAGTCACAAGCTGTGTCTCTGAAAGTGCTAGAGAATTGTTCCAACGAATTTACAGAAGCTACCTTTGCTTCAATCACCTCCCGGGGATCCGGGTAGCTGCAACCACAGGAGAAGTGGGGCTCTGTTTCTCCTGCAATGTTGGGATCAACGTTCTCCACGCTGCTAGGCAAGCAGGGAAGCGCTTTAGATGCCTTCCCCATAGCCGCGGTTTGCGCGATCGCTTATCTGATCGGCAAACCGATAGCAGCGCCAGCCAGCTGATCGCGTGGGCAGCAATTCTCTCCTTGTCTGGCTGCTTCAATCGCTCGGGGCTTGAAATAGCCTAAAGAGCGAATATTCCTTCTTCGGAGCCCTTGCAGAGCAGCAGCCATCCTTCACTGCAGCCTTTTCTGCCACGAGGTGAGCGCCCATTTTAAGGGTTCTGGCGGCCATTTTCTGGTCAGGCCCAGTTGTTCCTTCTGCCATCTCAGCAATTGGGAGTTAATCTTTCAACACTTGAGCATAACTAGTTTGAAATGGATCAAGACAGAACCCATGCAGAGCTTTCCCCTCCAGTGGAGCAGACTCTCCAACCGCCTAAAAAGAAAAGGCACAGGCAACGTAATGCTCAGAGAGAAGTGGCTGCTAAAATCAGAGCTATGGCTCTAGCCCCTAAGAAGACAACTCAGGCCGAGTTGAGGGCAGAGAAACGCAGACATGCTGCTCTAGAGAGACAATTTAAGAAGACCATTCAACAAATGAGAGGGCAACTGCAACAGGCCCAGCCAGGTACATACCAGGGTTCTCAGAGAAGTCCCCCCAAGGGAGGGGAAGTTGTTCTTGGAGCCTTTGGACCCCCACCGACCTGGTCTCCTGAGGCATTTGAGGAACAACTAGACCCTCAAGACCTGAGCAGCTCTGGGCCTTATTTCCAGTCAGCATCGGGGCCTTATGCACCCTCTCTTCCCTCCAGGGTTCAGGCATCCCTGTCTAGGCTGGAAGCCACTTTCACTCCCACGGCAGCTGGCCTTCGGCCTTCCACTTCCTTTGACAACAGGCCCACAGACATCCAAGATATGGTCTCCTTAGCCATCAGAAGGGGCTTGGCTGAAGCTTTTCAGCAGATCCTTCAGCCTTTGGAAAGGGTCCAGGCCCTTCTCCCTCCTCAATCCATAGGTTCCTCACCTCTTCAGTGAGATGTCCACAGACTTCAAGATCTCAGGGTCCATGCTTTTCAGGCAGAATGGGAGGATGATGAAAGGGAAGGGGGTGCCTCCCCATCCGGACACAGTTGCTCCTCTTGTTCAGAGCGGGAAGAGGGTGACATCTGCGATCGCAATTTTTCAGAGGAAGAAGACTCTAACCCAGACCCACCTTCCTCTGCATTGGTCTTCAAACCACCCCTCTTCAAGCCTTTATTTAGCAAGGCTTTGGTCACTGCCAACCTGTCACCTGAGGAAGTAGCTCTGGAACCACAAGGCAAACCCTCAGGGCAAGGAGACTCGCTCTTCTCCAAGCCTGTAGTACACACGGAGGTTTTGCCTTCTCCCAACTTGTTCCTCGACATGGTCAAGGAACAGTGCGCTTCCCCTTCTGCAGTCCCTCACCCATCATTGTTAGACAATCATTTCTATCATGTCAGCTCAGCCCTAGACAACGCCCTTGCAGGGCCCTTGGTAGACGCTCTGGTTGTGGCATCATTTTCCTCTTCTGGCACTCCAACTGAGCCAGAAGATGTACTTAAAGCAGAAGATAAGTGTTCCGAACAGACCTTCAAACGCAACCACCAAGCAGCTGCGTGGGCTGTTCGGGCTTCAACCGCTGCATCCTTTTTCACAAGGACATCTTTATGATGGCTGCATCAATTGCAGGATCGATTGCCTGCTTCCGACCTTCGGTCTCATCAAGACCTTAACAAAATTATAGGAGCAGCGGAATTCACTGTGGATGCCACCCTCAATTCCGCCAAATCTGCATCAAGGACCATGGCATCTTCAGTGGCGGCTAGAAGGCTTCTGTGGCTCCGAAATTGGCAGATGGAGTCACAATGCAAATGGAAGCTGGCTTCTGCCCCATGTGCAGGCAACAAGCTTTTTGGCGAGGCTCTAGAGCCTTATCTCATCGAGACCAGAGATAAACGGAAAATGCTTTCCTCCTCGGTGAAAAAAGCTGACTATCGCCCAGCTCCTTACCGCCCACCTGCCTTTTGGCTGGAGACCTCTTCTCACTTTTCTCATCCACAGAGGTCGTATTCCCAATGTCACGACCAACATACGGAACCACCTGGCAGATAGCAACCTTCTGCTGGTAAATGGCCCTTTCAGGGTGGAGGGGGTCGTGCCTTCCATCGCTCTAAGTAATTCCTCGTTCTCCCCACCCATCGGAGGTCGTTGAGCCTTCTTTACCTCCAAATGGGAGGAGTCAATGATGGACGCCTGGGTGCTCAACACTATTAGGTCAGGACTGCAATTGGAATTTTTATTGTCACCCCCAGAAAATTTTTGATTTGTCCTGTTTCAAGGACACTTCAAAGAAAGCCCTTAATTCGGCCATTCAACATCTACTAGACATCAGGGCTATTCAGCCAGTTCCAATCTCACAACAGGGATGTGGCTTTTACTCTCATCTTTTTGTTGTTCCCAAAGCCTCAGGGGGTGGTGAGCCATCCTCAATCTAAAATTTCTCAACCAGTTTGTTAAATACAGGCGATTCAAAATGCATATGTTGCATTCTATTTTAGAGAGCGTTTGGGAGGGTGACCTCTCCTCCATTGATCTCACGGAGGCTTATCTCCACATCTCTATCTGGCCTCATCATTGCCAGTTTCTCCATTTCTGTTATCAGAATACTCACTACCAGTATTGAGCACTTCCCTTTGGCCTTTCATTGGCTCCAAGGGTCTTCACGAAGATTCTAGCAGCAATGGTGGCTTCTCTACGTTCTGTTCCAGTGAGGATCCAATGCTACTTGGATGACATGTTGATTCTGTCCTCCTCCATCCAATTGGCCCATTGAGACCTTTGGAGGCCCATCGTGCCTCCAAAGCCACGGGTTCTCCATCAACACCAAGAAGAGCCATCTTTCTCCCACAACCAAATTGCTACACCTGGGAGCAGTCATCGATACAACTTCATGCCAAGTTTTCCTGTCTCCTCGTGGACAAAGCCTTGCAGAGATCATCAGTCACATTCAACAACACCAGACTGTTCCCTTGTCACTGCTGGCCAAACTGCTTGGAAAGATGGTCTCCTGTATTGGCATTGTCCCGTGGGCAATGCCACTCCTTCACTCCTGATCACTCCAATGGTTCCTGCTCCCCTTCCAATGCGCAGGAACCAGCCACTCATCCATCAAGGTCCTGCTCTCTCGATCCCTCAATTGGTGGCTCTCCCCGGCCCTCTGGAAGGGACTCCAATTCAAGGACCCAGACAGGCTGATAATCACTACAGATGCCAGTCTCCTGGGTTGGGGCTCTCATATGGAGGGTCAGATAGCTCAAGGAGTTTGGTCCAGGATAGACAAAACCCATCCCATAAATTGGCTAGAGCTGAGAGCCATCTCCTTGGCTCTAAAGCACTTCAGAGCCTCTGTGACCAGCTTTCTGTGATGGCTTTCTGGATTTTTGCAGTCCAGATCTGGTAGCCCAGTGATGGTAATGATTGTTAATGTTATTACTGCTTTGAAAACAAAATCCAGTAATAGTCAAGAAAATAGATTAAAATGTTCTTCATTGTTCTGGGTCAGCTTACAGGAATATCATAGTTTATGTTAACTTCAAAAACTTGTAACTGTCAGTAACTGACTTTACAGCAAAGATCCATCTATCGTATTCTAGGTGATGCCTGTAGGCTGTTTTGGCTCTAGGAATACTTGTTTCATATTTTGTCTTAGTTGGGCTTAGTTGAAGCATGATCTCCGCTCCTTCTGCCATGACCTGAAGACCTGGCTCTTTCAATAGGCTGGTCTGGACTGACCAAGGGGGGGGGAGAGTTGTTTTAGAGTTATTTTAATTAATTTTAATCTTAATTATTTTATCATTATTAGGCTTGTAATTGTTTAATTGTTTTTAATGTAAATTTTTGTATTGAGTTTTATATTGTTAGCCGCCCTGAGTCCTTAGGGAGAGAGGGCGGCATACAAGTCTAAATAAATAAATAATAAGTAACAAACTTTTAAAATGCAAATATTTTACGTACCTATGGCTGGGAATGCTACTCTGTTTCAGCATTCCTAGTTCTAATTGCAAGTTTCATTTAAAATAAATTACATACATACATACATACTGTATATATACACATACACACATACACATACACACACATACACACACACACACACTATTGCTTTTTAAGTCAGGTTAAAATCCATTAGCATATCTTCATTGTGCTTTTCCCCAGTTTCTGCACTTTGGTCCCTCCAGTTGTTTAGGGGCTGTATTTGCTGGAATTTCTCTCCATTTGAATAAATTTTGCTCCATTTGAATAAATTTTAGGAATTTTGAGAGTTTCAGTTCCAATTTATTTGATATCTCTCCCTCCCTCCCTCCCTTCCTCCCTCTCACCCCTGAGAAGAAGAAGCCAATCACAAATCACTTTCACAAGTCTTGCCCAGAAAATAGCAGCCTCCAGGAATCAAGCTCGAAAGCAAGAACAGTAATTTAGAAGGTTTATAAATCAACATAAGAGAAGCCATATCCAATTCTAGATGTAGATGCTTCATATCCAAATGACATCTTTTTCTTGGTAATCCAGATTTCTACAGCAGAAAACATCCTTCTTGCTTTATACAAAAGAAGAGAGAAAAGGAGAGGAATAGTTTATGGAGCTATTCCATTGCTGAAGAAGCATGAAGAAGTGGACAGCATTCTTATTTTGTATGAGCTGTTGTGAAGGATCAGCAAAACAATAAATCTGGTGTTTCCTTTATTATTTATTTCATTTCTATCCCGCCTTTATTGCCTCATAAGTAACTCAAAGTGGTGAAAATACTCCTTCCTCCTCTTCCTTTTCTTTTTCTCCACAACAATAAATCTTGTCAGGTGGATTGGCTGAGAGAGAATGACTGGCGCAAAGTCAGCCATCAGACTTTCATGCTAAAGGACAACTAGAACTGACAGTCTTCTGATTTCTGGACTAGCACTTTAACCTCTACACCAAACTGGCTTTCTTTAGAGTCTTAAAGGAAAAAAACTGAGGCAGGAATTTCCTTCTCTGGAGAAATGGAGCTACAACCCCTTTCAACAAACAAAATTTTTATGGTGGTTCAGGTATCACAGGTGAGCCAAAAATAATTCAGCACAATAATGCAACAACGCAGGTGCCAGAGAACACAGAGGAGATACTTTCAGACAGGTGCAAAGCCCTTTCTGTAAAAGTGGCCTGGGTTAAGCTAAGCGTGTACATTCCTACAGACCTGAAGAGCTACCTATGGGATTGCCTTAACTTGCTGTAGGAAGATAATTTTTAAACATGCATGCATTTTCAATGGAGAAAGGGTTTAAATAAAAATGAATCTATATTCCTTCCCTTCAAAGTTTGGAAGCAGCAAAATACAGCATTGCTAACCTGAAATAAATAATGTACAGCCTTCAGTGACACACAGAAATTATGATCTTATATAACTGCTATATTTAAAAATAAACATTAGGTGTAATTACAACTCTTGATTCAAAGGAAGAGTTCTCTTTTTAAAATTCCATTAATCTTCTTTTCCTTTCTAACACAGATGTTGCTTTGAGGTTCTGAATTACATTTTACATAAAAGTTAGCTTCCATTCGGTCATCTCATTCCTACTTTTTGATTGCTGGACTGAAGATAGTAATTCCTATTTATTCACTCATGATCATTAGCAATGTGTTATGAAAGCTGCCAAATTGGCAAGCGTGATAGTGTGAAAGGAGGGAAGGTGCTTGAAAGAAGCAGTAAGCTGGGTTGGACAAGTTGTTTGGAGTTGATTGCATCCCCGTACTTACAAGTAAGGATTTCAAATGTTAGTCCTTACTAACATATATCACAACTTATATGGAGATAAGCTACTTTAACACTCCTATGAAATATTAATAATCTGTTAGGTAATCTAGAATTAAACATGCATGACAGGACATTTTTTTCTGGAATCGGTTGAAGAGGCATCAGTTACTTTCATTAATGTCCTTTCACAATGGAGGCAACAGATGAGTAATATATTCATTTTGTCTGCACTGTATCCCAAAGACTTGCAATGGTTTTAATAAAACATTAAAAAAAGTTCCAAGGGTGCTTTTTCAAAAAGTAATTGGACTGGTTTTTCCTTGAAGACATTTCACTTCTTATCCAAAAGGTTTCTTCAGTTACCATTAAAAAAAAATAAAATAAAACCAGGCATTAACTTCAAGGAATGCTGTCCAACCTTAGGGAAGCTTTTGAATGAGATGAATGACATGTCACCCTGCAAATTTGGGTGGATTTTGTTTTGTTTAATTTTAGTAGGTCAACTAAAGAATCAGATTGGTGTATTTCCATTCAAGTGATGTTGCTTTCTAGGAGGCAGCCTGCCTTGCTAATTTTAAGCGGTGACTTGCATATTTTATTTTTGAATATTTGCGTGTATCTTTCTCAGCATTTTTCTGAAACTAGGCAAGACATAAGACTATTGATTTTCTTTTTTCCCCTCTGCTTGTTGATTCAACTTACAGGCAAAATGAAAGGGGATAAGCAGAAGAAGAAAGATAAGTTGGGGTGCAGGGAATGCAGCCAGCTGTGATAGTGCATAGAGATGGATCTACACATTTCCTGGATTATTTCCTTCTTCCTCATAATCACTTCTCTAAACTTTGTAGAGCAACATTTCATTCAAAAATTTCAAGAAAATTGCTTCAGAAAAAATTGCAAATAAAATGTTTATATTATGAAAAGTGGAATATAGAAAATAATGCTTTTTTGTATGCATATTTGATTGATCCATTATGAAAAATGCAGGGAATCAAAAGAAAATTCAGTGTACATGCTGTAACATAGACTGATTGTAGCTGCTTAATACAGCTGTGTAGGTATTTGAAGAATCCTTCTTAAGGTGGAATGGCTATACCACACTGCTTCATTCACCAGCAGAAATTTCTGTGTACATACATCACAGGTACAATATAGCTGTTAGTAAGGTAGAATGGTTGGTAGGTTAGCTCCAATTCAACATTTTATAAAGTATCTCACCAAAACAAAGATTATAGGCAACCTACATTGCATAATAGGACTCATTTGGGACAACAGATATAGTTAAATATATCATTGGAAATCATGAGGGGCAATGAAAGAAACATTTTCATCTTTTCCCTAGGTGTATCTGTTAAATAACTGCTAGGTCTTTACTATGCCAATATTGCATCGTTGATTATTTTATTAGGTACATAGATTCTGAAAGTTTGTTTTCATTTCATAAATATATAAAAATATGTGTAACTATATTACCTTTTAGAAAAAAAGTCACAAATAAAATAGCTTTTTATAATCAGCTAATTGTTAAGATATAGTGACTTCAGTGTTCCCCAGAAATCTCCTTCAGGTTTGATATATGTGAGTCTGGAAGAAAGAAAGCCAGCTATGATTATTTCTTAATTGTATTTTTCACTTATTTCTATCTTTTATGTGCTGCCCTTCAACATCACTATTTATTTTTAAAACAAAAACAAAAGTTTCCTCTAACCTGGTTGAAAATTGGTCAGCAAAGCAATGTCCGTAATTGCTTTTTCTGAAGCAAAGAGGCTACCCAGTTGCCTTAGATCAGGGGTGTCAAACTCATGGCCCATGGGCCACATATGTCATACACTGGCCACCCCCACCCCCCATTTAGCGAAGGGGAACAATGTCACAATATGCCATGTGACATGATGTGGTGAGTTTGATACCTCTACCTTAGATGAGCAAGCAGTATCTCAATAATTTTGGTCCAGTGCTTAGGAGAAACTCCCCCTTTAAAACTTCACAGTCCTAGATAAAAGTACATTACATATAAGCAGTAATAAAAATACATACGGCATATTTTATTATCCATAGGAGTGTGGCTCAGTGGCTAAGATGCTGAGCTTGTCGATCAGAAAGGTCTGCAATTATTCAGCGGTTTGAATCCCTAGCACCGTGTAACGGAGTGAGCTCCTGTTACTTGTCCCAGCTTCTGCCAACCTAGCAGTTCGAAAACATGCAAAAATGCAAGTAGAAAAATAGGGACCACTTTGATGGGACAGCATTCCATGTGCCTTCAGCATTTAGTCATGCTGGCCACATGACCACAGAGTCATCTTCAGACAGCGCTGGCTCTTCGTCTTTGTAACTGAGATGAGCACCGCCCCCCTGGAACCCAAAACAACTAGCTGTATGTGTGAGGGGAACCTTTACCTTTACCTTAAAGTTCACTTGAAAGGAATGAACAAACCCTTTTCAAGCTGCTACAAGTTCCATTGTAGCAAGTTGTGTACTATACAAAAAAGAATCTTTCTGCCCACGAGTGATGATACCCAAAGCCCATAAAAATCGCAGAATGGAAGGCTGAAAATATTGATGCAGATTAGTTGGATTGGAGCACACCAGATGCAATATGAATTCCTTAAATAAGAATGCTTAGACTAAGTATTACAACTGAAATTAAAAACTAGGTTTTGTTGTCAATATATTCTTTCCTGTAAAAGACAATCCCATTGTGCATCAATCTTTAAAATAATGGTGTATAATTTTTTTTCATATACATATGTCTACTTCATTTTCAGTGAATCATCTTCACAAGAGATAGCATAACAATCAAAACAATCCCTCATTGTTAAGAGAACATGAAGTTGGATTCAGTTTTTATTTTTCCACATCACTCATCTGACATATAAATAGATTGATAAAGCAGAGTGCTGTTTATTATACTTTGGGAAAACTAGATTAGATAATAAACCTGCACATTTTCTTCCCTTCATATTTGCTGCACTTCAACCAGATGGTTGAATATGTGTGTGCTGCCAATCTGGAGCCAGATACTGTATAATTTGATTTATATAATATTTCTGGTGGATAAACTATTTTGTGCAGAGTTTTGTGGGAAGTGTTCCATAATGTAACTGCAACCTCTTTGTTTTTTGTCTGCTTGAAAACAAATGTAGGATAAAAGCCATTTTGTAAAATAGTTTTATCCCACCATAAGATTAAAAACTGTGAAAACCTAGAACCCCACATCTATATCTATAGAACAGGGTTTCATCCACAGATGTATGCTCCTCATTAGATGTGATATGACTTTATACTCTTTCAAGTTCAAAAGTATCCTAGATAAATTGACCAAGAGCTAGGAAAGTTGCAATGCAAAGCCAAATTAGCTACTCCTGCTTGATGAACATAATGCTGCAGTTTCCAAAAAGCACTGCAGTCTGTACACATATTTACAGGTGAGGGGATATCATACTCAAGAAAAGGATGGTCACAATAGAATCTGAAGATATAATTTCCATTGAAAACCTTCACATTCAGTTTTAAAATGGTAGTTCTCATTTCAGACTGAAGGAAATACTGCTCACTGCTGTGATGGAATTTCTACTGTCTTTAACCAAGAGTTAAAATGGAAGGGGGAGGAGTAAAGCAGTAAGAACAGCAGAATCAAAACAAGATGATTTATTTATTTATTATTTATTTATTTGATTTGTCAATCGCTTACAAGATAATAGATATAAGTATAAACATAGTTATGAATACATGGAATTGATACATATAAGAAAAATAAAAATAATAAAAATAAAAAGAATCAATAGGACAGGGTCGGTAGGTACATTGGTGTGCTTATGCACGCCTCCTACAGACCTCTTAGGAAGGGGGTGAGGTCAATAGTAGACAGTCTAAGGTTAAAGTTTTTGGGGTTTGGGCGAGAAACCACAGAGTAGGATAGCGTATTCTAGACATTGACCACTCTTGTTGCTGAAGTCGTATTTCCTGCAATCAAGTTTGGTGCGGTTAACCATGAGTTTGTATCTATTGTGAGCTCTTGTATTGTTATGGTTGAAGCTGAAGTATTCATTGACAGGTAGGACATTGCAATATATGATTTTATATACTATACCTAGATCGGACCGAAGGTGGCATAGTTCTAGGTTTTCTAGGTCTAGAATTTCAAGTCTGGTGGCATAAGGTATTCTGCAATGAGTAGAGGAGAACTCTTCTTCTGAAATATTTCTGGACTTTCTCAACTGTGTTAATAACAGGTACGTAATGTGGGTTCCAGACTGATGAGCTGTATTCGAGAATTGGTCTAGCAAATGTTTTGTATGCTCTAGTTAGTAGTGTGATATTACCAGAGAAAAAGCTACATAAGATTAGGTTAACAACTCTTAATGCTTTTTTGGCTATGTAGTTTCAGTGGGCTCTAGCACTTAGATCACTAGAGATGATCCTAGATCCTCCAAGATCCTTGACAGAGTTTGGATCATCAACAAGGTCTTGACTATTTAAACTGTATTTTATTTTCTGATTTTTTTTGCCAATATGTAAGACAGAGATTCTCCATTGCTTCTTGCTGCAATTTTCAGCTGTCATTCCTTTTGGAAGAGTGTCCTTTTTTTCGGTTGTTGAATTTGAGTTGTTTTTCAGCACTCAAAATCAGAGCATACACATTTGTTCCAGACAGTAGCACATTGCCACATTTTCTCAAGAGTGCAGTGAGTCACCTTTGCTGGAAGATGAATTTGGGGTTAAGTAATTTTGATTGCATTTCCTTTGGATATTCCAAACCATTTTGTTCCGTAAACTAGTTCATTGCTTGCTGTGATGTGTCTGGTGGCTTTTGCTGTTCTTACGTCAGCAAAATCTTGGGATAGGAAAGGGGATCAAATATCTTTTATATTTTAAAATCAGTGGGCCTGGGACAAAGAACTAAATGCTGCAAAGAATCTGATCCCAGTTTTCCCTTCAGCTCCCACCCAATTGAATATGTGTTCATTTCATACTTCAAACACTTACCAACAACTTGTTTCCTTCTTTGTACATGTGAATGTGCCATGCCCAAGAGTTTTTAGAAGAAAGAAAGAAAAAACATTTCATTAACCCCACTGGGATCAAATCAATCCTTCTCATGGTTGGGAAAAACTATAAGGAAACTGATTGCTAAAATAGAAATATATAGTAGCATATTATCCAGTAGTTATAATATTCACATCATTCAGTATTATTTGATAATAAAAACAGCTCAATTCTCACTGGAAGTGGCTAATTGGCTGCTTTTGTTATTCCTGATTGGTGGATCTCCTATCAATTTATTTATTTATTAGATTTTTATTACCTTTATTTCTTTTAAGTAACCCAAGCTGGCAAACATACATAATATGCCTTCCTCCTATTTTTCCACACAACAGCAACCTGTGAGATGAGCTAGGCTAAGAGAAAATTATTGGCCCAAGTTTGATTTTATGGCTGAAGTGGGACTAGAACTCCCGACTCCTGGTTTCTAATATGTCTCCCATATATATCTTATGGCCAGATAATTTTGTAACAAGGTGGCCAAGGTTTTGTAACAAGATGGCCAAGGGTGCAATTGGAGATGCAGCAGATATTTCCAGTGCTAAACTTGCTTTATTTCTTACATGTAACTTTCCAGCATTTATTTTGAAATGATTTAGCACCAATAAATTGGAGAACAAACTTTTAATTTCTTCCATGTTCTTTACTATATCTGAATAATGTTTGCATATCCTGATACCTAGATGTAATGAGCTATAAGAATAACTTTGAGGAACAGGAGGTAGATCCATAGCTAAGACAATAGTTAGATAAGAGAATCAGAGCCCAAAACTGGAATGTAATTTGAGAAAGTATACTTTGAGGGTGTTTTTTAAGTTAAGTGAGAAAAGGGAAAGGTATATTCAGACTTGCCTTATTCTGTTACTGTAACTTTAATACAAGTAGAATTCTTTTGTTTTATGGTTTGGACTACTTCAAAGGGCATTGCAAGTGGTCAGGGGAAGGTAGGAAGAGGAATGCTGAAAGTTGGCTAACTTTTTATAGCCAGAGCCGACCCCTGAGGGACCCCACAAGAGATCACCCTTGAGGTCGACCTCTGTCCCCCCGCCAATACCGACTGCGACCGCCCCGAGAGGTAGGAGGTGAACCACTGAAATGCAGTGCCCCCCACACCCAACCCCCGAGGCGTCGCAGAAGTATACCATGGTCGATGGTATCAAAAGCCGCCGAGAGATCTAATAGGACCAGGACCAGAGGAAAACCCCTGTCCCGAGCCCTCCAGAGATCATCCATCAGCGCGACCAATGCCGTCTCCATGCTGAAACCAGGTCGGAAGCCCGATTGATATGGATCCAGGTAGTCCGCTTCATCCAGGAAAAGTGGAAACTGCGAGCCACCACATCTCAACAACCTTCGCCAAAAAGCGAAGGTTGGAGACGAATGAAAGTGTGTCTAACACAGTCGGGTCCAGGGCAGGCTTCTTCAGGAGGGGTCTCACCACCGCCTCCTTCAAGGCGGCGGGAAAAACACCCTCCCTTAACAAAGCATTGACAACTGCCCAGATCCAACCGCAGGTGACCGCCCTGGCGACGTAAGCCAGCCAGGAAGGGCATGGGTCCAACAAACATGTGGTGGAACTCAGGAGCCGCATAATCCCATCCACTTCATCCTCGGAAACAGGATCGAACTCATCCCAACTGGCTAGACTGCCTATGTCCCGTTCCTCAGGCCACTGCAAATCAGAGGACAACCCGCTCCGAATTCGAGCGATCTTATCCGACAGATATTGACCAAACTCCTCAGCCCTTCCCCGCAATGGGTCCACCCCCCCTCCAGATGGAGGAGAGAGCGGGTAACCCAAAACAGGGCGGCCGGGCGGCTAGCTGCGGACGCTATGAGGGCGGAGAGATAAGACCTTCTTGCCGCTCTCATAGCTACCAGGTAAGTCCTAATATGGGCTCTTAGCTGGGCTCGGCCGGCCTGGGAGCGGGTGCACCTCCACCTGCTCTCTAAGCCCTTCCAACGGCGTTTCATCTCCCGGAGCTCCTCCGAATACCAAGGAGCCATCCGGGATCCACAACGTGTGAGGGGTCGCATGGGGACAACCCTGTCAAGGGCATCCGACGCGGCCTGATGCCAAGCGGCCATCAGATCCTCGACAGAGCTGTGAACAAGGGAAGAGGGAAGAAACCCCAGTTCCACCTGGAACCACTCTGGGTCCATAAGGCGCCTGGGGTGGCTTCTCATCCCAGCAGTGGGGGGCGGCCTGTTGGAAGACCAGCCATAGGAGATAGTGATCAGACCATGGAACGAGCAAAGCCGTAAAAGTGGCTTGTCCTCTGTCTCTACGCCACTGCTCAGAGTCAAAAACTAGGTCAAGAGTGTTTCCCCCCTCATGAGTTGGGCCCTGAATTAATTGGGTCAGGCCCATGGCTTCCATAGAAGCCATGAATTCCTGGGCCAATCCTGACGTACCCCCCAGGGAGGGCAGATTGAAGTCCCCCAGGACTATAAGGCCCGGGAACTCCACCGCCACCCCCGAGAGGATGTCAAGAAGCCCAGGCAGGGCTGCTGTCACACAGCTGGGAGAAAGGTATGCGAGCAGCAAGCCCACCTGACCATTAGGCCCCCACCTCAGGAGGAGGGTCTCACTTCTGCCTATCTCTGGAACAGCGACCTCCATTGGAAACAAGGTCTCCCTGATAACCACAGCCACCCCACCACCCCTTCCCTGGGCTCGCAGCTGGTGCACAACCCGGAAACCTGGAGGGCATAATTCCACCAGAGGGACACCACTTTCTGGGCCCAACCAGATCTCAGTGATACAAGCCAGGTCCACAGCCTCCTCCTCAGTGATCTCATGGAGGAGGGTAGACTTATTAGCCACGGACCTGGCATTAAAATACACCAGCCTAAGCCCAGGGGTCCCAGTTCCTGTGCCCCCTGGGGAGGAGGCCATAGGGTCGGAGCGAGCAACCGCACAAAGATGGCGGGTGCGCGCTCCCAACACGTGATATGGCTCTATGCCTCGGTGTCTCCTGCCAGCCCCAACCACCCTGGGAATCACGGTCCCCACCTGAGACCCCAGAGCCCCGCTGGCCCCCAACCCCCACCCCCCCTGCCATGAAGCGGGCTGCAAAAAGACCCATTTACCCCCCTCCCTAACCCCTTAAGACAACCAATTAAAAATTTTAAAAGTTTCCCCTTCCTCCCAAATTTAAAATTTAGCCCGTTAGTCGCAACATGCCACCTCTCGGGATCCCAAGTTCCGTCATTAAGGTAAGGTCTTGATAGCGTGAGGGGCCACTTCACAGACTGGGGAACCATCTGGAGGGCCCGTAACTCTAGCAGGGAGTAGGCAAGCATAACACATATATCTCAAGGCTGATCAATACAGGAGGTAGTTGATTAGATGGAAATATTGTAATGCTGGAAATACAATGTAAAGAGACAGGCAGTAATAGTGATCAGCAGATAGTCCACAGTCAGCAGCTCTCTCACAGCTGCCGATGGTTAGAGTCAAGTAAACCAGTCACTGCTCTGCCACCACAGTGACTTGTGGCAAAAGTCCTTAACAACCCCTGCCCTCTCACTGCAGGGGGGTTACATCCTCCCATTGCCCTCTCACTGCAATGGGAGGCAGCCAAGTCCCAAAGAAAGAGGCAAAATGCAAGTCTGGGTGAATGGTATAGATGAACCGGGCACCATCAATAGTGTCGAACAAGTCCAGAGTAACATAGACAGGCAAAAAGACGGTGGTCACAGATGAAATGCCCAAACAACATAGGGCAACCAGGTCTATAGCAGTCCAGAAGAAGAATAACATCCACATACTGGCCATGACCACGGGTCTAGAGCCACCACGCTGTCCCTTCTTGGAGGGGGTCACCGCCAAAGTCTCAACCCACAACCCCGGAAAAGCCGGCTCATTCAGCCCAGGCCATGACCACGAACATCTCCCTTCTGGGCCTTCCAGACCTGCAGGCCTCCACCCCACCCCGTAGGTCTATTCCTCCCAGAACTCTCACTTCTGGGGAAAGGAGGGGGGAGCTCTTCGGGGATGGCTCAAAAGTCCAAACCCCTGCAGAAACGCTACCCCAATCCAAAAACCGGAGAAAAAGGGGGGACCATTGGGCCAACAGTCCTGCCGTCAAAGGACTCCATGCGGTTACCTTCATGGCAGCCACAATACCAGAAGCCACAGACCACCGCTGTTGTTGTTACTGTCCTCCATGGAGCCAAAACCCCGGCGCCGCAGCAGAATCGTAAATTGCACAGCCTGCTGTCGTCGCTGCCGCCGCCGTTGGACCCCAGCTTCGCCACACCCGTCGCCAGCAACAAACAGCTGACGACCACCGCCAGCGACAACATTGGGTCCACGGGAGCCATCACCATTTCCGTCAGTGCCGTAACTTCTTGGCACCAGGACTTCGCAAGAACGCGGCATAGGGCGAACGGCGTTGCTGCCGCGCCCCAAATCCGGCGGGCAAAGCTGCGGCTAATGTAAAGGCCGTGGGGGGAGCGAACCCATCCACACTGAACCACCGGCTCATTTACTGCTGGAACAGCTCTGGCAGCACCCCGCGACTTTCCAGGGGTGACTCCGGGAAAAAACAGGAACAGCAGACGAGCCTCTCTCTCAAAAAATCAACAATCAACAACATTAATCTCTTCCTCTGCTTAAGTCATATTCTGTTGATGAATTACATACAAAAGATAATTCCATTACTGCTTGTGTAAGTTGTTTTAAAAGGACTGAGTTCCACAGGAAAAGTAGTTGCACAATAGAATTCCTGTATTTGAGAGTGAAGAGCTATCAGTCAAAATAACTTTGCAATGGTTTCTTTGAGGAGCTGCTCAGAATACTTTTGAGCTGACAGTTTCATGTCGGTAAATTACTGAAAACATACCTTTTAAATCTGTTGTAAGGTACGTAATATTGTGTCTTGTTACTTGAGTATAATTACCGGAATGTGATTAAAAAAACTGCACTTTATTGCTAAGAATCCTTTTCCATTGGAGGGGATGATAAAAAAGCACTTAAACTTTTTTTTCCACTTTGAGAGAAAGGGCAAAATGGTGACTGAAAATCCTTTCTCCAAAGGGTTTTGTTAATTTATTTATATCCCACCAGGGAACATAACGCAATATTCCTTCATCCTCCTATTTTCCCCACCACAATTACCCTGGAAGATAAATTGAGAATGACTGGCCCAAAGTCCCCCGGCCAGCTTTCATGCATAAGGTAGGACTAGAACTTACAGTGTCCTGCTCTCTAGCCTTAACCACTAGAGTGTAAAGTGGCTGATCAATGACCTTTTAGAGCCGTGATGGCAAACCTATGGCACGCGTGCCACAGGTGGCACACAGAGCCATTTGTGCCGGCACACGAGCCGCAGGCAAACTTACTTCACTGCGCATGTGCGTGCCTCACAGTTGATTTTCAGCTGCTTTGAGGCCTTTTTTGGCCTCCCAGAGGCTTGACAAAAGCCTTTGCAAGCCTTTCAGGCCGAATAATAGGCCCGTTTCATTACTTCCTGTATTTCTGGAAATATCGGAAGTGAAGAAACTGGCATATTAATCGTCCTGAAAAGCCTGCAGAGGATTTCCTCAAGCCTCTGGGAGGCCGAAAAAGGCCTCAAACTGGCCAAAAATCAGCTGTGAGGCGCAGTGCGGTAAGGGGGTGATTGCACGCACATGCATGGGGGATGCTGGCACACAAGCGCTCGAGCGCAAACGCGCACACAATTTTTGGCACAGGAGCCCAAAAAGGTTAGCCACCACTGTTTTAGAGTGTAACTCTTTAACTTGCCACACAAGGCTTGATGCTACTGTTAAAATGTTTGAAATTAATCCCATTAAGTAGAGCAGAAATTATTTCCATTCTGTTTTTCATTTCATTCTCCTTCTGTTATTCTTTTGTTTCACACTTTCCAATTAGCCTTCTTTGTAAAATGCTATGAAAGGGGTATTTTAGTGTCACAGTATGCTGTTAATAATTAACAATCTATTTCAGTGGTTCTCAACTTTTCCTTCATCACAGACCGCCTTTAAATACCTTATGTGGCCATGGACCACGGCCATGGACCCCCAAGACTTAACTCAAGATTTAAATTTCTTCAAGCCTTCATGAACCCTCTGTGATGACATTGCACCCCCTCAGAGGCCCGGGGATGATAGATTGAGAATCACTGATCCCATCTACAATACTACTCTTAATCTGTAGTACTATAGAAGGGAAAAAAATAGAAACTGAAAGGGAAGAGCTGCAGTCATGTGATCCATTTCTGTTAGGTAAATTACAACAAGACTTACGTCTACATATATAAAAACATCACTCTCATGGATGCCACAGCTTATCCTAACAGGTTTAACTTCACAGCCATAACAATCAAGTCGCTACATTAATACTGAATCATAGCTTAAGGTGTTGTCTCTTTCCAAACCTGTCAAACATAATTTTGTAGTTAAGAAATAAATAGGGAAATATGGGTAATTAGAAATTGAGGGCATTCCCCAAGCTTCCTGTTTAGGGGTAATAACTTCAGATATATTTTCTTCGGGTTTTGTGGTATGATAAGTGTAGGGATTTTATTCTTCCAAAAACCCTCTAGAGAGGGAGGGAGGGAGGGAGGGAGGGAGGGAGGGAGAGAGAGAGAGAGAGAGAGAGAGAGAGAGAGAGAGAGAGAGAGAGAGAACACCTTTAGTGACTCTTTTATGCTGCTTGTCCATAGATATCATTGAGAATTTATTGCCCTGTCTCCTCTCCTTGCAAGCCTGTACACAACTAGGGGAGAGGGGCCATGATTCCAAAAATTGCTGGCTTGTTTCAATACTGCCTTTGCTTTTTTTAAAATATAAAGCAGCTTCCTCAACAGAAGCTGTACTTAACCCCTTATCCGACTCTTGTTCTTATTCGCGTCACCCACAAATAGCTTACCTTTCCTATATTTATGATTCCATGACTCTGCATTGCTTCTCTTGCCCATGTATGCAACTTGCTGAGAATAACAAGATTAATTGATTTGTAAACAAATCAGTCTATCATCTTGTCCCTGTAGGGATTCCCCAAATCTAATTATTTTTGAAAAGTAATGCTACCTGAGTTTTCATCCCTTTCAGACTAATGAGGAAGGACAGCAGGCTATAAAATATTCATAGGCTGCAGCAATACAACTAACCGTAACTACTGAATAAAAGAAAGAGCTGGTTGCTTTATTCATGAGCAGTAAAGGGTACAAAATATTTTTCAAAGCAAGTTTTTAATGCAAGAGATGAGAGGCAGCTATTGATACATTTTGAGGAAACATACTTGATTAAAGGTCTGTGGTCTATACAGATAACCTCATTATTCTGATGAACACTGGTGTGAATACCTGGTCTTGTGAGAAAAATCTCCATGTCTCTCTTCTCTCGGTCAAGAGAGCATTCAAGCTTTAATAATAAATATGCAATAATTGAGATATTCAATTATTGAGGTATTCCATTCAATTTAATTTCACTTTTTAATGAGTTTAGAAAGTGGTAGGTTTCTGGGGGAGGCTGTTATCACACAGCACTTTTGACAAATACTCTCATAGATCATGGCTGGTAAACTGGCAATAGGTATTACTTCACTTTCAGAACTTTAAACTCTTTCATAATTTAAAAATTTTAATACATAAAATTTATATTGAAATATTTGAAGCAGTCTTTCCTTGCTAAAGAATGAAACTGATTAGGATGGCATTCTAAACTTCAGATTCCACCACTGTTAAGAAAGTCTTGTTCCTGAGTTGTCTCTCTTGTATGGCAGATACATATAAAGGAGAATGTAGGCCAGTGCAGAGTAATAAACAGCTTGAAAAATAAAGAAGAGCACTTAGAATTGTGCCAAGGAGCCAAATGAGATACAGTGCAATTGTAACACAGTTATAATGTTTTAGATTTCTCAGTTCTTGTTAGTAATCAGAGCTATTCAGAACTAGCCATAGTTTCTAAACAACTTTCAAAAGTCTTCAAAAATGATGCTAAATGCAAATTAATACGAAAGATGGATCCAAGAAGCTAAAATGTGGTTTTAAAAAAATTACATTCAAATAATCTTGAATGATGTAAGAACCAGACTCCGTTCTTCCAATCATAAAGTGTTATAATGCTGCCTCTCACTAAATTTGCTATGAAAATAGGATCCTGAATTGATCCTGGATTAGGACTAATGTGAAATCTTAAGGATTTACATGATTTGAAAAATCCCTTATCCTTTGTACTTTATTCAGTTCAATTTCTCTTGCTTTAAATAGGGGGGAAAGTCACGGAATTTTTTGTTACATTTTCCTGATTGGATCTTAAGTCAAAATCTTTGAACAAAATAGTTTTGTGGTTGTCATGTGGATCACATCAGAAATTTATTGCTTCAGTATAGCGAAAAAATTTGTGCTAAGGACTTAAAATACGTACACAGACAATAATAGAAAGAACTTTTTTTCTTTTTCTTTTTGGTAGTGGTTAGGGAAGAATTGCTTGAATGATAAAGTAGGTAGTATTTATAGGCACTGTTTTGTATATTCTAAAAATAAATGGATAACTACTAGGTTAGAGATGAGCCATAATTTATAAAGAACCATAGAAAGTGCTAAGCAACAGCAAAAATGTATAAATGCTCCATGGCAACTCTGCTGCCCACTTTTTCTAATATTTCATTCCAAGAGGATGAATGTGGAATTGGGAGTAAAATCACCTCGTTGCTATGTAAAAAATAGTGTAACAGATTGTAGAAATCAGATTCTGTTTCTGTGATGGCAAAGAGATTCCAGAATACTATAGTGTCTCTTTGAAATTATTGATGAATTACACTCTCACACTCTCACTCCAGTAGAAGAGAATATATATAGCACAGGATTATATTGTGCACTCTTTGGTGCTCTCTGACTTACTTATTTACTTGTTTGTTTGCAGACATTTCATTACCTGACTAGGTAATATCATCCATGCTGGTGAGTGTAGGGTTTGTTCCAGAGGTGATATTCAGCAGGTTCTGACCAGTTTGGAAGAACCGGTAGCGGAAATTTTGAGTTGTTCGGAGAATCGGCAAATACAATCTCTGACTAGAGATTTTACAGTATCTTTCCCCTGCCACGCCCACCAAGCCACACCCACAGAACCAATAGTAAAAAAATTTGAATCCCACCACTAGTTTGCTCCCTGTTAGATACAGTAACCTGGTTTGCAAGTGCTGGTGCGGGTGTGCTTTTCTGCATGTTACTTTCTTGATTAGGGTTTTGTTTTCTGCTATATTATTTGTCTAATGTTAATATTTGTTTATCTCCATGTTGGCTGATGGAAAGTACATGTTCTGGTCCTTTCCATTTCTTTCTTATCTTTTTTATTGTCACTTTTGAAGGGTGTGCAAATATGGTTTACCTCTATGTGTCTATTATGTCTGATTTGCCTAAATGTCAAATTTCCAGGAATTGCCTAGTATTTTTTTTTAATTCCTGTGGCTCAATCTTGTTTGTTTCTTGGATCTTGCCTGGACATGTCCCTGCACCTTTCTTGGCAAGGTATTTTGTAAGTGGTTTGCCATTGCTGCCTTCTTAGGACTGAGAGAAAGTGACTGGCCCAAAGTCACCCATCTGGCTTCATATCAAAAATAGGACTAGAACTCCCAGTCTCCCAGTTTCTAGCTTGATACTTTAACCATTACCCAAACTGACCCTCTTTTTTTTCTTTTTAGATTCAGTTTGGTCTAAATACTGATGTACATTCAGCATCTATAATAGTCAGTGTAAGGCCTATAACAGCCACTATGTAGGAAAGACAGACAGAAACTAGCAGTCAGAGGCATGATGGAAACTTCTTAATCTCCCAACACACAGACAGACTCAGCCATAGTTCCAATTGAGAAACTGAGCATCCTAGACCAAGCTAATAGTAAACTAAAATATAAAACATATCTCCCACCACAGCTGAAAGTTTACAGGTAATCCTCGACTTGCAACAGTTCATTTAGTGACCATTCAAAGTTACAATGGCTCTGAAAAAGTGACTTATGACCATTTTTCACAATTAAGACCATTGCAGCATCCCTATGGTCACATGATCAAAATTCAGGTACTGGGCTAGTGGTTCATATTTATAATGCTCCAAATGTCCTGGGGTCATGTGATCCCCTTTTGCGATCTTCTGACAAGCAAAGTCAATGGGGAAGCCAGATTCACTTAACAACACTGTTATTAACTTAACAAATGCAACAATTCACTTAACAACTGTGTCAAGAAAGGTCGTAAAATGGGGCAAACTTGCTTAACAAATGTTTTACTTAGCAACATAAAATTTGGGTTCAATTGTAACTTGAGGACTACCTGTATTTGGAGGGAAATTTCTATGAATTACTCCTGGTCTAATATTGGACTCTACTATTGTGTGTGCTTGCAGAATAAATCCCAGCAGCATTTACAGTAATACTTCTTTACAAAATAAAAATGTTCTTTCTTAGTTGTGCAAAATTTATCGGTAGATTTAAAGAATTTTTACGTGTTTCAGGAACAATTCATAAATACAGAAAGGCAGTGTTGATTTTGTTGTTGATTTTATTATTAAATATTCAGAAGGAGTGATACAAATTCTTATTAATTTAGAATAACTAGAAAAGCAGAATCAGTTCATAAAAATAAGACTTAGAGAATGATAGAAGCTGATCAATTAATTGAAAGTAAGTTTGTCATTTGCACTTGGATGAACTCAGTGGGTTAGTTTTACTGGGTGCTGAACTACAAATATTGTATGTCATTAAGATGTTCTTTATTTACTACTGTATTGCAAGGCTAACAGACAAGTTATAACATTATTGAGTTTTCTTTGTGTGTATATGCATGCTTTCATTCAAGTGACATATTAGTAAATGTTGCAGGATTTCCTACTTGCTATAAGTATATTCTCATTTATTATGAAAGATAAATAGGAAAGATAAATTGGGAGAATCAAAGGAAATATGTTTAAAACAACAGATGCTCAGCAGAAAATATTCTCCATTTCTGTTGCGCAAATGAAAGATAATAATTCCAGCATTTAAAGAAAACCAATTTTAATGAATCAGATGTTAGTCCATGATCAGTTGAAAAGAATTTATAGAAAGATATGAGAATTTGAATCACTATTTTATATAACTAGACAGTGACGTAAGACAAGAACTCCCTTTCATGGGTAACTGCAGCTGAACGGGAGCTTCCTAGAACATTGTAATTTAAAGAAAATTCTAAAACTTGAAATTTGTTTTGTTGTGGTATCCAATAAATCAAGTCAAATAACAGCTTTTATTCTGTTCCCTCAAACAAATTAGACTAATAGACTCAGAATCTAAAATGTTTCAAAACAACTGTTTGGAAATTCCCACTGTACCTTAGATTCCTTTTGATACAACAATAGCACTTAGACTTATATACCACTTCATAGTGTTTTACAGCCCTCTCTAAGCAGTTTACAGAGTCAGCATATTGCCCCGAACAATCTGGGTCCTTATCTTACCCGCTTTGGAAGGATGGAAGGCTGAGTCAACCTTGAGCCTGGTGGGATTTGAACTGCCAAATTGTAGACAGCTGGCTGCAGAAGTAGCTGCACTCTAACCATTGCGCCACAGAGGCTCCTATATATATATGATATAGTACATTATCAAAACACTTTCTTTCCTGCTTGAGTTGTGAAAAGTATTTCTTTTTTAAGTACTGTCGTTATACAATAACAAGAACCTGTTTCCATGGTTACAGTTCACATAATTTCTCAGAGGGGTCTGCTAGCAAAGTTTCTGTTTCAGATATAGACTGCAATACTTGGCTTCTATTACTGTTTTCCTACCAAACTCAGTAGTAAATGTAAACTGAAACATTCAATCTTATAAGGCAACAGATCTGATATTTTATGACTGTGTATGTATGTGCATATGTGCGCATGCGTTTATGCACACATATCTGTATGAAGTTTATCTGAATGAATTTTTCACCATTCACTATGACACTTTAATGCTTTCATGTTATTCCATAGATTTAAGATTCAGTAAATGTACATGCATACATGGTTAATTAGCATTTTGATGAAAAAGTTACACAAGAAGAAACAATTAAAGTGTTAATAACTATAAGTTATTGGACTAAGACTACATGACCCAAAGATAGGAAAGGATTGGTATATAGTATATATCAAACAAAAGACATGAAAAAACTATGCAAATTATTAAAATATTGTGCTGATTCCTTCTGTAAGTTTTTCATTAAACTGTTACAAAAAAGAATATCTACATATATTAAGGAATAAAAACCAAATGAACATGTAAGTTGCAGAAAAGCCAGAGATGGATGGACAATTACCATATTGTCACTATAATTGGCAACCAATATAAGGCTGGCAGAATAGGAGGAGGTGACAAATGGAATCATAATTGGAGGACCAAACAGATAATATTCTGTTAGCTGAAAGTAATAACAACTTAGAATATCTGATTATGAAAGTAAGAATGGAAAGAGAAAATTCAGGTGAATGTTAAATTTAAGACAAAAGTAATTTCAGTCTCCATACTGAATAAAAGTATAAATGGTGACAAAGAAATGAAAGTGGTAGTAGGTTTGCTTTCTTAAGCTCTTCCTTAGGGTAGGGATGGCAGTAGAAAAATAAAGAGATCAGTATTAGAAAAGAAGGTAATCATGATAGCAAGTATATTTTCAATGTCAATGTATAACTGTAACAGTACAATATCATAAAAATGTGAGAGAAAGAAAATAGATGCTTTGAATTGTGGAGAAACTCCAAGAAGAACCTATCAGTCTTTTGTGGAAGAATAAAAACTGACGTGAGGCAATGTTCAGCAAACAGAAGCTCATATAATTTAATAAGGTGATGATAGATTAGAAAAAATGAAAGAAAGAGAAAACAAAAAAGAGAATGGATAAAGGACCTAGGCTTATTGCTCTTGATAGTTTGACCTTAATTGTCCTTGTAATCACAAAACCTGACTTGACTTGATTTCATCTAATTAGAGAGACCACAGAACATTCATAGAAAACTAGAGTGATTATTAATAAAACCATCTGAAGAGGAATATCTTCAGGAAGGCTACTTGTAATGTTAGGAAGAATCATCTCCCTAATATTATATGTTCTGGTTCCCACAGTTTTTCTTTTTATGTCTTCAAATAAAGAAATAGAATTATGACAACATGTAATTTTTCATTGAAATATAGTTTTACAGCTTCTTCAAATCTATTTTGTAATTATTTCTCAAAATTTGGGGGGTTATCTATTACAGGTAATCCTCATCTTGAAAAGTTCATTTAGTGATCGTTATAAGTTACAGCACTCAAAAAGTAGCTTATGATTGTTTTTAACATTTATGACTATTGCAGCATCTCCATGGTCACATGATAAAAATTTGGACATTTGGCAACTGATTCATACTTATGAAACTTGCTACATCCCAAGCTTGTGTGACCCTCTGACAATAAAAGTATGTGGGGAGGCCAGATTCACTTAACAACTGTGTTACTAACTTAACAACATTGGTGATTTACTTAACAACTGTGGCTAGAAAGATCATAAAAAGGGACAAAATTCATTTTAAAACTATCTCACTTAGCAACAGAAATTTTGGGCTCAATTATGGTTGTAAATTGAGGACTTACCTATATTGTATCCCAGATTAACTTGCAATTTCATGAAAAACAATTTAGGGTTTTTCACTGGAAAAACATAGTTCTTGCCTGGTATTTTTATGCCTATCAAGTGACATGTATATATTGGATTCCCCCCTCCCTTCTTAGGAATTTCCACTGAGTGCTAAGAATGCCATTGGAATGTATGTGGAATGTATGTGGGAAAGAAATGACTCTGCTTTTTCTCTTCTATTTCTTCCCATTCTTCTGATGCTGTTGTAAGCAATTTGATTCAGAAGACTTTTGTTCTACAACCATGACCGAAGAAAAGAATCTGGGGGTGTCTCAGAATGCCTTGTCACCTTCAAGAAGTACTAGCAGCTGTTCTTCTAAACAAGGAAGTCGGCAGGTAAATGCAAAGTTATGTTAATCTTTGTTTACAACCTTCTAGATTTGTGAAGAACATGAAATAACTATATAGCAGGGGTCTCCAACCTTGGCAACTTTAAGACTTGTGGACTTCAACTCCCAGAATTCGTCAGCCAGCAAAGCTGGGAATTGAATCCACAAGTCTTAAAGTTGCCAAGGTTGGAGATCCCTGCTATATAGTATATTAAGTCCTGGCCACATGATTATTTCAGAGAACCAATCTGATGTATTGAGCACGTAATATCAATAACTCCATCATGAATTTTGTACATAATATCAATAATTCCATCATGAATTTTGGACAATGTGTCAACATGGCATCATATACCAAATCTAAGACTTAAATAGCTATGCATTTGGCACAGCTATCGTTCTCTTGTAAATCACAGTGTTCATATTTCATTCTTAGCAGATCATTTGCTGGAGAATTTGTTTATCTGAAACAAAAATACTGCCGCACTTTAAAAACAATTTTTTTTACAAAAAAATGGGCTCATGTATTCATGATTATATGTATAGAGGTCCTTAGGCAAACCAGTTTGGAAAATTAGGCTCAGCATTAGAAGAAATAGGTTTATTATTAAAAGAATAGTTATAACTATTAACTTTAAGTATGGACAGTAGGACGCACCCCCCCAAAAGTGGGTGGAAATGTCTGCATCTTATACAGCAAATATTGCTGAGGCCCCGCCCACCTGCCGGCTCCCACTCTTCTGCCTCTGCCTCCCAGCAATTTTCCTCCTTGCAGCAAACAGCCAACAGCCTGTTCAGCTTCAGGACAGCCTGATTAGCACAAGCAGCTGATGGTTGGTTGGATTGGCCTCCTGACAATCAGCTGTTTCAGGCTGCAGGAATTGCTGTAGCCTATTGCCTCCGCGTGCCCCATTTTCGGCCTCTGCATCCCATTTTCAGTCTCTGCACAACCCGTTTTCGGCCTCTGCGTGCCCTGTTTTCAGCCCGCTCCGAACAATAGATCTCAGGGATAATATTGCTACTCATTTTTTTATTGGAAGTTCATTCTGATGTTTATTTTCCTCCTTCCTTTTCAGTAACAATATTGGAGAGTGTTTTTGTAAAGGAACAACTGATCTGAATATTTATTTCAGTAGGAAAATATATACTTGAATTAATAAACAAAATAATAAAGAACATTAGATGCAATCCAGTGACCAGAAGTTCTCCCTAGACCTGTATAAAAATTCATTGACTTACCTCCCTTTTTCAAGAATGTAGATTAAATTATTTCTCATGATATCAACTCTAATCCATTTATAGTTATCCTTTCTTTGTGTATTCACAACACAATTGAAAATTAACATTCTAAGATCTTAGAAGAACTTGATTATAATGTTCATGTGTTTCATAGGTTACTTCAGTAGTAAGAAAAAAATCAGTATTAAGATGAGATTTTGCTTTCATGTCATGTCTCACTGAGTCGATTTGTCTGTCTCTCTCTCAGACAGCCACATATACATTTGAAAGTCAGACTTGCTCACATATTTTCAAGGTCTCTATGACACATCCTTTGAAACAAATAAAAGAATAAGAAAAGATTTGGTGGATTACAGATCTACTTGCCTAAAAGACTTTCAAAGGAGGCAAATCCAGAGCTTCTGGAAGGTTTATTGCCAGGTCATGAAGAAGTGGGAGGAAAAACCCTCAGTAACTGTTTTTCAACCCTCAGTAACTGCTGTTGAAAGAATCTGGAAGCACAAAAGTTCTGTAGACAAATGGAATGCAGTTTCATCTTTTGCTATGATTTTATGAACCCCAGTTATCAGAGAAATAGCATTTGTTGTAAATGCTCAGTTGTAAACTTTCCAAAGTCACTTAAGTGAGATGGGCAGTATAAAAATTCAATAAATAAATAAAATAAATGAATGCTCCATTTAAAATTATTTACAGGTGAAGAGTAAGAATAGTTCCTTTTCTATTCTGCTTATTCAGCTTATTAGACAAAAAAAACTAACAGTAGATCAAATCAGCAAACCTTTATAAGGTCTCAGAAAGCATTTGCATGTTGCTGAAACAACAATTCTTTCCATATAGTAACTTTTAATCAACACCTTCAAATCAGTATTACAAAGGTACAAAGAATACAAAGGTATTGATCATTCCTTAGTAATCCCACACAAAAAATTGATACTGCTCTTCCAATAAATCCTACTGTTTTCTATACAACTGTATTGGAATCCTTGGGCTTGATTAGGGCAATGGTGGCCGATTTATTATATTTCATAAATACATTTTGTTAAGTTTGCATGAAGAGACAGATGCGGAGTGCTTCAAGCTCTTAGTTTATTAGTGACTACAGCTCAGAATGGACCCAATTTGGCTGGGCTGCGGCTGCTACTTAAAGCCAGCAGCCGCAGTTGCCAGCCAATCAGAGTGCAGGGTTTTCCCGCACTTTTTAAACCAATCATTTCCAACATTTTACAAGAACAGTTCAAACTAAACCAATGACTTCAAACCTACATACATAACACCCCTCCCCACTAGGTTCAGTCCATACTCAAACCCCAACCTATCTAATGTATTCTTTTAAATAGGTGGGGCTCTTACGTGTAGTTGAAACTACGTGGTTCAGATGTTTTAAGGTTCTCACCTGTAAGAGAGGAAATGTGTCTGCTGACATTTCCTTACTTGGACTTGTAGTGAATGGTAGAACCTGTTTGGTTACTACAACCTGGTCTCCTCCCAATCCATCTCCAACCCAATGTCAGCACCTAAATCAGGTAGTGATGTGCAATCTTCCATTTGTGAAAATGGTTGTTGGTATTGTGACAGGTTTTGGGATGGTTCCTGTGTGTTAGCTTGTTACACATGGGGTTGATTCTTACTTGCTGATTACTCTCATAATCCTCCCTTCCCCCTAGAAGAGGCAGTAGGTATGGGAACCAGAGAGGAGCAAAAGCGATGCTCCTGAGGCAGTCTGGATCTTAACTGATCAATGTACCTGCTCCAGAGGACACCATCCTCCGTTTGTACCCTGTAAGACCTGGGGCCTGTGATTTGGGTTATCTCAGCAGGAATCCATAATGGTTCACCCATGAGGTTCTTAGCATAAACAGAATCACCCACAGTGAAAGTGCAAATTTTACTAGTGGAATCTAGTGGTGCGTTGGGTGCGTAAGTGGGATGGAGGCGGTCAAGGGGAGACCTGAGTTTCCTACCCATCAACAATTCAGCTGGGGTTAAATTAGTTGAGGGGTTGGGAGATATGCTGAACACTGAGAAGTTTTTCAACTCTCTCAGTGATATCCCCTGGACCCAATTGCTGAAGTTTTTCCTTGGTAAATCGTACCATACGTTCAGTGGCCATTAGCGAAGGATGCCCAGGGGCTGTCAGGGCATGTCTGATACCCTGTTGTGCTAGATATGATTCAAAAGGTTGGATGTAAATTGAGGGCCATTGTCAGAAACAAGCACATCAGGTAACCTGTGAGTTACAAAAAGCTTTTAAGCTGTTTGATGACAGCTTCAGTTGTGGTGGATGCCATAGGGATAACCTCCAGCCATTTGGAATATGCATCAACTATAATAAGGAAAGTGTGCCCTCTGGTAGGGCCAGCAAAATCAATGTGAATCCTGGACCATGGGCCCCTAGGACATTCCCATTCCTGTGTGGGGCGAGAGGTGGGCAGGCCTGACTACCTGACAGTTGGGACAAGATGCAACCCAGTTTTCAACCATTTTGTCAATACCTGGCCACCATACATAACTCCTGGCCAATCCCTTCATTCTGACAATTCCCGGATGACCTCATGTAACATTTCCAAAACCTCTTTTTGTAGTTTTGCAGGAATAACCACCCTGTTACCCCACAAAATACATCCTCTTAATACAGATAATTCAGTTTGCCTGGATTTAAAAGGTTGGGCGAGGTGAGGTAGATCTTGAAGTGGCCAACCTCTTAATCCAGCCTATGACAGGAGCCAATAAAGTGTCTTTGGCAGTCTCTCTGGCAATTTGAGCAGCATGTACTGGAAGTTTGGCAACAGTTTCTAGAAAAAAGGTGTGAGTCTCAGGAACAGGGTCCTCAATGTGTGAAGGAAGTGGGCAGCGACTCAAAGCATCTGCATGCCCAATGTCTTTACCAGGTCTGTGGATCAGTTTGTATGAATAAGCAGCAAGAAATTCAGTCCATCTCAGCATTCTTGGTGACAGGATCATGGGCGTTGGTTTGTCCCCTGCCACAATGCCTAAAGAGGTTTGTGATCTGTGACAACAGTAAATGTTCTCCCATATAAATACTCATGGATTTTTTGACAGCTGCTACAATCGCCAAGGCTTCCTTGTCCAGTTGGCTGTAGTTCCTCTCTGCTTTAGTCAAGGTGCGAGAGTAAAATGCAATAGGAGCTTCCCTCCCACTGGGAAGCATGGGTCAACCCCCCCCCCACTCCAAAAGGGGAGGCATCACAAGTCAGAACAACAGGAAAGTTCTCAGAGAACTGTATCAGCACAGCATCAGACGTGATTAGTCTCTTGATATTGTTAAATGCAGCTTGTTCCTTCCTCCCCAGACCCAAGCAGATTTTTTGTCCAGCAACCTATGTAGGGTTCTGCAATGGTTGCCTTCTGAGGTAGAAACATATGATAGAAGTTAATGAGTCCCAAGAATGCTTGCAAATCTGTTTTGCATTTTGGCCTGGGGCTTCTTTGATTGCCTGAACCTTTGCCTCTGTGGGGTGGATGCCATGTTTATCAATCATGTAACCCAAGAATTCCACTTTATCTGTTCTAAGTGTGCATTTTTCTTCTTTGACTTTTAACCCGCTTTTTGAATCTAGTTAAGACTTCCCTGAGTCTCGTGTAATTGAGTGTCATTTTCAGCAGAAATTAAAACATCATCAAAATAGGGCACCACCCCTGGCAACCCTTGTAACATTCTTTCCATAAGGCTTTGGAAGATGCCTGGTGCCACGCTTACTCCAAATTGCAATCTTTTGCATTTGAAGGCACCTCTATGGGTCACAATGGTTTGGGCTTCAGCAGTGGCATCATCAACTGTTAATTGTTGATATGCCTGTGCCAGGTCCAACTTGGCAAAAACTGTGCCTCCTCCAAGAGAGTGTAATAAATGATGCACTACTGGAACTGGATATGCGCTCTGTTGTAGGCATGGTTCAATGTCCCCTTGTAGTCTCCGCAGATTCTCACAGACCCATCAGCCTTGACTGGTGTGACTATGGGTGTCTCCACCTGGAGTGATCAGTGGGCTCTAAAACCCCTTGGGCTATTAGTTTATCTAATTGTGCATCAATTTTTTCCTTTAAGGCAAATGGGACCTTCTGGGTTTTAAACGGATTGGTTGTACTTGGGATCTAGGTTAAATGTGATGGGGGTCCCAAGTACTTGCCTAATCCATCGCTGAAGACCTCTGGAAACTCAGACTTCAAGGCCTCTTCCACTCAGTGTTGCTCACGTGATTGATGCCAGTCACCTCGATGCCCACGGGTTGAACCACTCAAGGCCCAGCAGAGGGCGGTCCTTGTCCACGATGGTCAGTGGTAGGCGTTTGGTGTGGCCTTGAATTTCACGTTGAATTCTCTTGTTCCAACTACTGGAATCTTGTTCCCTTGGTAGTCTTTAAGAGTCAATGCTTGCTTCTTGAAGTGCTTCTTCTGGATGTTGGGAAGAAGTCTGTGAATAGTGTCCCATGACACCATAGATAGGTATGAGCCTGAGTCCACTTCCATTTGGCAAGGCCTTCCTTCAATAAGTACCTTGACATGCACTTTTCTGCTTCTTAAAGGTGATGAATGACCAATAGTTACTGTTTGATGAGTTTCATTCTTCCCATTTGCTTCTGCTGCGCCCCATTTTCTCACTGAGATTGTTGGGCCTGAATTCTTTGTCTTTGCTTGTAGCAAACTTTCTTCTGTTGGGTGGAGTTCTGGATGATTTGCAGACTCTTGCTAGGTGTCCTCTTTTATCACAACGGAGGCAAATGGTGTCTAAAAACTTGCATTCAGTGCGGGGTGGCTTCCCCACAACCTCTGCAGTAGAAATCTTGCCTCTTTCTTCCCAGGTCTTTCTTTTTCCGCTCCATTCTGAGTCTGTAAATTCCTTCCTCCACCTCACTACAGTCTGACTCAGAATCTATTTGCTCACAATGAGTTGTTGTGGACTTTTCCACATCAGGATGGCTTGTGGCCTTGTTGATTTTCTTCATGGCTGCTGCTGAGGACTTGGTAGCTTCTGCTGAAGAGGCCTCTTCTATTGCTTCCTTCAGCGTGATCTTAGGTTTCAGTAATAACTTGCTCTGTAGCACCTTGTCTTTAAGGCCCAGAACAAATCGATCGCGCATGGCCTCTTCTAAATTGTTAAATTCGCATGCACCCCCAATGTCTCTTAAACTTGCCACGAAGTCGTTTACGTTTTCACTCCCTTGATCACGACGGTAAAACTCGTGTCTCTTAATGAGGCATGATACTTGTGGGCAAATGGGCTCTTAACAGTTTTTCTAAGTCAGGCCAGTCCATTACCTTCACGTCTGCAGCTCCCGCCAATGCCTTCGCCATCTTGAAAACTGCCGGACCGCAGTGCATGAGAAAGACCGCCTCTTCGCTTCTCGGAAATGTCGGCAAGATCGTTTCCCTCCAGATACATTTGGAAACGATCTGCATCCCAGTCTTCTGCCGTCGGATTAAACGGGGCTGGGGGGTGTTCAGTGCAGCCATCTCGCTCTCCTTCTGTTCCGTGTTGCCATCTTCTTCAGGGGAATCCCATCCTCGTCGCCAGTGTTAAGTTTGCATGAAGAGACAGACGCGGAGTGCTTCAAGCTCTTAGTTTATTAGTGACTACAGCTCAGAATGGGCCCAATTTGGCTGGGCTGCGGCTGCTACTTATAGCCAGCAGCCGCAGTTGCCAGCCAATCAGAGTGCAGGGTTTTCCTGCACTTTTTAAACCAATCATTTCCAACATTTTACAAGAACAGTTCAAACTAAACCAATGACTTCAAACCTACATACATAATACATTTGTTAAGTGGAAAAATTACCAAAATGAGTTAAAGATGTGTTGATCTTAGGATGACATTACAAGTAGGCCTCGACTTACGACCACAACTGAGCCAAAATTTCTGTTGCTAGTAAGAAGCAGTTAAGTGAGTTTTGCACCATTTTTCAACCTTTCTTATGATTGCAGTTGTTAAGTTAGTATCATGGTTATTAAATGAACCTGGCTTCCCCATTGACTTTGCTTGTCAGAAGGTTTCACAATGTGATCACATGAATCCAGGACATAAATATGACATCATAAATATGAGTCAGTTGAATCCAGGACATAAATATGACATCATAAATATGAGTCAGTTGTCAAGCACCTGAATTTTTATCATGTAGATGCTTGCAATGATTGTAAATGTGAAAAACAATCAAAAGTCACTTTTTAAAGTGCTATTGTAATTTTAAATGGTCACTAAATGAGTGCTTTGTAAGCCAAGGGCTACTTGGGTTAAAAATGCAGATATCAAAGATAATGGTATCTTTTTATTTTCTTTTTTCCTTTTTCACGTTAAAAAAACTTTAATTCTGATTCTGTTTCTATAACATTTAATATTATAATATTTAAAAAGAAATATCATGACCTCAAATTACATTTTTACTGCTCCAAAACACAATTCAAGAAGTTATGGGTCCAGGGTACTTGCGGGAATGCCTCCTGCCAGCATCACATTCCGATCGCCTGGTACACTCCCACAGGCAGGGCCTCCTTGGGGTACCGTCGGTTAGGCATTGTCAACTGGTGGTGCCCAGGGATAGGGCCTTCTCTGTGGGAGCACCCACCCTATGGAACCAACTCCCTGTGGACCTCCGTTTGGCCCCCGATCTCTGCTCCTTCTGCCGGGACCTAAAGACCTTGCTGTTCCAACAGGCCGGCCTGGACTGACCTTGGGGGGCGTGGGTTGGTTTTTTAATAATTTGTTTTAATTAATTTTAAATTTTGTATATTGATTAGGCTTGTATTCGTTTAATGCTTTTTTACTAATTTTGTATTGGGTTTCTTTTATTGTTCGCCGCCCTGAGTCCTTAGGGAGAGAGGGCGGCATTCAAGTCTAATAAAATAATAATAATAATAGTGATGGATGTCTTGGGGAACAAATTTAGTGCCAACAGAAGAAGAGCAAAAAATTAGTTGTAAACATTATAAAATTTTGCCTTTTTATTGCTAAAAAAGAGATTGCTTATGAGATTTTAATCCTTAGAATCCATATATGGCTGCTTTCAATCCTGCAGACCTATGATTTTGATGAATTTACTTCTTTAAATCTCTGCTTTACATAGAAAGCTCTGGCTCTTCCATCAAGCTGCAACTGTGGTCTGAGATTTAGAAAAAAGCTAGAAAATAAAAAACAATTATCAGTACAATTATCTTCAGGTTTCTGTAGAGGTTCCACTGAATTTTGTGAAGTATAGGATGTAGCCATTGTTTTTAGGATTGCACAGATAGCCATTTAATAGTATGCATCACAACCCCTCCAAACCCAGTATGACAAAGCTTCCAATCTTTCCCAGCTTATTGTATGTAAAAGAAACAAGAGCATAGTATTGACAATTTCAGCAAATCAATTGGGGATGAAAGAACAGTATCATAAAAAGCTCCTATGATATAGAAATAAAAAGGAAATTTGGGAACAATTGTGCCAATTTTGTGAGCTGTAACAAATGCTTCCGTTGATGCTGCTGTTGCAAAATTCTGTACTCCCCCGCAAAACTGCTTTCTATTTTGAGCAGTTGAAAAATATGCACTACAACTGACTGTATTTTATTCTAGACACAAGTCTGGCACTGTCATCTAGCATGTTGATGGAGCTTTAAGAACAAAGAATAGTTTGAACTTATGCTAGTTCACGTCTTCCATTATTTTACCCTAAAATAAAATGCAATTTCTATGAGTTTCTTAGTACTACCCATAGCAGAAAATTGGGGGAGCCCTACTTGACCACATTTCACCACAGATTGTAACTGTGTCGTTCCAAAGGTCTGGCATGCCCTATATTCTGTACGAAAAGTAGATCACTAAATTCTTTAGATAAGCTTCATGCTTTATGTGTAAGGAAATGCTGAACAGATGAGTCATATAGGCATTGGTGGGCAATTTCTGTTCTTGTTCTTTCGATTTGTATAAATCTTGAAAAACTATCTAATCTGAAGCAATTCTGTGGACAATTCCAGAAGTTACTGATCATAGCACTTGTGTGTATATATGCACACATGCACATGTATGTGATCACACACTTCTGATATTCAAATTGATTGATTGTTGCTTTCCTACAGTCAAATGATTCCTCTTCTCATGCATCCAGTCCTCATTAGTGAGGGGAGGCCAGTATGATTTTAGAGTTAAAAAAAAAAGAAAGTTTATAAAATTGAGTGGAAAATATTAAAAAGAATACCATCAGACTTCAATGTGACATTTCCAGAGAATTTATGATGTTGACATGTCTGTATTTTTTTAAAAATTGCATCACATCAGAGTACTGTTTGCCACCTTCCAGTGTCCTTAGGGCTTGGAATTCAAGCCTCATGTTATATTTTTTAGAGGACACAAAGGGCACACAATTTATTTAGTGCATGGTCAGAATTATTTAGACATAAATAAAACCATTAAGTTTAAAACATGCATTAAGGACCATTATCTGACTGGCCCTTTTTATGCTGTCTCAGAAACCATATTTTTAGTTTTGTTTAAAAAGATAACTATAAAATGACGTATAGGGCACTGCACACCAGAACAACTAGACACAAGGGCAGATTTTTCAGAAAGACAGAAGGCTGGGTGAACCTTGAGCAGGTCAGAATCGAACTGCCAAATTGGAGTCAGCTGCAGTCAGCAGAATTAGCCTGCAGTACTGCATTCTAACAACTGAACCAATACAGCAGAAAATCCAGTCTTATTGTGGTCATTGTGAGGACTACCTGAACAATGAAGAGATTTTGATATTGCATTGAATTGATTGAGGATCATCGTCATATAATTAATAGATTCTTTCTGCATAGATTACTGTCATTGATCTGAGTATAGGTATAGAATTTGTTCAGACAATAAGCCATTAAATTTCCAGTTTTCCGTTTTGATTCTCAATATTTCTGAACACATTTTGGAGACTGTTTTGAAATATTGATAAACAACAATATTTTTGTTATAAGCTAAAATGCGTACAAATCATTAAAACATTTATTGCAGCAAAGCTATTCTGAACAGAGGCATTGATTTCAGCTTTGCTGCAGTTAAACTTTTGGTATGATTTGTATACACTTCTAGCTTATAACAAAAATGAATCTTAATCTTCTTCTCCAATTGCCTAACATTAGAATATATTAGTGTCCTTTGCTGAAGCAAAATCAATAATGGATTCCCTGATAATTGTCTGATAAACAACCTGGAGCATGTTGTTCTGCATGTGAAAAAGATACATTCTAAATAATGCCTCCTATGTTCTTATTAACATAAATCCTACTTAATGTTTATGGTACCTTCTGATTTTGAGAAAAAATATACTATCTGTTGAAGATTTAATTAAGTTTCTCTAGCAAAAGTTATATATTGATAGTTTGTAGCAAGAACAGTTATAAAACATTTTAATATATATATATTTATTTAATTTGTTTGCACTCACCTTGCAGTGAGCTGACTGGCTGCTTACAGTGTTAATAGTTAACATTAACAGTCATAAAAGTTAATTAGAACAATAATAAACATGTATCTTATTTATCAAAAATTAGTCTTTCATTATCCCAAAAAGTATATTCCTTATCAATTTCAATTATGCTATTAAGCTTAACTTTTCTGAATGCTTTATTTGAGTTTCTATTAATATAAATTTGTCCAGTGCAACTTTTAGTCCTCAAAATATCATTCATCATATAGAACATGTGTTTCTCACAATAAAATGATACCTGGTTACTATTTTCCAGTTTCTTGCAGATATGTCCCTCTTTAAATATCTAAATCATCTATGTACCCAAGAACTACTCAAGATTGTTGGGGGCAATAAGCTGACTTTGTAAAAATGCTGCTTAGTAATAAGCAGGCATATACAATGGAATGAAGGCTATTGCTGAGTGCATTGGATTGTATCCCAAAAATTGTAAGCCGCCCTGAGTCTTCGGAGAAGGGCGGCATATAAATGTAATAATAATTTTAAAAAACTACTTTAAGCAGATGTGTGCTGCTTCCGGTTTGCACTGGTTCAGGTGAACTGGTAGTTAAGATTCTGCACAGTTTGGCTAACCGGCAAAGCCCACTACTAGCTGGCCCCAAAAATGGTCTGTTTTTTTGTCCATTTTTTGTCCTGAAAACGGTTTTAAAAAGGCTAAAAATGGCCCAAAAAACAGCCAAAAAATGGGTGGAGGTGGAGCCAGCCAGTGGTGGATTATCCCCAACCAGCTGAATCCTACCTCTGCCTTTGAGGTGAGTGGCTGGGAGGCGGGGATGGGTGTGATCAGTGACATCACCCACCCAGTCACATGACCAACCGGCTACACCTATCCAGCCAGAGAACCAGTTATTAAGTTATTCCAATCCCACCACTGATTTTAAGTGTCATACTTCCTTATAGAAAAAATGTTTCTCAAGATAAGTTTCCTAGTGTAAAATTTATCTTGTAATAAAATAGGCAATATATAAGGAAGAAAGATTTAAATGGCATGTTAGAAGAATGTTCTTGGTCCAGTTCCAAGCCTGGTTACCTAATTAAGAATGCAGGACAATTGCTTGAAGTAGAGGTAAAGTTTATTTTAATAGCATAAATGCAGTACAGTGATTGAAATGTAGGCTACAAAGTTAAAACACTGAAAGTGATATTGTTTATAGTAATAATGGATTTTGAGCGGCAAGTAATGGATATGTAAGCTGAGGTATTCCTACCCTTTGGATGTGTGAAGTTTGTAGAGGAAGAGTGTTTCTGTGGAGTATGTGATTTTTGATGTGTAGATCTTTTCATAGGTGTGGAATTTTTATGAGGAATCTGGCATCAGGGTGCAGTATTGTGATAAAAAATCCCCTTATCTTGAGAGGATTCCATTTTATGTTTGTTTACTGGAGTTGGCTGGCTTCCCCAGCAGACATAAATTTGCCATCTTTAATCTCCATAAGATGAAATGCTTTTTCTATAACTTCATTTGAAAATTAGGGGAGGCTTTTGCCTGTAGAAAGAGGATGACCTAGGTGGAAAGCAGATTTTTTTTCAACCTATAGCCAAACATATCTGTCCACCCATCCATCTATCCTTCCATTTATCCTCCTTCCATCCATCATCTATCTACCTCACATAAAAAGGTACTCACTCCCACTGTGTTAATGTTATACCAAAAAGAAGAAAAAGAAAACCATTTTAAAGCTCTGAATAGATTCAAGATACTGATCCTACCATCCTTCCCCACCCCTGAAAATAATGAATAGTAAAGTAGCTTCTAAGCTCATATAGTAGTAGCAGACAAAATGAAAGAGAAATAACATTGTTACTCATCAAGTAAACACTGAATCTATAAAAATTCCACAGTGGCAGATGGGCTTGTAAATGTTTTATCTTAGCTTCAAAAAATGTAGATTACTGGGGACAAAAAATGTTCTTATTCCTGGTGAATGAAGGGACCAAATCAAAGACTTTAAAATCTATATATTTTTGGAATGAGAATGTTTATGATTATTCCCTTTCTGTGCCTATTTGGAATTTATATGACTTACCTTTATATTTGCTTAGCAATATATACAGTTCAACAGTATATTAAACAGGATAAAGCCAATTCTGCAACACTGTCTTAGTTACTGGCAGATTTTGGATCTTTAAGAGAAATAGCACTGGAATAAAGGCAAACATCACCGCAACAAACAAAAAAATCAACAATTCAACTAGGAATGAAGAATAAAATCAAAGTAATATATCTGAATGGAGGTGCCAGTTCTAATTACAGTCCTTAAATAAAGAACTGCTTCAGCTTCTGAACTCTTAGTTTATCTTTCACTTAGAAAAGATTCCTCCTTTTTTTCTAACCATCAAATAATATCATTGCAATTTATTTTAATTTCAATTTCTTCTACTTCAGCATTTTCCTGCATATGTTAAATAAAAAAGATGTCATTATACAACTTTTATATACACTTTTCACAGTTTTGAACTATTTAGTACTCCAGATACTTTTTAGCTATTGCTTTTGATAATCTGTGGAATACTTCATTTCATTATTTTTATGGTTTTCTATAGTAATAGAAAGAAGAAAACCATAAAAATAATGAAATGAAGTATGCGAAGGTACTCTTCTCATATGGGGTGAGATATACATGCAAATAGAAACACAATTAATTCAAAGTAATTACTTATAACAACTAATACAAGTTATTGATTCCAATTTGCATTTAACATGCATGTAACTCATACATACAACACACACAGAAGCCATGGAAACACACACACACACACATACACACACACCTCTTTTAGCAGAAACAAAGAGGGTAAGATGGGAACTGCAAAACAAAAGAAGAAATCAAATTGGATGAAGAGGAGGAGGAAAAAAGGGATTGTAGAGTGAAGGAAAGGGAAGAAAAAGAAGATCTGTTTAGGGATTAAATTCACCATGCAAGTAACTCTTCATCATTTATTTTTTAAAAGCATCCATGCTTTCTAGAAACTGCAGTAACTATCAATTATGGCATCTCTGAGTTAGAATATCATCTCATTTCACAGGTAATTATTTTGGGAAAAATGCTTTTTTTGGAAGATCATTTCTCTTGTCTTTATCAAAATCCACAGTTTGAGCTCTGTGCATTTTGCTTTTAATTACCCATGTCTCTAATTATCATTAGACTAGAAAAATACTGTGAATAATCATCTGGATATTTTTTAAAGGACCTTTATCAATACACTGTATATGAATACATTTTGAATATATAGAGAGCTGAAAAGATCAAGTTACCATGCAGAGTATTCTAGTTAACAGCAGGAATGTTTTTTTTTTAAAACAAATTTTATTCAATTTTTAACAATTTTTAAAACAGCTCTTTTCAGTAGACAGCATGTTCCCGGGTCGTCACTTTTACATGCAAATATGACAGTAAATCTATATTCATTTTAAACATTTGACTTCACTTCTATTCCATTTTAGCAGACAAAGGATCAAAGAAATTAATCCTAATCTCAAATCTTAATCTCAATCTGTATAGCCCCCAGTTCATTTCGAGTTAATTGCAAATATATATATATTTTAAAAACTTCATTTATAAATCTTACAAATAACAATATATTTGCCCATCATATTAAAGATAAGGTTCATCCATATCTATCCTTTAATTATCTTCACATTGTTAATACTCTTTTATCATTTACAGAATTCTTTTGTCCGTCAGATTTGCCCTTTCATCACATATTCTCTCCATAATTCTAAATCCGTACAAATTTTAACACTAAAAAGAATGAGAAAAAAACCCTAGACTTGCCCCCCTTTTACTACTTTGAAAGTGGCACCTCAGTGGTTAATATAGTAGCATAATCATAATCATTCCCTTTAAAACGAAAGATAGAGAAAAAAGAAAAAAAAGAAAATAGGAAAAAAGCTCCCTTACAATATATCTCTAATCGATCGGGTTCTGCAACACATATCCCCCCTAAGATTTATTTATGATTCCAAGATAATAATAAAATAACTAATCTTGGTTATTGACAAACCTCATTTTAGACATTTTCTAAAATCATTTCAATTAATTCAATTCATCTAATCATCATTTAGCTTTCTTTTGTAAATAAGAAATAAAATGTGGCCTTTTACCAGTAAAATTGTCAGTAACCCCTATTGTTTTACACTTTTATAATCAATATATTCTTATTACCATTTCTTCATGCAGAACCCCTTTTAAATACGTTAGCCATTATCTCTATGCAAACAAGTTTCTTTCTTTATTATGTATCTCCGTGTCTCTCTATCTTTGTTCTTGTTTCTTGTTCCTTCTCCACTCTTTTATCCCGCTATCCCCTTCTCTATCCAGTTTAAATCCCTCTCTCTCTCTTTACCTTTCTGCTCTCTATCCTTCTGGACCTTTCTAACATGCCTAATTTCATAAATGTTCCCTTTTAATTACCTTCTTAAGTTTCATTTTTTGACCATCCTCCCTTTCCCTTTATTTGTATTAATCTTTGTGTTAGTTGTTTTCTTAAAATGGTTTTGCTTGTACTGACTCCCTTCTCCTCCCTATTATCCTGTCTCCCCCTTCTCTATCCAGTTTGAATCCTCTCTCCTCTTTACCTTCTGTTCCTTTCTTCTGAACCTTTCTAACATGCTTAATTTAAGTAAATGTTCCCTTTTTAGATACTTTCTTAGGTTCCGTTTTTTAGCCACCCTCCTTTCCTTTATTTGTATTAATCTTTGTATTAATTGTCTTTTAAGATGGCTTTCTCTTGTGCTGGCTCCACCCTTTCCAAGGCTCCTTCTTCTTTATTCAGCATTTGAATGCCCATATTTTCTGCAACATGCCAAGTTAGTTCAGTCACTTCCTGTAACAGTTCTTTCATACTTTTAAACTCCATTTTTAATTCTTTGGATAACCACCAAAATTTTAATTTTCCTTATTTCTTCTTCTTTAAATTTTCTATGATCCTAACCCAGGTCCAGAGTCTATATCAATATCACCAATTAGTCCGATAGTCCGTCTTTGTGTATTCAAGCTTTCACTTTCTATGAGTCTTGCGTCTCTTTAAAATGTAACAACTCCAATCCACAAAGGAACAAGATAGTTTCTTACTTCTTTAGCTTCCAATTTTTCTCCACAAAGTGGCACTTTCTGCACAGAGTCTTAACCCTTTCCTTTTATTTTGATATTCAAAGTTTTCCGAGCCCCAAACTTAAGTTCTTACGCTGGCTTCTTCCTTTCCTGGTTCGAAGCCCTTATAGCTGTCAAAAATATTTTACTTATTTTTTCCATCACTTGGAACTGAGCCGCTTCTGTTTCTCTTTTTAAAACTCATCTTTATCTTAATCCGGGGTGCCTTGATCTTACCATCCGATACTCCGGTTCCTCTGCTGTCGACTTCTCTCTTTCCTCCTGCACCAATCTTAATCCTGTTGAGACCTTCTCTTCGAGGTGGCCATTTTTGACCACCACTTCTTGACGTCTTCGGAGGGAAAAGACCAGACCCAAAAAGGGGGAGATGCGGCTCCCCTCACTCTGGCTGGCAGATTTTCCTTTCTCCGCCGCCCCTACGAGGCAGCTTCAGCCCCGAACCTTGCAGGATCGGGGCTCTCAGACGCAAGAGCCAGGCTGCGGTCGTGGACAATCACAAACCGCCGCCCGTTCTCGAGAAGGCTCAACCCGGAAGTGTTCAACAGCAGGAATGTTATTAGCTTCATTCTGGGTTAAGATAATTCTGTGGAGCAGTTTTCAACATAACATATTAGCTAATTTTAATAGAAAATTCCTTCCAAATAAAGAATAATTTTTATCCTACCAACAAACTGTAATTTAGTATAATTGTGTTCTTTTTAATATATTCAATTACTGCTTAGATAATCATAGGTTTCATGCATTAATCTTAGTCCATATATTATAGTTTAGAAATATGTTTCAGATTGTTGATTCATTTTCACTGCTTGAATTATTTCTCTTGAGAGGGCACATAGCTTTACTGATTCAAACAATGATTTAATACCAGTACCATATTAGAATGATTAATAAAAGTCACAAAGCAATGTTTTGTGTTCATATTATAGGCAATTTGGATAGAGAGGTGCTTCTGGTTTTCCGATGGTTTAGGCACCGTATCTCCTATCTCCTTTTGGAGTGGGGAGGGGGAATGTACACTACAGCTTAGAATAGAAGTCATTCTAACAGGACCCTTGGAAACATTAACAACTCCATCTGCCTAATATTCCTTGCAGATATCCTACTCTGGATAAATCAGACCATGATCTGGTCAGGCTTGTCTATAGATGTCCAATTCAGAAGGTGCATAAAAAGAAGGGACAAACTTCTGTCAATTCAGGGGTGGGCTGCTGTGGGTTCGCACGGGTATGGGCAATCCTCTAGATAAGATTCTGTGGAGTTCTGCAAACCTGCAAATCCTTCCCCTGGCTAGTCCTGCCCTACCCAGCTTTCCCAGGAGTTCCCATGTGGCCCATTTTGGATACCAGCTAAGTACAGGGCCTGTGTGGAGGCTTGGGGAGGGTGAAAAACGGGTGTTCCAGAAGGCCAGAAATGGGCCCATTTCCAGCCTCCGGGGAAGGCCATTTTTGCCCTCAAGGAAAGCCTCCAGAGCCTGGGGAGGGTGAAAAGGGCCCCCATGCCATGGTACAGGAGGCTGACTAGGGCATGCCCACCATGGCTATGCCCAGTCAGCAACTGGGCAGAGAACGGGTTGCTGATATTTTTGAAGCTCAACCCTGGTCATATTCAGATAAATCTGTTTGTAGCTGATTTACATCTTCAATACAGAATATTTTTAAACCATTTTGTGATGGAAAAAGAAACATATCTAAGCAACAAAACAAGTAAAATAATTATGTCTGCTAAAGTATAAATGATCATATGATTAGAAAATCAGTTGTTTAAATCCCCACTGAGAATATTTTCCTGTAGTCTTCAGACACAATTTATTGAGAAGCTTACAAAGGTATTATTGAACCCAAAAATGGGCTAGTACAGTATGATTATCCCAAAGAAGAAAGTCCAGATACTTTCTGAATGCCAAATAAATCCAGGGGGGAAATATTTTGTTATATTTTGTACCATTTCTTTGTTTGTTTATATTCCATCTTTCTTATAGTTTTGTTGTATTTCTAGTGTTTTCTTATTTAAAGTATTTATATCCAGCTACCATTCAGAGGATTTCATGATGAGTTACAATATATAGAGCAAACTAAAACAATAATAGCAAATACAATTAATACTGAATTAGTTTAAACATACAGTAGCAAACAGTATCAGTAACAGAAAGGCATCTAAAGGCTGATTGAAGTTAGGATGTGGAAGTAAAGTTTTTAGTACAAGATTAAAGTTGAAGCTTCACATAGTACTGAAGGGTGAGCAATATTGGTAAAAGCTGGTTTCAAAAGAGTAACAAGTTGTAGAGCCAGGATGCTATGACATGAAAGTTCTTTCCTTCATTTCCACATAATGTATTTCAGATGCTGGAAAGGGTCCTCTTAAAGATCTTTTAGGTAGGCATATACGAGAAGAAGTATTTTCTTAAGTATCAGGGTCCCAAACTTTCAGGACACACTTCCCTCATAGGATGATAAAACAAAATAATGCTTCCCAGAGATTTTACTAGTGAATTACTAATTTTCAGCTTTAGATTTCCTGGAAGCCAATGGAACAATGAAAACAGCAAGATCTCTCTTTAAAATGGCTGTTACAGCTGTACTTGATTGACAGTTGTCATGATTGCCAGTATGGAGTCTAGATTCATAGGTCTGAAGCAGGAACACAAAGTTACTTTTGTAGACAATTATGTAAGTATGAAGGGCCCATCCAGGGGTATGCCCTGTGGAGATACTATGGTAATAGATGCTTGGTAAGTGATTGTGATCTGTATTAATTTCAAAAGGATTTATGTGGATGGGTTAGGTCTCTTTTGTTACAAAAGAACCCAAATAATTTAGTTTGCAACATATTTTGGGAGGAATGAACAGATCCAGCTGTCTGTTATTTTTTTCTCTTTTTTTAAAAAAAATCTTCCCTATCTTGCCCATGTGATGGTTTGGTACTCTTGATTTTGTGTGATACGCATGATACATTTTGCTGAGGACTGTTGATAATGTGCCACCTGAGCCCATTTGAATAAAGTATTTTTAGATTTAATTTGAAGACTCCTTCATAAGAAATACAGAGAAATGTGAAACTTCAGCATTCATAAAAGCTGAAATTGCAATCTGTTTTTATCCTGATTTCTTTCATGTTTAGGTAATCAACCTAAATTTTAATCTCTTAAGTAAATAATGACCAGTTATTTATTTTTCAGATTCATGTTCTACTCTTTCAGCTCTTTGAGATAGGTAGATATGAACATTTTAATATATTTAATACAATAAAATCAAATACTGTATACATATCACATATACTGTACATACCGTGTTTCCCCAAAAATAAGACCTACCCCGAAAGTAAGACCTAGCACTATTTTCTAAACCTGCCCTAATATAAGACCTACCCCGAAAATAAGACCTAGTGTAAATCTCCAGTTCCAGGAAGACTTTTCAGGGAGCAACTGTGCACCCGCGAAACACCCCACACACACACTCACACCCACTATTTGGCACCATAAATATATAAGACCTACCCCGAAAATAAGACCTAGTGTGTTTTTGGGAGCCAAAAAAATATAAGACAGTGTCTTATTTTCGGGGAAACACGGTATGTTAACTGTAGTGTTAGTGCTCCTTTCAATAAAACACTAGAAATACACACACATATATATGCTTCTAATGTTTTATTGAAATGAGTGGACATTGAAATATGCATATGCTATTGTCAGATTTTTGTAGACTATAAATACAGAAAGAGATAAAATTATCCAAGAAAGTGTTTTTGATGAGAATACATTCTTTTTTTTATTCCAATAATTACTTATGATTATTAATTGCCAAGAAAAGCATTTCCACGAGCATTTCCATTGTTAGCCTGATTTTGGAATCACCTTGTTCTTGAATTTTTTGAAATAGTTCTTGAGAGATATATACTAGTTTCTCTAAAAAAAAAAAATCTGCAACTGCTCTGTCCCTCTGGCTTTCCTTCTAAACATGCATTCCTCAACTCCCTGATTTGCAATGGCACATTCCCTAAAAGAGATGTAGTCTGATTTTCCAATAAAACTGTATAATATGAACCTTAAAACTGACAAATCCTTTATGGATTTTAGATAAGCTTCTGTAGTATAATGGTCCATTTTTGATTAAAAAATAAATAATTTCTGGGTTATATAATCAAAAGTAAAATGGTATGGTTTTCAGGCAATTTTTCCAATGGCAATTGGGTTATAAATGTAAATATTGCTATAATTAAGACATGAAAAAATTGACATAAGAATTTTGAAGCACTCTAGTGTACACACACAATAAAAACTATTGGAACTGGGCACAGACTCCATTCTTACAAACCTATAATCCCTATTCAGGATAGTGTTGGGGCAACAGGGTAGAGCTGAGCATTTATTGACCAGATGCTCTTCCTGACGTTTACAGTCTTTCAAAATTCTTAATCCTGTACTGTATGTGACCAGTGCAACTGACTGAATGTTCTTTGCAAGAGAGAAAAAAAATATCCAACAAATAATCCTGGGCAGGATATGCAGGCTTTATGAAAACCCCTTGTAATGTTTTAGATTTAATGAAAGCATGGAAATCAGGGGGACAACTGACCATTAGTGAGATACTGGTACAATGAAAAACAGAATATTCACATACATTTGCCACCTAGTTAGTCATTAAATAAATGAAAAACCATTCCACTCATTAGAATTTCACCAGAATTCTCCTCTTTTGACAGAAATGTCTATACCAGCTGTCTCATACTCAACAAAAACATTTAAATGAAAAAGTATATTACAGTTTTACAAATTTAATTTATAAATTTACATAACAACAAAAAGAGGTTTTTAATTGATCTGCAACATAAGATAAAACTAAGTTAAATTTGAAGTTTAATAAAGCTCCAGAACCTGATAGTACTTCTGAATTTACTACAAAACTTCCTTAATATGTTCTGATAAACCTTAATCCAAGTAATAAGTGAGATCCAGATATGTGAAGAATTTCCTCCAAATGAAAAGTAGCTTTTATTTTATTTATAAAGAAAAAATAATTGAATAAATCCTGACGCATATAGATCAGTCTCTTCTTTAATATATAAAAATACACTAAATAGTTTTCAAATTGATATATCCTGATTAAAAGGAACTTATCTTGGAAAAGATATGTAAGGAATAATGATAAGATAAATCAGAAGAATAAAAATTATGTGCTATTTTTCTCGATGCTGAGAAAGCCTTTGACAATTTGGAATGGCCTTTCATGTTTGCAGTTCTGAAGAAAATGTCGCTGTAAGTTTTTGCATAGATATATTTCTAAAGAACCAAAAGCCAAAATTGTAGAAAGTACTTTTATTTTGGAGCAGTAGGCTATATTGAAATGAATAAGACAGTATGAAAAGAAATAAAATTTCAGGATTTAAATTAGCCACAAAAAAGACACACTGAATTTATTTAATTATTTGTCTGATTGATTTTAATAGCTGCCCAATTCAGCAAGTGATTCATTTTCTTTACTTATTTTCTATTTATTCATCATATTGTATTTACATTTGTTCAGTCCAGCACCCTTTAACATTGTAGATAAAATCTATGTAATTATAGTTTTGGGTCAGGTTATTTAATGAAACTGTTGACATGGAATTCAGCAGAAAAGGAAAAGCTGTTGCCTATCAAACAACAGACTTTAACAATTCTAATAAGGTCAAATATTCAGGATTCATTTTACAAAAAGTAACAAACATTTAAATGTAATTGCTTTTCAGGCTATATAAATACATTAGGATACAGTTTCTGCTGGGAAAAAAATTTAAAACTGCCTTGGTTTGGGAAAATTGTGGCTGTCAAAATGAACATTCTATCAAGATTCAACTTCCTTTTTCAAATTTATATTTATTGACAATAAAATATAGTAGTCCTCGCTTAACAGCCACAATTGGGGCTCACAACTGCACTGCAAAGTAATGTCAGTAAGCAAGATATCACCTGACCAACCTGATTAGCAATGGCAGTTTTGACAATCCCTGTTGCCATTGTTAACCTCACCTGGTTGTTAGGTAAGCACCCACCCTGATTCAAGCCATTCCTGGCTTGGTTCCTCCTCCCAGCCTCAATCCTTCGTTCTTCCAAAGTAAGAGACTACCTCCTCTTCAAGTCCCTCCCCCTGACTACCTCCCCTATTTCTGGCCTTTAGGCTGCCCTGTACAGCAGCACTCCTTGATGCTGGGAATGCTAGAGCTAAAGTAGAGACCAGGGTTGCTACTGTGATATTTTAGCCCTGATGCTGCTGGTGCAGCCCCAGTCACTGAGTGTCTCATTAATCCCATGATGCATCCTGCCATCCATACCCTGTGATACAAAGCCCCAGCGCTGCAGCCTAAATCCCCTATCATCCTGCACTGCACTGTGATACCACCCTCTGCTGACTTTTGATATCTTCGTCCTTCTGCTGACAAGATGTGTCCAGTTTGGCCTTTTGTGAGGCAGCTTCTAGCTATGCACAGGTTGTTCCTCAAGCTATACACAGCCTTGCAAAGGACCAGGCCAGGCACTTCTCATCAGCAACAGGAGGAAGAAAATGGCAAAAGCCAGCTGGAGACAGGGGAGGCAAAATGGAGGATGGTCAAAAGAGCAGAGATAGAAGAAACAGTGAGTGGGGTGAAGCTAAAGTATGTTCTGTGGTTGTAAATGCAAGCAGATTGCCAAGCACCCGAATTTTCATTGTGTTAAGGTGGGGCTGCTGGAATGGTCATAACAATTGAGCATAAGTACCATGCATTCTATGCTATTGTAACTTTAAACAGTCATTGAATAAATGATCATTAAGAAAGATACCTGTATTAAATATTTGGTATAGATAAGTAATAAATTGTATATGTTCCAATAAAAAGCCAAGGATTAAATTCAAAAACTCGAAGGATCAAGAGAACAAAGTGATTTAACTGTTGTGAACTTCAGCTACATTATAATTCTACCTATTTAATATGAATTTCAGAGTGGATCCTATGGTTCTGTAACTTTAATGGAAGGGGCAGCTCAGAGGTTGCATGATACATCTGGGTTGACACACATAAACAGTCTATATAAACAATTTATATAAACACAAACTATACAAACAATAAACAATCTATAAGAAAACATGAATTACTAAGTAACTTACTGAAAATGTAGAAGAAGAGGAGAAGGAGGAGATTATTTTCTGATTGGAGGGATAGTTTCTGTTTTTAAATAAGTGCAGCAATAAAAGAATTACAGAAAAAATGAATATTAAAGTGTTTGATTAAATTTGAAAATCTTGTTTATTCAGCATGACTTGTAATTTACTAATGGAGAATGATGCAGAATCTGAATAAATCAAATTGTATGATTAAGTGGGTACAGAATAGGAAGATGCAACAATAGAAATGTCAATAGAAGAATGACAAATTTACTTTAAATATTATACACAGAGAAATGGTATAATTTGTTTTACCACTATTATTCCAGTCTTGATTCCTAAAATATATAATTCATTTTCTAAGAACTGCTGGAACTGTAACAAGCACTTTCAACCCTTCTTTCATATGTGATGGCAGTGCTATAAGATCCAATACAGATACTCCTCAAATTATGACCCCAATTGAGCCCAAAATTTCTATTGATAAGTGAGACAGTTGTTAAATGAATTTTGCCCCATTTTAGACCTTTCTTGCTATAGTTGTGTGAATCACTACAGTTGATAAGTTAGTAACACGATTGTTAAGTGAATCTAACTTCCCCATTGACTTCGCTTGTGAGAAGATGATCACGTGATGCTGGGACACTGTCACCATCATAAATATGAGCCAATTGCCAAGTGTCTGAATTTTGATCACATGACAATGGGGGTGCTGCAACGGTCATAAGTGTGAAAACGGTCATAAGTCACTTTTTCAGTGCTGTTCTACCTTCAGGTAGTCATTAAACAAACTGTTGTAAGTCGAGGACTACCTGTATTGCAAAATAATAAAATGTAGACTGGAATAAATTTTAAAGTTGAAATCCCATTGCAGTCTGAATGATTTTTATAGAATTTTATTAGACCATACATTAGCTCATTTGCAATGTATATTTTACATGCCTCTTACAGGAATAATAAGTATTTTGCATGCCTCTTATAGGAAAAAGTATTCTGATTTCCTTGATGGACTGCATTACTCACTATAGTTTTCTTTCAGCATTATGAGTAATGTTAATTAAATATTCTCTTACAATGAATAAAAAAGAAACATGGATTTGGACAATAAAATGGTCATGAGGAAACTGATACTTGATTTCTTATTTGTATTATCTATTTCTTACATTTTTTCAGAATAAATAATATAGGGAGAAAAAAACAAACATTAATAAGTATTCCCCCCTTTCCCTCCCTTGTTTCTCTTGTGTGATGAAAACTTCTTGGAATATCTTTGTATGTTGTTCCCCCCCTCTTGTGACTAACACAGGAAGGTTGTGCCTTCAAGTCAGAGTTGACTCGTGGCAATTGCTTGGGCAAGTCCCTGAAGTTGTTTTTGCAAGATTTCAGAAGTGATTTGCTGTTGCCTGCTCTTCCTAGGGGTGAGGGAGAGAGTGACTGGGCCAAAGTCACCCAACTGGCTTTGCACTTAAATCAGGACAGAACTCATAGTCTCTCAGTTTCTAGCCTAATGCTTGACTGAGTGCTTCCCAAACTTTGTTCCTTCATTATCCAATACTGCTTATCAGAAAGTCCCTATTTAAATGTCCCTGCTGGGTTTGTGTGAAAAAGAAAAACCACCTTTATTCAATTTTGGGTAATTATCCATGTTTGGAAAGCACTGCCTTAACTACAGCACCAAACTGCCTCTCTTACACAATATCAAAGGGTTTTTAAATTTTTATTTGCTCTTATGCCTATTGCAATGATTTGCTTTGTAGCCATTTCCTGCTTGCATGTAACTACAGATAGTCCTTCGTTAACAACAATTGAACCAATGACTATGCAACGTTACAATGGCACTAATGAGTGGTACTTGCAACCACATTTCCAAGTTCCAGCAACCCTAGGTCACATGATTATAATATGAGCATTTGGCAACCAGCTTACACTGAAAAAAGTTGCAGCATCTCCTGGTAATTTGATTGCCGTTTTTGAACTTCACTGTGGGCTCCCACAAGCAAAATAAGTCAATTCTAATCTCCCCCATCTGGTATAAGTGAACTCTGACTACACTTATGCCATGGTGGGCCACCTCTGCACTCTCAATGCCCGGCAGCAGTCATTTATCTGCCCCCAACCTGCATGTGAGCTGCCTGGGACTTGCAGATTTCTGTGAGTTTCCCCATTGACTTTACTTCTGAAAAGCTGACAGGAAGTTCTCACTTAATGGCCCACAATCCTTGCTTAAGAAAGATAATGGTCCTTGAGACATCACATCACTTAGCAATTAAAATTCCAGTCTCTCATTTATCTGCCTTACAGATAGTATTTGTTGTTAAGCAAAGACTATCTGTACAGCATAATTGGGCCTCAGAAACATTTTTTTCCCCTGATGGATCTCCATGATGATGCTTTAATCAATTTGTACTCAGATCATGAGTGATTACAGACATATGCTATCCTTGGCTGGAGTAGCATTAGTGTTCTGATACCATCCAAGAGCAACCTAAGAATGTATACAATGTTGTAGATTTTATCCTTTTTAAGCAAAGTTGGATGACTGAAAACTTGAAACTGAAACAAGGGAGAAGAAATAGAAAACAGTAAATTCCAGTCCTCCTTTAAGCCTGGAAACTGGCTGGGTGACATTGAGCCACTTATTCTGTCTCAGCCCAAGCCACATCAGAGGATTATGGTGGGGGAGGGTGGGTAGCAGGAAAGTTTGAACAGAAAATGTCATGCTAGTAAAGTTTCCTGCTGTTTCAAGGATGTGTGAGTAACATTTCATCTCAATTATGGGGAAAGACTTAAGGTCACTTTAAGTAAAATAAAAAACAGTTAAAATTGACACCTTGCATTCAAATGAATGGCTTTGAAAAATCAATATAATCACTAAATAAAATGTTTTAGGTTCCCTGAAATTGATTTACAATACATTGATAAGGTGTAATTGTATCAGTTTATTTATTTTTATAACATCTTTATTATTCTTATAAATAACTTAAGGCAACAAACATATATAATATACTCCTTTTACTTTTAAAAAAACTCATCAGGTATTTTGGATTTTGTTACTGAACAGGACAGCTGGGAAATCATAGAAGGACTTCGTGGAGTCATGAATTGTACCCAGGAACCCCAGAAACAGGAAGGCTTCTTGCTGAAAAAAAGGAAATGGCCTCTGAAAGGTTGGCATAAGGTGAGAATCAGCCTTCACCCCTAGTATTTGTTGCCAATGCCATTTAAAACATTTATTTTTATTTATCTATTTATATTGGGATTTATATGCCGCCCTCTCTCCCGAAGGACTCAGGGCAGCTCACAACAATAAAAACATACAATATAAAATTTAAAATTTAAAAAATATCAAATAGAAATCCCAATAATTCAATTAAAACTGACACCAGCTAATATAAGCCAATAACACCCCCCCCCTCAGTCCAGGTCGCCCTGTTGAAAGAGCCAAGTCTTCAGGTCGCAATGGAAGGATCAAAGGTCAGGAGCCATATGCAGCTCCAAGGGTAACCTGTTCCAGAGGGCGGGCGCTCCCACAGAGAAGGCTCTCCCCCTGGGGGTCGCCAGCTGACACTGTCGGACCGACGGCACCCCGAGGAGGCCCTGTCTGTGTGAGTGCACGGGTCACTGCAGGAGGAGTTGTATGCTGTGCAGCAGCATTCTGCACCAGTTGAAGCCTCACGCAAGGGCAGCCCCATGTAGAGAGCATTGCAGTAGTCCACAGGGGAGGTAATGAGTGCATGAGTAACCATATGTAAGGCATCTCGGTCCAGATAGGGGCGCAACTGGTGCACAAGACAAACCTGAGCAAATGCCCCCGTGGCCACGGCTCCCACCTGATCCTCTAAACTGAGCTGTGCATCCAGGAGGACACCCAAGTTGCGCACCCTATCTATGGAGGGCAACACCTCTCCCCCCAATAAATAAAGAAGGAACATCCTGGATCATCCGAGATGCCAGTACGTACAGCCACTCGGTCTTGGCCGGGTTGAGTTGAAGCCTGTTCCTCCCCATCCAGATCCATACCGCTTCCAGGCATCAAGACATCACATCGAGGGCATCACTTGGGGTGGAGATAAAAAGCTGGGTATCATCAGCATACTGATGGTACCTCACTCCGAAACCATGGATGATCTCACCCAGCAGTTTCATATAGATGTTGAACAGGAGGGGAGAGAGAACCAACCCCTGGGGCACCCCACAAGAGAGGGGCCTCAGGGTCGACCTCCGTCCCCCTGCCAACATCGACTGTGAATGACCCAAGAGGTAGGAGAAGAACCACCACAAAATGGTGCCTCCCACTCCCAAACCCTCAAGGCGTCGCAGTAAGATACCATGGTCAATGGTATCAAAAGCCACTGAGAGGTCTAATAGGACCAGGACAGAGGAATAACCTCTGTCCCGAGCCCTTCAGAGATCATCCACCAGTGCGACCAATGCCGTCTCCGTGCTGTACCCAGGCCTGAAACCCAATTGATACGGATCTAGATAATCAGATTCCTCCAGGAACACTGGGAACTGTCGGGCCACCACGCTCTCAACAACCTTCTCAACAAAGCGAAGGTTGGAGACAGGACGAAAGTTGTTCAAAATAGCCGGGTCCAGGGCAGGAGGGGCCTCACCACTACCTCCTTCAAGGCAGAAGGGAAGGATCCCTCACTCAGAGAAGCGTTGACCACTGCCTGGAGCCAGCCTCGTGTAACCTTCCGGGCGGCATAAACCAGCCAGGAGGGACACGGGTTCAATAAACACGTGGTGGTACTCAGTTTTCCCATGATCATGTCTACTTCATCTGGAGTCATAGGATCAAATTCTTTGCTTGCTGTCCTTTATAAAGTTGGCAGGGAGAATATTGCAACTGTTTAAAAATACATTTTATTGCAGTATGTTGTCTTGTCTGATTAAAAAGTCTGCTTTTCTATTGCAGAGATGGTTCTTTCTGGACAAAGGGATTTTGAAATACGCAAAGAATCCAGCCGATGTAAGTGCTTCAATATGCAGATGTTGTCATAAAATAAAATAAAATAATATGATGGTAACTTCAGAGTTTGATGAAAGAAATAAGTGATTGTTTCCAATAGAAAAAGGTAATTGTGTGTCTTATGTCATTTTCTCCTAAGCCAAACTAAATAATTTTAAATGTTTTTTTGCCAGATAGAGAAAGGGAAGTTGCATGGATGTATAGATGTTGGCCTTTCAGTGATGTCTGTGAAGAAATCGACTAAATGTATAGATTTAGATACTGAAGAACACATTTATCATTTGAAGGTAATCGTAGTTAAGTAATAGGAATATATTCTGAAACAAAAAATATTGTATGGCTTTAGATACTATTATATACAGGCTCAGAATTCTCTTGAAGCTGCTGTATATAATAATACGTTTCTGTGCAGTTTGCTTAAAATGCAGGTTCACCATTTAATCTTTAATAGCCTTTTTCTTCCATATACATTCATATTTTGCAAAAGACACTGCAGCCAAATAGGGCCTTCATTGTAACAAAATAAAATAAAAAAAGCAAAATTGGTTCTTTAGTAATGAACTGTGTCAGGGTCCGTTTTTTCTCCATATGTAATAATTTAATTTGTTCCCATTGATGATGGTTGAGAAAGGCAGGTTTGGGAGAAAACAAGTGAGCGTAATTAATATATTTGGAATGAAGTGTAACATAGATGGATCACTGTATTTGTTCACTAAACTGCTTTAAGTGAAAATGTACTTTTTGTGTAGTGTACCTGTATTGCATTAGCAAATGGGAACTATATTGAATCTATTTTTAATCTTGTTGGACAGAATGAACCAGAAAGCCCTTTGCTTTTCATCAGTATGTACACAAATAAGATAAATTAGGCTTCCACTATTGATAGTACTCCTTTTCTGTGGTTTTAAAAGGCCTCGTGTGGTTTTAAATGCTCAACTCTAGATTTTGTGGGTCTTCTGTTTTTATTTATAGATTGGGAGACTAGTTGAACTTCTGTTTTTCCTGTGGTTCTCAGACTGATATTTGATGAAACCATAGACTGCATTTGATAACCTTCACGGGCAAAACAAAGTCTTATTCCAACCATCCCCAAAGTGGGCATATTTGGGAAGATTTTTTTTAAATTAAATTTTGCATTAAAATCTTTAGCAGATTTCTGCATGTGTATGATCCAACTTTAAAACACACTGGGAAGAAAAAAACACCTCACTGGAAATACTGAGGGAGTATGGCCTTTTCTTTTTTTTGGTGACCTGGCTGGCTACTCACAGTTTTTTTTAAAAAAACCTTCGGTAACTGAAAGCTAGCAAGAAACCAAACCTTTGAGCAACTTCCTATTTTTCATGATTGATACTTGATAAATATATTCTACTTTTTGTGTGGTTGTTTACATGTTCCAGGCCTTGTCTGCTTTTACAAATACTGTATATTTCTGCTTCCAAGTGTCCTCTATCTCCTATCCCTTGGGTTGAAAAACAGAATTGATTAAAGAACTTCATTAAGAAAGCAGATCTATTTCATCTGCTGTAGTAAAACTTCTGTTTTCTATATTCCCAAGGAGAAGCATTATCCTATCCTTATGGCAAGCATCCCAATCTGTAAACAAATATACAGGTGAAACTTGAAAAATTAGAATATCGTGCAAAAGTTCATTTATTTCAGTAATGCAACTTAAAAGGTGAAACTAATATATGAGATAGACTCATTACATGCAAAGCAAGATAGTTCAAGCGGTGATTTGTTATAATTGTGATGATTATGGCTTACAGCTCATGAAAACCCCAAATCCACAATCCAGAAAATTAGAATATTACATGCAATCAATAAAACAAGGATTGTACATAGAACAATATCAGACCTCTGAAAAGTATAAGCATGCATTTGTACTCCGTACTTGGTTTGGGCCCCTTTTGCAGCAATTACTGCCTCAATGCGGCGTGGCATGGAAGCTATCAGCCTGTGGCACTGCTGAGGTGTTATGGAAGACCAGGATGCTTCAATAGCGGCCTTCAGCTCTTCTGCATTGTTCGGTCTCATGTCTCTCATCTTTCTCTTGGCAATGCCCCATAGATTCTCTTTGGGGTTCAGGTCAGGCGAGTTTGCTGGCCTATCAAGCACATTAATCCCACGGTCATTGAACCAGGTTTTGGTGCTTTTGGCAGTGTGGGCAGGTGCCAAGTCCTGCTGGAAAATGAAGTCAGCATCCCCATAAAGCTCATCTGCGGAAGGAAGCATGAAGTGCTCCAAAATCTCCTGGTAGTTGGCTGCGTTAACCCTGGCCTTAATGAAGCACAGTGGACCAACATCAGCAGATGACATGGCTCCCCAAATCAACACAGACTGTGGAAACTTCACAGTGGACTTCAAGCATCTTGCAGTGTGTGCCTCTCCATTCTTCCTCCAGCCTCTGGGTCCTTGGTTTCCAAATGAGATGCAAAAGTTGCTCTCATCAGAAAAGAGGACTTTGGACCACTGAGCAACAGACCAGGTCTGTTTTTCTTTAGCCCAGGTAAGATGCTTCTGATGTTGTTTGTTGTTCAGGAGTGGCTTGACAAGAGGAATACGACATTTGAAGCCCATGTCCAGGATCCATCTGTGTGTGGTGGCTCTTGATGCACTGACTCCTTGTGAAAGTCTCCAACACTTTTGAATGGCCTTTTCCTGACAATCCTCTCCAGGCTGCAGTCACTCCTGCTGCTTGTGCACCTTTTTCTTCCACACTTTTCCCTTCCACATAATTAATGTGCTTTGATACAGCACTTTGGGAACATCCAACTTCTTTTGCAATTACCTTTTGAGGCTTTCCCTCTTTATGGAGGGTGTCAATGATGGTTTTCTGCACAACTGTCAGGTCAGCAGTCTTTCCCATGATTGTGATTCCTACTGAACCAGACTGAGAGACAATTTAAAGGCTCAGGAACCCTTTGCAGGTGTTATGGCTTAATTAGCTGATTAGAGTGGGACATTTTGAGCCTAGAATATTGCACCTTTTCACAATATTCTAATTTTCTGACATTATAGATTTGTGGTTTTCATGAGCTGTAAGCCATAATCATCACAATTATGGCAAATCATGGCTTGAACTATCTTGCTTTGCGTGTAATGAGTCTATCTCATATTTAGTGTTCACTTTTTTAGTTGCATTATTGAAATAAATGAACTTTTGCACGATATTCTAATTTTTCAAGTTTCACCTGTAGAACTTAGGGATAAATTATTGCTTTATTATTTTGACTGGGGAAAGTAAGACCGTATAAGCAATAGCCCTTAGACTTATGTATCACTTCATAATGGTTTATAGCTCTCTCTAAGCAGTTTACAGAGTCAGCATCAGGACCCCCTTTTACTGACCTCAGAAGGATCGAACTCCTGGCAGTGAGCAGACTCAGCCTGCAATATTGCATTCTAACCACTGTACCCCCACATAACATGAATTATATATTTATGTTGGGATTTTGTAATTATTGTTTCTAACTTCTTCAATTCTCTATTAGGCAAAATCTCAGGAAGTATTTGATGAATGGGTAGCAAAACTGCGTCATCATAGAATGTATCGTCAAAATGAAATTTCCATGTTTCCATATGATATCAACAATCATTTCTTCTCAGCTTCAACATCTATTGCAGATTCAGTAACAGGTCTTTTGGAATCAACAGCAAACAAAAAGGTAGACTTTGTTTTAACTGTAGATTAAGAGACATCCATTTAAGGAATAATTTATTAATTTAATAATTATATGGAATACAACAAACATTGATGGTAGGATTTAGGGAACATATATAATATGTAGTGCAGAAACCATTATCAAAATGTTATTGGCTTTTTGTGAGTTCCCAGCATTTGATGAAAGACAAAATGTAATTTCCTCTTGTCATTTTTAATTCTGTTTTAATTAGCATAGACACTGTTGAACAAAGTAGGATTTTGTTTTTAATCAGCATTTTTTTGCAAGGTCATCTATGTCAAGATAAGCACCTGGACTCTTCCATGTTCTCCTGCCCACTTTAACTGATAATTGGCAGGGAGGGAATAAGGTCACAACCCGACATTTAAGATGCATTGTAATAGGAACTCTTTCCCTCTTGAATGTCCTATGATGACATAGGTGTGCAGGCTACATTGTTGATTTAACAGGTATGTTTATTAATATATTTTGAAGTACTGAATTACCTCTATTTAGAGTTAGGGAAAGGGCCAAAGATACTGGCTCAGTTTCTGTCTTTTAGTATTGATGTCTCTGTTTCTTTTCCACCCATTTTATTCTTCTGCCTCGCCTACCAAGTAGATTCTGTCCCATGCTGGGCCTCAGTCTAAAGCAGTCTTCTCCAGAATGCGCTCTTCTCTGCTTCAGGGGACTTCAGTCTCCTCCTGAACTAACATGCTGACATAGATGAAAACTTCTCAGCTCATTTGGTATATATGTGTATACTTTATTGCTGAGCACATTGGGTTGTGCTCCAAAAATTGTAAGCCGCCCTGAGTCTTGAGAAGGCTGCATATAAATAATTAAAAAAAACAAACTTGTATTTTGAGCATGCAAAGATATTGCACATTTGTTTGTTTGATAACTTCTAAGATTTGAAGGCAGTGTTTAATGAACAATTGTCTTTTCGGTGTAAACCTTCATTCATCCAGTCAGCAGATTAATGCAGTATAGAGAGTGTCATACATATAATCTTAATTTTGGGCAAGCTTTTTTTTAATCAACTTTTTGAATATGAATTTAGACCTTGATAGTTGATTTTGAAGTGTCTCTTAATCATAAGTCGTACACTGTCCACCATTGGAAAGCTGATTATTGTTATGTTTATTATTGTTTATGAAATCTTATCATCATATAACAGAGAGGCAGTATGACACAACAAAATTCAGTGCAGGCGGGAAGTCCTATGTCATTCCCTTGTTTAAATGAGTCAAGAATTCCAACTTGTTTGCAGCCATCTGAAGATATGGAAAGATGTTCAAAAGGTAAAAAGAAAGTAGAATGGTTTAAATATTCTACCTTTTCCAAATTTTCTAAGATGTTTTTATGACATTTGCCTGTTATCTTACAATATCTACTTTCTAATCTTTAAATCAAAAATGTATTCCATGTGATATTGAAATAAATACTGCTGGTACCTGCTTGAAGAACTTGAGTAATTAGCTTAAAGAAAAATTGAGCAATTGTGAAAGATGAGGAGTCCTTAGGAAGAAATATATATTTCTTTGTGTTCTTTCTGTATGAGAGTACAAAAGTTCTTTGTGTAAATTGGACTTCTTGGAAGTATTAATGAAATATCATTCCTTATTTTTGTAGAATAGTTCTATTCTGCCTAGCTTGGAGCTGCTGTAATCGGTTCACAGGAAATCAAACTTGTAAAATATAATGTGAAATCCATTTTCTTGGAGGGGAAAATACAAGAGTGTCCTTACCACTTTTCAAACAAAATGTTTTTACTTCTTAGGAAACAAAACTGTACTATTGGAACAGGATCATCCTTTATTAAGCTTTTCTGACCCCAACAATGTATAATAATCCTATTACCGTTTCCCCAGGTGTTGATGAGTCACATGTGCAGGATACCTTGCACTCTCTTCTCATTAGCAGTTTAGACTAGGAAATATTCTTCTTTATATATTAAATGGGGATATGGGGAAGGGGACCTTAATTATTTAGGAAGTACTAAATGAAGGATTGGGGGGGGTTACAATTTAATTCAAATAAACCTTTTGTTTTATGTATAGATCTTTTTTATTTTGTTCACCTATGCCCAATTATCAGATTTATTCAATACTTATTTCCTAGGAAAGTTATAGTATACATTACATTAAATATTATATTTTTGTAATAGAATACTAATAAACATACTTTTACTGATAATTCTGATCAAGAGAAAGCTTGGTGAAACCGTGTTGTTCATTTACATTGGGATTTAGTAACAATTCTTTCTAACATCTCCCTTTTTTTCTAGGGAGCTTGATAAATAGATAGCATAGCTATGCCACTTCAGAATGTACGGAATGGCTTTGCAATGTGTATTTTAAGTTACAATAGGTCCAGAAAAAGCTACTTACAACCCATTTAGAAGTTTTGACATCTGGTCCTCCCACATGCACATGGCTACATTTGGGTACTCAACTACTGACCCACCTTATTACTGTGATTTATATTTTTTTTCCCCAGAAACCATTTAATTCCAGTTATTTACAACTTCTGCATTTGCTTTACAACTGCCATGTTCACTTAACCACCAGGGGGGGAAATCAGATCCTGTTGGGAACCATCCAGCCAGGCAGGAGTGAAGTCTCAAGTGGGGAATTAATCTCAAATCCTTGCATAGTCACAAGAGATCCAGAACTGAGCCCCTCTCTCCCAAGCTCCAATTAACCTTATCTATATTTCCTCTGGAGAAAACAGGAGAGATTATTATTATTATTTATTTAGACTTGTATGCCGCCCTACCCGAAGGACTCAGGCGGCGAACATACAAAGGATATACAACAATACAAATAAAAACAAGTCCAAATTACCAAAAGTTAAAACAATAAAATCACTAAAACAACAAATTAAAACTACCCACCCCAGGTCAATCCAGGCCGGCCTGCTGAAACAGCCAGGTCTTCAAGTCTCGAAAGGAGCGGAGATCAGGGGCCAAACGCAGATCCGCAGGAAGCTGATTCCACAGGGCGGCTCCCACAGAAAAGGCCCTAGCTCTGGGAGCCGCCAGCCGACAATGCCTGACCGACGGTATTCCCAGAAGGCCCCTCCTATGGGGCGACGGGCGATTGGACTGTGATGCAGGCAGGAGGCGATCCCGCAAGTACCCTGCACCCATGCCATTAAGGGCTTTATAGATTGTTACTAACACCTTGAAGGTGTTATAGGCCAGATATAATAAAATAGTTAGTTTGAATTCTACACCTCGGGATCAGGTTGCTTGGGCCTGACAGGTGATCCAATTTGTGACCGCCACAACTTACAGCCACAATTGCAGGCTCAATTACAGTTATAACTTGAGAATAATTTGTTCAGTGAAGATAATTGGCATCATTGATTAATTGGCATCATTGTGCTAAAAATAAGCAATAATGCATTCATGTCAACTAAGTAAATTATTCTAATGTACTATTACAGTTTTAAGAACCAGAACTGTCTGTTAACAATAAAACTAACAGAGAACTGTGGAACACCCTTGAAGATTTAGTATAAATTATATTTGCTAAAGCGGTAAAATGTTGGAAAAATCTTTGTTCTTGTTACATAATGCCCAAGGAAATAAAAAATATTATGTTCAAAGATGGCATTAATTTTTTTTAAAATTTCTTTAATAGTTTTAACACATATATTTTAGGAAAGCATTATTTCAGGTGCTATTGTCCAATAACTCTCTTTGTATTCTAGTTCATAGAATATTTATATTCTTAAATTTAGAATATAAAAAGCTATACTCCAAGTTCCTTTTAAATAGTTAATTTAACTATTAAATCATTAATTCTATGGTAGAAATGGTAGAATAATAATAGCAGGTACTGAAATATTGAGTAATGACTTTTGCATTCTGTCAGTATCTTATACAACAATTAAGTACAGCAAAAAGTTTGATGGTTTAGTCCACTTTTTTTCTTATCTTTTGCTTTATCTCTCTTCTTTTTTGCCAAAGAGTGAAAACCATTGTTTTTATTTCAAACAGATCTCTCCCATTGTCACAACTATCTCTTGGAGATGAGCCAGCTTTTACAAAGCATGGAAGTTCTCCATAGGACATATTCGGCACCTGCTATAAATATTCAGCAAGTAAGTTGAAGAAATTACCACTTCTGAAGGGGGTCATTCTGCTTGCTAAGGCTAGGTTTCTTCCTAGAATGGTGATAAGTGGTACGTTTCTCTTTTTCACGTGCTGTTGTAAAGGGTCTCCTTTTTGAAAGTCCCAAAAAAGAAAAAAGAACACACAGAAGATGGCGTTCTAGAGCTCTTGGTAAAGATGCTAAAGGGATGTTGCAGGTAAACCAACTCTTCTATACCTCAACTTCATTTTTAGTCTGTGATAGATGGAATTTGCTGGCAAAATCTTACTTTTTCCAATACAACTTACAGTCTTAGTTACTATTCTTACAGTAGAAAGAGATTTCATTCTGCTTGTGAAGGCAGCATGGAATGAGTGGGGCTTCTATTTTAATCAGCCCATTTAGCTTTTTGGCCAGTTCACTTTTCACAAAGAATAAACAGTTATTTTCTTATAAAGAAAACTGCTTATAAAAATTCAATCTTTTAGGAGAATATCAAATCCAAAGGGGGACAGGGAAGAGACATAGGGTTACATTCATTCTGTGTGCATTTATTTGTGCATTGTTTCACAGTACACAATATGTAGGAAGGCACAGATCCCTCAAATTAAGTGGAAATTTCTGAGATAGGGCAGGAAACCCAAACAGAAATATTAACATAGCAGTAGTTAAATGTGATTAAATATGCTTTGTATGATTTTTGGTTCAGTAAAAAGTTTCTCATTTACTGCACACATCACATCAGAGCATATCTCACTATTTCATATCTTACTTTTATATTCAGTCCATATTTTTTCAGCCACACACATTCTTGACCCCATCTCTTTTTGTTTTATCACATCTGACTTGCATTTATTTTTCTCCTGACATAGCCAGCACTCACTTCTATATAACAAAGTAGGCAGAAATCTGCTGTTATGCATACCTGTTTTCATTTCTTTCATTCAATCTTTTTTTTAACAGACTACATGGTAGAAATTTTTCTACCAGCTTGTGCCTGTTTTTAAATTATCTCCATCTATTCTCCTATCTCTTTTAAAGATTTTACAAGGTATACTAATTCATCTGCTTTCTGTAGTTTTTCACCATAATCTCTATAAATGCACATAAATCAAGACAATTCACTTCATTATATACTTTATCTAGATCAATACACTTATAATAAACGTGCTTGTAAGAAGAGTCTAGACAGTCATTTATCTAAAATGATTTAGGTTCTCTCCTGCTTGAGCAATGGACTGGACTAGAAGATCTCAAAGGACCCTTCCAGCTCATTCTATTCTGTCCTTGTCCTGTCCTGTCTTATCCTGTCCAAACTTTTTATCACTCATGTTTATTAATTACTTAACTTTCATAAAGGGAAAATCTGATCTCAACCCTCCCTACACAGCATAGTTACACTGCACTTTCCAAATGCTGCTCATTATCATCTCTTTTATTCATTAGTTAGAATTGTGCCAAATATTTTCATGTGGTCTCTTAATGAACTAATCTTTCTATAAGTGCTGCATTTATTTGTGTTGATTTTTCCAGATCAATAAAAGCAAAGCCCAGATGCAATTTTCACAAACACACACACACACACACACCCCAAATTGTACAGCCACTCTATAACAAATCACATCAATGTTTTAACATTTAATCAGTTATACGGTGCTATCTAAACATACATCATTACAATTTTTAGCATTCTTATGACATTAACACCTTCCTTTTCAGACATTTCTTGGATGTTAACATTACAGTGTTTGTTCCATTCTTCAACACATCCTAAAATTTCCATGCATATTTTCTTTTTAAAAAATAAAGAAAAACTTCTTCCAGTATAACCTGGAATTAAGGAGGAACTTCCTAACAGTAAAAACAATTAACCAGTGAAACACCTTTGCCTTCAGAAATCATGGACACTTCAGCACTGGAGGCTTTTAAGAGACGCAACAGTCACTTGTCTGAGGTGGTATAGGTTCTCCTGCTTGTGCAGGGAGCTGGACTAGAAGACCTCCAAGGTCCCTTCCAGCTTCTAGTCTAGTCTATTCTAGTCTTGTCTAGTCTAGTCTAGTCTATTCTTTTTAATCCACGCATTCCACTGGAAGTCCTTGTTTAGTTTTATTCACCCATTCCATGGTTTTTGTTTTTTTTTTTAAAAAAAAATCCTCAGAATGGCTGTTTCCTCTTCCACTTCATTTGAACAGTTTTACAAAAAAGGTTTTTACATTTTTACAAAATTCTGTAATTTTCAGAATAAATACTAAACTCTTGAAATTGATTTAGAGAAGTGTCCTGGGTAGAGATCTAAGTATCACAGTATTATTGTTATCAGAAAAAGAATAGATATTTATCCATTTTTCAAATAATCTATTGTGGGAAAAGAAACTGCCAGGCAAAACAGAGACAGTAATGGCCATTTTTGGCATTATTTCAGATATAGCAGCACGGTTAATGTTTTGTTTCGTTTGTGTGGGAGTTTGTATGCATCATTTTTGTTCATTGGTTAAAGCATCATGCTAAAAACTGAGAAACTTTGAATTCTAGCATCCCCTTAGGCACAAAGTTAGCTAGGTGACCTTGGGCCAAACACTATCTCTCAGCCCTAGAAAGGAGGCAATGGCAAATATTGAAAAACTGCCAAGAAAACTACAAACATATCCAGGCAGTCTCTAAGAATTGGCACAACTGAATGGAAATAAATAAATAATTATAATGTACATTCTTTACAGGTACCAGCTGTTCTTTCTGCTCCACTAAGGCTGCATGCTTCAAATCCTAATTTATCAACATTAGATTATGGGGATGAAAAAATGTATTCAAATGGTTCTGAGGTGACATCAGAATTTTCTAAATTGCAAGAGGACTTGTGTCACATAGCTCACAAAGGTAATTGGAAATTGTCCCCAATAGAAAGATGATGGAAACAATTTGTAAGTTCATGAAAATGAAACTTGATGAACACTGCATGCAATTTATGAATACCAAATGTTGGACTGCTTTTGGAGACCACAAGAGGTATTTTATAAATGTTTTTCTTCATTATCTTCCCCCCCCCCCCAAAAAATGGGAAGACGATCTCATATTGATCATTGTTCCGAATGTAAGATTTTGGAATATTTTAACACATCAGATATTTGTAAAAACCTTTATCGAAACATGTAACAGTAGGTTGCCTTAGGTTTACATGTATGGAGGCTCCAAGTAGCTTGCTGAATTTCAGCTTTAGCATTGGTGATGTAAAAGGGTTGATATGAGAGTAAGCTATTTTAATTAAAACAAAATAGAAAAAAATGTTTAGGGGCTCCAAGGCCAAGAAAAATGGCATTAGTCATTGATTTATTTGCAAAATAAATAAAGCAGTAACTTAACCATTGTGCCAGCAAAGTTATTCCCATCTAAATTCATTTGAATTGTTTTTCAGGGACTTTTTTTTCTCCAAATGAGACAAGTATTTCTTTTATGTACAACTTTTAAGACATTAATCACAAGATTTGGGTTTGCTTGCTTGCTTCGTGTTCTTTGTTTTCATTGTGTAATGTTGAATAGTTCTACATTTTGACCTACAAATTGCGTAATTTCTGTAATTTTTTTTAACTATTTTTGTAGTGTACTTTACCTTAAAGTCAGCTTTTAGTACGATTTCAACAGAAAGAGAGAAGCTGAAGCAGATGTTTGACCATGATTCAGTTGCATCTCCATCTGCTCAGATAATTGGATTGAAGAATGCCTTATCATCTGTAAGTTCCCACATTAATTGGACTTGTGTTCAAAAACTTGTCTTATCAATTACATTAATTCTTCTTGGCTTGGTTTTTGCCTTCATTTATTTTACTCAAAATGAACTGAGCTTTGATATACACTTGTTCATTGGTTTCTATAGCCAGTTGCAAATTGTGATTTTTGCCAAGAGCTGCCTAAGTGTGGTAGAAGCTTTTGGAGAAGGCACAACGTGTGTCCTTGTGCTATTTAATTCTTTCTAAAGTGGTACACTTAGTGTGAATAGGTTCTATCTCCATAATAGTCTTTATCTCCAAGTAGTGGCATATTTCATTACAGAATTTAGTGAAGTTAATGATAAAAAAATCTTTCCAGTGCCCAGGATAATCTGTGCTTGTTAATCTCTCTATTGTTGCTCAAACTATAACCTTGACTCCCAAATGGTAGACAAAGAGGATTGTGGGAGCATCTATCCATTTATCTCCTCTCTTTTATACTGTATACTCAGCTTTTGAATTTATATGATAAAATATAAATTCAAAATGAACTGGTTGTATCATTCTATCAGCAATAGGGCAATCTTGGCTCCACCACCACTATTTTCATTCCCTAAGTCTTAAGAAACATCTTGAAAGTAGTCCCAGAGAGTTTGGCTAAATAAGATGCAATAAAATCCCATCATTAACTTTGAGTTCATTGATCTTTGATATTTGAATGAAACCTAGCCACTAAGATAAATTTCAAAAAGTTAGCTTGCAGGCCAATCCTTATGCGGTCACTTATCTGAGTCTCAAGCAAGATAAAATTGGCTTTGGACAACCTGCTGTTTAGATTGTTGATGATTAGGATTGGTATCATCAACAGCAGTCAGTTTTGAAAGGGAAAAAATGTATCATAATATAAAACAAATGATCCATATATTTGTTACTGAAACTGAAAGAAATCGGGATATGATAAATTGCCCTATATACAGACTTTCCCAAATATAGTTCCAAGATTGGAAGCATGGTGCAGAATAGAGTGGTGGAATAAATCATAACACTTGAAGTTGCAGTGCTTCCCACGTATAAATAATTGCACAATACTTTTAAAGGGATAAAGGCTTTTGTGAAGCTGTGATGCAATATATCAATACTTATTTTGCTTATTTTAGAATGTATACTATAGAAGAGTATGAAAAATGGTATTTTCCCTCTTCATTTTGAAGTAAGCTCTATTTTCATCTCTCTGGAATTCCTTTATTTTTCCCCATTCTTCCATATCCATAAGCAAAGTCTGCCACATAATATTGTAAGATCAGGTTATGTTAATAATTTTAGAAGATGATTTTGTAAGTGTGAAAATAAAAAGCAATATTTAAACTGCACATCAACAACTTTGGTGCTAAGATGTAAACAACTGTAGAATGTTTAGAACATTTGTGCAGAATGATCTATATATTAATAATTACTGTATCATCCCCATTCATTTAGGTCTTAAATATTTTACAGCCTTCAGCTCGTAGTTGCTATATTCTCTAAAGAACAATAATCCTGTTTTTTGCCTAGATTAGAGAATTAAAAAAATAGGCTGGAGCTAAAATATTCTAATAGTTTATTCAACTCTGGTGGATGCACTCTTTTCAGTTGTCCTTATTTCCTTTAACTTCTTCCTTGCCTCACTAAGCTGATTGTAGAAGGGCTCTTTTTCCAAGAGGTATCTCTTATCAGATCACATTAGACCTAATTTACTACAAATCAGAAATTAAAAATGTAATTTGAAGAAATTTTCTGTTTCAGTTCAGAGTTTGGAAATAGAATTTGTATTGCTTCATGATGCAATGCTATTTTATGGGCTTGTGAGGCAATAGTTCATATACTACAGTACTTTTTTTATTTGATTTTGTTTTCTGTTTTGCATTGCAGAATGCACAATATTTCGTTTTATCAGTTGGTGATGCAAATCACCAAACAATTGTCCAACCTTTGGCAGACATTTTGACCAATTAAGCAACTCAGGATATCCTAAAGAATTAGCTAAGAAAATGTAGATAGGAATAACCCTGCTAATTCTTTCTGGGAATCAAATATAGCTCATACATGGTTATGAAATTTGGACATTTTTCCTGTATTGGACAGGAACAAAGGAGGTATAATATCTAGTTATGACACAAGTATGGACTGACCAAAAATGCTTTTAAATTCCTGAAGAAAAACAAAATATAATAAAAATAACTTATAGCAAAGCATAAAGTAGAGACAAACCTAATTTTTACAAAAGTTAGGAAATGGGGTATGTAGATTTCTTTTTGGATTTCATTTTATTTCCTCCTATGATTTCATGTTGCATTGTTAAAGCTTCTACCAACGTATGATATGACATTTTAATATTATTATTTATATGATTGAAGTTGTACATTGCTTAGTTAAAAGGGGTAAAACATGTTACATATCCATCCAAGTTAATGAAATAGTACAAGCCACATGTAGTCCATTTGTACCATTTCATTGCTCTAATAGGTAAAGCAAGAATAAATATTCGAAAGACAAAATGTAAATACTCTTTATTCAAACTGTACAGAAACTGGTATGTGGAATAAAAGTGAAATGGCGGGTACAAATTCATGGGTGCTTTTTGTTGTTGTTTAATAAAGATTCACATGTACATATATATTTATATCAGTGTCAAGCAACAATCCAGGTTGTAAACATCATGTGATTGTGAAATTGAAAATAAATCATGTCATTTTAAATATTGATACATTTGGATGCTGGATTTATAGCTATACAAGAGGGCAGTTAAGGTAGCCAGTCTTTATTTTCCCTAACATCCACTCAAATCTTAAAGATATAGCATGCTTTCAATCCATTCGGTTAATAAATAAACTGCTTCTCCATGTGTCTATGGATATTCTCAGTCATCCAGGTTATGGTTGCCCCAAATGTGCTTTTTCAAGGGGCAAAACCAGAAAATCCAGTTGCCTCTTGAAAAAGCACCTTTGGGATGATTCTCCCAAAGTTATATTATAACTTCATAAGCACCAGTAAAGTTAAATATGGAATCTCCATAATAATTTGGAATATATATGGAATCTCCATAATAATTTGTTCAGATACATTTTTGTACTCAGAAGGAAACGAGGGGTGCCAGTTCCTCAGATGTCAAAGCATCATTGAAATAGCCAGGTCTCAACAGTTTTGTTAAAGGCCAGGAGAATAGGAATGTGTCTGCTGTCAGGGGTAATGCTGTTAGAGAAGACAAGATAGCATGATAGCATTGGAGAAGGCTGGACCAAGAGATTCCCCCAAATTTAAATTTGTGAGGGATAGAATGAAAGTAGGGTCTCTCCTGCAGCTCTTAATGGATGAACAAAAGCTGTTAGAGTAGGCAGTCTATAGATACTCAGGTCTTGAATCATGAAGACTTTCAAAAGTCATATTCACAGTAACACTTTGAATTGTACCCAATTGCTGTATTAATTATTAGCTGAAGTTTCCAAATTGAACTTAAACATTGGTACTATATATGGTGTATGACAATAATCCAAAATGGGAGGAGGAGGCCACTAAGGCATGAATGATAGTGCACAAGGCCTCCCAACCCAGAAAATTGTGTAATTGGCAAATAAAATGGAGTTGTGCAACAATTCTTCCTGATACAATTGCTACCTCCTCTTTTAGAAGTAGCTGTGAGTCTAACTGAAGCCCTAGATAACAGATTAAATTTGCATAGGGAGGTGCCACTCCATTGTAGAGTCAAAAATTGAATAACACTGAAATCAGAGGAGCTTCATGCTCAAAGTTGCAGTCTGTGTTTATTGAGACTGCGACTCTTCTTCCCTATCAACATTCAGCTTCTGCGCATCAAGATAGATTCTCATCACTTTTCATGTTCAGCCTGGAGTTGATACATGGCACTATGCCAGCAGGTGTTCTCCCATTTGCTTCATGTAGATGTCACATAGGACATGTGAAATGTCAACATTTGAGACATACCATACAGAACATCCTAATTCTTGATCTTTTGCACCTCATAACCATCAGCTGGAACTGCTCACTCGTGGTCTCATACCTGTGCCCTGACAGGAAAAGGTACAGATCATTTGTTTCCTCCAGAGGCCTTTTCAAGGTACAAGTTCAGAGTACAAGTAATTTGTTTTCTCTGCAGCTCCCACCTTCTCAGTGACTTTCCCCAAAAAGAAAGATTGGAAATCGGTCAGTACTTACAGTAGCTAAATTTGCCAGGTGGAGCAATGACTTTTTCAGGAAGGGGGACACTTTCCTTCCTGGAGGATTTCACTGATCAGTAAGAAAATTAATCCAGGCTACACATGCAAAGTTGATATCATAGAGAACTTGGTCCATTTTCTCAGGATCCGTGGCTCTGAACTATCCCAGATAACATTTGGAGAAGTAGCTTACATTACCTCTTTATAATTGCTCTGCTAGCATCAAAGGCTGAATTAATTTGGGTGATTTTTGTCTTCCACACAGCTTCACAACCTAACTTCATTTAACAATAATAATTCTGAGTTGAATAGATCTCTCTGAATATCAAGTAGATTTCTAAGTCCCAAACTGGTATTCAGAAGTTGCTCCTGATTCTGGTTGGGTTTTTTTTTTGTAATAAGTATGAATTATAAGCACTGATACTCATAATTTATCTAATGTCCTTTTAAGATTTCCAGGTCAGAGGCCACCACTATCAAATGAAAATGAATTCCTTTGTAATGAATTCCAAAGTAATATATTTTCCTACTATTCAACATTGTTAGTACGCTGTACTTTATATAATTGTGACTGATGGAGAAAATGTGACCCCCAAATAGAGTTTAAATTAGAGTTAGTATTTGGATATTGGCAATGAAAATACTTTCAGATTACCTACATCAATTTAGGTCCTTTGTTTATCCATATATCCTGTCAGGATTAAATTTGAAACTCCTTGAATTTTCTTCATTTTCTTACTTATTTAATAATGATATCAATTTATACGGTAGCAATCCTCACTGGCAAACAGGTTTTAAATAAATCAAGAACAGAAACAAATGATAGACAAGAATATATCTATCCATCTACTTGTCTATCATGCTACATTTAATACACATAATGACAGTGACATTCTGAATAATTAAAACTTGTCAAAACTGTATTCATGGTAACTTGCTATTTAATGCATTCAAGCTTATTCCCAGATAAATAGAAATAACATTGCAGTATCATTTCTTTTGACATGAAAGATAATTAACGAATTCCCAAGTGGTTACTCATAGTTATCTTAAAAACTGTATTCTGCTTGAAGAAATCATGCAACACCCACTTGCTAAGGAGGCTTGTTTGATCTTGCCCTGATTAGTCATATAGAGATTAATGTCAGTTATTACTGAATGGGTGTGCATTTCCTGTCTTTTGCTTATGTTGTAGTTAAGTGGGTAATGCACCACACTGCTTCTATTATTGCGCAGAAGCAAGCTTCGTGTGCATGTGTTGAATCTTCTTTCTTGAATCAACTAGTGGTTTTCATACTCTTTGCCTAATAGAAGAGAAAAGTCATCTTGTGGTGGCATTTTCATCTAGCAGTGATTATTTTATAACAAAACAAAGCCAGAAGAATGTTTGCTGCCTTTGGAGGAAAGAGAAATAGATATTCACACATAGCTGGTGCTGATGGCAGCATTCATTAAATGGAATGGGGAGGCATTTGGAAGATAATTAGCACATATACTTCATTAGTCATACTTTTTCTAAAAATTACATTCCCAGAATATAGTAAAAAAAAGCCAAGGATCTGTCAGGAATGAAACCTGCCATATACTTTTTTTTAAAATGGAAGAATCAGTTATTATCCATAAATCTTGAATCATCTTATTTAAAACCTTTCCTGTTTTCATCTGTCACCTATGTATTCTTGGAAACTCTTAATAACTGTCAAGTGCATGTGATGTTAAATGTGAAATGTCAGTTATGTGTTTTTCATTACAACCAGATTTAGACAAGGATGGTAGAACCTCAAAGGAAGATTAAACTTTTCCTTCATCTGTTCATTAAAAAGTAACTCATCTCTGGCTTCTGACTACATTAAAAAAAGTTTATATCAATACTTTGATAAATTTAATATTATGATAGAGAAATATTAAGCCTTTCATCTTTAGATGCTGGGGTCCTGTACCAAATCATTATTCCCCAATAAACTGGCAGTGTAGCATGCCACAGATTTAATACCATCTTCACTTACCTTCTCGTTCATACTACTTGAAAATTTACTGTCATGGAGACTCTATAGCTCAAGTTCATCCCAGAGTTAACCTCATCTTTGCTTTCTGAGCTGTTGCTTTGCAAAAGTTGCTTTTCAGTTGCTATACAGCTCTTAACCATTTAAATATTACCCTTTCTTCTAGGGGGAAAAAAGGAAAAATTATTTGGCTGCAAATACTCTTAGAATTCCATTTTGTCTCCTTTTTTTATACCAGAGAGACAACTATTTGTAATTAGCTGAGACACTGTGATGGCCCAAATGTACTTTATTTTTTCTCTTAAATGTTCCAGGCCATAGCACAAAACACAGATCTTAAAGAACGGTTATGCAGAATACATGCCGAATCTATGCTCCTTGATTCAGCTGCTAATGCAAATTCGAGCCCTGATTTTGTAAAGGTGGGTATAGATTTCCTATCTTTTTGCAATGCTCCTTGTTGCATCTCTCCTCCATTCAGTTGGTCATTGTCTTGCCCTAATGAATCTTCTCATCACATAGTATGGTCATCCAAACAATAACATCAGCTTTTGCCATTCTTTGTAGTGTTGCTGAACAGTTTGTATATTCCATGTTTTAGTTTTTTATATATCAAATTCTTCTACACAACTTTTGCACTTCAAATAATCATTAGAAACTAATTTGCCTTTGTAAACAGAACCCTTTAACTCAATGTGATGATCCAGAGTAGCTCAGCAATGGAATAAAGTCCAAAATTTAACTCAGTCCTTTAATGCCTTCACTGTATAATTAGTTCCGGGAGGGGGAAAGTCAAAAGAGTATTTCAAAAAACAAAAAACACAGTTCGTATTTTAAAACACTAATAATAAAAAAGAAACCAAAACCAAACCACCTCAATATAGTCCCTCGACAGTCCAGGGTAGATAAATGCCCGCTTCAGAAAATAAACAGGAACAAACTCCTGGAAGAACCCCAAACAAGATAAGCCTTCTTTAAGCAGCAAACATTAACCTTGACTCCAGCAGCCGGACTACGCATGTTTGGACTTAAATACAGAGCTCCCAGCTGCAAGCCCTGAGGAGGATCATGGCCCCTTCCTCCCGAGTAGAGCACGCTTTGATCTGATCCTCTCCTCCCTGCGTGCTCTAGGGTGGATAGAAGATGGACCTGGATCCTCCTCAGAGGCCTCAGCTGGCCTCTGCTCTTCCCCAGCCTCCTCCACCTCCTTTGGAGCCACATACCCATACCCTGCCGGCTGCTCCTCCTCTTCCTTGGAGTCAGTCTCCACCCGGGGCATGACACTCAGTCTGGGGAAAAATAACACTGTAGAAAATCCATCAAGAAAAGCATTATTGTACATCAGTCCACTCAGATTGAAGAAAGGGGCTTTATTTGGGGGGGAGATAAGAGGTAAAAAAAATTCAAGTTGAACTACAAAATGTTGTTATTTATTTTATTAGACTTGTATGCTGCCCTCTCTCCCTAAGGACTCAGGGTGGCTAACAATTTTAAAATCCATACAAATTTACAATAAAAAAAGTATTAAACTAATTACAAGCCTAAACAATTAAAAGTCAATTAAAATTTTAAACCCCCTAAAAAACAAATCCACCCCCCTTAGTTAGTCCAGACCGGCCTGTTCAAAGAGCCAGGTCTTAAGGTCATGGTGGAAGGAGTGGAGATCAGGGGCCAAATGGAGGCCCAAGGGAAATTGATTCCAAAGGGTGGGCGCTCCCACAGAGAAGGCCCTACCCCTCGGGACCGCCAACCGACAGTGTCTGGTCGATGGTATCCCAAGGAGGCCCTGTCTGTGGGACCATACCGGGCGATCGGAACGTGATGCCGGCAGGAGACGCTCCCACAAGTACCCCAGACCCAAGCCATGTAGGACTTTATAAGTTGTCACCAACACCTTGAATCTCACCCGGAAGGCAACCGGCAACCAATGCAGGTCGTGCAGGAGGGGTGTAATATGGGAGTATCCCCCATCACAACCCGCGCGGCCGCATTTTGCACCAGTTGCAACCTCCGGGTGGTCTGCAAAGGAAGTCCCATGTTGAGGGCATTGTTATCAGTTGCCTAGTTTCCCTTTTCTTGCTAAATAAGTTTCTGCCACTAATAACATTACCTAGAAACAGGATGGAAATTAATGCATTTAATTAATTTAAACATTTAAATATAATAAGTCAACAAAACCTTATTTAAGCAGGTGTCCTCCAAATACATTGGGACTACAATTCTCAGAATTCCAAACCATAGGTTTGGAAGGACATCAGCTTAGGGAAGGCCGAGATAGAATGAATAACTTTGTAACAATGGAGTAAGTGAGATTTTGAGGTAAGAAATAATATAGAGAGTACTATAATAACTGAGATTAAATGATTTTTTAAGACAAATAAACATGAATTTAACTTAGTCATGACAAATAGATAATATAGGTGAGTTCCAGTCTCATATTTTGAAAGCATGCTGTGATCTGAACTGAACAATTTGAGAGGTCAGATGTTAATGTATTATAGTTTATATTGCATTCTTATGAGACGTTCTCATGGCATTTGCCACTATATGCAATGGCTGTTGCTGTAATTGGAGACCAAGGACTTTTTTACATTGGTGGTACACAGAACACTTTCAGTTCATTTGCTGTAAGCTAGGTACACACTTCAGTTTTCCACATTTGTATTATACCATTTTTTTTCTGTCGACATTTCATTTTGTTTACACTAAAAGATAATCACATGTTTCTCTTTGCTATTATATATGTTGGGGAATAAACTGCATCCAAAATATTCTGGGGCTTCCCATACACCCTGATGAATCAGAACTCTGTTTTCATCTTGTGTAATAATTTAGAACTGGGAAACTTTTGGGGCTTCTTTTCTTAGGCTAAGGGATCTGCAGGAAACAAGGTAGTCAGTTAGAATGTTAGAATGGGCAAGGAGCAATTTCATTTCTTTTGTTTGAAGAAAAGCAATAGCTTTTGAGCTTTGAAGAATCTAAGGCAGAGGTGTCAAATTCAATGTCCGCGGGGCAGATTCGTCCCACTGAGAGCTTAGATCTGGCCTATGGGGCTGCCCTGGAGACAGTAAAGGTCCAGCCGGCAGTGCCATTGCCAGCGAAAACTGAGCTGGGGGTTGTTCTGTTTTCACTGGCAGAGGGCTGCAGAAGGCCATTGTGGCTGAAAACGGAGCTTGCAAGAGCTGTATGTGACCCCCCCAGGAAGCACACAGGAGGCTGTTGCAACCAAAAATGGAGCACGGGAGCCGTTTTTGCTGGCAAAGCGCTCGGGTTTCAGGTGCCCCAACATGAGTAATGTCAAGGTGGCCACGCCCACCCTGACCGCATCCCCCAGCCCCCAAGGTCAAATACGATCCTGATGCAGCCCTCAGTGATATCGAGTTTGATACCCCTGGTGTAAGGCATACATTTTCCAAAATGGGAAACCTCTGGTTTGAGGCAACGAGGGTTAAAGGAATGTTTTGATGTCTTTACAATATTTAAAACATTTATTTTTACTATGAAAATGAAAATGTTCAGCCCCAACCACTATAGCAGGGGATTCTAGTATTGTAATGAGATGTTTTCAGTCAGGGAACTTCATGTTGCTTATCCTGATCAAATTCAAAATGCCAATCCTGCTTTTGAATAGTGGCGCATATACCATCTCTGCACAAATAGGGTGTCTGGAAATGTTTTCCTTAAGAAAAGGAAACATATCACTGAAAAGGGCAACAGAGGGCACAGATTTGCATATATGGTGACTTATATTTGCAAATCCAGACTTAGAAATTATGACTAATTCTTTCCAGTATTAACAACATACTAGGAAAAATGTTGAACAGGTGTGAGGTGTGCCTATCCACTCAGCTGGTTGGGTACTATCGTTGAGAGCAATGTCAAGGTTCATACAGTGGTGGGATGCTGCCAGTGTAACAACCAATTCATTAATCACGTGCTTCATGCATACACAGCCTTCAAAATTACTTACCTTCGATGTTACTTTGGGGAAGTAACACAGTGCGAATCAGCTGAGCAGATCTAGGTGAGTACAGTGCAGGGGCGTGCGGGCCCATATGATCATTGGAGCAAACTGGTTCAGAGCCAGCTGATCATCGGAGCAAGGGGTTCGTCCGAACCGGGAGAATCCCACCCCCGGGTTCATACTATTTCCTTTCTATTTTTATTTACTTACAAAGTTTAATGTGGAGCCTTTATAGGCCACTCCAATCTACTGATTTCTTGTGGTTCGCCGGCAGCTGGTGCAGGCGGCAGTGGAATTGGATAGTGGGGAAGAACGGGGACCAGTCAGGGAGTCTGGAGAGGATTCGGACGAGGGTCCTGTATCTGATGCAGAGATGGGGCCAGGACCATCTGGGAGTGGGGTGCTGCCTTTGGAGCCTTTGGAGTCTAGCAGCAGTGAGGCAGAGGACCCAGGGGAGCCTGTTCCTAGTGTGCATGTGTGCAGAAATACTAGAAGGCGAGAGCAGCTGAAACTCGGGACTAAGGCTGGGAGGTGATTGCCCCTCCCATCAGATATAAAGGTCAGGCCAAGATGATGATACCTTTGCAGGAAGCTAAGTAGTTCAATCGGTTCAGAGTCATTCTGGAAGCTCTTTGTACTTTGGTGGGGTTTTTTTGTACTTCGGTTGGTTTCTTTTCCAGTTCATTTGATACTCTATTTTTGGCAGAACTGAAAGGTATGTGGTTACCTCGGGGGACTGTTTGAGATTAATTCTGGCTGGGAATGAAAACAATTCCCAGCGTTGCAATGAAATAACTCTTGTTTTTAAAAGACGTTTGTACGTAATTACGGTTTGGAAGCCTTGGTCAAAACATGACTTCTCAAATACATAATTTAGGATTAAAAGCAGACGTTAAACATTTAAAACTAAAACCATACAGTAGATCTTAATATATAATAATCTTACTGATATCATCTAAGAATTTATAGTTACAAATACACAAACTAATAAGCAATGGAGATAAATATGTGGTTAATTTTGTTTTCTGGGTTAATCCAATTTTCCAGTTGCCTGTGACTGATGATTTTGTCTCTCCTTTTCTGTCAGAGAAAAAGATGTGAGACTTTAGAAATTGCTAAATCCAAACTTTACACTTTACAGTTTCCTTGAATGTCAGTTGTTTTTGCTGGGGGAATTGGGGGTTGGGGCCAGGAATCAGAAAGCCAAGACCCACAAGCTGCATACCTTGCTTTTGTGATCACAGAAGCCTTCAAAATTTGAAACATATCAAATGAAAATGTCAAATAAAAGCAGCATGTTTATGAAAAAGATAAATTTATTTATGTTTACAAAAAATGAACTTGGTGGGGGGAATGTGGTAATTTCATTCCTGTTGCTTTTGATGACAATCTTTTACTGCACAGAGACCTTGGGTCATTCAAAAGATGTAGAAATTAACAAAGATGTGCTGTTTGGCACAAAAAAAATGAACATTCTTTAACTGGACACATGAGGTCGCAAAACAAATCAAAAATATCTTTAGGCTTCTCTATGTCAATAACTATATCAATTTAAGTATTACAAGAAACTATTTTGTGATGAAAAACATCAGATAGAAATAAATTAATACCTGCCTCACTATTTTTCTTTTGCTGAATCCAAATTCTTCATGATCTTGAAAGGTTTTGAGTATGCAGAAATTGACTAATTTCTCAAATACTCAAGTGATAACTATTATAGTAATGGCATTGTAAGGCAATGCAAAGATTGAGATGAGGGGACAGAAAATAATTGGTCATTATATGCAGCATTTCTGTTTGACCTTGTTAGTTTCTTTACTGCCCCTGTCCTTTTATATATGTTAGCTTCTTACAATGCACTGTACTTCACAATTGTTTTGTTTTGCTGCTAATTTGCTTAAATGGGCTTTTTGACTCTCCATCCAACCAGGATTTTGCCACCTCTTTGCCTTAACCTCTATCTATCCATCACTGCTTGCAGTGATGTTGATAGATTATTTGTTCCATTTTGTGCGAAAACACATAGCTAGTGTTAGTTCCTTTAAAAGGCTTGGAATGGTTTCTACAAGCAAAATAAAACACCCATCTACCTTTCCTGACTCAAACAATGGAAGTTCCTAGCTTTGCAAATCTGCTCTGTATGCATCATTATCCAGCTCACTATACCTTTTCTCTTTCCCTTGGGAGTATCACTTTGAGGCTAAATGTTTGCTCACCCTTACATCATTCCTGTGTTATATATAGGAAAAAGCACCATTATATTTCAGAAAATAGTATTTTAGTAGAAACATAGGGAGCTTCTGCAATTATATACATGCTTAGCTGACTATGTCAGCCTCACAGTAATCTCTGTATTAAAATCAACACATTTACTGACAGGTTTGTAATCTGTAACTATTAGTATCATTGGGGGGGGGTTAGTTAAGTAGCTCTTGACTTCCACCCTGAAATTCAGCTTTAACTGCCACTAGAAGGTGAGGTATTTAAGAAAAGTGTTAGACATATGGTTCTTATGGTTCCATGTTTTCCTTCCTAAGGAGATTTGAGTAGGCATTCTTCAATAGGGTTGATCAAGCAAGCTTTTATACAGGTAGTCCTTGACTTGTAACCATTTGTTTATTGAACTTTCAAAGTTGCAACATTTTTAAAAACATTTTTCAGATTTACAGCAGTTACAACGTCCCCATGGTCATGAGATTAAAATTCAGACGTGTGGCAGCTGTTGCGGGTCATGGGATCATGGGATCACTTTTTGCTACCTTCTGACAAGCAAATTCAATTGGAAAGCCAGATTCACTTAACAGTCGTATTATTAGCAGCTTCAGTGGTTCACTTAACAAGTGTGGCAAAACTCAGTAACTGTTTTGTTTAGGGACAAAAAATTTAAGCTCAATTGTGGTCATATGTCAAAGGTTACCTGTATAGCCACATGTACTTAAAGAATATATGTTCTCTGCTGTAGTGCCTGACCTCTGGGATAGCATATCCCAGATACCCCAATATGTTGTTCCAAATAGTGTTGAAAGCCAGGCTGTGAGCAGACTGGGGTATGAGCTCTTGTAAAACATTTATTCTGTTTGAAATGGCTTTTCTGATTCTTTTTCATTGTTTTAACAGTTTACTATGTAAATGGCCCAGAATCAGTTGTAGTCAGACATTCTTTTAAATCTATTTTAATAATAAATAAACTATTGCTCATGACTGTTTTCAAATCTTTTTTTTTTGCAGGAAAGTTCTGAACATCAAAACAGGAGTCTAGTTCACCAAATATCCAATGAAAGCAGACTATCAATAACAGATTCACTCACTGAATTTTTTGATGCACAGGAAGTTTTGCTGTCTGCCAGTTCTTCAGAAAACGAGGTCTGGAAAGCAGTTCAGAAACACTGGATTTGTTTCAAAATCATGTGACCTTTATTATCTTTGCAATCTCAGTGCGACACACTATGCACATTATTCAGCATGCAAAACTTACTTACTGGTACTTTCTGAAGTATTTTTAAGAGAACGGGACTGAAAGAATGACAAGAAGTACTGCTTAAGTGAAGATATTGTTATGCTTTGCTTAGGAAGAAATATTTAATTAACCCAAATTTGAATATTATTTCCATTTGGAACTATTTTCCATAATGTGGAAATTATATTCAAGCTTACTTTAGTCTTGTCCATTCTTCAGGCTAACAGTTGCTTGTAGAAGAATTTATTGTTGCAGTATCCATTTCAAACTTGATGTATTTTTATTTCCTTTGCACAAATGTGACAGTATGTGAAAAGGGATTTTTTTCTGCTTCATTATCAAAATAAAAGAATGTTTCCTTCCTCCCCAGGTGTCTGATGATGATTCATATGCCAGTGATATAAGTGATAATATTTCCGAAGACAACCTAAGTAACGACATAGAGAATGAAAGGCAAACACTTGGTAGGCATCTTTATTTATTTCTGCTCTCTGATTTGTTTTTAATTTTGAACTACCAATAATTAGTAACCTAGAAATATGCAGATTAAGTTAAGGCTTCCATTTTAAATAATTGCTTTCTGCAGTTCTGATACTATGTACAGTGATATTCAAAGAAGGAATAACTCACATTTTAATGTGTAGTCTTTTGGTTTTCTCTTCCACCTTTGATTATGTTTTATGTCAAGGGTCTTCAAACTTGGCAAGTTTAAGACTTGTGGACTTCTATTCCCAGAATTTCTGAGCTAAGATGACTGGAGGAGGAATTCTGGGAGCTGAAGTCCACAAGTCTTAAAGCTGTCAAGTTTGAAGACCCCCGTTCTATGTTCTTTCTCTCTTATACACCATTCCCCTATGTTGTGTCTTATATAATTCATGACTAGGGGGAAAAGTTTCCATTTCTGTGCAGGAGTGGAATCCAAGTCATTCCCCATATCTTGCAGTGTATAAATAACCAAGTTGTGGCAAAATATTTTAAAAAGTGATTTTACTGAGCCTATTCTCTCAAATGATGTCCAACAGAAACTGCGTAGGAGAGGTCTGATCCTAAAGTTATATGCAGTAGCCCCCCACTCACCACTTTTGCTATCTACAATCTAGGTTTCTTCCATCCAGATATCTTGTTCTGCCTACTGGAGGTGCTCTTATTTTTTTCAATGAAGAAAGTGTAGAACTAAGGAAATGCTCCAAAATTATTAAAAATTAAGCCTTAAACATTCTTTACAGTACTTTTTATTAGGAATTTTCTATAGGAATCCTCATTCTGTAGGAATGGCAAGTGATACTCTGCTTCATTATTAACGACTCATGTTTTGTGTTTTCAGTCTGGGAATCTAAAATCTAATTAAAATAAAATGTGTTAAGATTTATATAATATAAAATGCAGATTTTAGCAAGCAGACTTAAGCATAATTATAGGGATAGAGGTAAAGATTATCTTGTTTTTTATGCTTTTTTCTCTTTAAACTCACCCTAAGCATTGTCATATGGAAGGAATAGAAAAAGTCCATTTATGTAAATAAGATCCTTTAAAAAAATACCGTGTTTCCCCAAAAATAAGACCTACCCCAAAAGTAAGACCTAGCACTATTTTCTAAACCTGCCCTAATATAAGACCTACCCCGAAAATAAGACCTATATAAATCTCCAGTTCCAGGAAGACTTTTCAGGGAGCAACCATGCACCCGCGAAACACCCTTCCTACACACTCACACCCACTATTTGGCACCATAAATATATAAGACCTACCCCAAAAATAAGACCTAGTGTGTTTTTGGGAGCCAAAAAAAATATAAGAAAGTGTCTTATTTTCGGGGAAACACGGTAGTTGTAATGTGCGTGGGAGGGGTATACACAAATGGGATGGTTGTGTATATAGATAGCTATATAAATGAATAAGAGAATTCTTACACAGTATGTGTTAGAAACGTAGTTTGGTATTGCTCACCAATTGCATGAACTCTGGAAAGTTACCCGGAAGAGAATGAAAGTGACTGACTGAAACAGATTCTGTCTCTGAATGAAGTAGTTGATTTTGGAAGCCTGGAAGCCCAGAGTTACTAAATTTTGGGTTGTCCACGATCAAATCTCCATGGTTCAGCACAATATTCTTCTCAAAGCTATATGTAACTGTATCTTCTATTCTGAGAAGTTTGGAAGAAATTATAGAACCGATATAATATATAAAAAGAATGTTAACCAAACAGAACGAATTCCAAAAAATATTAAATTGCCAAACTTAAACCTAACATCTGTCTTCAAGATTGTGTCCCAGATGGTATTATGGAATGCCATTCAAGGCGGAGGACACGTCTACCAGCCCCGTGCCCCAATACAAGTAACATCAGCCTCTGGAACATTCTACGGAATAATATAGGAAAAGATCTCTCCAAGGTGTCTATGCCTGTTGGGCTGAATGAACCTTTGAACACTTTGCAGAAGCTATGTGAGGAACTGGAATATAGTGAATTGCTGGATAAGGCAGCATTTACACCTAATCCCTTTGAAAGGATGGTAAGGAGAAATATACTATGCTGAAAATGAGAAAACTATTTACTTACTTTATATTATGTTATGTTATATTACAACTTTGTTTATTTGTTTACTGGACACCCATCTTCTGCCCAACATACTTTTGGGCAGTTCACAATAGCATACAGAACAGCAATACACACACACACAAAAACCATTTCAAATATCCAAGGTGCCATAACATTCCTATTCCAAATATACTTGTTCTGGGCTCAACAGATGAAGACCAAGGTCATCAATACACATATTTCTATTGAATTTTTAAAGAAACTTAATAGTCAACTTGATCATTAAAATCAAACTTAGCTACGTGCTGGAATTTCAGATTCAAATAGAAATAAAAATTCAAAATGGATCTTGATTGACTTGAATATACTGACCTGTCAATCCTTCTCATTACATTGAGATAGCTGAACAATGAAAATAGTTGGTCAAACATTATTCCATGAAAGTTGGTTCATACAAAACTTACCTATAGTTTTTTTTTCACATATGGCCATCAAAATAATGGCCATATGTGGAAAATAATGTTCTTAGAAAGATTGCAGTTATTGCCCCTTCAGCTAGGAAAAGAAGTCTTTCATCACTGCTCAAAGATGCAACTCAAAGAAGGAAAATGTGAAAGCATAACTGCATTCAAGAACATATTAGCTTATAGGAGGTATGGACCTTGGATGTCAATGTGATATTAAAATCTCATTTAAAAAATTAAACAACATTTAAAAATCTGCATACCTTTCCATAATGATCTACTTAATGTTACCAATTGTGTTCTTAGGTTTATGTGGCTGCTTTTGCAGTGTCTGCCTATGCATCTAGCTACTACAGAGCTGGAAGCAAGCCATTCAATCCTGTGCTTGGAGAAACCTATGAACGTATCTGTGAAGATAAGGGTTTCCAATTTTTTTCTGAACAGGTAATGCAATTTTATCAAGACACAGTTTGGAAAAACTTCTAATAACTAGTTACAGGCTTTCTTGGATAACCTATATTAAACAACTACCAATTTTATTTTCTCATTTCTCTTTCTGTTCCTACAACTTAAATTCAGACTTGCAAAAATCATAACATAGTGTAGTTACACAATAGGATAGACAAAATCTTGGCCCTCAACGTCTTGCCAGTTTGTAGTATCTGTTGGAGAGCCAATGTTAATTATATAAAAAATGGAGCATAACATTTTTTGACTCAGTGGAGAGTCTGCAGTTCATGAAATTATTGTTGTGGGTCAGGAGAGTTATGAAGACAGCAAGACAGAAAGAGAATTTTGAGGAAAGTTGTTGGAAGAAGTGAAAATGTTACTAGTTCTGGTTTGTTATACAGGTGAAACTCGAAAAATTAGAATATCGTGCAAAAGTTCATTTATTTCCATAATGCAACTTAAAAGGTGAAACTAACATATGAGATAGACTCATTACATGCAAAGCAAGATAGATCAAGCTGTGATTTGTCATAATTGTGATGATTATGGCTTACAGCTCATGAAAACTCCAAATCCACAATCTCAGAAAATTAGAATATTGTGAAAAGGTGCAATATTCTAGGTTCAAAGTGTCCCACTCTAATCAGCTAATTAAGCCATAACACCTGTAAAGGGTTCCTGAGCCTTTAAATTGTCTCTCAGTCTGGTTCAGTAGGAATCACAATCATGGGAAAGACTGCTGACCTGACAGTTGTGCAGAAAACCATCATTGACGCCCTTCATAAGGAGGGAAAGTCTCAAAAGGTAATTGCAAAAGAAGGGATGACCGCAGCCTGGAGAGGATTGTCGGGAAAAGGCCATTCAAAAGTGTTGGGGACTTTCACAAGGAGTGGACTGAGGCTGGAGTCAGTGCATCAAGAGCCACCACACACAGACGGATCCTGGACATGGGCTTCAAATGTCGTCAGAAGCGTTTTACCTGGGCTAAAGAAAAACAGACCTGGTCTGTTGCTCAGTGGTCCAAAGTCCTCTTTTCTGATGAGAGCAACTTTTGTATCTCATTTGGAAACCAAGGACCCAGAGTCTGGAGGAAGAATGGAGAGGCACACACTGCAAGATGCTTGAAGTCCAGTGTGAAGTTTCCACAGTCTGTGTTGATTTGGGGAGCCATGTCATCTGCTGGTGTTGGTCCACTGTGCTTCATTAAGTCCAGGGTCAACGCAGCCGTCTACCAGGAGATTTTGGAGCACTTCATGCTTCCTTCTGCAGACGAGCTTTATGGGGATGCTGACTTCATTTTCCAGCAGGACTTGGCACCTGCCCACACTGCCCAAAGCACCAAAACCTGGTTCAATGACCATGGGATTACTGTGCTTGATTGGCCAGCAAAGTCGCCTGTCCTGAACCTCATAGAGAATCTATGGGGCATTGCCAAGAGAAAGATGAGAGACATGAGACTGAACAATGCAGAAGAGCTGAAGGCCGCTATTGAAGCATCCTGATCTTCCATAACACCTCAGCAGTGCCATAGGCTGATAGCTTCCATGCCACGCGCATTGAGGCAGTAATTGCTGCAGGCCCAAACCAAGTACTGAGTACATATGCATGCTTATACTTTTCAGAGGTCTGATATTGTTCTATGTACAATCCTTGTTTTATTGATTGCATGTAATATTCTAATTTTCTGAGATTGTGGATTGGGGTTTTCATGAGCTGTAAGCCATAATCATCACAGTTATGACAGCTTGAACTATCTTGTTTTACATGTAATGAGTCTATCTCATATATTAGTTTCACCTTTTAAGTTGCATTATGGAAATTAATGAACTTTTGCACGATATTCTAATTTTTTGAGTTTCACCTGTATTCTCCAAAAGTTTTCTGCTTTTCACAGCCAAACAAAGAAGCAAAACCAAAAAGCAAAGCTATTTTGAGATTTTCTCTTTTCCCCTTTCCCTATTAGTGGTATAGTGAGAACAAAGTTTCTCTAGTTTCTACAACCTTAAGAATTGTTAGTAGGACACACTCTATATGTAGCTCTTACATGAACATATTTTTCCTAACAGGAAATATTATTCCCATCCTATAGCAAGCTGCTTATGTGTTAAATATTTCATACGAGATTTGCCCTCCAGGTATCCTACTATGTAAAGCGAACCAACAGAGAAAGGAAAGTGTCCTTCATGGTTTTGAAACCATGTACAGTAGAATTCTGTACTCAAGCAAGCTTGTTTTGTATCAACCAATTGCTTTTTTACATCTAGAACATTTTTTAATTGCTCTAACTTTTTTTAACATGACAGGGTTGTGTTAGTTTCTGAGTAGTTATTTTTGGAAACAAAATTCAGTTCCAGATGTTTGATGTTTATTGTTGTTATACTGAACTATCCTATGAAGATTTGTACTGAAGAGTACCGTATATTTTGGAGTTGATTCTGAAAAAGTGGAAAGTTGCAGGAATGTGAACATAAGTAGTCATGAGGAAGAGACAGAACTGCTTTATAGGCAGGAGCAGCAGGAACAGCCTTTAAGTCTCACCATGTTCCAAAGCACTATTCAGTCTTCATCTATATAATTTTAGAAAATGATAAGTTCATTGGAACTTATTGCCAGGCTAGCCTTGGCTTTTTTATGGCATTTCATAGAATGGTTTAAAACATGTAATTTCAGTCTGTTTGGAGAATGAAGTCTCACAATGCACATTTTTAAGGGTAAAACTGATGGATTTTTTGGTGCAAGAGGCAGGCAACCTACCCTAGATGTGGGGAAGGTGGGAAGGAAATATTTTGAAGAGATTTTACCTGAAATGGCTTACTGTAAGTCTACTTGGAATAAACTACTCTATTTTTCAGTATTACGTGTTTGTACCCCTGAATAGATCCTTTATGAAATCCATGAAGTCTTGCTCTTCAAGTCTGTCTGATATGTGGAGCATTGGGAATTCAGATTGTGTTTAGGAATTACATACAAGCAAAACCACTTTTCTCTCAGGGACAGAATGACTCTACTTTGGTCCACAAGTGATGTATGATTCATTCAAAAGATTATGAAAGATCATTTTAATGGCAATAGATCTTCACAGATGATGTCAATATAAGTAATAGTGAATTTGGTATGGGTTCTGAATAAAGGGTATTAAGGTTTAATCCTTTTGCAGAAATGTCAATAATAATAATATCAATATTAACATTTCTTCAAACAATTATTTAGCATTAATTCTTGAAATTAGATCTGTTTATATTCCCATGTAAATATTGAATGTTTTTTTTTAATAATCAGTAAATTAGCTTAGAAAAGAGAAAAAAATGAAAACCTGGAAATTTTATGAAGACATTTTCTGGCATTTTAACGATTGTACATATCCAACTGGCTCCATAAACTCAGTTGTCAAGAGGAAATCGTTTACATAAAAGTCAGGAACACAAACAACTAGAAAAATCTTATTGCTGGAAAAGTTTGTAAAAATAAGTTTGAGAACAATATGTATTTGCTTTTAATAAAAAATAGACCCTTTTTCCCAAAGTCCATGACTTATCCAGCACTTTGTAACATGGTTTTATACAAATCTTAGAATATTTGAGTATAAATCTTAGCTGTATTTTTTCATTTGTTTTATTTTCCCCATTTACATTTTCCTACACGTTGGATTTTATTTAATACAGATCTTTTTAATTCACAGTTCACCTAATATATACTTTCTATATAAAGGATTTTTTCAAACACGGTTTCTAGCAAGTCAAATCAAAATTCATTGTAGTTTTCTTTTGTTTCCGTGGACCTTTTTCTACCATTTCACTGAATCCTTACCTATTTTATTCAGAAGAAAACATATCTAACTTTAATTTCCATTACTTGTTTTAAATTTTTAGCACTACTTTATTAATGGTTGGTTTTTATTTTAATAGCTCCCCCTTGTGGGGTATCTTTTCTTCAAAGAAAAATGAAGCCATTTCAAAAATAAATATGAGAACAGAAAGTAAATTTAATTGTAATCTTACCTTCCTTTCTTGTTAGGTCAGTCATCACCCAGCTATATCTGCATGTCATGCTGAATCTGATAACTTTATATTTTGGCAAGGTAATTCATTAATTTATATCATCAATTTTTGGAATGCAAAACAAAGGAGAAAGTGGTATTATAATAATTTGAATAATAACCCAACTTTCTGTTGAGGTTTAGAATGCAGTTTCCCCCCATAACTTTGGAACCTGATTTGGGATCAGCATGAAACCTTTAGAAGTGTGATGGAAGTTTCTGAAAAAATAACATTTGCTGTCATGCACCACCCTCCACAAGGAGAATGTCCAAGGGGTCCCACTGTATTCAGCAATGTTACTTTGAAGTCAGATTAGTTTAGGGAAGCAACCTAAGTAAATACATTTGCCCTAGTTGTCATTTCTATATTTTTTAATCCTATTAGTGATGTTGCTTATTTTATTGATAGTAAGTTTGAATGGGATTTTGCACTTTTGGTTTTTACTTGCATTGTAAAATACTGTGACTCAATTTAATAGTATACAGCTTAGAACATAATAAACAAATGTTATTGCTGAGCACACTGGGTTGTATCCCAAAAAATTGTAAGCCGCCCTGAGTCTTCGGAGAAGGGCAGGATATAAATGTAATTTAAAAAAAATTGTCAACAGGATGAATCCCATCATGTTTCCATAATAGTTACATCTATGTTCAATTCTGCTGAAAACATAGAAATTGGATGTTACCTTATTATGGTTTTGTATGTTTAACAGCACTGTTGTAACCTTAAAGGTTGGATATTATGTTATTATTTTATTTAATTTATTTATTTGATTTGTCAATCGCTTACAAGATAATAGATATAAATATAAACATGAGTAAAAATACAGGAAATAGTTTAGGGCTTATAAACTGATCAAAAAAGCTTAACTATAGACAGAGTTCCATCTAATATTAAGGATTTGTTTAATTTTGTTGTTTATTATTTTTGCTTAATTTCAGATATCAGATGGAAAAATAAATTCTGGGGGAAATCCATTGAAATAGTACCAATTGGCACAACACATGTAATTTTGCCAGGGTAAGATCTCCAGTAGCAAGCATGACAGTTGGATTGCTAGCAAGATCACATTTTACAACTCAGTGGTTCTTAAGCCTCATTTGTTCACTTTCTTTGGTTTAATAAACATAAATTATAGTGATTGAATTTTCCACATAGATTTTCTCATGTTAATAAAATAATCTTTTCTATGACTTGTTTTCTATTAATCAGTTAATGTGAGCTAATTTTGTGACATTTAAATTTTAAGTTTTTTTTCAATTTAGCATTTACTTAAAAACCTGTATTCTTGATTACATAGCATTATTATAATTGCTTTATGGAGAATTAGTGAAAGAGAAGTATTTTTAAAGAACTTTGATTTAGCTGCTTTTTTAGTTCAGCAAGTCAGTATTTAGTAAGTCAGTATTTTTCTCTGAGGAATATTGAACGATTGGTCACATTGTGCAAAGCCATAATTCGTGTAACCATTTGTTTGTTTGCTTGTTTATTGAATAAACTAAGACTGAATGACTTTATACTGTTTAAGTGATAAACATGTATTTTATAAAACACAGTGGTTGAATACAGTACTATGTGCTAAGCCATAATGCTATAAAGCAGTGGTTCTTAACCTTTTTGAAAGAATAGCCCCCTTGAGCCATTGAGGAAGTTGTCACCACCCCCTCCCCCAACATAACTGCCCCCTGCCACCTCTTAGCGTCCCCAAGGGGGCCAGCAGAGGGGCGCTAAGAGGTGCCAGCCAGCCCTGCAGTTTCGAGGTGCCAGCCAGCCCTGCAGTTTCACCCATTTTGGCTCCAGCTCGGCTGCCAGTCAATGGGTGAGGCTGCAGGCTGGCGCTTGATGGACCCCCTGCCACCTCTTAGCATCCCCAAGGGGGCCAGCAGAGGGGCGCTAAGAGGTGGCAGGGGGGTGGCACATTGAATGCAGCCACGGCGGCACGTAATGTGCCACTGCTTCCGCATTGGAGGCGCTGGCTCGAGCAGTGCTAGTCAATGGGTGAACCTGCAGGGCCAGCCGCACCTTGAAGCCCCTGTCGCCTCTTAGCGCCCTCTGCCGGCCCCTTGGGGCGCTAAGGGTAGGGAGCAGCGTTCAGCCGGCCTGCAGGCTCACCCCATTGACTGTTGTACTGCACCTGAACCGCACCTAATGCAGCAGCATGTTGGGAAAAGCTGCTGCCACCGCTTTCCCAAAATGGCTGGTCTGTCCATTCTTTCTGTCTGTCCATCCGTCTGTCCATCCATCCATCCATCCATCCAAAGGTCTGTCTGTTTGCCTGCCTGCCTTCCTGCCTATCTACCTACCTGTCTGTCTTTTTGTCTACCTACCTACCTACCTACCAATATAGATCGATCTCTCTCCCAATATATCGCTCCATCCATCGCCCCCCATCCACAGGTTAAGAACCACTGCTATAAAGCACCATATGGTTGAGAATATGTCAAGCAAGCATTATCTCAATTTAAACAGTTTCTCTGAAGGGATCAAATCACAATATTTTGAGTATTTTAGAAAAATACTTTATTAGCTATCTTTTTCTTTCATGATGCGCTAATAATTCTTTATTTTACTCAGTTTTAAGGACCATTATGAATGGAATAAAGTAACATCTTGCATTCATAATATTTTAAATGGGCAACGATGGATAGAACACTATGGAGAGATTATAATCAAGAATCTGAACGATGATAGCTGTCACTGCAAACTTACCTTTGTAAAGGTAATTGAGACTTATTTGGGTTTTTATCTTCCTTTTATTTTGTTTTGAACTTTTAACATGATACAGATTTTGCTAACTTTTCTCCAGACTAAATATTGGAATCGCAGTGTTCATGATATTGAAGGCAATGTTTTGGACAAAAATGGAAAAGTAGTACACCGGCTTTTTGGAAAATGGCATGAAAATATTTATTGCGGAACACCATCTTCACCAAATTGCATCTGGAGAGCAAGTTAGTGACTGATGAGCCATTTAATTTTTAAATGTGATATATTATTGTTATTTATTATAGATTGTTGCACTGTCAGAAGTTCAGCTGGATTTGGCATTTTTGTTTATCTAATTAGTCATTTCCAAGAACCTGAAATAGGCAGATGTGGATGTTTGATGGTGTTACATATATCATTGCAGGATGTAAGCTGATCAAAATAAAGACACCTTTTGCAATTGACTGATAGTGAATTTGTGAATGCCAGTGGTGTTCAAGTGGTGCTTCAGTTGTTTTGGGATTGCACCCAAGGCACCTACTGGTACTACACTTGCTTGTCTTTGCCACAGTCATTCTGTTTGTGTTTGCAGGACTTTGTATTTTGTTATATTCTCCTATTCTTTTTCTTCTATTTTGCTGTCTCCAGATACTGCCATGTCCATTATCCAGACTTTTTTGTCTTACTGACAATTGTTAAGTCTGGGGTGTTATGTGGCAGGTGTCTGTTTGTTTGAATTCTAAAGTCCCAAAGCAATTAGCTTCTTCATTTTCTATTATTTTCTCTATTTTATGGTCCCAACAGTTCTTGCTTGTAGGCAAATTATATTTCTTGCTGATTTTCCAGTGCGCTATTGTTGTTATATGTCATGCTGTTGCTTGTAGTCAGTCTGGGCAATCTTCTTGCAATAGTTAATCGGGTGGTCTGCTGTTTCTTCAGCTTCTTAGCAGAGGCAGAATTTGCTATCTGATGCTGTCTTCTCAATTTTGGCTTTCTATGCAATTGTTCTTAAGGCTTGATCTTGTGCAGCAAGAATTAGCCCCTCTGTCGCTTTCTTCAATTTTATTACTCTTGGCCATTGCCAGCTCTTATTATCAGTTTTCCCTACTGTTTTTTAATGCATTGGCCATGAAATGCTTTGTCTTCCCATGTCCCCATTCTGTTTTTTTCATTTGGTCTTTTTTGTGTCCAATGGTCTCTCACATAGTCATCAAGCCTTCCTGGTATTCTAGCTTCAGTGCATCTTCTTCACTGTCCTTTGTATTTTCTTCCAATGCACTTTTTTCTTCTTCAAACATGTCAGTTGTGCTTGCAATATTCCATGTCCACCTCTTTTCTTTGGTAGGTAGAGTCTGTCAATGTCACTGCAATGATTCATTGTCATTTTTCTGGTCTTCCTATCCAAGTTCAGTTTGTGTCCAGTCCACTATTCCAGCTGGGTATCTAATAACTGGAATTGCCCAGGTGTTGATTGCTTTGATCATAATATTTCACTGAGTTTAGACTTCAAGATCTTTTTCACTCCCTTGATGTATTCACTTGTATTCTTTTCTTTTTCTTGTCTTTGATGTGCTTGATGCTGTCAACTTGAAGGATGCCCAGGTATTTGTAGTGATCTTCTTCATCCAGTCTCTTGATGTTATTTCTGTATGGCATCTTGATTCTTTCCATTTTCACTATTCTTCCCCACTTGCTAGTGAGCATGGTGCATTTGTCCAGTCCAAACTCCATTGCAATATGGATAACATTGAGCAGCAACTCTATTTCAAATGTTTTTCCATAAAGTTTTAGATTGCCATGAATTATTAAGCATTGTTGACAGAGAAGTCAGTGTAATGATAAACAATAATAGTGATAGTAAATCTCCTTGAAATATTCCTCTTAATATTAATCTCTCCTAGTGTCTCACCACTGACCTGCAACCATGTCTTCCATTGGGTCACTGATCTGTGCACAAGCTTCTGATGTTTTACTGACTCCTGTTATTTCTAGACATTTGATTATCCAATCATGCGGCAAGAGAATCAAGTGCATTTTTATAGTTAATCCATGCTACATTCAAGTTGGTCTTCTTTCTCTTGCACTTTTCCAAAATCATCTTATCAGTTAGGAGTTCATCTTTTGTTCCTCTGATATTTGGGTGGTTTCCTTTCTGCTGGGGTGTAAAGAACTTATTTTCAACTAGATGCTGTTGGACTGCAACAGTTACCACACCAGTTAGTAATTTGAAAGTTGTTGATAAGAGATAATTGGCCTGTAGTTGCCTGGTGCTGTCCCTTTTGCTGTTAATCAGGTAAGTTTTGCCAGATGTTAACCACTCCTTGCACTATGTTGTTAACTGCAACAAGAAGGTATAGACCAGTCACGTGTTTCAACGAAAAGCCCTGCAGTTCATCTTCACTTGGTGCTGACCAATGCTTAGTTTTCCTTGCTCTTTTCTCTACCATTTCTATTGGTATTACAAGTTATTTCACTACACCTTTTTTATTCTTATCCACTTCTATCCAAGTGGTATCCTTGTTGTATTTCTTTGGACTATTCCATATCTTTGCCTCAGACTGCACTGTTTCTTCCTTATCAGGTACTAACTGATTCATTGCAGTCTCCTCGTTGATGGATTGGTAGAAACATTTCTGATTGGATTGAATTTGGAGGTTCTGCTTATAATTTGCAATTCAATCTTTGCATCTGCTGATCTTCTTGGCTACAGCTGTTATTTGCTTCTTTATTTCTAGCACTTCCTTGGTCTTCCTTTTTTTCCAAGTGTTATTTGTTGATTTGACATTCTTCATTAGGTATTAATAGTTTTACTTTATAATTAGGAATTTATTGTTGTTATTGTTATTGTTAATTTTCAATTCAATTCACATTCTGGAACTGGTAAAAATTTAACAGTTCAAGTCCTAACCAAGAACCCAAGAGCTGTTAAGGTCGCATCTGAGTATATAGGCAGTTCCAAGTAGAGTGGTTTTTTGCAAAATCAGGATGTTCAGGTCTAATAAGTTTAAAATTTCCATGTATTTAGGCAGCCCTTTGGGTATTGCTCCAAGGCTCCTGTTACTATTGGTACAACTATTGATTTATTTCTCCATAATCTATTATTGTTCCTAATCTAATATTTCATTTTAGCAAATTTCTCTGTAGTACTTTATAATATGGTGCACTGTTAATTTTATTGAAAATTTTACTAATTAGTAAAAGCTGTTTAAATGGAACAAGTTTAGGATTGATGGGTTCACTTTTTTAGAATGATATATTTTATAAATGTTAATTTTATCAAGGAAAGAACACTAATATTATCCATATCCAACTTTATAAAACATTATCATAGGAAATAGGATTTTTTTGTTCTCAATGTTGTATGAATCCAGCCTGTGTACAGTATACTTAGTAGATTTGGATCTTCAGCTTCTTGGATTATATTCATTGTCATTTATTTGTTTTACTGTATTGACAATTCATGCCAGGTTTTTCATGTGTACACATGGCAGCCAGATATTCACACAAGACTCCATTTTGTGCACACCCAAAATTATGACTGACCTACATGACATTCAATTTTCACAAGTGTCTTACATGTACAAGTGTCATAGGAAAAGAAGTAATTAGTACATAAGTACTAAGCCATTAAAACAAATATTACTGAATATTTTTACATTTATATAGTTCATCATTAAACCTTACACAAATTCAAGAAATCTTAAATATGAAAAAATAGTGTCACTATTTTTAAAAGGGAGTACATCAAAAGCATAAAAGTGCATATAAAATTTATGTTTCAGACATAGAGTTTTAGAATTTGAAAGCTGAGGTACCAACACAAACACAAAACCCTTTGGCATTTGTTATATAAGTTTTTTTAAAAAAACTTAAGACTATAATATTTTAATGGGAAAAGGTATAATTTTTACCTAATAATTTATATATTTTTCTTTTCAGATCCAATGCCTAAAGACTATGAACAATGGTATGGTTTCACACAGTTTGCATTAGAATTAAATGAATTCGAGTCCATCAGTAGACCGCTGTTGCCACCTACTGATACCCGATTTAGGCCAGATCAAAGGTAATTTTTTTTAACAAAAACTACTATATAAACAAAATGCAGAAAGATGTTATTGTCAAGACGTTTTGCTCCTTCAAAGAAAAGATACTTGATTCTAATGGTGGAAAAAGCACTAATGATTTACCTGCCCTCAAAAAATTTGCAGTTATTGTTTTAATTTCTCTTGACTTCTATAATCATTCTACTGAATTTTCTCATAGCCATTTGTGTCCAATGTATACACAGACCAAAGCAAGACAATATAAGAATTACACAACCTTAGTATCTATTAATATTGTTTTGCTGATGTAATATTGCTTTATAATAGGTTCTTAGAAGAAGGAAATATTGAAGGTGCAGAAATACAAAAACAAAGAATTGAAGAGCTGCAGAGAGCACGGAGGAAAGTTCTAGAAGAAAGCAATATAGAACATCATCCTAGATTTTTCAGGTAATTTATAACATGACAGGTTAGTCATGTTGGATTTTTTTTATTGAGTAACATAAATAAAATAAAAATTGTTCATTTCTCATAATGTTTTATGGTGATGACTTCTTTTATTGATGTTTTCTGGTTAGAACAGCCTGTAGAAATCAAATAAATAAATATTGTTTTATCTCATAATAAAATGACAAAATTTCAAACAGAAGTATGTCAGAAACAGCATGAAATTCAGATAGTTCTTAACTTATGACCATAATTGACTCCAAATGTCTGTTGCTAAGCAACATAGATGTTAAGTGAATTTTACCCCATTTTATGACCTTTCTTTGCCACAGTTGTTAAGTGAATCACCGCAGTTGTTAAGTTAGTAACATGATTGTTAAGTGAATCTGACTTCCCCATTGACTTTGCTATCAGGTTGCAAAAGATGGTCACATGATTCTGAGACATAGCAACCATCATAAATATGAATCAGTTGCCGAGCATCTGAATTTTGATCATGTGACCATGTGAATGTTGCAATGGTCATGTGAAAAACAGTCATAAATCACTTTTTTCAGTGCCATTGTAACTTCAAAACATCACTAAAAGACAGTTCACTAAATGAACTGTTGTAAGTCAAGGACTATCTATAAGGAGTAAAGGGGAGAAATTCATGAGTATTGGAAAAAATACTTTGTTCCACTCTCTCTGTTCAGAAATTCATGTGGAGTTTTATTATTTTGATATACAAATTTTATATCAAATTTGTACAAATACAAATTAAGTCTTTTCCACTGTATGGCAGTTCTAAGAAGAGGTTAAAGTAGAATGAAGGGCAATAAAAATGAAAAGTTCGGTATCTCCAGTAGTTTAGCTAGACACTCCATTACCTCTGTCTATTAGACAAGAAAAGAAAAGCAGATGTATTAGCCACAGAACAAAATTGCTTTCTTTACTATTTTACAGGAAATCTGCAGATGACTCTTGGGTAAGCAATGGAACTTACCTGGAACTTAGAAAAAACCCTGGATTTTCCATGCTGGATAATCCTGTGTTGTGGTGAAAAAGAATCAAGTGAAGAGGACCTTTAACAATCCTTTTCTGTTTATAAGGAAGGAAATGCTGCATATAATTTTGATCTTATAGACTATTACTTAAGACTTCGGCATCCATATATATTTACTTCAGTCTGTTTCTCTTCTATTTCAAAATTAATATTTTTTCAAATTTACAAAAACTAATTTTCTTCATATATAAATCAATGATTACTGAATGTTATTTTTAAATGGAGACAAAAGAGAGATTAACACTATTTTTCCAAAAGATGATGCAAGTAAGATTTAATGCCTTATATAAAGTTGTGTGACAAATATTGAGTCAGCAGCATTTAGCCGCACAAAATAGAAGCAAATGGCTGACATTGATCCCTCAGCAGGGCAATACCAAAGCTGCTGTTTATTTATTATGTCTGTTGTTTTGACTGGACTATTTTTCAACAGATTTGGTACCTTTACATTGTATCTAATTAAAAATAATATTCCAAGAAATAATATAAGTGGTAGTAGTATTGGTAATTCTACTAACTTACAAACAGATTAAAAACTTTGGCAAGTTCTCTTATGACTTGGTGAAATAAACTGAAAACTGTTGAAGAATTGAAGAGTTTAGTAGAACTTTAACAGAAGAGATTCCAAGAAAACTGTGTACCAAAGGATGTATATGGATAATGCTGTATAGGAAGCTGCTGCAACTCCTCTGAAAGAGATACTTTAAAAAGCATACAAAGCACTTCTTTAGAGTAATCATGAATTTTTTTCTTCTCGGCTTGTGTGGCTGCTTTGGGAAGTTGCTTCAAGCTGCCTTAATATGTGCATAGATGCACAGACATTTTACTTCATATGGATAGAGCCATATAAGTCTGGAAAAAGCATGGCTGCTTGAATGATTCAATACTTTCTACACACACACACACACACACACACACTTCTGAAACAAAGTCTTAAAACTCTACAAACAGAAAAATACCTCCTCCGTTCAATCCCATTCCTTGATGGTCTCATTATGTTACTAGGCAGAGTCCTGTGACTTTCCAGAAGCTCAGGAGATGAAATATACAGGTGAAACTTGAAAAATTAGAATATCGTGCAAAAGTTCATTTATTTCCATAATGCAGCTTAAAAGGTGAAACTAATATATGAGGTAGCCTCATTACATGCAAAGCAAGATAGGTCAAGCTGTGATTTGTCATAATTGTGATGATTATGGCTTACAGCTCATGAAAACCTCAAATCCACAATCTCAGAAAATTAGAATATGACATGCAATCAATAAAACAAGGACTGTACATAGAACAATATCAGACCTCTGAAAAGTATAAGCATGCATATGTACTCTGTACTTAGTTTGGGCCCTTTTGCAGCAATTACTGCCTCAATATTCTAATTTTTCGAGTTTCACCTGTATAACCCTGATCTTTCAAGGGATCCTCCTATTTAATCTAGAACATGGATAAAAATGACTAAATGAAATAATCTGAGCTAAGTACTGACAGAACTTTTTAGTTTCACTCTGTAGACTTTCCACTTTAAAAAGTAATTAAAACAATATAAAAATCCTTCATTTTAACAATTTGCAAAGTAATTGTGTTAAAAGACAAATGTTTTTCTAATATAATATTTTAGTATTTTCTACCTCTTCTAAACAGTTTGTTTAATATCTTTTTTTTTAAAGATGACCATCTGCCTTAGATAAACATTTGAAAATATATGACCTTACTTTAAATCTAGAATTGGGTGATTATTTGTCTTGTAGTAAATGGTTACATGTTTTCCAGTATTTCGGTTTATATTGTAATATGTTCATTAGCAGACTTAGCTAGTATCAAAAATAAACAAAAACAGCATTTTGGAATAAAATTGACAACCTTTTGTTTATTAAATTAACTTTATTTTAGTGTCATGCATGATATTCTAAAAAATACTGTCTGGACCCTGACTTTTTGTATAAGCTTCAACATTTTGTAGCCTGCAAACCAAGGAATGATGTTGGCATATAGTGTTGAATACTTTTATTGACAAATAAAAGTATTGTTACAATTTATAAATATGGATGATAAATCCATTGATTTCCAATAATACACACAAAAAATACTGCATTGCCCCAAACAATTTCTATGGAACACATAGCTCAGGGCAATTGTCTCAGCCTTAATATTTGGAGAAAGCAAATAGATTACTTAGTTTGAATCAGGACATTAAGAGAGTATCTTGCATTAGTGTTTATTATACAGATCAACTTAACGACCAAAATGGAGCCTAAAATTACTGTTGCTAAGTCAGACAGTTGTTAAGTGAATTTTGCCCCATATTACAACCTTTCTTGCCACAGTTGTTAAGTGAATCATTTAGATGTTGAGTTAGTAACATGATTGTTAAGTGAATCTGGCTTCCCCATTGACTGCTTATCAGAAGTCACAAAGGGTAATCACATGACTCCAGGATACTGCAACTGTCATTAATATTATGAGCCAGTTGTCAAGTGTCTGAATTTTGGTTATGTGAACATGGGGATGCTGCAGTCATTACTGACTTGACAACTGCAGTGATTCACTTAGCTGTGGCAAGAAAAGTCATAAAATGGGGCAACATTCACTTAACCAATGTCTTACTTAAAAACAGAAATTATGGCTCGATTCTAATCCTAAATCGAAGACTACTAGATCATCATCTGAAACAACCAGCTCATTCTAAAAATTCCATGAGTCCTACATGATACAGCATTGTTCAAATCGTTCAAATCATCAAATTGTTTTCATCATGAAATGGCAAAACGGGATTTAATTCTCGTTTTCCACATTTGCAACATTTTATTTTAGATTCTAAAAATGGCATATACAACAAGTACAGGAGGAGTGCAATGTTAAGCAACTGCTGTAACCCGAAAAATTTGGAACCTTGAGATAGTCATTACATAGATCATCTGAACTTAGACTTTTAGAGCATCCCCCTTTCTCCTTCCTATCAATAAAGTATTTGTACCCCAAAAAGCTAAGATGGGATTGTTCTGCTTACACATATACGTACTCTATCTACCTTGACACATTCATTCATCTTTTTACATTAACCCAAAGTATTTTAACAATATTTTGACTTTCAGTTCTGTATTTCATATTATATGATTATGATGTTTTTTAAAAAGTGATTAAAGTTCCTTCCACTTTTAAAATATATTAATTCTTATAAATATTCGTTTTGTAGAATTTCCAAACAACCTTCTCCCATATTTGGACAAGCTTACTGCATAAATTTGTAATATATTTTCTTTAATTTACATCATTTTTGTATTCTATTCAGCTATGAATTTCACTATTTGCTTAGGGTTTTTTTTATAAACGGAATGATGAAATTTATTCTATAGCTAGAGTCAGAAACAGTGCTTTCCAAGCTCAATTTATGACAAAAGAAGACAGATTTTAAATGATATGATAAAATATTAATGATCTTATGGCATTTTATTTAGATAGATCCACTGGCTATAGGAACCAAACAGAACCAATCAAGCAGCTCATTTACAATAAAATTGTCAGAAATTCTGGCTTCCTCTGATAAGCATTTCTCCAGTAATTTAGCTTCATCACAGAGATGCAGAACTCCAATTGCATACATTGTACTAACAATGGAAAGTATCATATTAGAGCCCATTCTGTCAGTTTTTATGGCAGTCAGTCTTTAAAGAATCACTTGGTTGTTAAAAAAAACCCAGCTTCCCAAATAGGAATTTTTTGCCAGAAATCAGCAAAAAATGTAAATCACAAGACTGCAGGATGCAGCATCTTGTTATAAATGTGAGCTAGTTGCCAAGTGCCTAAAGTGCAGTTATATGACTGCAGAGGAGATATGATAGTCATAAGTGTAAACATTGGACATAAATCATTTTTTCCAAGACTGTCATACCTTTGAACTATCATTAAATGAACAGACATAAATGAAGGACTATCTGTAAGGGTCATTCTTTTAAAATATTTATAGTTTTAAAAGAACCTAATGCAAATAATGGTTAATAATATGTTACATCATCACCATAATACCCTATTAGCCCTTCAGGTTTTACAAAACAAATGTTTAAAACATTGTGGTACAAGGCCATATATGCTGCCTCTGTTCATATTCCTAAATTTCAAATGGTCCAGCTCTGTGCTCTGAATAATCAGGATTTTAATATCAATTTCTAATATATGTAATTTGTGGACACCAAAAGGGAGGAAAGTTATCTGAGAATTGAAAAACTCATGCACAAATTCAGTTTCAGACAAAATATATTCAACTACTTTACTGGCTATAAAGAACAGTAATGGAAAATCCATGTCTCTATAATCTCTTAAGGACCCGCAGGCCACACACACACAGACATGCACATGTGGATTGGGGACATAGGTTGCCTGTCCATGTTGCAAGTATAAGTAGCTGCTTTGTTTTTGAGTATGCAAGTTTATCTAAAATTAAAATGTGAAAATATATCTCCACATAATATACAAATACTTGAAACATATTTGCAAATACAAAATTTGAAAAGGAAAAATTAATTCTAAAACATGAAAAACTGGAATTTTGACTTGATTTTAAAATTATGAGACATTATAATATGAAATTGGAGTTCGATTATCAGGAATTGGAGAAATGATTCTTAGTTTTCTGAAATTCAGAAATCTTGAAGTAGGACATTTGAGATATGCATTTTGGTACAATAATTTAAAATTCAAATAAATTGATGTTGGAGCATTTCATATTACTGGGACTACTATGAAAAAGAAAACTTTAAAAGGCATAGCTACTTTCTTAACCAGACTATGAATCTACAAGCAGCTCTTAAGATGTTTGTATGTTCAGTGAGGCTCATTTGGGAGATCTACGCTTGGAAGCAATTAGTTGACATATTTAAATGTACAAAACTGCAAATTTGAAAAATTAGTTCACTTGAAATTTAGAAATAGTTCAATGTTCCAATACCAAATCAATTTTTAATATTTTAGTCATTGTAGCATTTATTAAATGTACTTTATATCCACTCATGTACCGATATTCCTACATTTGATATTGTTGCCAATTACCTGTGATTGAGTTTGTAGTGGTTATTCCAATCTGTAATAACTATTCCAGACATTATCTAAAATGAATGCTATTAAATAATTGTTTAAACTGAGAAGCTGAATGAAAAACCTAAAACAGCACAATTTCGCAAAAACAAAATAAGGCTCTATAAAGTGGTAACGCAAGCTTGATCCTATGCTCAGAGATCATGCCAAATAGCATGCCCAGATCTAAATATGTCTTTCCTTTTTATGCTTGTCCTTTTAGCCAATACTTTTTGAAATCTAGAACACATAGGGATATTTATGTTTGCTGCAGAGAGAATCGTATGTCACTATCAACAATCTGGTGCTTGCATGCAACAAGCAGAGAAAAAATTCAGTTCCTCTGAAGCCATTGGAAAGTAGCATTTCCTCCAATTGCACATACACATTGAGAATAAATGCAATTTCTTATGCATTCTCTACCCTAAATTTTGCTTCTTTATTACAGAAGGTGACTTCATGCTTCCTATCTTCCTGATCATAGTTTAGCTAGCATTAATTTCATTTCTGAAAACCAGTTATTTAAAAAGGTGGAGCAAAAGCAGATTAGATATACAATTCTTATGAATTATTTGAAGCTTGTTACCGAAGCGGGGTGTCCTCAGTTTTTCAACTCCATCTGCAGAGCTATGAGACTAGAGACTACCCATCCTGGATTCTCCCTTTGGCTCAGTGGAGAACACAACTTTGAATCCTAACTTCAAAACCAGTCCAGCAAATAATACATAGTAATATGCAGTATTGACAGATACCTGCTTCATTTTATTATTATTTTTCTGTGGTATACATGCAGCTGTGTGCTATTCTTTTTTCCAAAATTTCATCAACCTTGCTATGTTGTTTCAGGGCTATTTCATACTAACATATTTACTTTCTGAAAATAAACAATATATTCTGAACTAAACATACTTAGGAATGCATGAATAACAGCAAAGATGTAACAGTAGCACTCCACTATAAAATCAATATTCAATGTTTTTTAAGTATCAAATTCTACACTGTTGGTGCAATTTTTGAATCTGAACACTTGCATTATATTATAGATGGAATGATTTAAATTATTTAAAATGATTTCAACTTTAAACTCTCTTTGGACTGCAGTGAGAATATTGCATTTCTTTTAAAATGGGATTATTTGGATGGAATAATTCTAACATATCAAACTCATTGGGCTATACCTTGATTTTATTCAGTTGAACAAGTCTAATCTGAAAATTAAGTTAGTCATGACTCAATTATATTGATTTCACTAAATCAACAGTGTAAGTTTGAATTCATCTTGATAGGAACTCTCAAACTGCGCTTACTTCACCACAAAGAGTATCCTGAACAATCTGTGTTCTGCATACAAAATAAAAACTTTCATATTTGGAATAGATGAAATTTTAATATATTGGACATGTAAAAGGTGCTTAATTTTATTTACTTAAATATTTAATATTGTAGAAAATTAAATTATACAATGTAAGCAAATGAAGTGAGATGTTCTAATTTGGGTAATATAGTAATGGCATTCTTGTACTTGGAATTTTTTTTGACATCTGTAAGTTTTAAAAGGGCAGCTAGACTTGTGTGAAGAAGGTAGTGTGTGATAAAATCTGCATCCATTTTAAGACATTATAAAGCAAGCAGAAAAAGAATATATTTTTCAGTAAACCACAATCTTTAGTTTCTTCCTTAAAAAATTATTTTCAAGTTTTCATTCAGAGCAATAAATCTATTGTTCTTCTTTCTCTATAATTACATTAATACTTATGTCAATTTCTGTTTTTAAATGTTTCAGAATCTTGTTGTTAGTGTGAAGTATTTATCCCGTATCTCCTTAATTCTCATATGCATGCTTGATCCATTATACTCCAATATTAATTGTTCAAATTAATATCATGCTATGTTGATTTTATATTGGGAGGATATTAACCCTGCTGATCGACTATCTTGCAATTAAAAATAATCTCATTAATTGCTGCATCGTGATTTTTTTTAAGTTGCAGTTGTCTTCCAGGTTTTCTTACACAATAAAAGAAATCCTGATCTGACAGTAGATTTTATCTCTGTAACCATGTTGCTTATTAATAAATATTTAACATCTCAAGTATTGTGTTACATCTGATTTTTTTTAAAAAAACATTCCATTCTTGGAAGTATGCTTTCAAGAGAACAGGACAGTTGGAGGTCTGATATAATATGCACATATCGTTGTGTTTCCAGCAAAAAATGGTTTAAAGTTTACATAATATCTACCCACTCTACAAATTAATAAATTTTATTTTATTTTATTTTTTGACTTGTATGCCGCCACTCTCCAAAAAGGACTCGGGGCAGCTCACAGATAAAAACACAGAACAATAAATTATTTAAAAATAAATTAAACTAAACAAGCCAAAATACAACTATAAAACCAAATTAAAATCGAATTTAAAACCCACCCTCTCCCCCAGGAGATCAGTCCAGCCCAGCCTGTAAAAACAACCAGGTTTTTAGATCGCGCCAGAAAGAGGAGAGATCGGGAGCCAGCCGGAGCTCAACGGGTAGCTGGTTCCATAAGGCGGGGGCCGATGCAGAATAGGCCCTTCCCTGGGTCACCGCAAGCTGACATTGTCATGCGGATGGCAACCCGAGGAGTCCCAACCTATGTGCTCGCACAGGGCGACCGGTATTTGATATCGGCAGGAGACGCTCCCGCAAGTACCCTGGACCCATGCCATGAAGGACTTTGAATGTTAATGTCAAAACCTTGAATCGCACCGGAGGGCAACCAGCAACCAATGCAGCTCGCGCAGGAGGGGCGTAACATGGGAGTATTGGGAAACTCCCATCACAACCCGCGCGGCCGCATTCTGCACCAGCTGGAGCCTCCGGATGGTATGCAAGGGCAGTCCTACATAGAGAGCGTTGCAGTAGTCGAGTCGGGACGTAACAAGTGCATGAGTGACCGTGCGAAGGGCATCTCGATCCAGGTAAGGGCAGAGCTGGCAAACCAGCCGAACCTGGGCAAAGGCCCCCCTGGCCACGGCTCCCACCTGCTCCTCCAAACTGAGCCGTGAGTCCAGGAGAACCCCCAGGTTCTGCGCCCTATCCACAGGGGGTAACACCTCTCCCCTATGGCCAAAGGTGGAATATACTCACTGGAGTGAGATGCCTGTATGCACAGCCACTCAGTCTTGGCCGGATTGAGCTGTAGTCTGTTCCTGCCCATCCAGATCCGTACCGCATCCAAACAACGGGACATCACAGAGAGGGCATCACTGATTTGGTTTGGGGTGGAGATGTATAACTGGGTATCATCAGCATACTGATGATACCTCACCCCAAAACCTTGGATGATCTCGCCCAGCGGCTTCATATAGATGTTGAACAGGAGGGGTGAGAGGACCAATCCCTGTGGGACCCCACACATGAGAGCCCTTGGGGCCGACCTCTGCCCCCCTGCCAACACCAATTGCGAATGCCCTGAGAGGTAGGAGGAGAACCACTGCAGAACAGTGCCTCCCACTCCCAACCCCTCAAGGCGCCGCAATAAGATACCATGGTCGATGGTATCGAAGGCCGCCGAGAGATCTAATAGGACCAGGACAGAAGAAAAACCTCTGTCCCACGCCCTCCAGAGATCATCCACCAGTGCGACCAATGCCGTCTCTGTACTGAACCCGGGCCGGAAGCCCGATTGATAGGGATCTAGATAGTCCACTTCATCCAGGAAAAGCGGAAACTGTTGAGCCACCACACTCTCAACAACCTTTGCTAAAAAACGAAGGTTGGAGACCGGACGAAAGTTGTTTAATATGGCAGGGTCCAGGGCAGGCTTCTTCAGGAGGAGTCTCACCACCGCCTCTTTCAAGGCGGCAGGGAAAGAGCTCTCCTTTAACAAAGCATTGACAACTGCCCGGAGCCAGCCGCACATGACCTCCCTGGCGGCATACACCATCCAGGAAGGGCACGGGTCCAATAAATGTGGTGGAACTCAAACGTCACATAATCCTGTCCACTTCATCCTCGGAAACAGGATCAAACTCAGCCCAGATGATATCGGCCGGACTTCTTGTCCCTCCCTCCTCAGACCACTGCAAGTTAGAGTCTAACCCCTCCCGAATCCAAGCGATCTTATCCAGCAGATACTGACCAAATTCCTCAGCTCTACCCTGCATAGGATCCAACCTCGTCTCCCAATGTAAGAGGGAGCAGGTGACCCTAAACAGGGCAGCTGGGTGGTCGTCTGCGGACGCTATGAGAGCGGAGAGGTATGACCTCTTTGCTGCCCCCAAAGCTACCAGGTAAGTCCTAATATAGGCTCTTAGCTGGGCTCGGTCGGATTCGGAGTGGGTCGATCTCCACCTGCTCTCTAACCCCCTCCTACGCCACTTCATCTCCCTAAGCTCCTCCGTGAACCAAGGAGCCATCTGGGATCTGCGGCGAGTGAGGGGACGCAAGGGGACAACTCGGTTGAGGGCCTCAGTGGCAGCCTGTTACCAAGTGGCCGCCAGTACCTCGGCCGAGCTGTGGATAAGGGAGGCAGGCAAAAACCCCAGTTCCATCTGGAACCTTTCAGGGTCCATCAGACGTCTGGGGCGGAACCATCTCAGTGGCTCCTCATCCCAACGGTGTGGGGCCACTTGTTGGAAGACCAGCTGCAGGAGATAGTGATCTGACCATGCTATGGGTTGGACATTCACGGTGCCCACCCCCAGATCACTACGCCAACGTTCCGAGACAAAAACAAGATCGAGCGTGTTGCCCCCCTCATGTGTGGGGGCCTGTATTATTTGGGTCAGGTCCATAGCTGCCATGGAAGCCATGAACTCCTGGGCCAATCCCGACGTCCCCCCCAGGGAGGGCAGGTTGAAATCACCCCAAACCAAAAGGCTTGGGAACTCCACCGCCACTCCCGAGAGGGCATCGAGCAGCCCAGGCAGGGCTGTTGCTACATAGTTGGGGGATAGGTATATAAGCAACAGGTCCAACCAACCACCAGGCCCCAACCTCAAGAGGAGGGCTTCACACCCGCCTATCTGCGGAACGGTGACCTCCCTTGGAATTAGGGTCTCCCGAATAACAACAGCGACCCCTCCACCCCTCCCCTGAGGTCACGGCCGGTGCAAAACCTGAAAACCTGGGGGGAACAGATCGACCAGAGGCACTCCACCCTCCAGCCCCAACCAGGTCTCAGTGATACAGGCCAGGTCCGCGGCCTCCTCCCTGATCAATTCACCAAGGAGGGGAGCCTTATTAACCACGGACCTGGCATTAAAATACACCAACCTGAGCCCAGGGCCTCTGAGTCCTGTACCCCTGGGGGAGTGGGCAGAAATAAATGAAATACCATGTTATAATACAAATTGAACACTGGTGTAAGAATGTGCAGAGCTTGGTAATCTTACTGGCAAGCATAATTAAGTTGGAACATAGCTCTAATTGAAAACTCAAATAGAGTTATTTGTTTAAGGTAAGATAAGCAAGCCTTTGATAAGGTAATAAAGATAGAACCATAAAAAATAGACGAATTTCTTAGAAACAGAATTTTGCTGAAACACTTCTCAAGTCCTACAATGTTTTGCTTGATTCTAGTATTACTATTATTTTGTGAAACACCTAAAGAACATTGGCTGTTGGATAATTATTTCAAATTTTGCTTTTATTTCACGGCCTTAAAAAGTGGGCAAATGTAGTCTATAAGTAAATAAGCAAATATAACTAACAACTAAAGCTGGCACATACTAAACTGAATGAATGACAGATCTCAGCATGAACTAGACAATCTACACAGTCTATTATGAATACAAAATTGTGCCTTATGTCTTATTAGTATATTTTTATGTGGTTACAATTTTATGTGGCAGTATAGGCTTATATTTCAATATTAATACATACTGATGGCTTCTTTGGTTAGAAAAGATGTCTATATATTATTTGTACTGGAAAATTCTTATGGATTTTTGATTAAAAATGAACCTGCGATCTATGGTTTTGATGATTAGAGAGAATAATTATAGAAAGAATCATATTCTAGATGGTGTTTAAAGAATAATTACTTCTGTGAAGAATTTTGGAATCTTGCTATTTTTCCTCATTGTCTTCTATTTTCTGTTTTTCATAAATGATTTAGAGGAGGGGATAGAAGGGGAACTCATCAAATTTGCATGACATCAAGCTGGGAGGAATAGCCAACACTTTGGAAGATAGGCTCAAGATCCAGAAAAATCTTGACAGATTTCAACACTGGGCCCTAATCTACAAAATGCAATTCAGTGGTGAGAACACTTAGGCAAGAAAAACCAAATGCACATGTATAGAGTGGTTAGCAACTGGCTCAACAGCAGTAACTGCCAGGGATCTAGAAGTCCTAATACTGCCACTGAAGTATGAGCCAGTAGTGTGCTGCAGCTGATAAAAAGTCAATGCAATCCTAGGGTGCATTAATAAAGGGATAGTATTAAGATCATATGAAGTGTTAGTATTGCTTTATACTACACTAGTACTTGAACTACTGTCCAGGCATCACAATACAAAAAAGATACTGAGACTCTAGAAAGAATTGCAGAAAAGAGCAACAAAGATGATTAGAAGACTGGAGAGTAAAATATATGATGAGCAGTTATAGGAATGTCTAGCCCAACAAAGAGAGGTTACATGAAAGCAGTATTTTAATATTTGAGAGGCTGTCACAGAGAAGAGAGGCCAACTTATTCTCAATAGCATCTGAGGGTAGAACAAAAGCAATGGATGGAAACTTACCAAAGAAATCCAACCTAGAACTAAGGAGAAATTTCCTGACTGAGAACAATTAAATCAGGGAACCGCTTGCCTCCAGAAGTTGTGGGTGCTCCATCACTGGAAGTTTTTAAGACATTGGACAAAAGAGCTTTGGACTAGACCTTCACAGTCCCTTTGAACTCTATTCTGTTACTCAATCTGCTTTGCTGTGACTTGTCTGGTCTATAGCTTCCTGGCTTGTAGGTTTTTCACAAAGACTGGGAGATACCCATATTCTAGAATTCCATAGCCCTAAGTACAAGCCACGACTTAATATGACTGACACAATCAAAGGTCTTTCTATAATCAATGAAACACAAACTGACTTTTATTTGGTACTCTTTTGATATCTCAAATATCTATGATGCATTAGCAATCACTTATTTCTCATTTCTCAACCTTTTCTAAAACCAGCTTGAACTTCTGCCATCTTCCTTTCTAACCCTCATCTATTTGGTTAAACATTATTTTGCTACTCTTGAAATTAAGGATACTGTGTGATGGGTTACATTACACTGTTCCTTTATTTGATATTGTTGATATGTTGAGACTTCTCAACTATTGACAACTGTATCGTCCAGATGTGCTGGCAGAGATTGGATAGAACTGTAAGATTCTTCTGCGAATTGGCACATTTCTATATATATTCTATCCATTCCTTTAAACTTCCAATTTGGTAACAGAATATTGATCTACCTTGATCTATTAGTAGTATAGGTTGTTGTAAGTAAGGAACATCTTCGATGGCAGTGTTTTTTAAAGAGTAGCCTGTATAACTCTGGGTCCACAAACACCCTTTCAGGGGTCCACAAAATCAAATTATTTATGTCAGCCTTCAAGATTTCCCTCTTTTGCTTTGCATCTTTTGGCTGTCATAAGTAACGGGGGTGGAGGGGGACTTGATTATGGGAAGTGAGCTGGAGGTTTTGTTAAGAAGTATATCAGTTGGGGGGATTTCTTGCTTTGATTTCTGTCTTATGCTATGCGCAGCCGCAGCTCTTTATCAAAATATGCCAAGGTCAACGGACAGAGGCCTCATCACCACCTGGAGATGCCCACATGATGTTATCCACAACTTTTAATTGGGTAGCCTGCTTGAACTATTGTGGGTGGGAACGTTACCATCACTTTGTATATGTGATTTTCGCGCTCATTCTCTCAGATTCAGAATTCTCTTGTTGCTACCACTTGATTTCCAGTAAAAGATATCTTTTCTCTAATTCATGGAGTCTAAGTATTTCTTTCTTGGAGTTTGAATGGAGCACTACCTGACAATTTCACAGCCTGCATTGAAACATAATATTAAAATCCTATCAAACAATTTTGAGAAATGTAGTGGTAGTGAATCATAATTCAATAAATAATAAATATAACTCATGTAAACAAAAGCCTTTTAGGTTCCCCGATATGTAGGAATGGGTTCTGAGAGAAAAAAATTAAAAAGTATTGCTCGCTAGTATTCTGAATGTTATATGTCCGTGATGGCAAACCTATGGCACGTGTGCCAGAGGTGGCATGCAGAGCCCTCTCTGTGGGGACACTCATTCCCCCCGTATGCGCACACGCTCCCACCGGACAGCTGGTCTTTGGATCTCTGCTGTGCATGTGAGTGGGGTGCAAATGGCATGGGGTGCGTGTGTGGCAGGCATGGGGGCAGGCGCATGCATGAGGAATGTGTGCACATGCACAGGGGTGTGTGGCACATGCATGGGGGACACACACGCATTGCACTTTGCGGGTTTGCATGCGCTTTGAACACTCAGTGCTGAAAAGATTGACCGTCACTGTTATATGTCTATCATACAGAACTTCAGATTAGTCCTTCCATCTTTTTTCTTTTAATCAGTTGCTGTCAGTCCATTGATGTTTTAGTAGATCAGTTTAAGGTTGGAACCTCCTTCTGAGTTTCAGTCTCCGGGAAAACTCTTTTGTTTCCCTTTTTTGGTTTTGATTTTCAATGTGTTAGCAGATGTTGTAATACTGCTTCTTGTTTTTTCTAACACCTCTCTGAAATTCTTTGCGAAGTTCTATTGTGAAATCTTTGCCTTTCTTGGATTTTGTTTCTATTCTTTGAATTTTTTACCACTTGTTCTGGCATCCGTTTGCTTTCTTCTGTATTTTGGTTATTTAAATTAATAAAGAAAAAACAAGTGTAACATCAAACAAATAGAGATGCAGCAAAGAGTTTATATGAACTGTGTAATTCAAGTAATTGAAAAATGTAATTCCAAGTTGCAGAACTGGAAGCACCCAGCCTGCATTCATACACATCAGCACCATCCTTTCCAGCCTCTCTGAACCTCCACATACCCAAAGTCAAAGCAACCCTTCCCCTATTCACACATATCCTGCACATTTCTTCCAGGACTTCCTCCTCACTCTGACTTCTCCCTACCTGGATTCCTGCCACTTCCTGCTTTATGACTTTATAACCATTTGAATCATTTAGTGCTGTTCTAAATTATTAGAATCCAGAGATGCACATTATAGTGCCACAGTCCATCATACATTCCTTTAATAAGATTTCTTAATAGATATTTTATATCAACCCCACTCAACCATTCTAAGTGGAGTGGAAAAGGAACTAAAAAAAATCTGACTAGCATCAGTTAGCCATGTTTTTGTGATTTGAATCTCCCCTACTCACTATGTAAAAATTATTTTATCTAAGCAGTTGGGCTCTAAAAATCTAAATGACCTCTGGATGGCAGCTAATGTATAGAAAACAGATCATATACATTAGTCTTTTAGATTTGTCCAGTTAAAATCCAGTTTATGTTAGCTTTGAGATGAAATGTATTAATGATGAAGAGAGATCACACAAAGGAACAACTATAACCTCAGAAAAGTTATTTTAATACTGACAGCAATCTCAAATACACAGAAAAAAGAACTAGGTAATATATTTAGTAAGCAATAGAATTATACAGTACTCTCAAGTAATAAGAAATATTTTCATTTTTATGCAGTACAATATTACATGATCTGCACTCCTATATAAATATCATCCTTTTATTAACCAGCTTGAAATCCCTTGGAAACCAAAAGTATAGTCCAAAGTGGTTTAACTCTCAGCATTTATTTTATTTTTTTATTTAAATCGATTTATTCAACATTTCAACATTTAAAAAACAATTTCCACTTTTTACAACAATTCTGTAACAGTGTTCACACTGGTTAATAAAGTCTATGGCTATATCAATTACTTCGCCATTCTATTCACGTGTACTCTTATTTCTTAATCTAATTTATAACACTTATTAACATATACACACACACACATACATTAATACTTTCTCATTTTTGCTATCAATTGATGCCTTTGCGTCTTCTTTCTAACCACTCATTCCAAAGCTTCCATATCTTATAGTACTCTATCTCTTCTTTATCTTTTAATGTCATCATTAGCCTATCCATTTCAGCACATTCAAGGAACATTTTAATTATTACTCCTCAGAGGGAATGGTATCCTGTTTCCAATTTTGAGCAAATGTGATTCTGGCAGCGGTTAGTATATGGAATGTGATATATTGGAGGTTCTTACTAACATTAGGATCATTTGTTTTATTAATTGCATTGTATATTATGTTTTAAACCTAGAAAATCAATGGGAATTTCCTTAGTTATGCCTTTCTTAAATGAGTTTGAAATACAACATTCTCTAGTCCTTTTAATCTGGTTTAGCAATTCCACAAAAGCAGTCCATGACATGGATATACGAACACATACACTATAATGCATGTTACATGTACAAGAAAGTGTGTATATAGGTAGTCCTTGACTTATGACAATTTTGTTGCTAAGCAAAACACTGAAGTGAGTTTTACTCCATTTTACAACCTTTCTTGCCACAGTTTAGTTCACTGCAGGTGCTACGTTAATAAGATGGTTAAGTGAATCTGGCTTTCCCATTGATTTTGGTTGTCAGAAGATCACAAAAGATGATCACATGATTCTGGGAAACATCATAAATATATGCCAATTGTCAAGCATCCAAGTTTTGATCATATCACCATGGGATTGCTGTAACAGTGGTGTGAAAGTCATGACACTTTTTTCAGTACCATTGTTATTTTAAATGGTCACTAAACGAATGGTTCCAAGTGAAGCATTACCTATAGTCAGGTGCTGTATGTTACACAGCATAGAACAGATTAAAAACTGAACATGCATTGCAAAAAAGCTGTTGGCTTATTTTCTTTTTAAAAGTGGACATTTAAAAAGAATTACAGTATCAATATTGTACTAGTTGTCTTACTGGATTTTTCAATATTATTGTGATTTATTAATCAGAAGTTGGTTATTTATTTCAAATGGAAGATTAACCTGCTTTCTATAAACATTCAAAGAGACCCAGTTTGCAGAAAATAATTATTTTTAAAAAATTATGAATGAAGCTGCAAGGAGGAATTTCAAATTACTAATTCTATTCAATATATTACCATTTTCATAAATTAATTTTGGGTCAATATTACATTCATTGTACCTTATAATATTATCTGAAAAGATAAGTAACAAGATAGACATATTTTCCCCAAAAAATACGTTGATGGTGGAATGTATTTCTTATGGAAGTGGTGAAAGCTATGACAGACCATAATGACAATATGCTAGAATGGTATTGGTGTCCACTCCTGTTACTGTAGCTGTTTTCTCCTTTCCTTAGTCTTCCAATAACCGTCCAAAAAGAATAGTACAATGAATGCTTGTAAGCATGACTACATGCTTAATTATTTTTGTGTATGTTATAATTCCGCTAAGGCCCTCCTTCGATCCATAACCGAAAATACTTCTATATTACTGTGGCGAATCAATAACTACCATAAGAAACAGCATTAAGCAGCTGGAATTAAGCAGGTATTATAAATACACGAGGCTAATTAAATATGTTAAGCAAGGTACCGATGCTAAAAATATAATGCACAACTTAACCCTGTTTTTAAAACACTGTACACGTTTACCAGTAAACTTCTATGGAGAAATTCGGAGTTTGCTTCCGACTAAACCTACAAAAAACTACTCCTATTTGCGGCACCACCAAACAGCCAAAGATATTCGTTTATCTTTGAGTCCATCTTCTTCCTTTGGCTATAAATCCGCTCCGTTGGTTTACTTAAAAACAGAACTTATTTCTGAAGCAGCAGCAGCGGAGAAAACGGCATAAACGTTCAACGGTCCGCCAGAGACCAACCTCAGCCCTCCGCGCAGGAGGGAGGGAAGGAGGCAGGACTTCGTTTGCCGCCCGCCAATGGGGAGAGGATATCGCTTGAGAATTCGCGTTCGAGAGTCCGTGTGCCCCCCTCTTCCAGCTGACCGTTGATGTTGATCACTAGCGCTCCCCAGAGTTCTTTGTGCTCTTTGAGTGCGCTGTCCTCAAGCTTAGAAAAACCTGGAAACAGCCACAGAAAGACCGCTATTGATAGGGCAATCGATAACGAAGGGCGGGTGCCTAGGAGATGGGGACTTATTAGTGCTTTGAGGCGCCAGCAGGTGGCAGAATGTAATATCTGCAGGGTCAACACTCACTACCACTCCAACTTGGCTGGAGGGCCACGATGGCCTTGGGCAAGGTCTGAAAATTAGAAAGTAGCATTATTAAGAAAAGTCGTACGGTATTAAGAAAACTGAATGGATGTCCATAGAGGCTATAGGAATCAAGCTCAGCATGAATGAAATTTTGCTTTATAATTGTTCAATTTCCATTGGGAAATGCACTCAGTATCCAGGATGTTATTCATAATAATAAAGACTAATTGGAGGAAAATAATGTTATTAATAATTTATATCATTTATACAACACTTGATTCCCAGCTTACTAATCATCAATAACATTTTAGAATACGGAATAATAGTTGGGAAGGACCTTGAGGTCTTCTAATCCACCCCTCTGTTCGAGCCAGTCTATTCCAGACAAGTGGCTGTCCAGTCTCTTAAAAATCTTCAATGATGGAGCAAGCTTCAACTTCTGGAAGCAAGCCATTCCATTGATAAATTATTCTCACTGTTATTTAACAACCAGGAACAATGCAAAACAAAATAATGGAGATTGCCAATACCACAATGGTTCACTTTGTATGAACAGTGTATATAAATGGTAGCTGAAGGAAATTGCTATTTCTTTCCTGCTATCTTTGTCAAATTGTCAATTTACAGTCGTGGCTGCTATTCCACTGTAGCATCTGAGGCACCTAGAAACATTCTCCCCTTGTAACTGGGGGAATAAATGATTATTTAGATTGGGTTGTGTAGCTATGGAACCTTTGGGATCAAACCTTTGGCTTGATCTCTCCATCAAGTTTGGAAGACAAGTAATAAAATAAAGGATAAATCGTTCTAATTTTATTCTTGTTGCAGGTTTTGCTTTAAAAATGCCATTACTTGAGAAACATGGTGAGGAAAACTTCTAACACATATTTAAATATTACCTGCTGAGTACAATAACTAACACAAGTAGCAAATAACTGGTAAACTTTCCCAATTTAGCTCTATTACATTGGAATTTTAGAGGGATTTATTTCAGGATACATGTTATCTTGCCAGAAAATAGCCATTGTTTCATACAAGTAGGTTAATTAGTTTGAGATTGTGACAGTAAACTATGCTTACAATACTGACAGTTAACATTCTGTTTGAAAATACTCTGTGCGTCAGACTTAGTATTTGGAAGATGTTTTTGCTGATATTATAAACAATGCTGAAATGTCAATTTTTCAAACCAACAAATGTAATATCAACTGCTGGCTGATCCAGTAGAACTTGTGCATGAATCCTCATACATATCATTTCTCTTGAGAAAAACGAAGCTCAATAATAGAAATGATAAGTCAACAAACTAAATTATCTATATAATATATTTATTCTACAAGAAGCATTGAAAAATAATGGATCTTCCCCTTTTCAAATTTGTCATTTTTTAAACTTTGATCTTAATAGATTTTTTCCTGCCAATCATTAACATGTTGCAATAATTTATTAAAAAAATTAGAATTTTCAAATATTCTCACATATAATTCCATTTTATTACATTTCTATTCTAATTTTTGTTTTAAAAACTGAATTAATTATATCTGATTGGCTGTTATATTAAGCATTATATGAAAAAGAGATGCAACAGTGATAAATTCATTAGGGCTCAACTCTATGTCAGCAAATAGTGATGGCACAAGTCTAATTGTGAGAGATGTTTAATATCCATAAATGTTATTTCATAGAAAATGGTGAGCAGTTGCTGATGAAAAGTGAAACTTATCTGCAGATTTTGTAAGCATCCATTTATTTTCTTGAAAGATTGATGAGACTTAAAAGAATATTGACTATAAATTAAGGTTCAGTCTAAAAATAGCATTTTTGTATTTTAAGAAAAAACAAAGATCAGAGAAAGAGGCTTGTACATGAAATCTGCACCTTTTTGGACAGCAGTCAGTCTGTAAGTAACTCATAAAACAAAATTTTTATTGTGAAGTTCAAGGAAATAGAAGTGTTTTAAACAAAGGAAGATCACTATGTAAAACTAGGTTATAAAACATTTTCAGTCCCAAAACCACCTATAACTTTATCCTACATACCAGGAACTCTAAAAAAAACTAATGGATTAGATCTATATAAAAACTATATTTTATTTTCATTTAAATATAGTTAATATAATCACTCTAATTGTACCTTTAATTTTGCCACAATAAAAAATTTCAATTTGAAAATAATATTAGAACTGTGGGCTGCATGTTATTGGGTTTTTTTAAAAGAAATCCTCACTCCTGTGGGGATTTTTCATTTTGCCTGGGAGGAACATTATTTCAAAGAATTTAAAAACAACGTTTTAAATTAATTTACTTCACTCTTCATAGCTTGTTCTGCCTGTAACTTACTCTACTCATATTACTTAATAGGAAGTATACCAATGGCAAACCATATGTATAAAATTATGCCCAAGAAAGCAATCTGTAGGCAACAGAAACTGAATTTGATTTTGTTGTTCTGCATATGTTCCTATTGCACCTTCATTTGAAAGAAAACTTCTTGATGATGTTGAGATATATATGAGGTAAAATATATAGTTGAATCAGAGTAAATCTGAACCTTTATTTAAAATATATTAACAGTCACAAATTAAACAATATACCGATAAGGAAAAAAAACAAGATAAGGTTCACCAGCCTGTACTAAAATAGTCAAATTCACAAGACTTTCCTTCATATATATTTACCTATCATAAACAGCTTTAGCGATAGATTTCAAAGAAGGAACTGAAATCCCAGAAAGAATGTGTGTATAAATTAGAACTAGAATTACAGTAATGTAAATAGACATAATGTGAAATTCTCTTTTGGGGTAATCAGGATTATACAGAATACTGAAAAATACTAAGAAATGGTAAGCCAAGAAGTCATATCATAAGAAAAAGATAACTAATTAAAACTAATTTATACCAACATCATTCACACTATTGCTATGTATAACTTTGGAAACCATCTTAGCTTCTACCACACTTATCTAGTGCTTCATACATGGCCTTTTGTTCATTTCCTCCCTACCAATTGGGGATCTCATCAGCATCTTCCACCTTCTTGGTCTTCTCTTGCTTTTTTCAAATATATCCTTTTTTCATATATTTATTTGCAATTTTATGCATTATGTCTTTCCCATTTGTTCCCACACATTTTTTTCTTTGTTCATTCCATTTGTTAATTCACATTTATTCTTTTTACGTTGTGTATGCCATGGTTGTCACCAAAAGGGCCTGTATTGACTGAACTCCAATACCCATCTTGACTTTGATCAATTGAGACATTTACATAATGATTTTGGGATAAAATAGAGAAGCTATAGTCTAAGTTATCATCTTTAGTCATATCTGTGCCACATGCAGCATTTTCTATTAAGGATAGTAGCAGTCAGTTTGGCACATTTTTTTCAGTGTGCTACATAGTCCACTTTTAATTTAAGCATGTCTATGCTATTCCTTGCAAGCTGAAATCTCTAATTTAAAGATTTATTTGCAAACTACCATATTATTGCCTCTATTCCATCCAAGTAGATGTCTAAAATATTCTATCATAGCCTTTTTGCAATCTCAATAATTAAGCTTTGCTTTACAATATGTTACTTATATAGCAAAAATAATTAGACTTTTGTGTGTGTTTTTGTTTAGGTACAGGAGATTGATGCTCTAAGAACAGAAAATAGGAAGCTAAAAAATGCGGTATCCATTTGACAATTTATTTAAGTGCATGACCTATTTACAGCCTCATTCTGTGTTTTAAGATTCAATATAATGGCTATTGTTTCAATGAGAAATTCACCTTATCTAATAGAATGATTTGATCTGATGATTATACGTTCAGTTTCAGATTAATTCTAATGCATATTATTCATAAGATCTAATGATTATTTTAATCATTTGCATTAATTCCAGTTTCCCCTTGAGAATTTAGGAAGGGTTTTATGGGAAATCTACTAATTTTATGCCCCAAACTTTAAAGATGGAATAGAGTAGCAGAGAAGGCTTAGAAATAAAATGACTATCTAAAATTCTATGAGCTTCGTCCTCTTAGTGGATCATTTGTGGAATTTCTGTAAATGTAATTGGAACACACTGCATGCATATAGTGAACCTTGTATGAACTTAATAAGGTTGGGCTGAAAAATCTTCCAAGACCAGATATTACATATAAGTTTGAAGAGGGAACATGGACTAGCCAGAAATAAGTAGGATGAGGATAATGTAAAATGGGCATCTCAGACTTTGGACAAACATAGATACTAGAATTTTTATTTGTTTTTTTTGCAAAGTGCACTGAATATACATCTGTTATTTTTCTCCACTTCAAAATTGAGCCTGAGAGCAAAAAGTGTTAACACGTAATTCAGATGTACTAATTGCCCATCCCTGCTGTTGGTTATTCATTTGGCCTCAGTTTCATATTCTAATTCCTCAGCCATTCTTGCAGATCTCTCCAGGAATATAATTAAAAAGAAAGGAAGAAAGAAAGAAAGGCACTTAGAAATGTTTTCCTAGCACTAAACAAAGCACTAAATGCTACAGACTCCCATGTACTGTTTTTGAAATGCAAAGCAGTATGTAATATCCATTCACACTAACCATGCAAGGTAGATTTACTTCATTTATCACAAAACAATGAATATTAGTATCCATGACTATAAATACATTTATCTTAGAAAAGGAAAAAGAGAAATGCATGCTTACAAAACAAAATTGAGGAAGTCAGTCTAAGAAAGTCCTTTAAGTTAACTTTAAGTTTTAGCATAAAAGTATTTATTTATTTATTCATTCATTCATTTATAAAATTTATTAGTTGTCCATCTTACCATAGGATAACTATGAGTGGCTTAAGTCATAAAAATATTTGTCTATAAATGTACAGTTAAAATATAAATAATTAAAATCAATGTTAAAGCCCAAAGACACATGGGGAGGGAGGAACAGAATGGGGGGGGCAGGGTGGGATCAGTTGTTACTCAATTAATCATCTTGACTGTGGTGTTCCCACCATTAGGGTGCTAAGTCAACTGGTAGAGCCAAATCTTCAGGCTCTTACGAAAAGATAAGAAGATTGGAGCCAAGCTCACATTGGGGATCAAGATGTTCTAGAGGGCAGGAGCAACAGCAGAGAAGGCCCTCCTTCTCTGCCTCCAGTGGAATGTTTGGGCTGATGGAACCTGCAACATACCTCCTCTGCCAGCACAGATGGGATGGGCCAATCCCAGTGGGGTGAGATGGTCTCTCTAGTAACCTGGACCCATGTAATGAAGGGCTTTAACAATGATCACCAACACCTTGAATTGCACCCAGGAGGAGACTGTTAACCAATGCAGCTAAAAAAAACAGTGGTGTTACTGGGTCCTGGGCTTTTCTATGGGTCCTCAAAACTGCCCATGTTGCCACACTCTGCACCAGTGGTAGTTTCTGAATACTATTCAAGGATAGCCCCATGTAGAGCACAGTACAATAGTTCAACTGTGAGATGACCAGGGACTGAATCTACAGGGAATCCTTGTAGAAAGGATAGGTTAACAGAAATACATATTTTAATCAGAAATTGTGATGATACTTATGCTACACATGGACATATCTTGATATTTATTACCACATGACAAAGAGTATGATGTAAATGTTGTAAATCTAAAACTTGGCATGAATAAGATCTTGGTTGAGTTACATTTCTCTATTAGCCGATTCCAGCCAGATATATTATTATAAAAAAGCCTTAAGCTGTGGATGTCTATTTGGAAATAAATGATATGGCTGTAAAGACATAGAGATTAAAAAGAGAAAATGTGATTTAGAGTTTTTTTTTAAATCTACAATTTTATCTGATCTCATGACATAATATTCCAAAAAAGGATATGTTTGATTTAAGGAGGAATTGTCAACTGCTATATCAGTGATGGTGAACCTTTTAGGCACCGAGTGCCCAAACTGCAAGGTGCACTGGCACACAGGCGTATGCGCGGGCACCCAAACATGCATGGCAGATACCCGAAGACCAGCTGGCTGGTGGGAGGCAGGGCATCCCAACACCAGCAGCTCTGCAAGAGGTGAGAACTTTTTCTTTCATGTGTTTCTGTTTCATTATTTGCAGGGAAACTTCTGTTTCCCTGCAAATGGTGGAGAAAAACACCATGGAGAAATGCAGTAGAGCTGAGCTGTGTTGATGGCACACATGTCTACAGAGAGGGTTCTACATGCCACCTTTGGCATGAGTGCCATAGGTTTGCCACCGCTGTGCTATGTGATTATCATATGCCTCACAAATCACCTTTTCGCCATTTGAATCTGCATAGCCCTAATAAAACATTTAGCTTCCCTCATTGCAGACTTTGAAATGTAATCATAGATCCTCATAGTAATAGTAATGTTGTCAATGTATTCAGAATGTAGTTTGTCATAAAGCCTAATGTGATTGAAACTCTTTTTAAAATTAGAATTCAAGGCTGCGTTACAAGACAAAAGGTATGTATGAACAAACAAAATCTATGAAGAGGTTGTGATTTTGGAGAAGTATGGTGATGAAATGCAGGTCCAGAAGGGCTAAGACTATTTGTCCCTGTTATTAACTAAAGAATCAATTCTGGTTATGTCAAAAATTATGTGATGCCCTCAAGTCATTTTCTATCCAGCTACAAACCTGGAGCATTTTTCTGCTTGCACCCAACAATGATGTGAGCATGTCTTATCATTTTTCCTGCTATGTCCAAATGATATTATACTCATCTCCGACTTCATGAATGAAATTCATTTTTATGCAGTCTGACACTGCCCAAATATAACCTTAAGATATGAAAAATATATTTAGATTTACCATGCTTTACCATGGAGAACTTTCTATTGTTTCTTTCAAAGCTAAGCAAATATGTTCAAATAATTTCCATTCATTTGTGAAAAGGCCTATTAAGGGAAGACATTATTGAAATGTATAAAATCATAGGTGGCCTGTAGAAAGTGGACATCCCCCCCCCCGGCTCAAACTACTACTCACATCTGGGAGCAAAGTTACTTTTTCAAAAGCAAATGTTTTTTTTTCTCAGACTGGGCCCTGAAGAAAGAAGAATATGAGAAGTAAGTTATTATATGTTAATGACATTTTTAATATATTTGTTGAAAGGTTTCCAACATACCAAAGTACTTTATATCTCCCAGTGACACTGACCAAGGGAAGCCAAACCTTGATATTCAGAATGGACAGAATAGACACCCAAGTAACAGTTGAGCAGCTAGTGGTATATGTAATTATAGGTGATGAAGGCCTTGAGAAGTGGGACAAAGAGATGATGCCTATGGAAATTTCAGATAAGAGAGGATACAGATCACAGCTGCATAATGGACAGAGAAAGAGGCTCAGAAGAACCCTTCCTAACTTATCAAGTGTAAAAGAAATGATGGAAAACTTGTACTTTCAGACTTGCAAAATTCTGTTAATGTAGCCGCACAATAAGATAGAATTATCTCTTCTGGTCTGTTTTCTGTATTATATACAAGGGAACGCTGACATCAGTCTACTGTATGTACAAATCTTCTGCCATTTCCTTTATATAGTCTGAGAAGTTGGGAAGGTACCCCATCTCAGTCTTTTTCTTCACTCATTATGAAGCTACAAGCAATACCCTCTCTTATCTGACTGTTACCTAGGCAGCATCTCTTTTCTCAAGGTCTTTGTCAATACCATTACATATACAGCAAGGCCTGACTAGCTCGATGGCTGCTATAAAACTTGCCTTCTTGAGCACAACCATCTTCTCTTCTGCATATGGCAGCCAAACTCAGAGGTAAGAGTCATGCAGATACTTTTTTCATCTATGATATCTGAACATTTGGACTTTAGAAGGGAACAAACATTTGAATCGTAGATTGGATTTAGCAGATGGTATAAGAGACTAATGGCAACTAAAATGAAGATGCCTGTTCTCCTTCTGGATTATAGGCGTAAGGTGGGTTGTGGTGATCCCTATTTCATTAGGTTTTGGAAGACCGGAAATGTAGTATATTCCTCCTGCTTCTCTGGTAAGAGGAGTGTGAAGTGAAAGTGTGGTGTGGTATGCATGTTTAGGCAATTGGGAGGAAGCTGGCAGTTGTTCTTGAGTCTCCAATACAGTTTAATTAAGGCTTTAGTTGTTTCCTAAAATCAGTGGGTGACAAACAGCCTTAGATCAGATTATATCTCTATGGATTGTCTCTGCCCACAAAGCCTGAGACTCTCCTGATTTTCATAGGAAATCCAGGAGATGAAATAGTAAACTGATTCCTGTAAGCAGGAAAAACTATTTTTTACTCATTTGTTTATTTGGATTCTCTAGGTCAGGATTCATTTAGAACCTACTATTTTATAGGTCAGATTTAAACAAACTTTTAAGCACTCTATGTTTTTTAGCTTGGTTAATTTGGATATTTGGATTAATATTTCCATTTTAGATAAATGTTAGGTGGTCTGCTAGTTTAATTCAAGAATTAAGAATTAAAAAATAATTCTAATATTACATATCCTTGTCTTGCCACTGCCACTTTCATTCCTCAGCTATATTTGTGATTAAGTGACATGGACAATACAATTCCTTTTGTGGCACTTCTGCAATACAGGGAATCCTCAATTTACATCCTTTTGTTTAGTGATCATTTACAACAGCAGTGTAAAGTGATTTATGACACTTAATGACCACTGCTGAATCTGCAGGGTCATGTGATCAAAATTTGGACTCTTGGAAACTGACATGTGTTTATGATGATTGCAGTATCGGGGAGGGGTCATGTCATCATCTTTTACAACCCATTGATAAGCAAAATCATGAGGTAGCCAGATTCACTTAACTACAGTGTTACTGACTTAACAAGTACAGTGATTCACTTAAAAACTGTAGCAAGAAAGATTGTAAAATGAGACAAAACTCAGTTAACAGTTTTGCTTAGCAATGGAAATTTTGGGCTCAATTATAGTTGTAAGTTGAGGGCTACCTATATCTGTAATTCATATCATGATACTTGAGTAATTGCACAGTTTCTCCATTATTTTTGTTTGCCTTGCTAATAAATTAATAATTTAGTTAATGCTCAGCTAAAGTATACCTAGATCTTTTAATGATTTAAAATATATATTTTAAAGTTAGGACTCTATTTTTATCAATTAAATTATATTACTAACCTATTAGGTTATCTTTTCTTACTAAGAATGGAATAAAATTATAAGTGTTTTAATAAAAAATGATAGGCAATGTTAGCCTATAAAGAGAGACTGGATGCCATTTAAGATTACTATGCTTTTCAGATTACTGACATGGTAGTAGCTTTCAATTTAAACGTATGTATGTGAATTTATATTCTGCTTTGTTTTCAAAGTGAAATTGAGAGACTTTCTGGTGAAATATCAAATTATTTGAATGTTACCAATTTCTGGGTGAGTTGATTTTGTTTTAGAAACAATTCTTAATGTCACTTTTTGCACAGAGAAGAATAGATTGGGGTTCCATGTTGTACCAAGTGACAATGCAGTTTGAATTTCTTTGAAAATTATAAAATCAAGTACCAGTACTTAGGACTAGCTTTAGTTGTTCTAGAAATTGAAGAAGACTCCATCCAATTTACATGTTAAGTTCAACTATCTTAACAGTGATTTGTTCTACAATGGCAACTGGCAGATCTTATTCAACACACAATTATTTACATTATTTACAAACCACAAAACCTAGGATTACCAGATCTGGGGTGTACAAATTTGGATATGCATTGGATGGCAACTTTGCTTTCTTTTAGAAATTGTCCAGATTTTTGACAACCCTAAGTGCTATTTAAAGAACACATGATGTCTTAGTGTAGATATGCAAATCCAAACATCAATACTCTTTTATTAGCAAGTTTTGGCTTTTTCAGATTTTTGCAGCCCAGATATATATCACCAGAAGAAGATTGATTCAAAGGCAAACCTTTACATTTAAACAATATAATAGCTTTTGAACATCTGAAGAGTTTTGGTTTTGTATAATTAAATGAAAGTTACATTGTGTCTATCCTTTCAGTATGAAGAGTCTGAACTTCTCAGTGGCCAAGGTATGTTACTAATATTTAGATAGTTACAAAAGATTCAATTTTTTAAAGCCACTTGTTTCTTGTGAATTTGTATGTCATAATGAGCCAATTGTTTCTTGTCAGTTTGTATGTCATAACTATGAATAGCGACAGTATATTATCCTAAGTTAAGCATTATTTGATATATTACCGTATTTTTCGCTCCATAAGATGCACTTCCCCCCCCCCAAAAAAAGTGGGCAGAAATGTCTGTGCTTCAATGCTGGTCCTTTGGTCAATAACAGCTGGGCTGTGGTGGCAAGGTCCTTTTACAGTGTTGAACCCCGCCTCTTTTGTGTTTGTCATTGCCCGCCTCATCTGTCTCTTTTTTGCAGTGCAGGAGTCAATAGGCAGAGCTGGCACATGAGAGGACACCTATTTGTGGTCCTCTCAGACTCCACCTGATATTTTTTTTCTTGTTTTCCTCCTCTACACCTAGGTGCGTCGTATGGTCAGGTACGTCTTAATAGTGTGAAAAATACGGTAATTCCATAAACATCTTTGAAATTCTATTTTCTAATGTTAGAATACTCTGCCTTAAACCTGAATGCTGAAAATATAAAATATTTTCTGTTAAAATGATTAGTTAAACAAAGAATAAATATATTTTAAAAATCCAAATATAAATGAATGTGATATCAATTTTAATTTTACAGCAAAAAGAATATTAAGTGAACCAAAGAAGAATGTCAGGTAAGGGGTAGGTTTTGTTCCATTTAACATGAAGAGAATTACTCAAGGTAATTAACGAGATATATTTATAAAATTATAGGTATTTCCATTTAAATGTGTATTCATAGTACCTGTAGCAGGGCTAGGCAAATATTTGATGGCTGGCACCCACTGTTTTGGGGTTCAGTTGCTATAGTGGCAATAATGACAAAAGGTGGGTGGGACCACTTTTGCTTGGATCAGTCAGCAACTTCCAGTTTGGAGTCTGAAAGTCCAAGTTTTCAAATTTTAAAAACTCCTTTATACCTATTTAAGATTCATACTACAATTTTTATGTATTTATCATTTCAAACTTCAGGATGCACTTGGGGTTAAATTCTTATATCCTTACATCCATTCTTATGAATGATTGTCTTAATAGGATGTGTGTTTTTTCTATAGGTAGTCTGTAGTAGATTAGTTTATAGTTAACACACTAGATCAGAAATAGTTGCATTTCATTTGGTTTATTTAAAAGTGTGTGAATACAACTTTAAAAATTGTGTTAAATATCTTTTGGGATTATGCATTTAATAAAAGGTATGTATATCAGTCAATATCTCTTTCTTTTAAAATGATATGTTTCCGTTTCAAAACCCACAGCACTCAAACAGATGAACTGGAGAAGAGGTAAGGATAACTATCTAATATATTTTGCTTTGAAATTGCTTTTAGGTTAAAAACATTATTTAAAAAAAATTCCTAAAGAAATTAAATTTGATATGTGTATACCATAGAGAGATTATATTTCAACAAAAACACTTTTGTATCCAATTGAAGTATCTTCGCTAATTTTTTATCAAATAAAATTGATTTTAGTAAATTAAAAATGCTTGAAGAGTTGCAAATGATTACTTACACTAAAATGTATTCTTTAACACAATTTTTAAAGGTTTTGGTATTGACATTCAAAGTCCTATGAGACATGGGTCCGAGTTATCTCCGGGAGTGTCTCCTGCCGGCATCGAATACCAACTGCCCTGTACAAGCACACAGGCAGGGACTCCTCGGGGTGCCGTCTGCGACCCAGTGTCGTTTGGTGGTATCCCGGGGGAGGGCCTACTCTGTAGCAGCTCCCACTCTGTGGAACCAACTACCCCTGGGGCTCCGCTTGGCCCCCGACCTCCGCACCTTCCGCCATGATTTAAAAACCTGGTTGTTTGAACAGGCTGTGCTGTGCTGACTCCTCGGGGGAGATTGGTTTTATATTTTAAATTATTAATGGGTTTTTAGTTAATTTGTTTAATTTTATTTTAGGTAATTAATTTATTGTTCTGATTTTAGTTGTGAGCCACCCCAAGTCCTTTTTGGAGAGGGGGCGGCAAAGAAGTCAAATAAATAAATAAATAAAATAAAAATTGTAAATTATCTGCTTTTGTCTAAACCATATTCAAACTCATGGCAAGTAAGTTTCACATTGTAGAAAAACCCATACACGTAAAGCTGTGCTGTGTAATCATTGTATTTAAATTTAGAGTTTGCTAGCATCCCTTTTCCATTTCTAGAAATTTATATAACCATTTGCTTTAGTTTATAAAAATAAACTATTTCACTTAGTTATTTCTAATATGCCAATTTTAACAATGATTTATCCTTCATTAATTTAAATGCATGCATAGAAGTTTTCTTTAGAAGTAATTGTGCCTGATTTCTGATGGCAGTTGCCTCATGTTACTTTATATAGTTCTTTTCTCTATGAAAATAAAGAGATGGGGGAAGGGAGAGTTAAATAGTATTGCTTTTATTATTTGCAATGGATGTTATGCACATATAATTAAACTCCAATATATTGAAAGCCATTATCATATTGAATGTGGACTACACATTGACTTTGCACAATACAATAATTGTGTGGCAGGGTCTTGTTTCCCTGCCACCCTTTCCTAAATAAGACTAGGATGCATAGTAAGCCTAGCAAATCTGGACTGCATAAATCTAAACAAGTATGGTACAAGATAGCAGTAATAATTTTCTGTATCTTTTTGCTGCCATATAATGGTCATACAGATTGTTGCAGTCTAAATATGTAGCTCAGAGTATAGGTGATAATTTCATACTGTATTCTGATCATGAGATAAATGGCTAATAGTTGTTGTCAGAAATAACTAAGTTTTCTTTCTACTCTGCAGAACAATTGAAACTCAAACTGAAGAATATGATTCAAGGTATTAAGAAATATTTTTATTTAAAAGGATGCATGACAAATACAAAGTATAATCTGATCTTCTGGATTCTGCAAATTAATGAAATTGGAAAGGCACAAGAGATAAAACTGGATTGAGGATGTTCATTTTTTTCACTCCAGATTTTTTATTTATTTAAAAGGATTCCCTTTAATTTATTTGTTATCCATTAATATGGTTCATCCAATCTACCTATCATGACATTTAAACTCTGTTTAAATTTTGCTTAATTTTAGTGAATGATTTGTTTAAGTTCATTTGTTGGAAAACCCCTCCTTCTAATCTCTAAATATATAGCTAGAAAACCAAAAGAGTTATAAAAAGAGAGTGTTCCAGCCACAATATGTAATAGGTATTAATGCAGAAGCTTTAAGGATCTTGAGAGGATCAGATTTCTCTCACAAACAGTAATTGTGACCAATTAGATCAATATGAGATTTTCTTCCAATTTGGAAAAAGAAACCCAGAAAGTTATCCAAATAGGCACAAGTTGGGAACAATAGTGGTTGACAGGAATGGCAACCTATAGCTGCCTTTATCTTGTCATGCTATCTGAATAACTACAAGACAGCAATTACAGCACCCATAGGTAAATCTCTTATCCATGGTTTATGTTACACTAGGCTCAATGCCTTGAGCAAACAAACATCCATTGACACAGGTTAGCTGAAGACATTCATTACTAAAAATATGTGGTATAGAAGTTGATAAGTTTTAAATCAAAATCAACTAAATGTTCAAACTTTGCCCTGACTTGATTATACATCAAAACAATCATATTGTGCTTAGTGAGAATTGTCAAGCAGATTTATAGCTGAAGGCTCTAAATAAAATTATAGTTTATATCTTAGACTATGAAATTGATTGAATTATTATTCCTCCCCAATCAATTTAGTTATATTGTTGAAGACTACAGTCAGGTAAGCGAATAGGTATTTTTTTATATAAAAATACAGGTAGTCCTCCACTTATGACCACAATTGAGCCCAAAATTTCTGTTGTTAAGTGAAACATTTGTTCAATTTTATGACCTTTCTTGTCACAATTGTTAAATGAATTACTAAAGTTGTTAAGTTAGTAACACAGTTGTTAAATGAATGTGGCTTCCCCATTGACTTTGCTTGTGAGAAGGTTGTAAAAGGGGCTCCCATGATCTCAGGACACTGTAACTGTCATAAATATGTATCTGAATTTTTATTACATCACCACGGGGATGCTGCAACAGTTACTAATTTTGAACAGTCAATAAATGAATTGTTTTAAGTCAAGGACTACCTATATGTTTGAATGGACATTTCAAAAAATGTTGGATTCTGCATACTCTTATTTCATGTAATTTAGAAATGTGGGATGTCGGCTTCATTTACCTCAGTTTTAAAAACAATAGCATATCAACTGCTTTAAGTTTGGAATGTCTAGGTTAGTTTATGGTGAAAATTGTATAAATGTTAGGGCTTAGTATGCATTTTAAAAGTTTGTCTTTGTTTTCTTTTCAGGGTGAATCTGAGTAGCAGAAATCCAGTATAAATGTAATCTAAATATTGGAGAACATTTATGTTTGAAATTTTAAACTTTATTGAATGTATTAAAATATTTGTATCTATATGACAAATAAATATATTTTAATCTGCCATAATTTGAGTCAATATTTTAAATTGATTACAAATTGGATTACTGAATCTGCTGATGTTTAGAACTATGACATACATCCATATAACCTTACCCAGGATTTTATTTCATTCAGTAAAGTATGGAAATGCAACTTTGGCATTTGCAGCCTTCCATGGAGCCAAAAAAAAATCTTACTATGGTACACAATGACTCATGTCTGAGAGAAAAGTATAACAAGTTACTCTTTTATAATAGTATTTTATGTAGTTTATGCATGGTTAAGTTAGAAGATTTCTCTTTATTCTTTCTGTTGCATATTAAACCCCCACCTTAAACCCAAAAAATGTGTTCAGTTAAAAAGTACATGAAATGTTACAATTTTCTTGGAAAAGAAGGAAGATCTACCTGGCTAGGCAACAAGTAAATAAAGATAAGGGACATCCGCCCAAAGCAAAGCCCAGCAGTGAAACAAGACACCCAATGCATAGAAAGCAAAGTCACGTTGACCCTTAAGCTTATAGTTTAGCTCATCTGTAAGAAAATAAGGGGGAGTGGGGAGGGCCTCTTAAGACATGGCGTGCTTTGTGCAGGGGTATACATGTATTGTTTGAATATGGAATTTTGCTCTCCTTGTACTCAATCAACTTGGAAAGGGTCTTGGACAGAGGTGATATTCAACCGGTTTGCACCGGCTCAGGCGAACTGTTAGCGGTGATTTGGCATGGGTCACCAAACCAGTGGCGACCCCTGGCTGGCCATGCCCCTGACTCGGTCACCCGAGGTTGCTCACTTCCCCGGTCGCTCTCCTAGCTTTCCCTACCACATGGTGGCCGTGGCACAGCTTGGGCGGATGTCCCAGTTCTGGTTGGAACAGTCTTTTTGGTACCCATGTACAATGCCATAAAGAGCTTTCTAGGTCAAACTAGCACTTTAAATTATACCTGGAAAATAACTGATTATCAGCACAAGAACCATAGCATAGATAAAATAGATAAGACAAAATAACTCAAAAATTAAAAAGAGACCAGCCAGTGTGGCTACCTCTGCTCAAAATAATTTAGAAGCATGCTGAGAACAAATATTCTGTGGGCCATTCTAGTCAGACTGGGCAATCTGCTTTTATTTTTGAGTTATTTTATGTCTGAGTTGTCATTTTATAGCTTTTTAGTTGTTCTTTTCTTTATATGAGATTTGCTTGTAGTGGCATACAAAGTAATAATACCACACAATTTTTTTTTAATATGACCAGGGGTACAGTGAGGCATTTTATGCCTCAGTATTGCAAAATGAAGAGGTAGGGTCTTGAATAGTACGTCCTTGTGGTTAAATGCATGTGATTTTACTAAATTGATGAATATTACAATCTATTCCCAGAAGAATATGATACAAATATGATTTTTACTTTATCATGAAACATGGTATTTTAGGGGTGTTGTTTTTTTACTTTTAATCCATCCAAGTACTAACAAAGAGGGCTTGGCCTGATCCAGTATTGAAATTTATATCATGGCTTGCTAACATAAAAAATGCAAAGTTTGGACAAAAATGATTAACTGCATTCAAAACAAGAGGCAAATCTGCTCCAAGTTGGTTTTCAATCTTCAGAATTTAGGCTGCCGCTTCTGTATATAACAAAAAAAAAAGATCAACCAGTTTTTTGATTTCTTGATGTTATATATAATAAATCACCTGCCATATCTAGTGCTGACTAATTCATTAGGGCTTCAAATTTTTTGTCATCATCTAGTTGTGTAATTTTTTTTACCCACATCTAGTAGCCTTACATTCTTTCAGTTTAAATCTAAACCGCTTTTTATATTCACATTTGGATTGATTTTTAGACTTTATTTTTACTCTATTGTCGTAGTACCTTACCTGATGAAATTCTGGAAAGTTAAAAGCTTATGGCTGGTCTTGATAGTATTTGCTCAACTATGGATTATAAACAAAAGTGCAAGGGGTGGCACGGGAGAGATGTACTATATTCTCCCCCGTGATTCCTCCCACATCTTTGGTTTTTTATGTATTTATCTTTTATCACTGGAAATATGGACATCCAGACCTAGTATTTTTCAAGTTGCCTAAACAGAAATGTACTTTAAGTAACTTCTTAAGCAGGTGTGCACAAGTAAATACAAAAACTATTATTACGCAAGAAAATAAATAAAACAACGTCCAATTAGTCAGCTTTCAAATGAATGCAGGCACCGTTGTATCTCATTCATCGCTACATCATTCTATTTGCTTCGTGAGAGAGTCCATCAGTTCTTATTTGTTACGGCGCTGGTAGAGGCAGCATCTAGACACGCCCCTCGCTGGGAGCACATCTCCTCCCCGCCGGTCACGAGCGAATAAGAAAGAAAGAAAGCGCGAGTTCGGAAAGCGAATCAGGAGAAGGCTCGGCTACGGTCGAGTGAGGAGGCATCGCGGTCTGGAGCGACAGGCTCTAACAATAGCGTGTGCACGGGAGTAATTGCGAAGGGCTTGGTCCTGCGCCGTGGAGTTCTTGTGGATTCTGGGAAATTGTGAGTAAAAGAAAAGTATAAGGAAGATTACAGATGCTATTCTAAGTGAAAGCCGCCTTTTCCTGCACTGGGGTAAACGATCCTTTCTTGGCTAATTTTTCCTCCTATAAAGCCTAATTTTTTCTCTTCTTGTAAAAACCTAACGATGTTTTGTATTGTACCAACTCTAACTAGTGTGTCCCATTCGTTTGGCCTTCACCTGCTTCATGCTCCTGTCCTCATCTAGCAGATCGCGTCCCTCTGCCCCCCTCTTTCTCTCTCCCTCAGCGACTGAGTCAAGGAGAGATTCCTCTTCAGCCTCTCCCGCCCTCTGAACCTGAACTGTCCCTGTCTCTCTTTCTCCTTCCTCATAAAGAACTTCCTGTTCAGTACTGTAAGTTTAGAAGAGGGGTGGATGCTGTTGCTGCTCTTAAATTACTTCTATGATCCAAATTATACTAAGAGGGATAGCATAAAATGCCCTCTTTCTTTGTATCCTATGCAATTCTTAACAGTTTTACAATGTGAAAGTAAACTAAAACCACCCAAAGTTTATATTTTAGTTTACTGTTTTTCAATCTCAGCAGTTTTTAAAGACTGCTTAAGCTTCCAAAATTCCCCTGTCAACACAGAGAAATGCTGCTTTTAGAGCATTGTAGTTTGAATTTAAACAGAAAAGGGTTGCTTTGCTTTGGCTTCTTGCTGTCTTACAATAATAACTACATTTATTACACAAACACAATGTGTAGCTATGGTTGCTTTCTTTTTATTTCTGCCACTCTGGCACATGCTGTTGCCATAGTCTCTAATCTATAGAGTAGTGAATGGTATTGTTCTGTTAAATGAAAAAAATCATCAAAGTTTAAAGCAAAAGAAGTGTGTAATTACATTTTTCATTGCCATAAACTGCATAAACATGTTTGCGGACAGCCACCAACTCCTACATAAAATCAAATTTGTGTTACAATATTGTATTTTTAAAAATATTTGCCTTACTTCAGTTAAAACCAGTTGTTTTGTTTTCTTACAGCAATAGTCAACAATGTTGCAAAGTATGGCTGGATAGAAATCTTATAAGTACAAATCAATCTTATTTATATACTTTATAGTCCTTGCTTTAAAACTATTTTAGCAACTTTGAAGTTATAACAGCACTGAAAAAAGTAACTTATGACAGGTAATTATGAATATTGCAGCATAACCAGAATTTGGACACTTGGCAACCAATATGTACTTCTGACAATTGCAGCAAACTAGGGTCCTGGGATTATCATTTGTGATCTTCCCCAGATGGTTTCTGATAACCAAAATCAATGGGACAAGCAGGATTTGCTTAATGACCAGGTGACTCACTTAACAACTACAGTGATTCACTTAATAACTGCAAAAAAGGTTGTAAAATTGAATTGTTAACAACTGCCATGCTTAGCAACAGAAATATTAGTCCCAACTGAGGTAATAAGTTAAAGCTACCTAGTAAATGGATATTTTTCCTCACATTGTTTGTATTTTTCACATTTTGATTTTGTTTCTCCAGATTTTTGTTGAATATCTCCCATCCTTAGGATGTTTGCAAAAGCAACCAAGACTTTTGTGAAGGAGGTTGACAGTGGAGGAAACTTAATATCTGTGTCATCCCTGAATAACTTAGATAAAGTAGAGTTCCTGAACTTAGTCACAAAGAAAAAGAAAACTTGGTGCTGGCAAAATCCAAAGTATCATCTCTCATCAGTGTCATTGAATGATCTGCTTGCTGAAGATATGCGTGGACCTATAAAGCCAGGTAGAGTCACAGTTATACACTGTTATAGGAGATAAGAAGTGCAAAGTCCTGTGCATTATTGTACAAATTATCTGGTTTATTACTGTTGAACTTTGAAATAGTTATCATTTTTTTCAAAAAGTTAGATACAGCAATATTATTTTACATGTCATTTTGGGTTTTTTGGTGATTTTCTGGAAAAATTTTTTTGTTTTTGGAAGCTTTTCTAGAAGGTTTTAAAATCCATTTTCAATCAAAATAGTTCGATTGATCTATTAGATAATAATTTAAATTTTGAAACTCTACAGTGTCATTGGTGAAAATAGTGCAATTTAAAGTTACATCATTTTATGGGATATGGGCTACTAAATGACTTGCTTGCAGTAATAGAGTCAGTTACAGAAGAATAAGTGCTAAAGTCTGATCATTCAGTGGATGCCTCTTTGTACTCAGAAAGCATTTTGACCATTCAGAATAGCAGTAATTAGTGATAACATTTTTTCTAACATTGCTAAATTAATGCCTGTGACAATTTAGGAAATTATTGCTTTTAATCAGATGGAAATAGATGATCTCAGATTTAAATTAAATTCAGGCATAATATCCTGAAAAGCCATTTAGTAGTTTAGTTTTAAAAACTGCTACAATTAATACAATCAAAGACAAATAATTTTTCTTAAAGAAAACTACTTTTACTTGCTATTTCAGGATTTTATTTTTAAAGATGTCAAATATTTTTTGCTTTAAATTGATAACCTTATTCTTTTACTGAAGTGGAGTTGACACTCCATCTTGCTCTGACTACTGTGAACAGCATTTTATTGGTTGAGTTCTCATGCCCTGCTAAATCACAACATAATTTTTTTAGTTTTGTTCTGGCTCTCTGAGAATCTAGCCTTATGGTTTGCAAACTATGTTTTTTAAATTGCGGGAATGTATAAAATATTGGATTTTTATTTTTCTCCTATAATATATTGGCTATTTCATGAATACAGGTCATCCTTAACTTACAACTGTTCTTTTAGTGACTGTTTGAAGTTACAGTGGCACTGAAAAAGTAAAAAAGTTGCAGAATCCCATGATCATGTAATCAAAATTTGGATGCTTGGCAACTGGTTCATATTTAATTCCAGTGTTCTGAGGTCATGTCATCCTCTTTTGTGACCTTCTGTCAAGCAAAGTCAATGAGGAAGCCTGATTCACTTAACAGACGTGTTACTAAGAGCTGCAGTGATTCACTTTAATTACATATGTTTTGCCAGAAGTGGGGATTTTTTAAAAAGTATTTTTATTTTAGTTATACTTTGTTTTTATTGTTTTTGAGCTGCCTAGAGTCGCTGTGAGCAAGTAGGCAGCTATATACATTTTCTAAATAAATAAACTGTAGCAAGAAAGGTTATAAAATGGGCTAAAATTCACTTAGCAACTATCCCGTTTAACAACAGAATTTTGACTTCAATTGTGATCATAAGTCAAGGACTATCTATAGTCTACAAATCATTTCCTATTTCCATTCTAGAAAATGATGGATCATTCCTGCAATGATTAGTTAGATATATTCGAGGGAAAAAAACTCAGAACACCAGAATCTTTTTTTTTCTATATAACCTGTCTTTCTGCTCTGGTGAACAAACAATGCAGCTAATAAGATTAAAAATAAAAACAGGACATGGAAAGTTAAAATATGTGCATATATGTACCATCAACTTGCCAATAAGCATGGCTTAGTGTTAACGCCTTTGACATGATACTTCGGGACATGAATATACGGTATATGTCCTTGAGTAGCCACCAGTTTCTCTGCCCTGGCTGATTTTTTATAGTAAAAACATAAGAAATTGGAATTACACTAAACAAATGTCACTCTTTAGCATTATCTTAGTTTCCCTATTTTTGTTGTTGTTGTTTAAAGTTGTAGAATAAAATGAATATGAAAGTAACCTCTTAGAATTAAGAATTAACTTGAGAGTATAGAATTGCATATTACCCCAACCTAAATGTCAGATCCTAAGAAATTTAGAATAGAAACCTTTGTTCTGTGCCAGTCTTTCAAATATATGATTGGTCCCATTTCTTCTTAAATTTTTCATTGGCTAAAAGTTACTATATCAGTGTGCTTTTGGGTATGGTTGACTTTAATATCCGCAAAATTTGTATCAAGTTGTTTTATTTCCTATATCCTTAGTTTCGTGCTTCATTCACTGTATTGTCCAGAATCCATCAGAACTAGGGGTGGACGATGGGGTGGTATAAATAGATAGATTGAATAGGTATAAATAGGCAGACAGGAAAAGCATGGCAAGGCTTTGATTTTGTGACTATTTTGTTTTCACAGTGGATAGAAAAATAAATTCTGTGGAATTCAAAGAACTGTTACTTAGAATGACTGCTATTTTTCTTCAAATGTCACATATGCATGCATGCATTTCTAAGACCCAAATCCTTTCAAATTAGTGAAGGTTTATAGTATACAGATCCATATATTCTAAGGATGGGGATCTTGTGACACCCAAGCAGCATTGGTAAACTCCCAGTAGATTCTACTAACAAGACCCTGGTTCAAAGAAGCGGCATTTATTTTAATATCATGTGAAGGACCATGGATTCTCCATCTTTCCTTTATTCATTGGATCATAAACATTTTTAAATACAGGGAACAGTGAAAAACAGTGACTAAGTAAGTCAGTGTTTGATTTTTTAAAAAATAATTTATGTTGTGCTCCAGTTGTAATTTGGATATGTTGCTTTTTCCTAGTTATTGTAGAATCTGACTTTGTGAAGTATGAAGGCAAGTTTGAAGACTGCATCAAAGGAAGCATTGATACTTCATTAGGAAGAATTAATTTAGGATCCGGAGGAAGCGATGTTGTGGAAAGTCTGTCCTCTTTTGGAAATCTTAAAAAGCAAGAAGTTGACTTGCACAAGCTTATGAAAGATGTGAAGGAAAGGTACATATTTATTTTATTCATGTATGATATCTATAAATAGTTTTACTGTACAAAGTTTTAAAGGGAGATATTCAGCTTTAAAAATGGCATCTTTGTGAGGTTTAAAAAGAACTGTTTTGAAAAGTTTTATAGATACTTAGAATTGAATAAATAAGAAAGCAATAAAAAGTAGTGATGATAAAAATTGTAATTTCTGGAATTAATATAAGTTTACTGGAGAGTTTAGAAATGCTATTGATGCCCAGATTTAGTTTATATCACTGCTAAGGTAGTTGGATAAAGTCATGTTCATAATTATCCTCAATTACTAATCTTAATTTGCCCCAGTCATTCAATTTCAGCCCAAGCTACCTCATAGAGTTGTGTTGTAGGATAATTAGGGTGCTCTCATGTATGCACATTGACCTCTCAAGAATGAATATAAATGTAATGATAGGTAAATATACAGGTGAAACTCGAAAAATTAGAATATCGTGCAAAAGTTCATTTATTTCCGTAATGCAACTTAAAAGGTGAAACTAATATATGAGATAGACTCATTACATGCAAAACAAGATAGGTCAAGCCGTGATTTGTCATAATTGTGATGATTATGACTTACAGCTCATGAAAATCCCAAATCCATAATCTCAGAAAATTAGAATATTGTGAAAAGGTGTAATATTCTAGGCTCAAAGTGTCCCACTCTAATCAGCTAATTAAGCCATAACACCTGCAAAGGGTTTCTGAGCCTTTAAATGGTTTCTCAGTCTGGTCCAGTATGAATCACAATCATGGGAAAGACTGCTGACCTGACAGTTGTGCAGAAAACCATCATGGACACCTTCCATAAAGAGGGAAAGCCTCAAAAGGTAATTGCAAAAGAAGCTGGATGTTCGCAAAGTGCTGTATCAAAGCACATTAATAGAAAGTTATGTGGAAGGGAAAAATGTGGAAGAAAAAGGTGCACAAGCAGCAGGGATGACCACAGCCTGGAGAGGATTGTCAGGAAAAGGCCATTGAAAAGTGATGGGGACTTTCACAAGGAGTGGACTGAGGCTGGAGTCAGTGCATCAAGAGCCACCACACACAGACGGATCCTGGACATGGGCTTCAAATGTTGTCAGAAGTGTCTTACCTGGGCTAAAGAAAACAGACCTGGTCTGTTGCTCAGTGGTCCAAAGTCCTCTTTTCTGATGAGAGCAACTTTTGCATCTCATGTGGAAACCAAGGACCCAAAGTCTGGAGGAAGAATGGAGAGGCACACACTGCAAGATGCTTGAGGTCCAGTGTGAAGTTTCCACAGTCTGTGTTGATTTGGGGAGCCATGTCATCTGCTGGTGTTGGTCCACTGTGCTTCATTAAGTCCAGGTCAATGCAGCCGCCTACCAGGAGATTTTGGAGCACTTCATGCTTCCTTCTGCAGACGAGCTTTATGGGGATGCTGACTTCATTTTCCAGCAGGACTTGGCACCTGCCCACACTGCCAGAAGCACCAAAATCTGGTTCAATACCATGGGATTACTGTGCTTGATTGGCCAGCAAACTCGCCTGACCTGAACCCCATAGAGAATCTATGGGGCATTGCCAAGAGAAAGATGAGAGACATGAGACTTAAACAATGCAGAAGAGCCGAAGGCCGCTGTTGAAGCATCCTCGTCTTCCATAACACCTCAGCAGTGCCATAGGCTGATAGCTTCCATGCCACGCCACATTGAGGCAGTAATTGCTGCAAAAGGGGCCCAAACCAAGTACTGAGCACATATGCATGCTTATACTTTTCAGAGGTCTGATATTGTTCTATGAACAATCCTTATTTTATTGATTGCATGTCATATTCTAATTTTCTGAGATTGTGGATTGGGGTTTTCATGAGCTGTAAGCCATAATCATCACAATTATGACAAATCACGGCTTGAACTATCTTGTTTTGCATGTAATGAGTCTATCTCATATATTAGTTTCACCTTTTGAGTTGCATTACTGAAATAAATGAACGTTTGCACAATATTCTAATTTTTTGAGTTTCACCTGTACTCTCATATCTGTTTTTAAATATATCAGGGAGAATATGGAGCATTTGAATATGAACATTTGGGAAGATAGAGTACTGAAAAATTGATGTTCCTTTGTAATTGAGTCATAAATTCAGTACTATCACTATGACAGTATATTTTTTGTATAGGCAGCTTGTATCCAAATGCAATGATACAACACAGTTTTATATATTTCTGATTGGCATACTAGCTCTTTGCTACTAAAGAGTGAATTATTTATCAACTTGTTATAGGAAAACAATATTGTCCAGCTATTTAAAAAAAGCTTTTTTTCATAGTAATTTTAATGTATTTTTTCTCCTTTAGATCAATAAATCTACAGGCTTCATTGTTGGAACCAATGCTTGAAAGAAAGAATGATGTTCTTTGTATCCTTACAGAAAAAATATTGACAACTCAGAAATGTTTAATATCTGAACATATTCAAAAAGAGGAAAAAATTGCTGGAATGGTGGGAATAAATGCAAAAATTATAAAGGTATTAATGCATAAGGAAGAATAGTGGTGGACTATTACAGCATTCTATTGCATTTTCCATATTATCCCCCAGCAAGATGTATATAGCCTTTGTGCCCTTTAAATTCCCCTTCTGAAAAGGTTGAAATTTCATCCCTGTCCACTCCAGTCTTGTATTGCTGACCATATCCCTGTGGCTTTTGAAGCCTTTTTTTCAAAGAAAACAAGTGCATTTATTTGTCCCCAGGCACAAATAAACTTGTTTGCATTAAGTTGAAATGTTAATGTTTCTGTTCAAAAATGAATGTTCTATGCAGTTTGAAGACTGTTTGCTATTAAATCTATTTACTATTAAATGTTAGAATGAATAAAATATGTACAATTTTTATAAGGTGAGAATATTCAAATCAGAGAGTTAACCCTTAACACATCCTCACTACGGTTTTGAACTTAAGTGAAAGTGCTGGATGAAACTAAAGATAATTGAATCCTTTGCTCCAATTCTGTCAGCAGTAGAGAAGCTCACAAGAAGTTAATTATAGAGATGCTCACCCCAGCTGATGTATTTTCTCTGAGGATAGAAGATTCATTTGTGTTAAGGAGAATTTCTTGTAGTGGACCTGTCTTCTGTGAATTAAAAACCTACCTTAAGGCAAACTTAAGAAAACACATATGAGAGCTGTCTCGTTTTAAAACAATTTCTAAAATATTTAGTTATGTAGAGCTTGGTGCTCTCTGAGCTTGATGGTTTGCTTGCTGATGTTTCCTAATCAATTATGTAACATTATCAGTACCTAAACAGGTAATGAAACATCTACAAGCAAACCAGGGTCAGAGAACACCAAGGACTCCAATATCAAGATACATATACAGTATTCTTATTTATTTATGCACACTTTTCTGTTTAACTCTGTATAACAAGTAAGTCTTGATGCCATACCTCTCTCCACACACCTTGTCGTTGTCTGCCCCACCCCCCGCCCACCTGTTTATCCTTTCAGCCATCCTATTAAGGATTTGGGCTGAGAGATGATAGCTTAAATTTATCAGCTCTGGGCAATTTCTGTTTCATTCTTTGACTTTGACTCACTTAAAAATAATTGACAAGTTATTTTTAAATTCTACAAGATGACTTTTTGTTATCCTTTCATGTGTAAATTATGCATTTTGGAATTAATTTGCCCAAATTAACCAACAATTAAATCTCTCTCAAGGTATCAGTGAATGAAAATGGAAATATGATGATGAACTCTAATGTAGTATTGGAGATCCCTGCTCCAACTGCAATTGCTTATGGTATCATAGAATTGTATATAAAGCATGATGGTCAATTTGGTAAGTAATGTGGCCATTCTCACCTTCTTTTTCCTCAGGGCAGCATAAAAAGAGCATTTTTTTTATTAGACCTAGATCAACATCAGAGGTTCTTGTCCCAACATTGTATTTTGAATTCAGTTTTATACATACCATATATCAATACATAATTGGTGCTCATTTAAAGGGAAGGCTTACAGATGTTTTGAATTAATATTACAGTTAGAAATTGAGCATAATACATGAGAAGATGTAGGTGCAGGTTAAACCGAGGCATTTTATTCAGTTGCAAATTATAGATTCTACTATAGGTGGAAAAAGAGAAGGCTTGCTTATATGATCAACTTCCCCTAACAATGGAACTTAAGAATTTTGACAATAGTATATACTGTTATTTGCTTGTCTGTCTGTCTTTCTATCTATCTATTTATCATCTATCATCTATCGTATAGCATACAGTGTCAGGGAAATCTACACGTGCTAGATACACAAGGCATGTCCTGACAATCTAGATTGCAAGTTCATTCTATTTTATGCTTACTCGTCTATCCTTAGTGCACTGCAGGGGGGGTGAACTAGCTTATACCAGCTGACTAGCAGTGCTTGGGTTGCTGGGTCTTCTGGGGTCTTCTACCAGTCTTACCTCACCTCTTGTCACAATGCATTGCACCTGATCAGCTCCAGTGTTGGCTTCCACTCTGCACATACAAACACAGCTAGGTTTTTCTCACCAGAGTGGTACCCATATACGTAATTGCAATATTGCATGCTTTCAAACTGCTGGATGGATATCAGCTAGGGATCTAGTGATGGGAGCTCACTCCATGTCACAGAGCCAGGTTCAAACCACCAAAATGCAGACCATTTCTGGCTGGCAGTTCCAGCATTATTAAGGCACTGCGCCACTGCATCCTCTTTTAGTATATACTCTTATCTTAGCATATGAAATGTTCAAAATATGTATATCACATGATAGTACTGAGAATAGGCAATACTGTTAAAAAAAATTAAGTGAAGGCATACATTTAAAGTGCCCAAAGTTATGCCCGCACTATATTTGAGGGTAAGGATGATTGCACATTATTTTTTTCCTCCTTTACAGCACTATTTCTTTTTTAATTTCTGTTTGCTGGATTTTAGTATTGGGCCATCTTATCTTTGAAACCTTATAAATCAACATCTCTGCTCTGCAGGACCAACCCTACCTTAGGCGGAATAAGGCAGGCATTTCATGTTAAGGAGGAGTTTATGAATAATATCTCTGGACTATCAGGTGCTGGTAATCACCTATAAAGCCCTACATGGCTTAGGGCTGGGGTATTTGCGGGAACATCTACTGCCAGGAACGACTGCCCAGCTTTCTGTGTGCTCCCACAAACAGGGTCTCCTTGGGATGCCGTCAGCCAGACAGTGTAGGCTGGCGACCCCCAGGGGGAGCGCCTTCTCTGTGGGAGCGCCTCTGGAATCAGTTGCCCCTGGAGCTGCGGATGGCCCCTGACCTTCATTCCTTCCATCGTGACCTGAAGACATGGCTCTTCCAACAGGCCGACCTGGACTGAGGGGGGAGGGTTTTTTGATTGGTTTTATTAGTGTATATTGGTTGTCGTTGGTTTTAGTAATGTTTGGGATTTCTATTTAATATTTTTTAAATGTTAAACTATTGTATTGTGTGTTTTTACTGTTGTGAGCCGCCCTGAGTCCTTCGGGAGATAGGGCGGCATATAAATCCCATTAAAATAAGTAAATAAATAAATCAGCGTTTGTTCACAAGACCCTCGGCCATTCTTTTACTTGTAGAATAAATTTCTGTGTGTCTCGTAATTTGTTTTGCATCCCCTAAACTAGTCTGCAGCTTCCAGGTGGACTCAAGGACACTATTATTTCCAATGGAATGAGGCTGCTTTTTATCTTTTGGGACATACAGCAAATACCTTGAAAATACTTGCTACGGTTTCCACTGCATGAAATGATCACCCTGTTCTATTCTGTATTTGAAGGATATTTTCATCTGTGTAGGTTCTAGACATTCTCATCCATTTCTTAAGTAAACATCCAAATAATTGTGCCTAAAATAGCTGGCTTACAATGTGCTAAGAGTTCTGTTGAGATTCAGTGAAGTTAGGAGACAGCATTTTTTTTCCAAATTATTTTTTATATAACTGGAATAAAAACTAACACAAACTAAAAATATAAGAATAAAAAAAAAAGTATAAAAAGTAGCTTCTCCTTTCATTACAACAATTCTTGCAATGTATTACATCTCCTAGGGTATATACAACCATTGGGGGTAACTAATGATTACAGCCAGCCCGAATTCAAGACCCAAGTGACAAATGACAGGGTGAGCTACCATTTTACTCACCCCAGCTCTTGCCCACCTAAGCCGTTCAAAAACATGCAAATGTGAGTAGATAAATAGGTACTGCTTCGGTGGTAAAGGTTGCTGCATTCCATATTTTCGTACTGGCCACATGATGACAGAAGCATCTCTCAGACAATCCAGCTCTCCCTTTGCTGAGAATCTGATATAAGTACTGCCCCTTGTGTCAGTTATGACAGGGGAAACATTTAAATCCTTAGAGTACAACATATACTTCCTTCATATCTCTTTAAGTAAAAATAAAATCCAAAAGTCTCGTCATTCCTTATCAGCAAAAATCCAGTTACCATATCTCTAGTGTTCTCTGAGTTTGCTTGTTTTCTTGCAAATATTTCATTACCCTAACTTAATGTAATGAAACATTTGCAAGAAAACAAGCAAACTCAGAGAGCGTCAAGGACTGCTCGTTTCAACCTTGAGCTACAAATATTCTCCTTTATTGGTACCCTATCTCTTTTGATTTATTAGTTGTGCATTTCTTTTAAGTAATGAAACATCAACTAGTTTTGTTTGTATATCCAATACCTACTTTTTAGCATTCTTCTCATAGCTTATCACAATTATATACACGCTCAGATTAAGGTGAAACTTATCTAAATAGCTTGTTTTTCTTTTGCAACTTCCATGATACTCCATTTATCTATCATATTAGAAAATTTTGAAAACCATTAAAAAAACCCACTTAAAAACTCACTATTAAGAGCGTTGTGCTTCATTCTTTGTTTAATTATATAAGTTGCTACACTGTAATAAGTTTTTTTTCTTATTCAGTGGTTGATTTTCTAACTGGATGTCATGGAAGATCCTAATCTGATAACAGGATGAATGCCATCTCTAAATCTTGATAAATACCTGTAGCAGCATCTCTTTCATGCTAGAATAATATTCTTGGCATACATAGCTATATCATTACTATTCAAATTTCAATTTACCTTTTACATTTTGAGTAGTAAAACATTTTCTCAACAATCATAGTAAAAGTCTCATGCTCTCCTGAGTTGTCTTCTTACATTTGGTATTCATGTATTTTTCAAATGTGTGCCTTGACTTTTTATTGCTTCTTTGTAATATCAGTGCTTCCTCTTGTTTTTCAGTCATACAGGGTATGTTGTTCTTTGAATGCTTTAAATATTCCTGTAAATCAGAGTCCATATAGTCTTTTGACTTAAAAACTCAAAACACAGTGTGTTCTTGCCAGTTAATACCACAGAGGTACAATAATATGAATAGGTTAAAGAGAAAGGTAAGGAAAGGAGATGATTTATTCTTGGGGAGTGTCACAAAGGCATTAAAACATTTGTGACATCATCACAAATGTGATAAGTCATGCTAGTTTTTTTAAAAATCTGCATTGTTTCTGGAAAGGAAGACTTGGAATGGGGATGCTTTTACACAGATGAAAGTTACAAATCCAATGGCATTGTGTTGCTTCCTTTTAAAACTACCTTACCGGTGCATCACCTTCAGTGATTAAATATTCAGGAGGAGGGTGCACACATGTATACATGTATTCATAGAGTACTTATGTTTATATTCTGATCATGAATTTGCAATGATATACTGATGACCTTAACATTTCTTTACTGAATACTTCTCTCATCTATTCTAAAGTAGCAAACTGTTCTCTATTCTTTAGCTGTGTGCACTTAATTCAAACTTTGAAAGAGTCTTGAAGACATGGTGTAAGGAAGGATAGAAACTTTTCTATTTCATTATTTAAACAGTGATAAAATTATGAACATTAATATTTTAAATTAATAAATTAATGTTATAATAGAAATTATTTGTATGCCACCTAAGACACTGTTGAGAGATGGCTGGTTATACAATAGAAATTATGTGTATGCATGTGTGTATAAAATAAAATTGCAAGTCCAGCCTACTTAATGTTATGGAACTAATTTCCCAAATGTATGGTGGACTTTTCCCTATTGTAAACTCTAGACTATCTACCGGTGAAAACAGTCTGGTGCTAATTGCAGAGAACTTCCTTATTCTTCTTATTAAATATGTGGTTTCTGATTTATTATGCCCATCTGGATAAATTTTCTTTTCTATTTTATGAATGGGCAAGATCCTAAAACAAAATTGTTTAATGCTAATCAGAACACTAAGACATAGTTTATTTGATATTGTGGATGGAATGGGAGCTGTAAATCAAATGTTACCTGAAAATAAGACAGTCAAACTATTCCTTTTGTAGAATTGTGCCTCCTTCATGACCAACGAGGTGGTTTTGAAAAGGGGGCTATAGAAGGCCCATCTTACCATTCTTCGGCCTTCAAAGATGCTTGCTGCCCTCATCATTTTGATGTTGTGGATAGTGAGAAATTGTCTGGACCTGAAAGCCCTATTCCAAGTGATGCTTCACTTAACATTCTAAGCAAAGGTAGGACTGGAAAATCATTCACATTTCCTGTTCATTATGTTAACTTAAACTAAAATTATTTTCAGCTTAATGTGTGGATTTGAGAATCCCAGAAACATGGTTCTAGAATTGGGTGCATGTGTATAAAAACAATTCTTGATATGATTATTACATCATAAATAGTTGGGGTTAATACCTCCCAAAATGTACAGTAGTTGTAAACACTAAGAGTTGCAATATTTGCAAGTCATGGAAATTTTCTATTTTTTAAACAACATTCTGAGTTTCCTCTCCTCACTTTCCATGCTATCTTTATTATCCCCCTTTCCATGAATTTACATCTCTTTAAGTGCTTGAACTGATAGATAGTAAAAATACCAGTAGTCTAACTTTCAATTGCTGATTTTCATACTTGCCCCAGGCTGCCCCAGGCTGATCAATGGCATATTATTATTTTATCTCCCTTTTAAAATTTAATTTTAAAACAAATTGTGTGTGGAATTAACTATAGATATAGACCATAAAAAACTAATACAGTAATATATTGATAATATATATTTTACCTATGAATGAACATTGTTCTGCAGAACCAAAGAAAGCTAATCTTATATGTAACAGTAGTGGCAAAGGAAGGAAGAAAGATTGTTCAATTTGGATGAATAGGAAGAAGTAGTAATTCCTACCATGTTTGAAAACTAATTTGTTCAGTTGAAGGGCTCAGGCCAAGTCAAAACTGGTATCAACTTCCTAGCCTATATCTCTGTCTGTCTGTCTGTCTGTCTGTCTGTCTACCTAGTTTAATAATAATGTTGTTTGCAGCTGCAAATAATAATGTTTGCAACTGCAATTTTCGATGTGCAGTTTTTTAATTAATTGCTTTAAGACAGACAAGTAGTGCTCAACTTATAATTGGGATCACAAACTTGTTCATTGAGTGAAGTGGTCATTAAGAGAGATGTCACATGACATGTCAACAACCCTCACTCAGCACAATCCCATATTCCCTGTTATAATTATTAAGTGGATGTAATCCAAGGCTAGGGAGTGCAGGCATGCCTCAGGAGGGTGGGGAAGATAATAAAAAAACTGTATCATACACTAAACTATAGTCTATTAACAATGGTTACTAACTAAACCAATATTGATTGGGTTTGTGTCATGTTGGTCAAACAAGTCATTTTACATCTTTGCATGAAGCAGGAATCTAGCACGTGGCAACATTCAAATTATTACAAAATTGTATTTCATTTGAATTCTGATTTTCTCTGTTAATACTATGTATACACAAGTTTCCTCTTTGATAAATCATAGGATGGATTTTTGAAATTTGAATCAGGATCAAAATGGTCAGTATTGTAAAAAAAATCCCTCCATAAAAAGGCAAATGGGTATGCTTACACAAACACACACACACACACACACACACACACACTCTTTTAAATAAAATTAATGTATGTTACATTCAGAATTGTTAGGATTAGCTTCTCCAACTTGATTCTATTTAATGATTAAATATGCATGCATAATACATTTTCAGATGTCCTCCAATTAAAGACCCAGTTCCAACCTTTTATGAATCTATCAGAAGAAAAGCGAAGAGCTTTATATAAAATGATCTGTGACCTTTTGCTTCATGAAGAAACAGTGTTGCAACTAGAAAATGTGGTAATTTTTATTTCCCAATCATACATCAATTTTCTTCTTATTTTTTAAAGCTTGTTCTTAATGAAGAAAGGAACCTACTTTTGATCGCTCCAATAACCTGTATGTTTTTATTTATATATTTATAATTATTTTAATGATTGTTACCATCAAATCAGTGTTATTTTGGTGATTAATAGATGGATAGTCTCTAGGATGATCTATCTTTAATCTGATCCAGTATTCCTATTACTATTAGACCTGAATGTACTCATCTTACTGTTAGTCATTCTGTTTTTCTTTTTTCCGCACTTCCTAGCATTATAGAGTTAATGTTTATAAGAGTCAAGTTTTCACATTATATGAAATCAGTGGAATTTTTATTGGTCTTGACTGATTTGAGATCATAATTTTCTGGATCACAGCAAGTAGCATCACCTACCCAACCATTGATCTCAGAACAAGATAAGCAGAGTTGCTTAACATTGCTTCACATTTGGATAGGAAACTCAATAATTTCCAAGGCTTCAAGGTACATTGAGAAAGGTTTTTTTTTAATGCAGTGGAAAACCATTTCCATATTGTTGTGAAAGAAATATAATAGATGTGTCGAGGCAATTGGAAGTCAAACTTGGTCTGGTTAACTTTATTCTGAGTATAATTAAATCTGTGTCTGTTCCCTTTTTATTTTATTTTTGCAGCTGGACAGTTTATGTTCTGAGAGGAGTCCAGGCATCATAGCAATGGAGGAATTAAAGTCACCAGAGAAACCATGTTTAGAAGAATTTCTACAGCTTGTGGATGTACATTTACAGAGCAAACATCAGATTTACAATAAAGAGCTTTTGCTAGCTGCTCATTTCCTTCTCAGTGCTCTAGCAGGTACAACAGAATAAATAAACGAGTGGTTTTCTTCTAAAATTGATTTTTATTCAGAGCAGGTCTATCTTGAAGGGTTGACATCCAAGCACCATGAATTTAGTTCTGTGTTTACGAAGTGTTTTCCCTCTATACACATAATACAATAAATCTGAAACAGCAACCTGATTAGGAAACACACTCCACAGCAAGGCCAGAATTATATTTTATTAGGATAAGCTATAATAACGAACTCTTGTAAGTCTTCTCCCCTTCCTCCTATGCCTCTTGTGAATTAGGGAGGAGTCATTCTGAGTGTTTTTCTGATATTTCCACAGACTTAAGGAATGCTTCTGTCCTCTTCACAGAATTTACATAATGGTTTCCAAAAATTTGCTTTAAGGTCATCTCACTAGCTTTCTACATAGGAATTTTTTAACCTCAACTGCCTTTGAATGATGGCTTTCTAATTTGGATTCACGTGAATATTATTCGCCTTGTGTGCCAAGTTTATTTATTGCTACTAAGAAAAAACAAAGGTTCAAGTTTTTATATCAGTGGTATAAATTACAGTGCTTCGGAGTCTGTCTTAAAAGTAATAATTTAGAAAGAAATTGAACTAAACAGGAAAAGAATGCTGACTAGAATTGCCTATTTATTAATTAAATAATATTTTAATGATCCCAGGTGATCAAGTCTTAGATCATTAATTGCCATTTGAAACTCAGTGTCTCTAAACAAAAAGGCTGTTGTTAAACAAAATTAACCCTTTTTTACATTTTATATTACGTTTCCTAGATATCTTTGTGACTCACCCTAGTTTTACAGATGCTTAGTATTTAATTTCTGTCTTTTGGTATCATACTAAGATAGTATTTACCATTTCTTCACTCTCTGTTCAGATCACTGGCTCCTGATTCAGTGATAAAGTAAAGACTGTATGCTTGGATCTTTTGTCTAGCGTCTTAGAACTAATTACCCTTGTCAAAGAACTTAAGTCCTACCATTATAGAAACCCTCGCTTTTTCCAAGAATGACATTCATATATTTGCAAAGATTCTGTTACTGTATTTGTTACCTATGTAAGATTTAACATAGCAGACTTAACACTGCAATGATTAATTTTAAATCCTTGTTAGAGCCCCAGTTTAATACCACTGTCCATGAATCATTGTTCTAATCAGTCTTTGATGTCATGGAGGTTTTTTTGGGGAAAACTCTCAGTGTTGAAGTATTGATCTTCTTGTGGCTGGTCACATTGGACCCATTAAATTCTTTGAAATGAAACTTCATTTTTTATAGTCTCAGATTATTTTTGTTGCTAAACTAAATAGGGATTTTTATTTAACATTTTCCTCTTTGATATGGTTGATTACATTGTTGTCTTGATCCTATCATTCATTAAGTTTATTTTGCCTACCTATCTTATTGCTCATCCAGTGGGTGCTCCTACAGAATCATTCAATATTGGGGGAGAAAAATTATTTCTCTAATTTTTCCTTAAAGACATCTGAAGGTCCTTTTTTGATCCTCTGTTATCCTCTTACCTTTTCTTGGAGTCTTCATCATTTACTTGTTTTTCACTAGTGTCTCTATCATTCACACCCAGTTCTACTCATATCTCCAGCAAGCCTTTCACTTCATCTGAAAAGTTTGTAGGATGTTGAGCTTGAACGCCTTCTCTAATTCAATATATCCGGGCTCTTCTTCATACCATAAACACTCTGCAGAGGTAGTTTTAACTTATGGCTGGTTGGTTCATTTAAAGTTTGAGGAACTTACCTGAGGGATACTTAAAATCCAGATTCAAAATTCCTACAGTTGGCACAGCAGTTGTGTGACTGCAGTTCAGGTATCAATGACCAACTTATATTGATGGCTTTTAGCAGCATCCTGCATTCACTTGATCAGGTTTTATTACTGTAATGTTGAAAATTGATATTTATTCTCAGTTTTCAGCAAAGTTAGCTGAACCACAGGTTTGCTTGACAACTGCGGGATTTGCTTACCAACCACCACAAACTAACAAAATCAGGTCAGTCACATTTTCCTGCTTTTTAACCATCATGAGTCATGTCTTTATGGTCATAACTCAAGAACTACCTTTATTCTTTATCAATGATGCTATCCATCCACCTAATAAAGATTTGAAATCTTTATTTTTGAGATACAATTTTTATTTTCTATTCTATTCATATATTTTTAATATATGCTGAAATTGTCTCAGTCTTTTCATTTCTAATTGAATCATATCTTACGACATGCTTGGAGATGCAAGTTTGAAGTAGCCAGACTTCACTTCTCAAAGCTTTTAAATGCAAGAATGTCTGAAGAATAGTAATTTAAAGTAATTCAATTTTGAGGTACATCAGACTACAGGAATGTTCTTTTCAGCATGGCAATATAGATTCTCAAGACATTCTCTTTTAGGAACAACATAAATTGTTCTGTTTTGGCAGATTCTAGATTCTATGTAGACTTGGAGAACATACTGCCTTACTTTCTTGAGTTTATTCAGTAAGGTTTCAGAGGCCCATGGCTCAGTGTTCAGAAGGAATGATTCTTTTATCTTTTTAAAAGTTTTTGTTTGCCTTTTATTTTCTTTCTTCAGAACTGTCAAGTTATTCCCTAATGCTGCTGCTAGCCTGCTGTGACCTCCAGCTTGTCCCTACCCTGTGTTTCTTGGTAAGTCATGTCAATTTAACTTGGAAATGTGTTAACAATAGCAAAAGTTCTAGCAGCTGGTTCTTAATGGTACTTATTCATTGCAACACCTCTTCTAGCCCTTATGGAATATATCTTCCATTCAGCTTAAGGAATTAGCTAGCACTAAATGGAAATTGTACCATATTTTTCGGACTATAAAACGCACCTAGATTTTGGGGAGGAAAACAAGAAAAAAAATTCTGCCTCTGCCTCTGTGATGACCCAGGGCATGGGACAAAGGCAACACAGCTGGATAATAAGTAAGAATCCCTTTATTAGCTCCAAACTTTGCCTTCAAAGACCTGGTTACCTTCTGGTCTAGAGAAAAACTCTCCCAGGAATAGCCTTTGGCTGCAGAGATTCAAGTCCAAAACATTGTCAACAGAAAACTTTATAAGTCCAATCAAGGCAAGATGAGGTAATTAATCCAGCAAGGCAAGATAAGAAGTTCCAGAAGGGAAATAGCATGGCAGTAAATCAACCTTGTTGGAAGGATGCCAGAAACGCAGATAACTGTGGTCAACACAAGATAAACTTGTTCCCAGCAAATGTAGCTTTCAGCTGCCTCTCCTTTAAACTCTCTTCCCAGGTGTGCCTAGTGAAGGAAATCAGGGCCCTTCCCTCCCTCGTAAGCCATGCAAGCCATGTTGCTCTTTTCTACGGTCTTCCCTGCATGCCCTAGGATGAAGAGGGGGTGGGCTGGGTCTTCCTCTGAACTCCTTCTCCCTTGTTCTACTTCTCCCCTCTCTGCCCAGCCTGACTTTGCCCTTCCCCAGTTTCCTCCACAGCCAATGGAGCCATATTCCTACTCCCTGTCAGCTGTTTGTCTTCCTCCTCGGATTCAGACCCCGACAGGGGCATGACAGCCTCCAAGCAACTTGCCTCCTTGCAGCAAACAGCAAACAGCCTGGTCAGCTTCAGCACAGCCTGATTTAGCACAAGCATCTGATTGTTGGCCTCCTGATGATCAGCTGTTTCAGGTTTCAGGGACCGTCATTGTTTATTGCTGCCTCCGCAAACCCCATTTTCAGCCTCCACATGCATCATTTTCGGCCTCCGCATGCCCCATTTTCGGCCTGTTCCAGGTGGCGGGGATTGGAATGGGCTGAAAATGGGACTGTTGGAGGTGGCAATAGGCGATGACAATCCCTGCAGCCCTAAACAGCAGATCATCAGGAAGCCAATCCAACTGACAATCAGTTGCTGGTGCTAAATCAGGCTGTGCTGAAGCTGACCCGGCTGTTTGCTGTTTGCTGCAAGGAGGCAAATTGCTGGGAGGCAGAAGCTGAAGGGTGGGGGCCAAAGGGTGTGCGGGGCTTCGGCAACATTTGGCACAGACATTTCCACTCACTTTTGGGGGTGGGGGAGTGTGTCTTATACACCGAAAAATACGGTATTTTAATGTTGTAAGCATTATCTTTCAACAACTGGTTCCTAAGGCAATTCACAGCAGGAAATATAAGAAAAATCAATACAGAATTGAATAAAAAACAATCACAGATTTTATAAGCATTTTGTCATAATTAAGGTATTTCAAATAATAATCTGATATCTGAAAAACAACACTGTCAACATTTGGTCTGTTTCTTATACTAAAAAATATATACATTTTTCCAAATGACATAATTTTTTTCCCAAATTCAAATGTTTTATTATTACAGATCAGTGACTCAGATTAATAAAGCTTAATAAAACCTACAGCATACAACCTTAATACGGAACTTAATAAATAAGGCATAGAAACTCCATACATTCAATTAAATAAGTCAGTAGGAATTAACAATTATTTAATAAAAGTATTTCAATTAGATTTTTTGTTCATTTGTTGCTATCACTTGCACTTTTATTCCTCCATTCTAGTTTATCTTGTGACCGTAGTAAATTCCATTCTCTTATCAGAAATAGATTGAGATCTTTTGTACCCAAATACTTGTAATTCTTTCCTCTTCAAATGTGGTCCTTTAGTTCCTGCTGTTACTTATCTACCATTCTCTTTTGAAATACATGGGAAAACAATAAAGAGGGTGGATGGGAAAGATACGATTCTGACCTGCTTAGATAAAAACAGTTTCGATTGCAAGAAGCCATGACAATATCTTACATGCTGACTATTGGCAGGAATTTGTTCAGCAACATTTTGATATAGATAGGTTTTGTATCACCTTTTGGAAGTATGAATGATTATTTCTGCTTTTGCTTGCCCATTTTTAATGCTTTATTGTTAATGGATGGATTTGATATAATTATGTTTTTGTGCTGTGATCAGCAGTCTTTTTTGAAGTATTAGAAATTCATATTAATAAATATAGCTCAATTTTCATAAATTTATTGTAATATATCATAAATACTCATCAAAATGATTATAAAATAGAAAAAAACCAGTATCCTGCCTAATCCTCAGCAGTGCAAAAGTGATAGTTTGATAGAATTACCCTGATTCAAAGTGCTGTGTAATGTTTCAAAGTGCTACACAGATAGAATGGCTTTTCTATTGCTTCTGGGATGCTGCAGATAAAAAACAATGTTGTGCTGAGATATGAGGTACAATGGTATTATGATGGTCTCTCTGCCAATGACCTAAGTAGCCAATTGGATAACATAATGACCTCTGTGTCTACAAAAGTTCTTTTGGAGATCCAAGCCTAGCATTGTTTTCATCCATTTCTCTCTATTTTTAAATAATGCTGCATAGGATCTTAACTTTGATCTGTCTTGTGTTAATGAAGTGTGCTATCCTACCTATCCAATTATGAGGGTAACACAGCTTTTAGTCAAAACTGATACTTAAAATTTATATAATTGTGACAGACTTCGACTTCTCAGTGATGATTAAAGTGATGCCCAGCTCACTAAAACATTTACCGCTTTTAAGAACTCGGTTTATAAATCCTTTTTCTCTGTAGCATACTATTCTGTGGCATTGGGTCTCACTGTATGAGATAGCAACTACCAACATGCAGAATTCCCAGATCGATCAGAGTGAATTGTAACACTGGTAAAGGGGTCCTACTTGGAAGAAACCAAGCTTGTCAACTAATAGTAGAAATCTTCCTGGCACCCCAGAGAACTTGGCAATCAGATGCAGCAAACATTATCACAAAGATAGGTCTGTGATCATTTCTCAATATCATTACCATATCAAGCCTGGATGCTCAGAGAAAGCAAGACAAAAAAATAAGTACTTGCTTTTTTAGCTGTTTATGAATATTTTAAAGACCCTGGACATTTTTAGCATTCAATGCTTTACTAGAGATGCTAGTTGAGATACCAGGCTTTTTGCTAGACAATTTGGAGACTGATAAATTGTTCCTTCCTCTATTTCAAAAGCCATTATGATGAAACCCTTAGAGAAACCTAGCTGAACCTTGGCAGGATTGTTTTCTAGGAGTTCTATATTCCATTTCCTATCATGCTGCCAAAAATGAATCACTTATAGGCATTTAGATAACCTAGGGGGATTTCCCCCTAAATGGAACCACAAAGCAGGTTCATTTGAATCGATTCTCAAATCATGCCTCTTCAGATCTCAAATCTGAACAGAATCAGGATTTGTGCTGATTTGTCCAGCCCTCAAACATGCAAATGCACATATATGTAACAATAGATATATATTATGCTGTTCCTTTTCACAATAAATTGGATTATATAGTGTACTGAAAAAGAACGTGAAATAAAACACCCAATTACATTTAAAGCCTGAGATAAAGAAAAGGACAAAAAGTAAAATTCATTGGCAGTTGTGAGATCATTAGCAGTACTTTATATTTCCCCAATCTACCTTGAGAAGTTGCTAGGAATTGTAGCTTATGAAGTGCTTAGGAGAAAAGTGTTACTATTGCTGTCACAATAATGCTGTCACTATTGAAGAGGCTGTTGCACAGCCTTTGGCTGGAATAGCAGATGAGTATTTTTATTTATTTTATTTCATTTATATCCAGCATTTCTTCCAATCAACTATCCTTTTGATTTTGAGAAAAGCTTTTAGATAATCACAAAGTTACCCAGAGAATGGGCTTTTGGATTTGGGCTTCCAATCTAATGTAGCATACTCTGACCATTACATTGCATCGATCCTCTAACTTGTTGCCTTATTAAGAATGTGCTAAAACTACTGTTCCCGAATCTCTGAAGATTAATTTCTGGAAAACTATTAGGCAGCTTCCAATGGCCAAATTGATGTAATTTGAAATAAAATTTCAGTGTTTTCCAGATGTTCCATTCCCAGATTAGTTATCTTTAAATATAAAACATTTGCCTTATTTAAAAATTGACTATTGTGGAAATGCTTTTAATCAATGCCTTTCTGTCTCTGATCAGCCTAATATGACCTCAGAAGATGGTACAGTGACACTTGCAGATCCTGTACTGGCTCCACTTGCTGACCCAGGAAAGTTTCAGATAGCACAGAGGCTATTCGCTTTATCAAACATTAACCTTGAAATGACGGAATCTTCTATCAAAGCTGTAACCATGAAAAGAACCATTTTTTCTCCAATCATTCTATATATAGCGTTGAATGGCCTCCATGTATTAGGTTACGAAAAGACAAGAACTGATGAAGCTGTTTGAAGAGTTTATCTCTGTTTAATGCCTCATAGTGATGAACCCATTAAAGGTGTCCATGCATTTGTAATATCTGCCTATGGGCTGTGTTATTGGAGCAAGACAAATTCTGAAATTAATTATATGAATGAAAAAATGCAAAGATAAAAAAACCATGCAGGGATACCTGGTGAAATGTTTGACACTCCTGTATTATTTTAAAGTTTAGAAAGATTACATGTCCTCACTTTTCAGCCATTTATTCAGCAACCGTTCAAAGTTACAACAGTGCAGAAAAAAGTAATTTTATGGCCCATTTACTGCCACTCACAACCTTCACAGCATCCATCAGCCATATGAATGCCATTACAGTCAGTATGTACTGTCTTGGACCAGACCTGTAGGATTTTTTTTCCCTTGTAGAGATATGAGAGAAAGAGATTTCAACAAAGCAAGCTGTTTGCTGTTCTACATATCATGATCACACTGGCAGCAGGGAAGGGTCAGGCAAAGGAGAGATTGCCTGCATAAATTGCTTGGAATAAATTGCTGCATAAATCCACCTGAGTGGAGGGTTTGGAAAGAAGGGGTTTTTAAGAGAATGGCACTAGTCTAGTCCTAGATTGTGACACAGTTGCATTATTTTTGGTGCAAACAAGACAGCAACGTCCACTTAGCAATGGCTTCATTTAGCATTAGAGTTGCCAGTGTCAGAGCTGTGAAGAATTTCTTGTATTAGTTATTGTGCTTCCATACTAATCTTATTTTCCTTACAAACTAGAGCAGTGGCCCCCAACCTTTTGGGCACCAGGGACCTGTTCTATGGAGAGAGGTTTTTCTGTGAACCTGAGGGAAGTGGTTTTGCATGCTGCCTGCATCCTGGTTTCTGGCATGCCGTGGCCCAGTGCTGGTCTACAGACCAGGGGTGGGGACCGCTGAATCAAGAGTATATTCTAACTGAACATCATTATGTGGCAACAGTTAAGTTTTCAAAACTGAGAAAAGAGCATCATGAAACAGGAGAATAATTGAAAGGGCTATTTAAGCAATCAAAATTAAAAAACTAAGCAACACAGGAATAAATTTAAAGCATGTTCTCAAATGTTGGGCTTGCCTTTGGAGCAGTTATTTAGATTAGAACCAAAAAGCACAAAGAATGTGGCAAGTTTCCAAGTGTGTTTCTTTATGGCGTGGCAGAAAAGCTGGGAATGACAGTATCCATTTTGGGAGTCATAGTTTTAGCCTTTCTAGTTATAAAGGCATTTTTATTTACCCTCCTTGATTAATGTGACGTATACCAAAACTGCAGGCCTCAGAGCTGCCTGTTTTGGACGGATGTTTTTGGAAGGGGGGAAATATGTTGAGCAAAATGTAATTTTTAGCTTCTCAGATATTCACAATGGTATATAAAACCCATTCAATTCCATCCACATCTGTTAGCAAAGCCATAGGGCCTCAAACCAATGGAAGTTAACAGATTTTGAATATTATATTCACAGCATTTATTAAATGCTATTATAAGGTATTCTGGGAATGATAGTCAGTTTTTCAGTGTTTTAATTAGGCATATGCAGCGCAAAAATATGGCTTATTTCATATAAAGTTTTTAATATATCATTCAATATAAAATTATAACATCTATTGCAAGGAAGGCCTACTGTATTGCCTCTTTCCAGTTTCTTTTTCTGATGTCTGCTCTGTGCAGTGAGAATGTAATTCATAAGAGATCACACTAATTTTTTCAAATATTAAATTTTATTTCATATATGCAAAAATAACTTTCTTAGTTTTCAGGATTTCACAGTTTTATACATTTCAATAATGATATACAACTTAAATTGGGAAACATTAGTGAAATTTCTTTAAAAACATTGTTTAACTGAATAGCACACAATTTTCCTATGAAATTTTATCAGTTTTCTTATAATCCTTTTTCAGAACTTTCTAATCAGATCTATGTGACAATTTTCTTCTGATTTACAGCATGGAAAGACATTAAAATTTCCTATCAAGTCAACTCCCATTTAAATCTTTTATTGTGTCAATATTGTGTGTCAGTATTAGTGTACAAGTTTGAAAAAAGTTACAATTCTTCAATAGAAATATTAAGAGATGAAGCAATAAAATTATACTGCATAAGCCTAAGAGAAGTTATTATTTTGGAATGTATCTAATGATGGTTTCTATCATCTAATCTTAGAAACACAAAATAACCCCCAAATAATAATTCACAAAAAATGTAGATCTTGATAGAGTACACATTCAAAGTGGTATGCATCCAAGATATATTATTTTAATACAGTTTCCAAATTAAAACATCTTTCTCTAGCTAACATATTGCATTTTAAAAATATATATAACTACCATATATGCACTTGAACACTTAATCGGATCTTACCCTCAATATTGGAAGGGCACAACTAACATCAATTGTGAGACTGGACATGATTCTTGGCTATCATACTTGATCAGTAGGAAAATGTTCGATCTTAAAAATAGACAATTCTTGTCTATTTCTTTGAAGCGTCTTGCCTTTCTTTGAAGGCAAGACACTTCAAAGAAATTCAGTTCCATCAAGAAAGCCCATATAAGGCAAGGATGTTCAAAGAAAGAAGATAAATAAGTGATCTATACTTTTAAAATACAGGTATTCCTCAATGTGCCACAATTGAAAATGGGATTACCATTGTTAGTGATGCTGGATTTTACACGCATCATCTCTAGTCCTTGCCCAGTGTTATGACCTTTTTTTACAATGGTTGTTAAGTAAACTCATTGTCCATATATGGGTGCTTTTTTCCGGAAACCAGAAGTAAACAGCAGTTCCCAGCAAAAAATGTAAATTGCTGTCACATGATTTCAGGACACTGCAAATGCATATTTGTGGAACAATTGTTGAGTATCCAAAGTGTGATCATGTGACTGTCCGGGGGGGTGGTCACAAGAACTTCACATCCAGGTAATAAATCCTTTTGCGGGGGGCATTGTAACTTTCAACAGTTGTTAAGAAACTGGTCGTAAGTTGAGGACTACCTATACCATGTAATGAAATAGATATGTACGAGGCATTAGGAATCTCATCATGTGTTTTTTTTTTCTCATAGATATTGCCATTTTAATATTGTAGAGAAAGGATTATCCAATACATACTTCCAGTCATGTTTAACTTTAATTGGAAAATTAATCCAAAGCAATTTACATCTTAAACAAAAATATTTCAGTATGACATGATGAAAGCTTTTGAGATAGTTTAAGTGTTGCTTTGTTTCCTCTTTCCAAGATTTGTTATGGGAACTCCTGCCAATTGAACCAAGAAAAAACAAAGCAAAATAATAATAATGTGCAGTTGATGTAGACTATTTGATTCTGAGCAGATAAAAAATTACTCAAGAACTAAAATTAAAACAAATATTAAAAAAAACTTCTTCCCTTTACATTTTTATTCCAAACGTGCATACCTAACTAATCCTTTCTATCAGTATCAAATACAGATCTGAATAAGACAGTTTGCATTCCAAATTCTGCATCTTCCTCAAAAACAGCAGATGCTGCTGATTCCACAAATTGCTAAAACAATACCTCATCATTTATGAACCCCATGCTTGAGGCCTTATTATTACTGACAGGGTTTACCAGATCTTGTGTAGATATCTTAGGACTTAAATTATTGCTGTTATTTTTGAGTATTTTCTTTTTCAAAATCTCTTAACCACAAAAAAAACCTCAAATATTTAATATTTAATATTTAATCGCTGCTTATCTGTGACACTTCAACCAATAGAGATTTTTTCCTGAAGCATCAACATGATCTCTAATCTTGTCAGTTTTGCAGACCATCAGGGAGGGGATGGTTCCTCAGAAGTGGCAGGTGAGCAAGTAGCTCCACTTACGCAAGTGGTGGGCACATATGCCTGTTACTCGCATAAATGGAACTGCACACATGCTAGCCAGTCCACTATGCATACAAATGGCACTGAACACACTCGTGCGCTTGCCCTCTTCTGCGGCTCAGTTCTTAATGGGCCATGGCCCGGTAGTGGACTGCAGCCCAAGGGTTGGGGACCTCTGATTTTAGAAATTAAAATTAGGTTTGATTTAGGTCTGACTCAGCATGATTCATATATTCTGCATTTTATTATAAATTTAAGATAAATGAAAAGCTTAAATAAACAACAATTACATATTCCATGAACTTTATAGTATTATTGAATTCAATATGACCTATTGTAGCTTAGGTATAATTTTAAAGTTACCATAATGTATAAACTATATAAATTTATGGAAATTTATTATTTTTTAAAAAGCTTCAACAGATACAATTATGGATTGCCTTAATAGGTAAGTAATGTTTTAATAACTGCCATGCACTTTTATTTTTTCCCATTCCATAATTTTTGGTAAAACTATAGAACAGAACAATGAACAGTATTTACTGATTCATGTTAACATCTAGTATAGGCATTTGCATAAACCATTGTTTTCTATTATTATTACACAGGCATACCTATACATTTAACATATATGTGTATGTATATATATATATATATATGTATGTATATGTGTATGTGTATATGTATATATATATATTTACTTTGGTGCAGATAATTATGTACCCTAATGTCAGCAAGCAATATTGTCTTCCCATTTCATGTAGTCATGTTAAGCATAAACACTTTTTTCATTTTTATATTGAACCACACATGGAATCGTCCTCATATGAGTTCCCATTTACTCTATTAATGAAGGAAAGATAAATATATTTTATCCTTTTAGGAAACTGGTAAAACATTTCTTGTATATTCTGGATTTATTATCCATGGAATTTGCAATATGTAAGTTCAGATCATTGACAGGAACTCTGCAGTTTCAGACAAAAATGCCAAAAACTGAAATTAGGACACTTAAAATGTTCTGCCTCTGATTTACACCTTCCTAATTAATCCATTCTGCACCTCATTTACTAAACTTAAGCATCATGGTACTGTCTTTGGAAGCATTTTGCCTTCTCCATTGCTGCTGCACGTCTCCATTGCTGCCATTCAGTGGGAGGATAAATTCATGGGTCTTTGTATTCAAAGTTTTAATTTCTTCCTAGCTGGGATTATATCCATGCAGCAAAAACAGTGAATGGTCCATAACTATGTGCAGTGATATGCTGCCTCTAAGCATAGAGATGTATTTTATATCAAATGTAGTAATTCTTATGCAGAGCAGTGAACTAACTCTTCCTATTACATTCAGGGCCTATGGTTTAAATTCCCACACTAATGCCAAGAGTGAATTCTGTGACAAGAGCAGTTCTCCCAAGAAGATATAGGAGTACCAGCATAAAAAGTCTTGCCCAGACAAAATATAAAATGTTTCTTGACCAATTCCCCACTGTTAACAATTTCTTTAGAAAGGCATTAAGGCAAATACTGATATTCTATTTTTCTTCTTCCTTTTGACAGCATTGAGCTTCTGAGTGTTAAATTCAAAATCAAATTCCTTTAATCACTTGCTAAACTTTCCTTGAACTAAGGCCAATTTGAAAAATCTGCTTTCCAACAGGAGTAGATAATACAAATCAATGGCTAGAAACAAGACAGTAGAGTGAGTATTCTGCTTGAGAACATTTTATTTTTTTTAAAGATAGTTCAGGTAGAATCTGAACAAAACTTTAATCAAGGCTACTTAAAATGCAGCCCAAACTCTCATCTAGCAAAGAGCAGTAGCAACAAACCAATTGGAATGTATCTAATGTAGTATTAGAAAACAGAGGAATGAGAAGAGGTTATTTGATTTGAGGATTCAGTAATGCCTTCCAATCTGCATTCAAACATTATATTCAATAAAAGTATAGTCATTTTTACATTTTATCCCACTTCATAACCCTACAATGATATTGAAATTACAGAGTAAAATATCATTTTGGGTACTGGCAATTTTTTTTCTCCAGACTCAGGCATACATATTTTTTAAATACTTAACATCAGCCTATCTACAGAATTTATGCAACAGAAATAAATTTCTCTACAATATTTCATATTGTTAGAAGCTAATTTCTAAATACTAATAGCAATTAAGACACAGATATGCAATTATTTGCATAACATTTACAAAATATACTTAAGTCTTTAAAAAAATACCACAAAGGTGTTTTTTTTATACAATACCTTTTTGGTGTCAACATTTCTCTATATAAACTAAAAACTATTGAAACCCTGTTTCCTTGTGCATCTTAAAAGCCAAAATAATTAAAAGCTAAGTTTGGACTGTCTTGGCCTTTTCCAATATTTTTTCATTGTTGACATCTTGTGTATGGTACTTTGGTATTGAAAATAAGCTCTGTAATCCTAGTGCCCAAACTCAAAATAAATGAAATGGGGAGATGATAACCACCTCAGGCCCTCTGTATGTTAGCAATGGATGGATCTGTTTATAATAGCAGGCATAATATAAAACACGATCATCAGATTATTCCCTCTTAGTAATCATCCATATTTACATCTCCTCAATAGAATATTATCAGAAATGTATTTATGCAATCAGTAAATATGAACCTAAGATAATGAATGAACTAAGGGAAGAGTTATTAATTAACACTGTAAAACATGAGTGTGAAACAAAAATAAATTCTTTGATAAATAACACTGAATTTTAGCATCTAACAATAATTTTAGTTTCACACTCTATTTGGTGAATAAAGCCATGTAACACAAAGGATCAGCTCAAAGCCCCATCACATCACGTTTTATAACACACAAAATCACTCATAAATACTCTGGTATAAACTAAAAACCAGTCGTCATAGAACAATATACAAATACAGAGCGAGGTCATAATAAAAAAGCATATTTTGTTCCTCTAAGCTATGAGTTTTCCACAATTAAGAACATACATTCTACATGCTGAGCTCCTCACTAAGACTCTGTAGCATGAGGTTCTTTCAGGCTACTTCACCATTACCTCAAACACAATGAATTTACATTATGAGAATTCTTTGAAAAATACTTACTGAATGGGTTGAAATGTTGGCTTTTTAAAAGGGACTCTTAGAGAAAGTTCAAGATATTGCTTTTACATTTATGTAAAAAGGGAATCTACTAAAAGTCTACAGTACATCTGTCTAAGACAAAACAGCTGCAAAACATGGATAAACATTGAGCAAATATGCTTCAGTAACATGGCTCAGTGCTGATTGCTTTATTAAAAATTCTGCTTATGTTAAGGAGATATGCTAATTAGGACAAGGATTATAACTAAATAATAAAAATTAATCAGATGAAACATTTGATTTAAAACAGAGTTTTACAAAAACCTTTTCAAGTATTTTTCTCCTTATCACAGTGAAAATGTAAGATCAAATGTATAAATGAATGACTGGGAAGTTCTTTAGATGAGTAAAGGCAAAGTAGTAAATCAAAACATTTATAAAATGCTTCAACGCATTTCCTTCATGTGATATGAATAAAAAGGTTATTTGTAAAAAGTTAGAAAAATTAAAATAAATTACATATTAAGTACACTTTCCCTTCAACATTTTGTATAAAAATTTGACTAGCATAATATTAATATACACAAAATAAAAACATATTGGGTCCTGCCAAGTATCTGGCACCACTGTACAATACTTTTTAGTATCGTGTTTTGACTAACATAACGTGATGTTTGTTTCATCTTTAAAAGAACTGTCAGTATACCCAGCTAATCGGGACCCACTGTGATTCCATCCTCAATTTCTCTGTAGCAGTTTGCAACTTCTCAAAAGCTTTGTCTAGGTTGTCATTCACAATAATCAGATCAAAGTAGTGACTATAAGCTCTCTGGATCCGTGCACTCTCATCAACAGTTTTCTTCAAATCAGTATCCTATTAAAATATTGACAAAAAAATAAAATAAAACAATACTATAAAAAGCAAGTGACTAGGGTCAGGTTTAAAACTGAGAGCCTGCATTAAAAAAAAACTTTTAGAGATCAGCAAGACCAGTTTTCTAGAAAAAAGTGTTTAAAATGAATTCCTAAAAATATATTGGTACAGGAATCTGTGAGAGTGCAAACAGCTATTTAGTTATAATAGATGTTCTTAATTAGGTTGCAGTCTAGCTCTTGGGATTCTTATATGTATAACTCTTTAAACATGCATATAATTTGTATACTTTGACATCTTACTTTAGCAATAAATAATTCAATATTAGTTTATTACAATCCTGCATTTCATCAAAAAAAATTTACAACAAAAATAACAAAACAGCTACATTTCCTGTTAGATCAAGCTGTATGGACCACATTACCCACATTCTTAAATGACCATTCTTGTCAATGAACATTTTCCTGGGCCATTTTAATGTGCAGATATTTATTTATAAAGCTGTAGCAGCTGAAAACTAAGGTGCCTTAAAGACCATCTTCTATGACACTGACTTATCCAGCTATTTTGCCTGATAGTTTACTCATGAAATTATTTTTCACTTTCTTTCAGTAGAGCTTCATATACCTATTAGGCTAACAAGTGTGTGAATACTTAGGAATATTTAATTATATTTACAGGTGAAACTCAAAAAATTAGAATATCGTGCAAAAGTTCATTTATTTCCGTAATGCAACTTAAAAGGTGAAACTAATATATGAGATAGACTCATTACATGCAAAACAAGATAGTTCAAGCCGTGATTTGTCATAATTGTGATGATTATGGCTTACAGCTCATGAAAACCCCAAATCCACAATCTCAGAAAATTAGAATTTTACATGCAATCATAGACCAATATCGGACCTCTGAAAAGTATAAGCATGCATATGTACTCAGTACTTGGTTTGAGCCCCTTTTGCAGCAATTACTGCCTCAATGTGGCGTGGCATGGAAGCTATCAAACTGTGGCACTGCTGAGGTGTTATGGAAGACCAGGATGCTTCAATAGCAGCCTTCAGCTCTTCTGCATTGTTCGATCTCATGTCTCTCATCTTTCTCTTGGCAATGCCCCATAGATTCTCTATGGGGTTCAGGTCAGGCGAGTGTGCTAGCCAATCAAGCACAGTAATCCCACGGTCATTGAACCAGGTTTTGGTGCTTTTGGCAGTGTGGGCAGATGCCAAGTCCTGCTGGAAAATGAAGTCAGCATCCCCATAAAGCTCGTCTGTGGAAGGAAGCATGAAGTACTCCAAAACCTCCTGGTAGACGGCTGCGTTGACCCTGGACTTAATGAAGCACAGTGGACCAACACCAACAGATGACATGGCTTCCCAAATCAACACAGACTGTGGAAACTTCACACTGGACCTCAAGCATCTTGCAGTGTGTGCCTCTCCATTCTTCCTCCAGACTTTGGGTCCTTGGTTTCCAAATGAGATGCAAAAGTTGCTCTCATCAGAAAAGAGAACTTTGGACCACTGAGCAAGACCAGGTCTGTTTTTCTTTAGCCCAGGTAAGAAGCTTCTGACGACATTTGAAGCCCATGTCCAGGATCCGTCTGTGTGTGGTGGCTCTTGATGCATTGATTCCAGCCTCAGTCCACTCCTTGTGAAAGTTCCCAACACTTTTGAATGGCCTTTTCCTGACAATCCTCTCCAGGCTGCAGTCATCCCTACTGCTTGTGCACCTTTTTCTTCCACACTTTTCCCTTCCACATAACTTTCTATTAATGTGCTTTGATACAGCACTTTGGGAACATCCAACTTCTTTTGCAATTACCTTTTGAGGCTTTCCCTCCTTATGGAGGGTGTCAATGATGGTTTTCTGCACAACTGTCAGGTCAGCAGTCTTTCCCATGATTGTGATTCATACTGAACCAGACTGAGAGACCATTTAAAGGCTCAGAAACCCTTTGCAGGTGTTATGGCTTAATTAGCTGATTAGAGTGGGACACTCTGAGCCTAGAATATTGCACCTTTTCACAATATTCCAATTTTCTGAGATTGTGGATTTGGGGTTTTCATGAGCTGTAAGCCATAATCATCACAATTATGACAAATCATGGCTTGAACTATCTTGCTTTGCATGTAATGAGTCTATCTCATATATTAGTTTCACCTTCTAAGTTGCATTACTGAAATAAATGAACTTTTGCATGATATTCTAATTTTTTGAGTTTCACCTGTAGAATTATATTTGATATTTAAAATTATCATTAGATTTCTACCAATCCCACTGACTTCCATATTCTAACAGTCTGAATCCAAACTATTACTTTAATACATACTATTCTGGCAATTTTAAATGAATAAATGTAGTATCATATATTTAAATGCAGGAGCTATGTCATAAGCAACAGATTAACAACACATGTTTACAGTAACTAGAAGTATGCCCCACTTTTCAATTAAAAAACTAGATTAGGAATGTTATTTGAATTAAAATAACTTCTTGCTCCATAATACATTTTAAAAATGTATTGAGAGACATTAATACATTCTTTGCCTCACACCAACAAATTACTAGTCTGCCAAGTTTTCTGGAACAGATGAGGTAGTAATAGAATGAAATAAAAATCTGCAACAATCAACACCTAGAAAGTTTAATAAAAGTCCAAGAACTACAAATGGCCAAACAGAAAGAGGAAAAGGAATCGGAAGATGGCCTGTAGTATATTAGGTGTAGCATTAATGATGCTGATAAAACAAACTAGTTTATTCACATTTTTTTAAAAAAATGATAATTTTCCTTACTGTTAGAAGCTTGGTTGTAATTCCTGCATCAACTACAGCTTTGTGCATTGCACGCAGGGTTTCAAGTTCTGGAGCAGCAATAAAAACTACATAGGGCATAAACTCTGATGTCCGCAACACTTTAAGTGCCTGGAAAAAAAGAATTAAGTTATGCATTCAATTTTTTTGGAAAATAGGCAGTATCAGTGTAAGCAGCTTTAATATTATTCAGATTTTCATTATAGCACAGGGAATAATATGTATTTTTCCCCTATTTAATGGACAACATGCTTCAATCCTTTCAGTCAAACGATGCCATCTATTAGGACACAGGAAGCGTGCTTTTTCTGCCACTGCATTCAGCCTCTTAAATTACATGCTCCAAAAGATCCACGTGACTGCTGCCCTGATGATGTTCTGGAAGTCTTTACAAACATGGCAGTTCTCCCAGGATATTAGTGGTGGATTTAGTAAAGGTGGTGAGATACAGAATATGGTTGTCAGGATGTGTCAGAAATTTTCTCTGTAGTGTTTTCTTAAACTGTAAGCTGCTCAAAATTACAGTCAAGTGACTTCTAAATCTACATTTCAATTCAGTTTTATACTTCTCAAAATGATTAGGGCCTAATGATAGGGGGAATTTTCTTTAGTTATTATATTTCTGTAATCTAACAATACAAAGTATATTTATCAGGTTACAATTACCATATTCTAATTAAATTTCAAGTATTTCTACACACATTTCAGTAGTGAAAATAGCATTACGGTTATTATATAGGGTTAAATATTTCAGTATTCAGTTCATTTTTAAAAAAAAGCAAAATAAGTAAATGCAAATAAAAAGTGACTTGCCACACAACATGATGAAGAATTAAAAATGCATACGAGACCCAGTAAAAAAATAAAATGTGAGGAAGACTATATATAGAAATAGCAATAGCACTTAGACTTATTATATACCACTTTATAGTGCTTTACAGCCCTCTCTAAGCGATTTTACAAAGTCAGCATATTGCCACCAAAAATCTGGGTCCTCAAGGCTGAGTCAACCTTGAGCCTGGTGGGATTTGAACTGTAAGAATTATTCCAGACAAAGTCTTAATAAAAAAGTTTATATCACAAAGAATGCAAGTAGCCAATTTAGTGAGTGATTAAAATATCAGAGTAGAAATCAAGAGGCAGCGAGTTCTAGTCCTGCCTTAGACATAAAGCCAGCTAGATGACTTTGGGCCAGTCATACTCTTCTCAGCTTTGGGAAGAAGGCAGTGATAAGTCATTTTTGAAATATTGCCAGAAAAATGCAGGAACCTGTCCAGGTAATCACCAGGAATCAACATTCATTGATAGGCATCCACCCGCTCTCCAACAAAGCCTTCTTTTGGAATGGATTGTCAAAACAGATTTCCACTAAATCCAATAATCAGCATAATTTAATTTGGATTCAGAGCCATATCAAATTTTGTAGCATATTTAAGATCAGGTTGGGGGAAAACCACTCCCAAAACTGAGTGAAGGACGGGCAGGATTAAATTAATACTATTTTCCCTCCCTTCTCCAATCTTAATTATTTTAATTGAATTCTTTTCAAATTTTCCAGTATAGGTATAAACATGCAGTTTCCAAGCAAAGAAGTTTCCCTCCCACTACCATTGACTTTAAATCTAATTTTCCAGAGATTAAAAGAACTAGTCTGGCCTTGTGATTAAGGCACTGGACTAAGAACAGGGAAAAGGAAACTGTTCTTGTCCGCCCTTCAGTTACCCTCCCTAAGTAGATAACAATGGTAAATCCCTACTGAAAATGTCGCTAAGAAAATTGCATGGACTTGTTCATGTAGTTACGTGAAGTCAGCCACAAAAAAATAAAGGAAATAAAGACTTATTCTTTATCCATCTAACTGCTTCTACAATCAAAATCTCCACCATTTGGAGACAGTAGCCAATATTGGCCAAAGAAGAAGGTGGAAAAAATGCAGTAATGGTAGGGAACATAAGCTCAAGAACAATCATTATGAAGCTATAAATGCCAATCCAGGTGGCCTTTGGCTCAACTTTATAAGCCAGTTTATAAGTGAACAATAACATTCTACGCATACAATGAAGTCATGAAAACATTCCTTTCAGATATATAAGTTCTAGCTCCCTTCTAGAGATAACCAGGAAATCAACAACTTACAAATTTCTTCATGTAGGCAGGACTGAATTTGTTAAAGACTATTTTTTCACATGTACAATCTTGGGGAGGATTAAGAGTAATAATGGCCACTTAAATCTTGTGAAAATAGCCTTTAAAACATGCTAAAATAGGAAAAGGATCAATGCTGCTCTTTCTGGCCATCATTGGCAACAACAAGGTATGATGTAGTCCCCATTTCTTGTTGAAAAAGAAAGCCTAGCCCTCTTGTGAAATCTGCTCACTACTCAAATTAATGTAATTACAGAAAATTCAACTCTTAAAAGTTTATCCAACTTGATCAGGTGCAAAATTTTCCCACTGACACTTGGCTACTAAAATATTACACCAGCATACCTGTGGATTCACATCCAAGATACATGTTCTTCCAGTCTGAACCACTTCAATGATAGAATCTATTTTGGTACCATAAAGATTTCCTTCATATTCCCCATGTTCTAAATATCTTCCTGCTTTAATATCTGCCTCCATTTCACTTCGTGACACAAACCGGTATGCTTGTCCATCTTTCTCATCATCCCTCGGTTTCCGTGATGTAACTAAAGAAATAAATTGACATATGAGCAAAGCAATAATATACAAAAAAATATAGCAGGTATGCTTTTATGTCTTTCTTGTTACAGAAAGACACAAAGATCTGAATACAGTAGATTTCCTGTACTAGAAGAAAGGCTCTTCAGTCCAAGAATGGTTTCCTGTTATGGATCATAAAATAATTCCTATGTTTCAGGAAACAGCAATAGTAATAGCACTTAGACTTATATATTGCTTTACAGCCCTCTCTAAGCGGTTTACAGAGTCAGCATATTTCCCCCAACAATCTGGGTTCTCTTTTTTACCAACCTCAGAAGGATGGAAGGCTGAGTCAACCTTGAACTGGTAAGACTCAAACTGCCAAACTTCAGGAAGACAGCAGTCAGCAGAAATAGCCTGCAGTATTGCATTCTAACCATTGTACCACCATGGCTCAAAACATTTCAACCTTGAGGTATAAACATGAGAAAAGGACTGGGGGCTGCAGGAGATCACATGAAAGCTCCAAAAATTAGGCTTTTAGTCTGCAGAGCTATTTTAATTTAATTTTTTGCTTCTCTCCTGTCTGCATTTGAAAAAAATTAGTATTTTACCAACTATTTATAATTAAAATGTTTAAATGAACTTCCATACAAATAGTTTAAATTCCAATCTGTATAATTCCTTACATAATGCATCCCAAAGTATGCTTGGAAGTACTTATAATTAGGCTTATTCCCAGGTGAATATGTTTTGAAGCACAACTGCCTATTTGTTTGCTGATACTATTTTACTGCCAGATATGTAAAACATGCCAATATTAGAAAAAATGAACTAGTCACACAATTTCAAATGCATTTATTCAAAGTATTTTAACTTGTACAGGTAATCTTTGAGTTACGAATATAATGGAGCCTGCAAATTACATTTGAAAACTTTCTGGTTTCACCCATGCATTCACTAATTGAATGTGCGGGTCGTTAAGTGAACAAGGTATCTCACAGTGGGGAAGGCCATGGTGATGGAAAAAACCACTCAAGGCCGCTCCTGGCCCACTGAGATACCTCATGCACCCCACAATTGCTTCTCCCCCCTCATCCTACTGTGCTGGACTCACTTACCTTGCAAAGATCTGTCCTTTCTGTGCTGTACTTTGTGTGCAGAATGATTTTGCATCCAATCAGTTTGCAAATGCTTTTTACACATCAAGAATGAAATGTTCCGGGGGTAATGATCTCATGCAACTTCAGGCATCTATTCTCTGCAAAAGCGGATGGGTGTCTGAAGCCGTGTGACATCACAGCCCCCAGAATCTTTCATTGTCAGTGTGAAAAGCATTTGCAAACAACCAGAATCGAAACTGTCTCGCTCTCAAAGAAACAGTGGCAGAGAGGAGACAGATCTTCACAAGGTAAGTGAGTATGGCACAGCAGGATGTGGGAAAGCACTTGTGGGGAGATTGGGGGGGAAGAGGCAGGATAAATGTTGCAGTGCCTCTGCGATCATTTGTAAGTGAATGATTACCGTGGTGCTGTAACATTCTTAATTTCAGAACTGTGTTGTAAATACTTGGGAGGGTTATCATGTAACTTTGAATGGTCACTAAGTGAACTGTTATACCTCAAGGATTACCTGTAGTTTCCAACCAATACGGTCCTGAGCTTTCTTTTGCCAAGTGAGCCCACAATACTTGCTGATGTTGTCGCATATTGGTTGGAAACATGCTGAAGAGGCCTAAAATGATGATGGTGACAATTTTAACTTGTACTGACACTACCTCATTTCATAACATCTATCTGAGATTAGGATTATCAGGGAATCAAAGAAATATGTTTAATAAATCTATGTAAAATAAGCAAACAAAAGGGAGTGTTATGAAAACTTACATGGGACCGTGGTTCCAAATTTTGTGGGATTCAGTACAATAAATCTGTTTTTCAAACTTCTTCGGCCAACTCCTTGGGCTCCTATTAAGACCAGTGTTTTTCTTTGAAATGGAGGCATTTTTGCTACTTCCTCATATATCTGAATTTCATGTCGATCAAATTCTAGATGCAACAGAACATGTTAAAATCAAAGCAATGTGAACATTATATAAATTTCACAACTATATGGATTAAAATCTGCCAATCAGCTATGAAGCTCATTGGTTAACTTTATGACAGTTATTCTCAACCCAATCAATTTGTGATTTCTTGAATCTCAGGTGGGAGGTTGTCCAAAGGGTTGGATCAGCCACTGGGAATGAGAGCCTCAGAGGCCCCTATTAAGTGACACCATTTAAGGAAAGGGATCTGCAGTGCACTTACCTTATTTAGTAGGAAGGACAGATTACTTCAAGGACAGGCAGGTAACCTACCCATGTAAGGTTTTCAGAGTGATATCCATTTTTATTATTTCCAGCATTGTAGATAGTACACGTATTTATGTATGTATGTATGTATGTATGTATGTATGTATGTATGTATATATATATGTATATATGTATTTTCAGGAGGGGGGCAGTATCCAAGCTGGCCACTGAAAGTTGTGGCAGAAGCCCCTCTGCCAAAAGTTAATAGGACTGGGCCATTACATCTGATTTAATGTGAATTTATACCTAATTATTATACCTAATAAAATTAATTACACATTACATGCTAATATTAGACAAATTACAAATTGATAATTATCAAATTATGAATTGATAATTTTGGGAAAGCACTGGGTGAAAAGTCATATGGCCTGGTCCTTCAGATTCTACCTCTGATTTCATACAATAGTTTTCAACTGATGAATATACTATGAATATAGATGGGTCAACAGAGTAACATTGCTAATTATATGAATGATATAATATGCAACAGCTGCAGCTTGTAAAAAATGTTTTCCTGAAGTAGGATTTCTATTACTGCATGGCTATTTTATTTTACTTTTTAAAAACAGTGCTGTACAGGAGTCCTCTGTTCTCAATTACTTCTGGGAAAGTTAGATGTAATCAGGAACATAGGGCTCCTAAATTATTTAATACAGTAGTAAAAAAAATCATTAATGTGCTCCATTTCACTTCAGTATTAAATTGCTGAACATGACGAGCTAAATTATCCATGAGTTCAAGGATAATTTGAAAACAGTGTAAATATACATTTTTACACCGTGACAAGGGATATCAAATTGTTTACATGTAGGAAAACTCAGAAAAGATCAGTTTCATTTGGAATTACTTCCTGGATTTGTATGTACAGCCACTGGAGATACTGATAGTCCTGGATACATGACCATAATTAGTTGTTGTATGGTCAGCATGTGAACACACTCAATTTTACTATCTTTTTTGCTGTAGTTATTAAGCTAAATTAATATAAATAACTTTCTAAATGTTCTTGCCAAGTTATTTTTCTGCATTCTAGTATGTAATGCTGAAATTCACAAACCTGCATTTCTAGTTGTGAGATACATCATTTTTTTCTTCCTTTTACTATTTATTGTCCCACAGAAAGGACCTAAAAACAAATGAGATATTTTTGAAATTACAATTTGTTAGATTAGTTTGGAACAAAGTCTTAATGTACTCCATTGAAAGCCGTATCACCCTAACTGCTTGCAACTGCTAAATTTGTTTATATAGCTGTAATAAATTATTTAGACTTATGGTTATAATGCTCCCTATTTAATTTTAACTAAGTACCAGCAGATGGCAGAAAAGATTCAGAATTTAGAAAGAAAGCAAATTATTTTGATTATTAATTTGTAATTATGGACAATAATGTACTCCATTATTCACAATACTTGAAACTTGAAGAATGAACATAATAAAAATGATATTTTTGTGTTCCTTACTTGAATTTTCCCAGTCCCGTCTAACAAATGCTTTCCTCTTTTCTTCTAAAAACTGGCTAGGAATAAGACCTGCACTTCCTCCTTCTTTGACATGGCTGGCCTGAAATAAAATTAAGTATGAACAAAATTGATTTTTACATTATAAGTTGTAATGTTGTCAAAAGTAATTTAGTGCTCAGATCTGTTCATATAAACAAGTTGTATGCAAAGCATGTAACACACTAGTTGACAAGGTATCTGGAACATAAAGTGCAAGTATAAGAAAAGTTGAGTGTTCTAAAAAAAATTACCCACCTTTCAACATCCAAAACCTATTTTTCAGTAGGAGTCCTAAAACAGTACGTTACAAAATGCATTAAAAAATCCCATTCTTCCCTTTTACTTTTTATAAAATCAGTTGAATGAAAAGATATGCACTTAATTCAGGATTTCTTACATGTTCCAAAGACTTGTATATGGTCTTTAGATACCAAGGTGCACAGCAAGCCAAAATGACACTAAAATGTCATAACACATCTTCTGTCATTTGCGCCCTACTTTATGGCCATCTATGCTTAAAAATAAGATTACATTTTTATTTTATTTTATTTAATTAATCAATTGCTTATAAGATAATAGGTATAAGTATAAACATAGTTATAAATACATGGATACATATAAGAAAATAAAAGAAATAATAGGACAGGGACGGTAGGCACTTTGGTTCACTTATGCACGCCCCCTACAGACCTCGTAGGGAAGGGGTGAGATCAATAGTAGACAGTCTAAGGTTAAAGTTTTTGGAGTTTGGGGAAGAAACCAGAGTCAGGTAGAGTATTCCAGACATCGACCACTCTGTTGCTGAAGTCGTATTTCCTGCAATCAAGTTTGGTGCGGTTAACCATGAGTTTGTATCTATTGTGTGCTCTTGTATTGTTATGGTTGAAGCTGAAGTATTCATTGACAGGTAGGACATTGCAATGTATGATTTTTATATACTATACTTAGATCGGACCGAAGATGGCGTAGTTCTAGGTTTTCTAGGTCTAGAACCTCAAGTGGCATAAGGTATTCTGCAATGAGTAGAGGAGTGGAGAACTCTTCTTGTGAAATATTTCATAATAATACATAATGCAGATCATCTAACTAACATAAGAACATTTATACCTTGATTATATCTAACAATGTAAGCAGAAATAGAATTAAAGTAACGGTATCCCCTTTCCAAATGCTTAGATTAATTCTATTCAAATTTTCTCTTCCATTTGTATTCCTTCTGAAATATCAAGACTGATAACCCCCCTCATAGCAACAACCCAAAGCTAGCTGTGTTAGAATGCACTGAACAAAAATTTAGGAATGTGCCCGCATAAATAATCTAGCCACTCTTCTCATAACAGATGCTAGAGGACAGCCAAGAACAGATTCACATGCATTAACAATTTTCTGTCACAGAACTACGCTAATGAGAACTTTTCCTTCTTCAAATAAGCCTATCTATCTGATGCACCAGAAATTTTTTCTATCTCTCACACCAACACACCCAAGACCCATATTTTGGCATTTTATGCATATATATTCACACATGCAAAAAAGAAGCCCCTCCCAAAAGCATGGACGGTTTTTTATTCACAAGTCTCAAAAAAGCTACTAATATCTTTTTAGGCTACACTTCTGTGACAATTATTGAGCATACTACAGTACATCTGTGTACTGATTTGTATAATTTGGTTATTCTAACTGAGCACAACATTGCATATGATCTCAAGACAAGCCTGATATCACCTCATATTTTTACAGACAGAATTATAATTTGACCACATAGAAGGGATAGCCTAAGGATCTACTCCACTTTCATGAAACAGTTCTGAATTTCTGTCTTGTTTCCCCCTTCGTTCCTCCAAGTCCCTGCAGTTTTCTTGGCAAGCTTTTTCAGAAGTGGTTTGCCATTGCTTTTTTCCTAAGGTTCAGAATAAGTGACTGGCCCAAGATTACCCAGCCGACTTTGTTCTTAGGATATAACTAGAACCGATTTCTTAACCACTGCACCAAACTAGCTCTCTTGCCTGAAATTATATTTAACAGTAATTCCTCATAGGATCCAAAATAGCATTAAAAAAAACCAAATGTGGTATGTATTTAAGCAGAACACTGGATTAATGCATTGAAAATTTGTATTAAATTTAACAATCTCTAACCTGCCACCAGTTTGGGTCTTCTCGATTTACAATCTGAAGAATTTCTCCCTTGGAAAATTTAAGACCAGCTTCTTTGCATGGAATGAGATTATCATTGAATGGATTATAATCAAAGTGACACTTCACAAATACCTGGAACATAATTGTAAAAATAGCTTAAGGACAACCATTCAAACAGACTTACAAATGCTTAGCAAGTTTGTCAGTTGCTTAAGAGTTTAGTCATTTTTTTTTGTTTCAGCAAAATGAAGGGTCTAGACTAGAGGACAATTCTGAAAGACAATTAAGTTCCTGATAAAGATTCAAGCTGTAAAAATCCCTTGAAATGAATTACTACAGTTATCATGTGGTCATTTATGTTCTTATAATTTGTGTTTTAGTGATCCCAATTCTTTTTAGATGTCTTTATTCTCAGAATGCAGTCAAGTGAGCTGAAGTGAAAGCAATATTTTAATTAAGAGTTCCAGGATTCAACTTGCATAGAAGATTCTGCCATCTGCAACAGAAGAAAACTTTGTCCCAATGCAACAGACTGAAAGTTTACGATTAATGTCATAACAAAGTGACTTGCCTTTACATTAAATAATCATTGAAATGAATACTAAAGCAATGAAACGATTTTAAATACAATTTTAAAGATATTTTGCACAAAGTTTAATGTTTGTTCAAAGTTAATTTATTTTATTCCACATCTTACAGTCAGTTCTCAGAATTGTTTTTATTTCATGAAGTGTGTTGTGCTGTCTTTTATAAACAGTCTTTTAAACAAAGCATGACTAAAAAGCAGTGAATACATAGATGCTACAGAAAACTCCAACACATAAATTCTGTTACAAAGTAATATTTTCCAAATACTGCATCAAAACATTTTAGGTTTATTCAGCAAATCATAGTTCTGAAAAGACAAAATTACTTTTTAAATAGTGAGATTGGACTAGGCTACAACTCAATCAACCACCAAGTATTGGCTTTGAAAAAAAATGTTATTATTGCTTAAACATGAATATTTTTCTACAATAAGATTTTAAAATCAATGGGAAGCTGATATCTGAGATATAGAGGAAACATAATAATAAACTATTGTACTAAAAGGCCAGAAACTTAGGATACAACTAAACATTGCAAACTGCAACAAGATTATACAAAATTATATTAAAATATCAGAATGGTTGATACACGAGCTATAATTATGGAAGACTTTGCATTAATAGCTGCCTCATTTTCACTGCTGCTGCACAATATTTTGCTACCATTTGAATAATGGAAGATGTAGCATCTGAAAATAACATAAAAATTGCTAATTCACCCAGATAGTATTGAAGAAAAGATAGAATATATATATTTTGGATACACCTGTAAATGTCACAGCAAAATAACACATGCCGGCCTACTTCAACATCCCTTGTTCTATAATGGCAGACCTGTTTCTCTAATGAGTCTTAAGAGTATATTCTTTGTAAAAATGCCAAAGGGAGGATATTATATAACTAGCTCAGAAACAACCATCCCATAATTTGGGAAATTACGGCAGGTTAATTAGCCACTCCCCAGCAAGCCTATGACAACTCTGCTGCTTTTAAAAGTTAAACTATTTGTCTGAATTTCAATATGCTTCTATAGGAGCATATTTGCTGTATGCCAATATCTTCTCCCATTCCCCCAACAAGATTACTCAAATTTAGTGGGAAGTTTTCAGCTGTTATTAATGGGTAAGGTCCCAAAGAAAACAAATGGAATTAAGTAATAATTTAGCCTTGATCTCTATATCTTAATCTCAAATTTGGAGCATTCAAACTTCTAATCTAAGGAAGGCACTGACAGTTTATCTGGGTGTAGCGAGTATAGTCCTTAAACATTTAGTATGGACTGTCTCAAGGTCATTTTTCTCAGCACAGAGTTCCAGGTGGGCATTTTTGCTTGGAAAATTTTCAAAATAGCTCAAACTAAGCCATCTCCCTTAATGAAGAAAAATCATATTATGGTTGTTATAATCTTCAAATCATTCGACAGATGTAATCATGATGTGCCATCCTATTTCCCTTAGAATAGAAAACCATTCCCAGATGTTTAAAAATGCAGGCAGTCTCTGAGTTGAGAACTCCCAACTAACAGATAATTCACACATTAATACATTTCCATAAACTCTATTATATGAAAAAAATTCCTTAAATACAAGAGTTGATAATAAATGTCTATACTACTTTGTAATACTCATGAAAACACTGGACAGCTTCAGAACATCTCTGCCATTTTATATATTCAAATTTGACTAAAGGATGATAAATAACAACCCTATGCACCTGACTAACCTAAAAATTCACCTTAAGGACAGACTTGGGAACAGATCTTTTTCATAATCCAGAGACTGGCTATATGAACTTTTCTAAAGTTTCCTTTATATTTCATCTCATAGACAGAATCATCCTTCTATGGTCCAACAGCACAGTAGGAAATAAGGACTGCATTATCTGCATTTAGCAGTATTGATATTTGCAGCCTGCAAGTTTAAGGGCATGGCTATCTGATTTGTTCACAATTTCAATCACAGAATTGATGAACTGATTAAACAGGGCAATGGCTAAAATACATCTCTGATGCAAAACATGCTGCATCCATATTTCATTAGAGTGTAGCTCTTGATTATTATATACCTTACAGCATACAGATACAAAATCAGCTGGAAGAACTGACTGTCCATGGTGTGTCCTTGAGCTTATCCCATTGAATTTTCCTATTATGGACTCAAAAGTGACTAAAGTCCAAAATTATGGATATAAGGATAATTTAAATTATTCATATATTTCTGAATAAAGTGCCATTTACCAGAATATGGACAACAGTTCACTATCCATCCCTAAAGTCACCCCATTTATCCCTTAAGATTCCTTCTAGAATCTGTCCATGACTAATGTTCATTGTTTAAATTCCAATTGGTTTACAATTAGCTGAATTGTCCTACTTACCCTTCTTATAGATAAGGACAATTAATGGTACTCCAAAAATTTTAGAAATGTGCAGGCACTGACCATTTGTTAACCTCAGGCAAAATACAGTCATTGCCTGAGACTCATAATTTAACTACTTATCCCAGAGTGACAGGATGTTCTTTCCAGACATTAAATTCTAAGCCAAGAATTTAAAGAAGAAAACTGTCATTTGTACATAGGACCAGAAAGAAATGAAAAATAATAAAATGTAATGTATAATTTTATTCTCAAGGAATTGACCAAACATCCTGTGATTTTAAGAATTTACTAAAATTATTGCATTAATTTTGTTGCTCAGAAATTAACATCCATTTTCATCTTTAATAGAGAGCCAGCTGGCCTAGAAACTAGGTGACTGTAGAGTTCTAGAGCTAACTTTGGGCTAGTCTTAGCCCAACCCACATCAGAAGGTGATATTGTAGGGAAAATAGGTAGGAACATTAGATTTGTTTGCTGCCTTGAGTTGGCCAAAAATATGTTAAAAGGGGAATACAAATCTAATAATAACAATAATAGATAGTAACATGTATATTTTCATATACTTGAGCTGTAGTAAGCTGCAGCTTTATAATGCTTGCATTCTGAATGAAATTCCTGTAATTATATGTAACTATAGTGCATCTACATATATATTTTAAGTGGTTCTTAGCAAAATATTAACTGCAGACAGCTGTCACTTTTAAATATGACTATAGCTAGGTTAATTAACATATTTGATTAGACCTAGGAAAGAAAACAAAGTAACATTCACTGTATAGCTTCAAATCAAGGATAGTACTACTAACCTGTTGGGGAACAATATTATCTTTGTAGCTAGGAAGAATCTTCAGAGTGACACTACCACTAATACTCTTCAGGAGTTCTTGCAATTCTTTTGGATTGTTTCCAACTTCATGACCATTAACCTCTTTAATGATATCACCTACATGTAGGAGACCTTGTCGGTCTATCATTCCTCCATGAAGGATTCTTGCAATCACCAGGTCATTATTCTCCACCCTAAATGTCACACCCTAAATGAACATTTGAAGGGCATCAGAGTTTATCTCTGAAACATTTATCCCCATTTCAGAACTAGAATCTTAACACTGTGATTTCTTATTAGTTGACATCACATAAGAGTATACTGTACACTGTTATGATCCTGAAATCCAAAAGCAAGAGGATTTCATATAAGGAATTGACTTACAAACATGGATTTCTCACATTTTCAATTTACTGAACACAATTATTTTAATCTTTATCTAACTTATTAGTATAAATTTATTCATTATTGTATTTACTAGTTGAAGAACATGAAAACAAGACTTTAGCATTTCTTCTCCCTGGAGCATATTAGTAATTTCAATGAAATTTGTTGTTCCTTCTTTCATATACACTCACACAATAGAAGCTTGCAGTCCCACAAAAGCACTGGACTGCCTCAACATCTTAAGGCCTCAAAAACAGATCTTTAAAGAATTATGCCTCTCCCACTATACTTTTATATTTTAGTTTCTATTCAAGAAGCATTTTACCATCTTATAACTTTAATTAAAGTAACAAGAGAGACAGATTATGCAAGTCTGTCAGATACATTTTATATTTAAGGGAGAGGGGGAGTCATACTTACCAGAGGCTCCCCTGCTCTTTTATGAATGCCAAGTATACGAATAGCATCTACTGGTACTATCTGATTATTCACCGAAGCATTATTTATTTCTGGGCTAGAGGGAGGAGATTCATAACACTTTGATGCCACAATATCATGAGCTTCTAAGAGTGACTGTAAATAGAGAATGGATGAGATGATATATTTAATACATAATTTTTTCAGCTATAATTTGCCTATAGTTACACAGAATAATTTGAATGCTATTCTTGGCAATTCAGAATGGTTCTACAATATTAATAAGGCAACTCTCAGTTTTGTAAATAGTAACTACAAAATATGATAAACTCTAGTCATCATACAGACAATTTTTGTACAGGTTGCTCATTCTAATATGTTTTCTTCAGCTCAAATCAACAGATGTGATCCAGCTCAGAAAAAAGTTGTTATGCTTTAATCTGAAGTAAATTAAATAGAAATGGTAACTGAAGTTATTAATCAAGACCAAACACTTCTGAATTATATCAACTTGTCTAACATTAATACAATTGTTTTTAGATCTGAACCATAAAGTCTTGTCTTTAAAGCAAAACCCATTTTCATATGTTTTACAGCAATTGAACAAAAATATACTTAATATAAATATAATTTATATTTTTAATATTAAGACTAGAAAATGTACTTACCAGAAAGTGTGGTTCCTTTAGTATACCAACCAATTCAGCAATATTTTCATCTTTATTTATTAATGGACTGATGTCTTCAAGAATCTCATTGACTAGCTCCAGATTGTTATCACTCACAGCCTCAAGTTTAGAATCCTCTAATCGTTCATGAGCCTATGAAAATTATAGAATAAGATATACTAACAAGAAAAGGTTGTTTAATTTATCATTGATTTTACAATACTTACTAGGTATTTTGATAACAACTCAGGTAGATCAATTACACTTTCTGCAAATTGTTATTTTATGCAGTGTAATTTAAGATTTTTATCTTTGCTATAGGACCCTTGAAAAAAAATAGCATTTCCGTTAAATAAAGCATGAAAATATACTTGTCTGAATAGTTGTTTTACTCCTGGTACCTGAAATAAGATAATGAGGTTAATACACAGCCTTTTGGAAGTAATAAGGCACATTTATGCTTTAGAATCTGGTATAGATTCTCACCACAGATGATGTTTATGTTATAAAGATAAATATCTTACAAAATAAAATGTCACGAAAATGCCATGAAATGTTAGTAAACTAGAATCCTTATTATTTTATATCTGCTTCCTTACAATGTCTACTTTTATCACAGATGTCTGATTTTTTGCTTTAAAAATGCATAGGTTCCTGAGCCCTGAACCTTACTTGATAAGGCTAAAAACTTAATGCAAGGTAAAAGAGCCTTGGTGGTGCAGGCTGTTAAACACCTAGCACTTAGCTCCAGCTGCCTGCAATTAGTGCAGGCTCAAATCCCACCAGGCTCAAGGTTGACTCAGCCTTCCATCCTCTCGGGGTAGGTAAATTGAGGACCCAAGATTGTTGGAGGCAATAAACTGACTTTGTAAAAATGCCGCTTAGTAATAAGCAGGCATATACAATGGAAGGAAGGCTATTGCTGAGCACATTGGGTTGCGCTGCAAAGATTGTAAGCTGCCCCGAGTCTCCGGAGAAGGGCAGCATATGAATGTGAATTAAAAAAAATGAAACTGAGTAAGTATAAATCACATATACTGTATCCAAATTAGCAAAAGCAGAAGGAATTTTTTCCCAAAAAATTATCTTCAGCTGGATCGTAACTGAGAATACAGTAATGAATATCCACATTTACCTTTTTCCATCTGATATCTAGAAAGGTGGGGGCAACCAAAATTCAAATCATCCTTTCATGAGGTCAGAGTAGACAGCTTTTGACTTACAACTACAATTAGGAACAAAATTCACTATGCAGTCATTAAGTGAGTCATGCCCAATTTTATGACCTTTTGCTGCATTATTAACTTGTTAAGTATAGCTTCCCCATTGACTTTGCTCATTGGAGCCAGCTGGGAAGGGTGCAACTGGCAGGCTCATAATCTCAGGATGCTGTAATGAATTAAAAGGCATGCCAAGCACCCAAATTTGGATCATGTGGCTGTGAAGACATTGTGGCAGGTGTAAATGTGAGGGCTGATTGTAAGCCACTTCTTTCAGCTGCACTGTAACTTTTAGTGTTTGTTAAATCAGGGGTGTCAAACTCATGTTGTCACAGTGGCATCATGTGAAGTATCAGGACTTTTCCCCCTTCGCTAAACTGGGGGTGGGCGGGGCCAGTACATGACTCATCTGGCCCACGGCCCACAAGTTTGACACCCCTGTGTTAAATGAATGGTTATAAGTCAAAGATTACGTAAATAATAATTCCCTTTTGGAGAAGAAACTGCCATTTATCTATTAAATGTATAAAGGTAGTCCTCAACAGTTCATTTAATAACTATTCAAAGTTACAACAGCACTGAAAAAAGTGACTGATTCATCTTTATGGTGGTTGCAGTGTCCCCAGGTCATGTGATCACCTTTTGCAACCTTCAGACAAGCAAAGTCAATGGAGAAACTAGATTCATTTAACAACTGTGTTACTAATTTAACAGTTGCAATGATTCATTTGACAAATTTGGCAAGAAAAGTAATAAAATGGGGCAAAACTCAAATTTCTCACTTAGCAATATAAATTTTGGGCTCAGTTGTGGTCATATATTGAGTACTGAAAAAATACAATATTGAAGCTTCAAATTATAACTCGCTATGCTCTATATACAGCTACCCTTTTATCTTTTCACATGCTATTTTTGAACTGACAAATTAATGAATTTAATTAATGAATTTTTACTGAAATGAAGTTAAAAACAGTGGTGGCACACTGGTTAGAATGCAGTACTGCAGGCTACCTCTGCTGACAGCTGGCTGCGAGCAGTTTGGCAGTTCAATTCTCACCGGCTCATGGCTGACTCAGCCTTCCATCCTTCCGAGGTCAGTAAAATGAGGACCCAGATTGTTGAGGGCGATAGGATGTAAACTGTTTAGAGATGGCTGTAAAGGACTGTGGAGTGGTATATAAGTCTAAATGCTATTGCTATTAAGGATGTTTAATGGTTGCTAAAGAATTACCAGAGCAATTAAAATAATTGTGTTTGGAGGGCCCACATCTGATCCACTCTGATCAGAAGAACATATCCCAAATCTTCATACCCGCTTGCATATCAGATCATATTACCTCATACACTAGATACCAGCAATGTCTATGCAACCGGGCCTCATAATTCAGTCTCCCATCTCTCTGAAAGGCCACAGGAAGTCGTTATCGATATGTGGCACTATCACATAAAGGTTAGGGCTGCTATTATCATTAGAAATACTATGGGGGGATTAGGATGGACATGGGAAAAAACATGTTCCAGGTAGGAGGTCTTCCTAATTTTAAAATATTCTTAAAATATCATCAGTATGCTGATGATACAGTTATACATCTCCACCCCAGGCCACATCAGTGATGCTCTCTCCGTGATGTCCCGTTGCCTGGAAGCGGTGCGGATCTGGATGGACAGGAACATGCTTCGACCCAATCCGGCCAAGACAGAGTGGTTGTGCATACCGACATCTAGGTCCAGTTTGGAAATTCCATCTTTGGTCATGGGGGAGGAGGTGTTGCCCCCCGTGGACAGGGCATGGAATCTGGGGGTCCTCCTGGGCTCACAGCTCAAATTGGAGGAGCAGGTGGGGGCCGTGGCCAGGGGGGCCTTTGCCCAGATCCGGCTGGTTTGCCAGTTGCGCCCATACCTGGACCAAGATGCCCTGCGCACAATCACTCAGGCGCTCATCATTTCCCGACTCGACTACTGTAACCCTCTCTACTTAGGACTGCCCTTGCATACCACTCAGAGGCTTCAACTTGTGCAGAATGCGGCCGCACAGGTAGTGATGGGAGCTTCCCAATACTCCCATATCACACCCCTCCTGCGCGGCCTGCATTGGCTTCCGGTTGCCCTCTGCGTGAGATTCAAGGTTTTGGTGTTAACATTCAAAGTCCTACATGGCATGGGTCCAGGATATTTACGAGAATGACTCCTCCCAGCATCAAATACCAACTGCCCTGTACGGGCCCACAGATGGGGTCTCCTTGGGGTGCCGTCCGCGACTCAATGTCGCATGGCGATGACCCGGGGGAGGGCCTACTCTGTGGCAGCTCCCACTTTATGGAATCTTCTGCCGGAGCTCCGGCTGGCCCCCGATCTCCGCACCTTCCGCCACGATTTGAAGACCTGGCTATTTGTACAGTCCGGGCTGTGCTGACCCTCTGGGGATTTGATTGTTTTAATTTTGGGGTTTCTAACTTTAATTTGGCTTGTAATTGTTTAATATGTTTTTAGGTAACTTATTTATTGTTGTATTTTTAGCTGTGAGCTGCCCCGAGTCTTTTTGGAGAGGGGGCGGCATACAAGCCAAATAAATAAATAAATAAATAAATAAATAAATAAATAAATAAATAAATACAAACAAACAAACAAACCATTTAGGGCCCCCCAGAACAGATTACAATCACTATGTTACAATTCAACAATTTTTGCTGCTGGATTACAGCAGTGCACTCTTGTGGTTCTGGAGTCCTCTAGAGCTTACCCACTCCTTGAAAACTATTTCATAGTCAATTCTCCTCACTTGATGCAGCAGGGATTTCCAAGGGGCTAGTTAGTGTACATGAGAAGGATCATTGCCCATTTGGAAATCAACTGCCAAAAGTAAATATTTCATACCTTAGCAAGTGATTTGACAATAGGATTCTCCATAATTCCTTTCAAGAAAATAAGGTCTATTTCTTCAGCTCCTGATGATGAGGGTAAATCAGTAAGATTATCCAAAACTTGCTGCATTGCTATTGAAAAGAAACACATACAGGTAAAATACTTCAGACTTATTATAGTAAATATATAATTAAAATAATTGTCAATAAAAGTAACCAGCCATTTAAAGGCGAAGCACCAATTATTTTTCTTTAATGTTTGTTTTGAGAGACATTGTAACAACTAAAAGAAAGAAACCTTTTGACTACCTTAAAGCTAACAAATTTACAAGTAGTTTTGGCTTAATGATTGTCCTGTTTAAAAACCAAACTTATGATGCCCCTGAAAAAATAACTTTATAACCAGTCTTCATGACATGAATGTTAAATGTGATGTTTATATGTAATGACTGCATCATTTAGCAATGAAATTTCTGGTCCCAATTGTAGTTCTTGAGCAAGGACTACCTTTATATGGGTTGAATACCTGAGCAGTCATAAAAGTGGGAATGGGTGAGAACTTTTCATTCATTTCTTCACCTACTTTTGAGATAGAAAAACATCAAACTGTGGTAGCTTCCTTACAGGATGTGAAAGATTGTAGAAATCAGAAGTTAATCCTGACAATTTCCATTCATTGCCCATTAGACAGAGTTGAATACTCATTAGATAGTTAGGAACAGTTTAAGTATGTAGAAGGACATAATCCTTTAAAACTGACAAACAATGCATAGCAACCTATCTGTCCATTTATAAACCACAATTTATTGAAAAATAAAGAAGATATTGAAATATATATTATAAAAGTAAATAACCTACATTAGGGTATAGATCTACATGCTAAGATAAGATTCCATAGTTTCATTACTCAAGTCACAGTTTCTAATTACAACACTATTGGGTCAATTGTGTATTACTGAAATATAACGGGAGTGGGAGAACACTAGTAACTACAGGTAGTCTTTGTCTTAAGAACAGTCATGTAGTGACTGTTTGGAGATAATAATTGCCTCAGAAAAGGTGCTTTACGACCATAAATCGCAAAATGTTGCATCCTCCTCCCACGGTCCCATGACTGCATTATGGAAACTGACTGACATTTATGACCGATTTGCAGATTCTGTAGTCATATAACTTTGATTTGGAATATTTTTGGCCATTTCTAGTATTTTTTGCTGGTTTCTGGGGAAAAAAACCCCATCCTTTCAGGAGAATAGGTTCCCACTTACAACCTTGTGATTCATTTAACAATCATGTGATTCAGATTAACGATATCTTGATTATCTTAATAATTGCCATAAAAAGTCATAAAATTGGATCTGATCCTCGATTTACAACCATCACAACAATGATTGAAATTCCAGTCCTCATTGCAATCATGAGTGGAGGACTACCTATAACACTAATTTTATCCTTCAAGTGTATTTAATTTTGTATGTAATCTATTTCCTTGAAAATAAGACCTATCCCAAAAATAAGACATAGCATGGTTTTATGTGTGTGCTTTATATAAGCCCTACCCCCACAATAAGCCCCACTTAAGAGCCCGCACAGCCGACTAGTCTCCCATTCCATCTGGTTGCTTGCAGTGCCACAGTCTCGAGGCGAGGCAGAGCTGCCTCACACACCCCGCACCAACTTACCTCAGGGCCCCTGCAGCCAGGCCACCCCCCAACATCTGCCTGGCCCACTTCTGCTTTCTCATGCCTCCCATCTCACGTCAGGGCTGCAGCATCGGCACAATGCTTGGCCTCCTGCTCTGTTGTGGCTGCAAGCAAGCAGAAGTGGGCCGGTGGCCACATGGGATCCTGCTAGATGGGGCTGCTGCTGCTAGGTGAGGCAGGTGTTGGGGCATGGGTAGCCTGGCTGCAGGGGCCTGAGGTAAGCGAGTGTGGGGTGCGTGGCACAGCTCCACCCCTATATCTTACGGTGGCACTGGGGCACCACATGGCCTCCTGCCTCACCACAAGCAAGCAGAAGTGGGCTTTACATGGAAAAAATAAGACACCCTCTGAAAATAAGCCCTGAAAATAGCCCCGAAAATGCTTATTTTGGGACCCAAAAGAAAATAAGACCTGGTCTTATTTTTGGGGAAACACGGGTATGTGTAAGTGCAATAAAGCAACTCACATATAAAAAGTGCTTGTGTAAAAACAGGTCAAGCCAGGAGCACTGGGCCAGAATGGTAGTTACTGATCCTAAATAGTGATTTAATGTGCATTAATGTACGTTGATGCTAGCATTAATTTTTAACAATGATTAAAAATAATTATGACATCACTGGAGACAAAACACAGTAATTGAGTATAGCATACATCCCTAGGCTTGCTTTGTGTAGTGAACACAGGCAATCAGAGGAAAAATTAATTACTGTTTTTAAAAGACAAAGTACATCAAAGAGGAAATAACAAGATTGTTAAAAATAAAAAGATACAATTTTGCCCATAGACTACTTCAAAAACAGAGCGTCAAAGATCTCATGAACCACTACATATTATCTTCACACTAGCTTTCATTAAGTAACACTAACACCTACGTTGTTAGTATGTCCTTGCTTAAAAGGGGAAAAATATTTTCTAGAAAAATATTACTAAGTAGAAAATTTTAACATAAAACATAAATTTTAAAATAAACATATATCATACAACGAAAGCTTTTTAAAAACATTGCTATAACCACACTTTACAATCAATGCATCCCCATCTCCTTCTAGCAAACAAGCTCTCTTTGAAAAGCTTGTGTGGGAGACTAATGACAGTTACATTATGCTTTCAGGAATTCTGACAGCATTTTTTTTCTTTAGTTGATAAGCCAAGATTGTTGTCAACCATACTAAAATTTCAGGAACATAATACACTTTTATTAATAAAAAAATGAAGATCTAGCAACTGTGTAGGTAGTAACAAGAAATTCAAGTTCATTACCTAGATTAAAGCCAATAAATTGCACTAAGAACTGTTTTAATAATTGGGGGCAAACTCACTTCAAAAAGATGCATGCAAAATATTTCTCACATTCATTTCTACAACATCTAAATTTATACACAACTCTGAGATAACAGAATAATGTACAAAGCAGTTTCCTAAAGCTTACTATCCTGGATATCAGATGCTGCAAACTTGGGAAAAAATTGCAATACTCAGAATAGCATTTTTATTTGTAACAAGCAAAGTATTACCTGCATGTATTAATGTAAAAAGAAAAGAAAAGCTGCAACAAGCTATAACACACAATTACATAGATGATCACACACAGTGGAAAATATACCCCCGAAATAGTATTTTTTCATAATCTGCTTCTATCCAGATGTATCTGAATACAGGATCTATATTATGTGGATGGCCACACTGTCAGCGAATTCCGAGAACTGCAATTAAACCCTTCTGGAAAGCACAAGGTTGGGGAAAAAAATCAATGATTTCCGGAAAAGTTATATTTGACTTTGGGAATTTTACAATGTGTGGAATTCAAATCTCAGAATTTATGTCACCTTATGCTGTTTGGGGAATTCTGGAAATTGAAGTCCACACATCTTTAAGTTCCCAAAGTTGATAAACACTGTTACAGGGTAATAACACTGTATTGGCTGTAAACTAGAATTTACTGTTCCAAAGTTCACTTAAAGCAATAAACTTTTATTTCCATAACTCAGCTGAATAGTCAGCAGACTTATTTTTAGGATAAACAAATAGATAATCAAGCCACAATATTTAAACTATTGGTCTTCTATAGCCTTTGCTTAAACACATCCAGTGATGAGAAATCCACCCTGTATATTTAACCAAAGGACATTTCTCGGAATATCAGTAGCTGCCTTCTTGTTGTTTAAAACCAGCTTTCTGTTACCTGCACCAAGAGAAGAAAGAAAATTATTCTTGACCTTTTTCTACATAACCATTCTTTCAAGCTATTTAAAGAGCGCCATGATGTTTACAGGTAGTCCTCGACTTACGACCATAATTGTGTTTGCTAAATTTGTGTTGCTAAGCAAGGCAATTGTTAAGTGAGTTTTGCTCCATTTTACAACCTTTCTTGCCACAATTGTTAAGTGAAATCACTGCAGTTAAGTTAGAAACAAGGTTGTTAAGTGAATCTGGCTTCCCCATTGACTTTGCTTGTCAGAAAGTTGCAATGGATGATCACATGATCCTGGGACAGTGCAACCATTATAAATATGAACTAGTTGCCAAGCCTCTGAATTTTGGTCACCTGACCATGGGGATGCTGCAGCAACTGTATGTGTGAAAAGCAGTCATAAATCACTTTTTTCAATGTCGTTGTAACTTCAGATGGTCACTAAATGAATGGTCAGAACTCAAGCACTACCTGTATTTATTATGAATTTAAAAATAATGTATGAAAGTTCTGCAAGAAAACAATCAAACACAGATAGCATCAAGGACCCATTTATTTATTTAAATCCTGCCTATATTATTTTGTTCAAGGCAGTGAAAATATCCAACACACCTCAACCCTGAGTTGAGCTGACAGAGAGAGACTGGCCCAAGGTCATCCAGCTGATTTTCATGGCTAAATAGGACTAGAACTCACAGTATCTGGATTTCTAGTCTAGTGCCTTAACCAATAGACCAAACTTGACTATTCCCACTCTGTCTCCCTTCTCAAGACTAAACATTCCTAGTGGTTTCAATTTTTCTTTATATCCGATCATCCTTTTTGCCCTTTTCTGCACCTGTATAGCTTTATCTAAATCCTTTCCCAAAACTAAACCCATAATTCTGAAGTTATATTTCATTTGTTCATATTTAGTTTGTGTTCAACTACAATTCCACAATCCTTTTCATATGTCCTACTACAGTCATATATCATGCATCCCATCTCTATGAATTTAACTTCAGTTTCTTACGTAAATTTTCATTTGTCCATACCAAATTTGTTACTTTTAGTTCATTGTTCAGAAAGTTTCGAAATTGTTTTGGATTTTATTTTTGTTTTTTTGAAATATTACACAATTTTGTATTCTTTATAAATCTAATAACCATTCCCTTCATGTCTTCATGAATAAAAATGTTGAGGAACAAGGATTCAGAAAAAAGCTTTGTTTCTACTTGGAGACCATTTTTGGATCTTTTGCTTGAGAAAGATAAACATGAACATTTGATTTTAGGACTCGATTAGATTTGTCATGATTAGTATTGGGTATGTTTATTCTTATTAGAGTTATATTGTTTAAACCTATACATTGAGCTTATGTTTACATTTAGAGTATGTGGGTTTTATTATATATTTTAATGTTATTTGATTAATTTTATGTTATTTTTATTTAATTTAGAATAAGAGGTATTACCGTTTCTCTGAAAATACGCCTACCCTGAAAGTAAGTCCTAGCTTGATTTTTACACATGCATCCAATATAAGCCCTACCCCCAAAATAAGCCCTAATTAAGATCCCACGTACTCCAGAGTGGACAGGTAAAAATTAAGCTAGGATGGGGATGGGGGGTGGAACTATTTACCTTTGGACAGTTGTACCCAGGCTTCACATACCCCGACATCTGCCTTGCTGGGCCATTTCTTCTGCAAGGCTTTCCTGAAGGATCAACCTGGAGCTGTTATAGGCTGCAGAAGCCTTCAGGAAAGCCTTGCCGGCTGCAGAAGAGGTTCCTGAAGGCCTCTAACAGTGAAAAGGAAGCCGGGGTGATGTGCACAAGTCAGTCAGTGGATGACATTCCCCCGAAAATAAGAACTGGTACCTTTTTTGGTGGCAAAAAATATAAGACAGGGTCTTATTTTTGGGGAAACACAGTATATATTTGTGTCTGTACTGAAGTCAGAAGTCAATTCCCACTTTTTTTCTTGTCACTTTTTTCTTTATTTCCTTTCTTATTCCCTCCCCACAATTTTTCCTTTTCTGTTATTTTGTATTTAATTTAATAAAGTTGTTCCCAAACAAATGACTTAAGACTGAACCATGCATATATTTTGTTATTTGCATTATAACAATTGTTCATAAAATGTGACCATCAGTAAGTGATTCTCTATATTGTGATTTAACAATCAGATTTTTGGCCCACCTAATCTAGCAGTGTCAACCCAGGCAGCAGCTCTGCTCCTGTTCTATCTGGAGATACCAGGGGCTGAATCTGTAAATCAGGGATGATTCTGAAATCAAATCATATTTTTGTCTTGTAACAGATTTTATTATTGGTCTGATCCCAATTCAAGCACACTGAGATGAAACCATGATGCCAGTTGCACTTTGTTCCTACTAAAATGCTTATTATTTTTTACACTGATTTCACCACCTTATGTTATACTGGAATTACGCTTTTTCTTTATGAAGAAGTCAATATATATTATCAATAGGCAAACTTGACATTTACATGATGTAATTTATTTTTTTTAACTTTCAAAGATTCACCAAAGGACAAATAGAGAGCAATCCATAATACATAAAATCAACTAAAAGGGTGCATTTCAACAAAGACAGTGCAGCAGTATAATCAACAGCAGAGCAAATATTGCAATTCCTTCCTCATAAAAACCTCATTCTGGCTTCCACTATCCAAAGAATCTTCTACAATCCCTTGTTGTTAGCCATAGTTAGGAATCTTAGGACATGAAATTCAAAACATTGAAGAAGGGGGTTACCTGGTTGCATCTCTCTCTTATTCTAATTTGTAAAATACCAGGTTTTAACTTCAGCCACAACATTGTTTCTCCACTACTCAGTTTGAACTACCCAAACATCATCAATATGTCTCTTTGAATTCTATGAAAGAGCTTGAAACTCTATTTTTGCTAAGTGTTACAGTTGAGGTCAAGAGGGCTAGAATTCCTGTGGTTATTTCAACTTCCTCTGCTGTGTATAACTAAGAGTCTGGTTCAAAAGTCATTATGAGTTTTTGCTTTGGAGGACTCATTCCTTAATTGTCACTTTATGTTGCAGAAGAATTTTAAGACCATAGTCCTAATTTTGTTTAAACAAGGCACACTCCCTTTGTTTGCAATGCAGACTTATTGTAACAGTATGAGGAAGGTCCTGGTGAGACTGGGTAAAGAAACATACCACAGGAATGGTCAGATAAGTGATGGCATAGGTGCTTGGGGAGGGGTGTTGCTTGACTTGCAAGATTGATGTCAGTCACATAGGATTAACTAGATAGGAAACACAACAAAGTAAGCTAATTCTATTTTATTCTATTAGTATTACCTTTATTGTCAGAGTACAACATGTGTACAATAGATTGGCTGGGCCTCACTTTGTGCACCCCCCCCAACACAACTCACAGTGAGACAGAAGTCCCTAAACCAGTCCCAATCTTATTATACTATGTGACCTTGTTGCACAATTTGCCTGCCTCACAAGTCTATGTTGACATGAAGTTAGTTTCCATTCAGAAGTCTGACAGCCCACGGGTAGAAACTGTTCTTCAGCCTGTTGATGCGGCTGGCCAATTCTACTTTACTGTAAAATTACATTGACAAAAGCTTTCAAGTCTGATAGTACAATGCTCCCACACCCATCTCCTTCACAATCCAACCTTTCTCCCAACAGTGTCTTCTGAGCCTCTTACCTCACCCACTATCCAGTTCTGGGCTAAGCTGTGTGTTATCTGATTATTTCCTTGGCAATGTCTCTCTGGCCAATCCCCCAAGGTCCTTCCTAGATGCCACTATAGTTATGTACTATCCTAAACCATTATGTTCACATCCTCACATTCATTTTTTTTCTTTAAATAATGCCCTATTATAAATCTATATGTGTGTGTATAAATTTATGATATAATTACCAGCTATTCCCAACTAGGAAATAAAAATAATTTCAATCTGATGCCATTAAGACACTTAATATACTAACAACAATTGACAACTATTTTGCTCTAAAACAACAAGAACTCCTTAAAAAGCTGTTTTGAGTTAAACAAAATCCTGTTGAACCGAGCAAATTCTTCTTGAGTGAAGCAAAATTCCATGTTTTTTTCTTGACAATAATATGGAAACAGTTTACCATTGCTTTTCTCGATGTTTTTTCTATTGTCAGTCTAGCCTATTGCTTCTGGTATTTCCTGTGGCTTCCCTTGAGTTTTTCAGTTATGAGCCATATTTAGCTAATTTTCACGGAATGTAAATAACCATATTAATTTAACATCCACTAAACTTGACAAATGTATTTCAATGTGATAATCAGTATAATCAGCTTCCAAGATATTGTAGCAATTAATTTGATAAAATGTGGTTGATATGCAGAACTTTTTAAATGTAGTTTTAAAAACATGTTGAGGATATTTGTATTTTCTGCCATTTTGGTAAATAACAAATACAGGTAGTCTCATTTAACAACTAACTCATTTAGCAGCCATTTGCAGTTTCAATAGGAATGAAAAACTAACTTGTGACTGGCCCTCATATTTACCATCTTTGCGGGTCTATAAAGCTAAGGAAATCTAAAGCAAGCTCATAAGTACTGTACAATCAGTTTTACTTAGCAAGTTCTTTGCTTAATAACCAAGTTGCCAGTGCCAATTGTGATCATTAAACAAGGTGTACCTATGTCTAATTTTTTTTAATCCTGCCAGATTATTGGCCTTGACAACATATTCCAAAAATAAAAATCAATAGCCAAATAATAACCCTTGTTTGGGATCTTTGGGGGAAAAAAGTCACTTTCTATGAGAAAGGCAGCCAAATACATTTGATTAATAAATACTGTATGTTTAATGCTGCTTAAATAATTATTATATAATGTATTTAGATAATGACTGATTTATACTTCTACTCTTTTATTGGATTGTTGCATGCCACCCAGAGTGACTTTCCATGAGATGGACTGTTATATAAATTTGATTAATAAATAATTATTATATAATGGCTTTAGATTGTTTTATACTTCTACTTTTTTATTGGATTGTTGTATGCTGCCCACTTTTCATGAGATGGGTGAATATATAAATTTGATTAATAAACAAATTAATAAATAGTACTAAGCCAAATACATCTTTAGACTGTGATATGAATGCATAGTTCAATATCCATTTGATTAGTCCTGTTTTAGGCATGAAATCCGGCTGGGTATCCTTGGCCCACTCACCTTAAGGATTGTTATTGAGGGGAAGAGGTTTTGGATATGTTTACCATCTTGAGTTATTGATAAAAATAATAAAGGCAGGATATAAATAAATAAGTAAATACATACATAATGGAAACAATGCCCATTTAATGGCAAGGTGTAGATGGGAGAGAAACTTCAGCTTTTGTTTTTGTTACAGTTAGCAAAAAAAATGATTAATGATGTAACCTCTTGCTTTCTGGTAATTTACCACAAAAACCATTTGTAGCATTGTCAAAAATCTGGAACTCTATGATGACTAATTGAAAGAATTGGACATTTTCAATATGTAGTGAATTTAGATTCCATAATTTTATTTAGCATTTGATTATGTTCAAGAATAAAAGCCAGAGTTTCTTTCTATTCTTCAGTGCCTCTTAACCTAGGCTGAGTAGAATGGTCTGGCCAGTTTTGTTGATATGATGTTAACATCAGGAAAGCCAGAGATGATTGGATTTCCAAACACCAACATTCCCTACCCAGATCTTTGATCTTGGCCTTTCAGAATTTCCAGGTAGAATAGCCCCAGACATCTGGAAACCTACCTGCTTGGAGGATTCATTAATTATTAAAGTAATTAATAAATAGCACTTTTATAGCAGATACTGGTACTAGGAATACATTGCATTGATTTGGCTTAGCTAAAGTCCAGAATTCCATCAAACATTTATCCTGTATTTTATAGCATAGGAGCCCACAGATCATAATCAGGGCCAATGAGATCTTCCATCCCTCCCTTCTGGCATCCTGTAAGTAGGGGGTGTGTGCTTTCCAGCACCTTTTTGTTATTTGCAGGAGATTTAAAATGCAAATTGATAGATTGGCTTGTTCATGGAAAACAACAGATTGGCTTGTTCATGGAAAACAAGGACTAGAAATTCAATTCATCAAGGGAGTAAAAGATTAAGTGAACTGATATTATTCACTAGAATTAAAAGATTGTCGTTCACCACAAGTAAAAAGAGAAACCAATTGTGTATAGGTAGTCCTCAACTTACAACCACAATTGACCCCCAAATTTATGTCACTAAGTGAAAAATTTGTTAAGTGAGTCTTGCCCCATTTTACAACTTTTCTTGCCACATTTACTAAATGAGTCACTGCAATTCTTAAATTAGTAACACAGTTGTTAAGTGAATCTGGCTTCCCCGTTGACTTTGCTTGTCAGAAGCTTGCAAAAGAGGATCGTATAACCCTGGAACACTGCAACAATCATAAATGTGAATCAACTGTCAAGCATCCGAATGTAAATCATGTGACCATGGGATGCTGCAATGGTCAGAAGTGTGAAAAATGGTCATAAGTTACTTTTTTCAGTGCTGTTGCAACTTCAAATGGTCACTAAATGACCTCTTGTAAGTCGAAGACTACCTGTACATACCTTTTCCCATCATTTGAAACATTTCTTTTTGTTGATTTTTCTACCAGAGCCAATAACCTGAATCTGATACAGCAAAAATCAATTCAATTTTGCCAATATAGGTGCAATACATTTTTCATAGCCCACACCTATTAACTAGAAAATTACATGGTTTCAGAAGAACTTCCTTTTCTATCAGCTTAAAATCTTGTTGATTGTATCCAATACAGTACCACAGGTATGCATTACATAAACAAGCACTGTAAGAATTTTCCAAATGGCAAACTACAGGTATTCCTTTTATCAACTTTCAAATATGGAAGAAGGCACATGATAGCTTACCCATTAAAAATAAAATATCTCCCCAGATGTTAAGAACCAGGCCTAGAGAACAGAATAAACTTGCACTCCTGATAAAGTGCTCGAATCATCAATCTCTCAGATATTCCACCCAGGGCATGTTCTACAGGAGAAGGCAAAAAGATAGCTCCATGGATAGATCCCTTAAAGGAAGAATAAAGATGTTTCAATCAACAGTCTATAAATGGGAGATACAATACAATATGTTGATAGTAACAGTTATCCAATTGGAGTACATATAGTAAAGTACTTTGCTTAGCAACTATAAATGAGATTGGTAACTCAGTCACTAAGCACTACTCAATTGCTAAGTAGAAAATCATATAACTGTGAAAGGCTTATGACCTTACTTCTCCCTCGGTCATTAAACTGTTAAGCAAAAAACCCCACATGATTACGACTTATGATTTTACCTCTGCCTTCCCTAGTAACTCTGAATTTTCAGTTGCAAAGCACACCAATGGTGATCTTTTGACTGCAGGACACTGCAACTGCTGAACATACGAGGATAGGTCATCGAGTTTTTTTTAAGCACTTTTGTAGCTTTGATCAGCTGCTGCACAAGACAGTCAGTAAGCAAGGACTACCTGTAGTTGACTTTTCCATGCTTTCCCTCAAGCTAGTAGTTCTATAATTTTAAGGAAATGATACACTGAGGCACATTCAAACAGAACAGATATTTCAATAATGCAACATTGCTAAAAGAGTCACAATCAAAAAGTATAAAAACAGTAGTTATTTTAAATTATCATCTCACAAAAATTACAACATAAGCACTCAAACTCTTCCAATTAAAAAATAGTAATGACGTTGATTACACCAAGGTTTCAAAGTTATCTAGTTATAATTCTATTGCAGCCTAATCATTTAGTTTAAAATTCGGCCACATCCAGTCCCTAATAATTATCCTACAATAATGCAAAAATGCTTAGTGTTCAGTCACATATATAACTCTCTTGAAGGGAAGACTTTGGTATCCATTGTAATTATGACATCTTTCACCTCCATAAGCTATTACAGAAAATTCAGCAGATGTAGAATGTAGGATGAAATCTTGTAATACAACAAAAACTGTTACTATACTTCAGAAAATATGTCACAGAAAAGTAATCTTTTGTAGGATTATTACTCATATACCACCTGTACTGTTATTCTCATTATGTAAGTGTAGTCATACAAGTACACTTACTAAGTCTTCTGTTAAGCAGCATTCTCACCCTAAATGGGCAATTTTGTTTTTATTCTGTCACAAGATGTGAAGCCTGAGAATTATCCCCAAGTCAGAATATCCTCTAGGCTTTAATCTATTTTAGGACATGTTATGATCACCCATTACATTCAAAAACTGCAGCCTCAAGGCAGTCAACCAGAAATTATATGAATGTGCCTATAATAGGCAGGTAAATAGATTTCATGATTCAAGTTACAAAAAGTATTTCATCAATCCAGATAATAATTTATTCAGTGAATAGCAACAACTTTCCGGAGTTTGATGCTGTTTTTCTTTTTTCAGAAAGCTATGTAAACCTAGGACTTTTTGACTAAAAGAAGAATAAACTCATTGTAAATCTACATAGTATGTTATATAGAATTTTGTATAAATCTATCAGCTTCTAGAAAATATAACCTATAGTTTTTAAACCTATAGTTTTATTGTAATATAACTGGTTTCTTCATGGTCTGACAGCATGTGCAAATCAATCTACCAGGGAATAATCAGGAAATTATGTTTTAAAAATCATAGCTTAGAGCTTCCTATAAATTATCCTCAAGGCTTTCTGAAGACTTCCATCATAATTGTTGAAACTTTTACTATCTAAACCTCATATCATTATACATCTATCTGGCGAGGCATAAAGTGTTACAGGTTAGAATTCACTCAAGGGCAGCGCTTATCAGTCTATATAACTATATGGGGATAAAAAAGTCTTTACCAAGCTGCTGTGAAAGGATAGCTTCTATATAACTTTATTAGAAAGAAGTTTGCATATTAAATGTGGGCTGTTCAAAATGCATATTCAAGCATATCTTATTTGGCATATTCACAAGCTGAAAAACATTTAAAATCCAAGCTTATATTATGGTAAAATCCAAGCTTATATTATGGTAAAGAAGGACTATCCAATAAAAACTTGCTGTCTCCTTCAAAATTGTTATTTTCCCAATGTAATTTCAATTATTTTATATTTGCTGCCCTTCCATTCTGCTTCAGAGTCCATTGTTTTGATCTGGGCTCCAAGTGTTGATACAATGCAATCCTTGGTGAGCTTAGTTGCTTGCTTGCAGTCTTTTTATTTCAACTCTGAGCTACAACTAATTTCCTTTATTTAAACTTTTCATTACCCAACTGATGAGCAGAATCATCAATGTAAGCAGCTGTGCATCTAATTATATGGTTAGGTGTACAATGTATGTAAGTTGTCCTCCAACTGTAATTTAATGTCATAATTTGCAGCATCCTCTTTTGTACTAATTGAAAACATTTATCCCTCTTCTCAATTCAACAGTATTTACAAGCATAATTTCTTAAATATATATACCTGAAATTCTACTAGAAGCCCTGAGACTCACAATAATTGGATCTCTGAGAAGATAATTCAGGGTGAGATTTTTGAAAAAGCTGTTCATCATCTACGACAATGCCAACTGTACACAGTTTAATTTCTAGTTAATCTTACCATTACTGCTAATCAAGAAAACTATACAAACAGGGAATTAGGGTTATGTTACAGAATGAAATGGTCCTGCTATCTATCAACAGCTTCATCAAGGCTAAGACTTACATCATATAATTATATACTTTAAGGCTTCTGAAACAGCAGAGTTTCAAAAACCATGTAACTGCAGTTTTCAGATAAATGGCCGCAAAAGCTTTTAACTACTAGTTCAGAAAAAAATGGTATGTCAAATCCCAATGATTGTAAAACAAGAATGTAGAAAACTAATCTCTCCAATTTTAAAAGTTTTTCTTAAATTCAGACATGCAAAAAGCACAACTTAAAATGGAGACAACACTCTTTAAAGTTTCATGGGATTACCAACTAAAAAAATAAAATAGAAATACTTTTAAAAAATAAGATGTCTTCACTACATTTATAAACACAAATGCTTTTAAACAAATGACTTTGCTGACTATTATGAAAACTGACAATTGATTCTAAGATAACTATGAAGAAAAATATCTTTTTAGAAACAGATACCAAGACAAATATTTTCTCACTCTTAGCTGCATCAGTTAGTTTTGCAAATTTTGAAATAAGTGGCAAGTTTTAAAGTTTGAAGCCCAAATCCCAGCAATTCTGACTTTTTTTAAAGTAAAAAAAGTATAATGTAGACAGATACGATGTGTAAACTCTTATTAGAAATTCTAAGGGTTTTTTAATACATTCTATACATTGAATCCTGTTCAAATTCACTTAAATGGACAGGACTTATTTTTTGAACTCACATAGAACCGTATCCTTTACTTTCTCTAAACTTGAAAAAACAGCTGCATTTATTGGGGGAGATGTATGGGCTAAAATGTAGATTTTAGTAATTCAGAATTCCGGAACTTAATGGAGAAGGTGTACATCTAATTATACAGATGAAGTGTGCAACCTATATAAGCTGCCCTTCAACCATATCTTACACACCATATAGTTGTAATAATAAAGCTATTAATGAAGATCAATTAACAGCACTCCCTATTGTGTTACTTGAAAAAGGAAAATTAAAAAAAACTTATCTCTCTTCTAAATTCAACAATATTTACAACCATAATTTCTAGTACTAGTGCAATTCTACTAGAAGCTCTGAGACTCACTTTTCATAATAGCATTTAGGCTTAGGATGCAAAATCCTTCATTACATAAAATAGATTAACATATGATTGCTTCCCAATTCTACTTCAAGCTTTCTTTTTAATTTAATCATTTGCTTGATTAGTCATCTGATATTTCATATTTCTTGTTCACCCTTATTTAGGGTCCTAGACCCAAAGGTGCTTTTTTAACAGGCAACTGGACTTTCTGGTTTTTTCTTTGAAGACATTTCACTTCTCATCCAAGCAGCTTCTTCAGCTCTGACTGGATGGTGGGGAATGGAAGGATTTACACTCCTTGCAGACAGCTGGTCATTTGCATTATTTAAAGGTCACCTGGAGGTTTATCTGTGTCCTCAGGGTCACCTCAGTGATGCAAATGGGTGTGGAGCCTTCTTGGAACTGTTGAAAGGACCGTGTTGTAGACTGGAGATAGATGATGTAGTTATCCCACCCTGTCTGTTGAGAGAGGGATGTTAAATTTTGTCATAGATGGCCTCTTTGAACCCTCTTTCAAACCAGCAGTCCTCTCTGTCCAAAATGTGGACTTTGCTGTCTTCAAAAGTGTCCTGTGTCTTTTAAATGCAGGTGGCCTGCTGAATCCAGTCCTTTGTTCTCCTATGTTGTGCCAGGTGCTTATGAAGTGGTTATGAAAAGCCTTGATCTTGACTACAGATATCTAACTTGAGACTACAACTATGTATACACCATTTTAAATGGCATATTATATTCCTAAACTAGCAATAAGTTGGATCAATGAACTATTGTGTTGGTGAAATACTTTGAAAAGAGGTAAAAGGAACAAAGGGATGGCAGTGGGGTGGGGGGACAGAGGACAGGTTCTTTCTGTTCCAGTTCCTGTATGACCATGTGATGATGCCTATGCAAGAGTATTTTGATCCTGCTCAGTTCAAGCTTAGAGAAATTAAATATGATGGAATATGCACCTGGAGAAGCAGTTGGGGGAGATTTGCCAACATAGAACTGTCCTGGGGGAGAGGTATCCCAATTAAGAGACTACAGTCCTGAGCTGGATGAGGCAGTGGGGAAGAGGTTTGAGCTAGCTACACCCTAGAATCTCTCAAGATGGACCTAGTAGGCTAGAAAGTTATAGATGCAGTTTGTAAAGGTTCTGTCCATTAGGTATAAGCAAATAAAGGATTAGACTCGATTGGATTTTGCTGCTTTGTGCTTGGGTCTGACATTATCTGGTAGTTTAAAATAGTGGATGTAGCTGAAGCCCCAATGATTTGAATGGCAATACAGTACTTCATTTCCATGTTGGTAGGTAGATGGAAACAATGCAAAACATGGCAGCTGTGAGCATGCAAAAAAATAAGGAGGAAAAATAGTCCACAATTGGAAGAATAGAAACATACACTAGTATATAATTAAAAAACATACAATGAATCAACAGATTAACCTGTTTCATAATGGAACAGTCATGTTTACTAATCTACACATCCTTATTATATTACACATAAGAAAATATAAAGCTTTTACAACAGTTTTTTATGTTGTTTTTGAAATTACATGCACTTACTCTTTCTATGCTTTGTAGAAATACAAAGCATAGAAATACATAGAATACTTCTTTATAAAAAAAGTAGGTTGTATCAAATAATAATGAGGAAGAAATAATAATGAGGAAGAAAATAGAAATGGAAGAGTAGCCATCATTGCAGCTTTTTCAATCTCCTTTAGTCTGTTTTGCAAATACTTACCAAAGCAGTTCATGAGTGCTAATTTGCTCTCTGTAGCAGACACAGAAAATAATGAAAGGGAGAATTTGTACAAAATTATACTCCCAGACTTACCACTGGGTGTGAAAATTCATCCAAAGATTGTTACGTACATAAACCTAAAAATTGGTAAAATGATTTCAATCAGAAAAATAGAATAACATAACCTCTTTGTATTTTATTTCCCATTCCACCAAATGATAAGCTAGTTTCTTAATTATTAATAAATAATATACTGATCTATTCCTATGTTCTGAAAACCACTAGCCATGTTATTGTGTTATGTGAATGCACTGTGATCAAGCAAATTTTGAGATTTACTTATTTATCCAATTTATATGGTCACTTAACTCAAAAAGTGACTTTGGGCAGCAAACAGTTAAAATATGGATTATCTACTTTACCTTGACTAGGATGGCTATACAATTGCTTTCAATTAAATGCAGGCAGTTTAACCTAGACCTATATAGATGGTTTATAGGCAAACAAATGAAAACATGTACAGAAAGTCCTCAACTTATGACTAGAGTTGGGACTAGAATTTATGTTGCTAAGCAAGGCAGTTAAGTGAATCATGCCCAATTTTACAATCATTTTTATCATGATTAAGTGAATCATTGCAGTTATTAAGTGAATCCCATGTTTGTTAAGTAAAACCAGCTTCTTCTAGTTCCTTTGCTTATTGGAAACAGCTGGGAAGATTGCAAATGGTGATCACATGACCCCAAATACTCCATATACTTTTGAATACTTCTTCCCTCCAAAGTTAGTTATTTGGGAAATTCATGAACAAGACACAATGGAAATTGCTTATTTATAGATCATAATCTTATGTTTGACAGACAAAAATGTTAAGCCAACACTTAATCTAAGGATTTTTTTCTTAAGTATGCTCATTTGATATTGTTTAAACATATCATGTTTGCAATTAAATGTCTTTAGAATTGATACAAATTTGTTAATGAGGCTATCTTTAAATAAATTATGAAATTATATCAATTTATTTTATTAACACTAGCAGCTTACTGCAACGTCTTCAAGATCCATAGATTTTATTAATATAGTTCTCTATGTTAGCATGTCTGCACAAAATTCACAAATCTGAAGTAATCAGACTAAGTAACTATATTTTTAAAATGTTGTAAAATTGAAATATAGAACCAAATATTGGTATATACAGTTGTATGTTTGAACTCAATTGCTTTGAAACTCATTGAATTTGGTACTCAACAGGTTTTGATATAAAAATTTTGTCCCAGTACCCATCATTTGTTTGGTACTCAACACACAAGTTAGAACTTGTGGTGTCAGCTGTCTTGTGACTCACATTATTCCTTATGGGAAAAATTTGTCTAATACTCATTGTTTTTGATACTCATTGCACTTCCTTGAATTAATTAATAATGAGTACCTAGGTACCACTGTACTACCAGGGATATAACTGTAGATTTGTAGAAGAATAGCACTAATAAAAGTATCACAATGGCATTATTTGTTACTTACAATGCCAATATGCCAATCTCTAGACTGGTAATCTTCAATTAACTATCATTCATGCACAACTGTTTAGTTACTACAATCTTGAACAAGGAGACTTATCCTTGAAATTATGGCTGTCAGAGCATCCCCACAATTATGTGATCACTATTTGGAGCTTAGTAAATGGCTTGCAATTACAACGCATTTCACCATTCGCTATTAAGAAGAAATTGGACACCATTTATCTGAAATGTTAAAGGATTTCCTGCCTGAGCAGGGGGTTGGACTAGAAGACCTCCAAGATTCTTTCCAACTCTGTTATTCTGCTATTTGTCACAATCTGTAACCTTCACTACTAGCTTTCAACAAATAAAATCAATGGGGAAGCAGGCAGAAGATTACAAGTGGCAATCATGTGGTGTTGCCCCTAATAATCACATGAGGCTTGTCTAACAACTGCAACTGTTGTAAGTCAGAATAGTCATGCAACATTGCACTATATGACCGTGTTGCTTAGAAATCAAATTCCTTGTCCCAATTACCATTGTTCACCGAAGACTACCCATGCAAAGATGCCAGTCTTTGCTCACATTCATTTCTATAAGCACTACATTGCTTCACAGTTGCAGTCAATTTCTTTTCTTTTTAAAGTATAAATGTGAATATTGGGTAATTTTGGGGAGAGAAAGGTATATTTTATCTCAAGTGTCCCTTTCTATGCCCCGACATATTGATACCTTCTTTTTTTTTGTTATTCTCTTCAACTGAAGTGTTGGCTCTTGACGGCTGCCTGGGCTAATCCTTGCAGGGTTTTTTTGACCAAAAAAAAAAAAGAAGTCCAGTTGCCATGACTCAACCTACAGAAAACTGTAACTGGATCACTAAGAACCTTCATAACATTTTCTTGGCAAATTCTTCAGTGGTTTGCTTCCTTCCTCAGACTGACCAGAAGTGACTGCCCCAAAGTCATCCAGATAGATTTGTGCCTGAGGTGGAACTAGAACTCACAGTCTCCTGGGGACTTAATCACTACACCAAGCTCATATTAACAACAACCTATTTGTTATAATAAATAAAACTGTTCTTGCAACAGACTCCATCATCCCTCTTTTCAAAATGCAGAACCACAGACTCAAAAAAACCCTCTTCCTGTAAAGACAAATACAGAAAGAAAAGTGCTGGGAAAACCAAGCTTTTATTCCTGTCACCAATATAGTTCTACTCACCCCAACTTTTTACTAATAAAATATATCATGAGGTGATAAAACAATATTGGTATTAAAGGCTGGGGAAAGCATATTGAAGTAGGTTTTCTCCTCAATGGTCCCCACTTAGTAATGTATGAGCAGTCAATGAGCCAGACGACATCAAGAAGGGGATCAGGGAAGCAACTCCTGTTTCTCATACGCTCCTGCCTAATAGCAATTCAGGAAAGGGTCTCAAAAGAAATACCATATTCCCCTATTTATACATGACATCATATATAGGACAGAATTACAATGTAAAAGCAGACACGAAGTCAGGTGTATATATAGAAGAAAGCCAATGAGTTTAAAATAGTGGGTGAGATAAGGCATGCAACCCCCTGCCCTTTTTAATATATATGCAATAAATCAGTGGTGGGATTCAAATATTTTTGCCACCGGTTTGGTGGGCGTGGCTTGGTGGGCATGCACGTGACTTTGCATGCACGCGCGTGCCAAACACACATTTTGTGCAGGCACAGAGGTGTTCTAACTCACCTCCTGCAAGCCTGTATGATCTCGGGCGCTTCAGCAGCTGCTGCGTGGCACTATTGAAGCGCAAAGCAGCTGCACTTCAAATTCAGCAGATAAAAGTGAGTATGGGAGCCTGGGCAGGCAGGTAGGCCCAACAGCAGAGTGGCAGAGAGAACCGGTTCGGTCTCCACTGCTCATCACTGCTACTGGCTTGCCAGAACCTGGCCCAACTGGTCAAATACCACCACTGCAATAGATATCTAAAAATGGCAAAGATTTGATCACCAGGTTGTACCACCATTTTTATGTTGCTGGCCCTTCCCTCAGATGTCTCTGTATATGGCAAATCAAGGCCAGAGAAATTGAGAACTAGAATTGATGTATCTACAGATATTCCTTGACTTACGGACACAATTGGGGCCAAAGTTTCCACTGCTAAGCAAAATACTTGTTAAGTGAGTCACACTCAATTTTACAACCATTTATCATGGTTAAGTAAATTACCACAATTGTCAAGTGAATTACATGGTTGTTAAGCAATTCCAGTTTCCCACATTGACTTTATCAGAAGCCAGCTGGGAAGGTTGCAAATGATGATCACATGACACCAGGATACTGCAACCATCATAAATAGATGCCAGTTGTCAAGCACCTGGATTTTTACTATGGGGATGCAATAATGGTTGTAAATAGAAGGGCCAGTTTTGAATATTTTTTTCAGTGCTGCTGTAAATTTGAATTGCTACTAAACAAATGGCTTAGTGTTTATTAGTGTCCTTTGAGTTTGATTTCTGGTGATGTCTGTCATGAGAGCAATCGTGCAATTTTTGGGCACAAATGGATTACCATTACCTTTCAGAAATTTTTACAGCTTTACAATCTAGTCTGTATATTGGGGCTTACTGATGATTTCCCATCAAAATATTAACCAGGTCCCAGGCATTTAACTTTTTAAAATCAGAGGTGGCTATATGGAAGAATGGTAAGTGACTTCCATACAGTTGTCAAGAAAATTATTTGAATATGTGTACACTATCCCATGTATTCATACATATTTTTCCTTCCCCCTATAATCCTTGCTCTTTGGTAGCAATCAACAGCTGCATATTAACAATGTGCTGGGAACTATTCATTTGTACAACAATTTAATTATCCAAATATAACAGTGGATTCTAAACATTAGCCATAATTGCTTGATGGGAAATCTGATTTCTTTCTACATATAACTAGCTTCTTAATGAAACTGAGCCATTTTCTATTTGTCCTTTCATGGCCATAGTACTTAAGAACAGATACTTTCTATTTCATAAAGATTCCAAAAAACTATTTCAAAAACCCCACACCTTAAAATAGTGTTAAATCTCTTGCATAATTGCACATCTAACACTGCAGTTCATTGGCAAAAGTTCCAGAGGCTTAGGGCTAACAAGCAAGACATTGCTATTTCTTCCACACAGTCATTCCTTTTAGTGAAAAGAAAGAGAACATTAATGAAAACACAAAATCAACACATTATCAATACAGGAAAAAAATTTCTCATTTTTTGCAAAATGCATAAGAATTTTTGGCATCTAAATTTTTTATAATTGCAAATGAATGCACACAACCAAGTCAATTCTTCAAAGTTCCATCAATCTTTATGTTAAGTACTGTAACTACTAAAATCATTCATAGTCCTAGCTACAATTCTAGTTGAAAATCCACACATAACACTAAAATGTCAAATTTGATAGTCAATTAAGGAGCAAAATATTTTACTACGAATACAAAGAATAACATACTAAAATATAATGTTATCTCCATTATGAATCAAGGCACAAAATCTTTCTGCTGTAAAGAGTTCACATAAATTGATAATTCTGAAAAGCCCACAAATTGTAAACAAGAGATGAAAAATGAACAGATGGTTGCAGTATGTACTGAATATTCTAGAGTTTCTCTCATTTATATGCTTTGTTCAAGACTTCGAATGTACTAAATTCAAAATATGATCCCGTCTGTAATTCCCAAAACTGGTTATAATTCTCGAAAAAGCATTTTAACAGAGGCATTTTCAGAGAAATTGCTAAATAATAGCTTGTCCTTTAAAATCACTTATAAGGTGCACCCAAGCCAGGAGTCAAGATAGAAACATTGTGACAGTCATCCCTGCAAGATACTTGCAATTCAGATACAGTATTACTAGAATTTACTTGTCTTCCTCTACTGATTACAGCCCAGTCCAAAGGTCTATTTATAGTTGCCTAAGGCCTCTCTCTTCCCAAAGTCAAATAAAATGAACTTTAATTGATGGATACAACACTGTACTGCAGAATTGATTACAAACTCTGCAGTAGCAACATGCAAATTCTTGGTGCTTACCTCCAAAAGGTGAAAGCAAAAGGGTGTTGATAACACTAGCAGATTACTACCACTTGCTCTATCATGAGTTAAAGATTATGCTATATACACTCTGTCGTTACAGCAATAATTGAAGCAATGCCCCCCCTTCAGCAATAGCCATGACCAGTTGGCTTGAAGCCATAAAGTACAGTCCATTCTATTCAGGACTGACCCCTAACAACAACAAATGACATCCATGCAGTCTTTCATTCACATGTTGAGTTTCAGTAAACTCTCTCAATTATTCTGACGCAGAAAGCGCCAAGACCAAGACATTTGTAGAGTTTGAATGCAAAAATAAAGAGATAGGCTTGATAGTGTCATAACAATGGACGTGAATGGCACCTAAAATCATGATGCCAAAGAACATCGTGTGATTACTTGTTCGTTTCGCATCTAGCAGTCCAAATGGCTACTTTACTACCATGGGTGAAGCGCGAGGTACGATTTCCCTGCATTTGGCAGACTTCAACACTTACCTATCTTCTCCCCCAGAAAATCGCCCTTCCCGCGGCCAATCCTTGTGCTTGTCCTGCCTCCCGCCCTCCCAGCTCCAAATGTAGCGAGGTGACAGCACCACCGTGGCAATTACAACCCACCCAGCTCTTCAATCAGGCTCCGCCACCTTTTTTCCTTACTCAGTTGAATGCGGATTGCAGCTACAGGCAACAAGGAAAAGGGAGCGGAGATAAGAACCAGAATATGTGTTTTTCATCTGAAATGGAAAGACGGACACCTATTTTGGGGAGAGAGCTCACAATAATCGCTGAAGGAAAGGGGAGGGGTGATATATTCGCGCACCGCCCCTAAATTTTGCGAAAAGAGGCGGGGAGAAAGAAGAATAATCCCGCAGAGGTCGAGGAGATAATCCCGAGCGGGAAACAAAGATTATCTCCCATTGGAGATAATCCGGGGCAAGAAAAAAGCAAGCCCAGAGTTGGGAGGAGAAGGGACACGGAAGAGGTGGGGAAAGCGGCAAAATGCCCCATTACGAACCACGGGTAAAATACCTGCACGAGCCTTAATCCCCAACCACAAAACGCCCAAAGAGGCCGCCACCAGTTTCTCTCCGAGGCAGGCTAAAGCGAGTCACGGGGTAGGCTCCTCGCCGGGAACCAGTTCCCGTCCCACAAGAGCTTTGCTCGGTTCTTCTCCGCCCTCTTCCATACACAGAGACTCGGCACTCACACAGGGTGCGCCACAACAGGACCTTCTGCCCTCCCTCTTCCTACCCACCCCCACCTAGGAAAAAAGGGGGCACTCGCCTGCCCTAAAAGCCTCTTCTCAGATCTTACGAAGGTGGGCAGTTACCGGCAGCTACCGGTGGGTTGGCTCGCTAGGCTCGCCTCTCCTTTCACTCGCACGCGCACCCAGAGCCTCCTTCTCTTCAGTGGACGCCGCCGCTCCGCCTCAGCCCCATCTAATGACCTGAAACTCCCGGCAGCGTGCCCCCGCAACCCTTTCTGCCCGTCGAGAGGCGCACACGGTGGAACGGGTACCGGCCAGTCGGACTCTTTTGCGCGCGCAGTAGTCCGTCCTACTGTTGCTGCTGCTGCCTAGGCAAAGAGCGCGCGAAAGCTTCTCTAGCCTAGTTGATCGGGCGGGAGCGCGCGAAGCAGGCCCCACCTCCTTTAACTCTTTCGCTGCCTTATGACTGGGCTTGCGGTTGGTCCCACCTTATTGGCCTGAGGACGCCAGTTTCGCCATTCATGCCAAGGCAAAAAAAAAAGGGGGGGGGACTCACGTGTGCATTTGGTCTTTTGTCCCAGAGATCTTCTGTCGCCTGCATTCTGCGGACTTGAATGTAACGAGGATGAAAACCAAGTGACGTCAAGGCCACATACGATTGTGTGTCAATATTGGACAAAAGAGTGCAAAATTAAGGATGCAATACTATTCGCACTTATTCTGAAATAAGCCCGATTAAATTGACGAACGCTTACTTCTGGGTAGGCGTGCTTAGGCGTATTGTGAACTAAATAAGGAAGTAATCCCTATTGGAAGATTTTTTTACTTTCAAGTGTTCAGGGCACCGCTCGAATTGAAATAGTTCGAAATAAATCTGAATGAATTCAGCTCAATTAATCCCTCCCCGCCACACACACACACTTCCTTTCTGAACTAAAAACTGTTTTGTTCTTGGAGATTGAAGTTTTTTTAAAAACATCCCAGCCTCATTAGCTGCATTTAGCAGTAAATTCACATAAATTTACCTGTAGTGGTTTACATATTCAGAATGCTTGTGCTGATTATTTCAGAAATCCACAATTTCAGGAGTGGGACTGAAAAAAAATGTTTTGAATCAGAGAATGTATTTATGAACACAGTTAAATTGGGAAAAGGATGACATGATTTATTTGCACATTTGAGCTTTGATTCTCAGGATGGAAGAGTTTGTAAATAGAGAACCTCTAAGCTCATCAAAGCTGAGGTGCAGTAAAGATTTATAAAATGGAAATAGCAACAAACTTTTTAAAATTTTAATATAGTTATACTCTCTTACTACTTGTTTATTGATTAGCTCTTACATGTTTTAACTAAGTAAAGTCTATTTTTGTTACTCACAGAATACAATGCTTTTTCCTGTCCTGTTCATTGCTATTTTCTGAATAGGATTTCCACTAAAACAGACGTTAATCTTATATCTAGCTATTGGTTATAAAAAAGATTGTACTGATCCTTTTTGTAGGTTTTAAAAATATTTCTAGATTGCTTTTTTAAAAAATGTTCCTAATAATGAAACAACTAATTAAAGTTAATAGATGCCATTCATGACAGTGTACCATTCAGGCCCAATACCCTTAATAGTATATCCTCATAAACCAAATTCAAAACCAGTATAGTAAGATATATACCTGAGGAAAAAGTTGACAAAAATATATAGGCCTTCCTGATTTTCTTAAGGTCTGCAATGATTACACACAAATAGCAATCTATTTCGGAGTCATGAGGTCCTGTTTTCTTAGTCTTAAAAGTAAGAGCAGGCTGATAATAAAACAGATGCTGCTTCAAGTAATTTGACAAATAGTTTAGCATATCGAACAAAATCTACACCCGTGTGGCATCACATGTTTTCTACAGTACCCCAGTGTAAAGAAAATACTTCGTTGCCCCTTTTTAAAATCTACACTTAATCTGTATAGTGCACATGGGTTCAGTAGTTCTTTTCCACAACATGTACACAAGATAAGGCTGAGGAACAGAATGATAGGGTAAAAACAGTACCCTGTTTAAAACAGCTTATTAGCATTGTGTCCTAGAGTTGTTATTTATAGTACTGTGTTGATTCCGCTGTAGTAACAATCATTAGTTTGACATAATAAGTCATATAATAATATACAAATCATATCGGTACCTTAAAAGAGCATTTCCTTTAACATTATCCAAGATTCTGGTTTGATTGATTTACTTATTTGTTTGATTTACATGTCACTTTTTCCCCAGGAGTTCAAGGAAGCTTACGTGGAATCTCCCTTTATTTCATATCCATAGTAACAGCCTGGTAAGGCAACCACTCAATGACTCTGCATGATTGAAGATACACTTGAAACTAGGTGTCTCCAGGCCTAACCTACTACCTTAAGTATCATACCTCCCTGGCTTTCATAAAGTACAGTCTTTTATTTATAAATAAAATTATTAGTTAATAAAATACTTAATAAAAGATAAGGTTCATACCAAGATCTGGATTGTCTCTGTTAAGTTTGCATGAAGAGACAGATGCGGAGTGCTTCAAGCTCTTTTGTTTATTAGTGACTACAGCTCAGAACGGACCCAACTGGCTTTGCTGCGGCTGCTACTTATAGCCGGCAGCCGCAGCTGACAGTGAATCAGAGTGCAGGGTTTTCCCGCACTTTCTAAACCAATCATTTCCAACACTTTACAAGAACAATTCAAACTAAACCAATGATTTCAAACCTGCATACATAACACCCTTCCCCACTAGGTTCAGTCCATACTCAAACCCCAATCTATCTAATGTATTCTTTTAAATAGGTGAGGCTCTTACGTGTACGTTGAGACCTACGTGGTTCAGATGTTTTAAGGTTCTCACCCAGTGAGAGAGGAAATGTGTCTGCTGACATTTCCTTACTTGGACTTCTAGTAATGGTAGAACCTGTTTGGTTACTACAACCTGGTTTCTCCTCCCAATCCATCTCCAACCCAATGTCAGCACCTAAATCAGGTAGTGGTGTGCAATCTTCCATTTGTAAAATGGTTGTTGGCACTGTGACAGGTTTGGGGTGATTCCTGTCGTGTTAGTCGTTACACATGGGGTTGATTCTTGCTTGCTGATTATCCTCATAATCCTCCCTTCCCCTAGAAGAGGCAGTAGGTATGGGAACCAGGGAGGAGCAATGGCGATGCTCCTGAGGTTGTCTGGATCTTAGCTGATCAATATGCCTGCTCCAGAGGACACCGTCCTCGTTTGTACCCTGTAAGACCTGGGGCCTGTGATTTGGGTTATCTCAGCAGAAATCCATAATGGTTCACCCATAAGGTTCTTAGCATAAACAGAATCACCCACAGTGAAAGTGCATTTTGCTAGTGGAAACTAATGGTGCGTTGGGTGCGTAAGTGAGAAGGGTCAAGGGAGACCTGAGTTTCTACCCATCAACAATTCAGCTGGGGTTAAATTAGTTGAAGGGTTGGGAGTGATATGCTGGACACTGAGGTTTTCAACTTCTCAGTGATGTCCCCAGGACCCAATTGCTGAAGTTTTCCTTGGTAAATCCATACGTCAGCCCGGCCGTTAGCGAAGGATGCCCTGAACTTCACGTTGAATTCTCTTGTTCCAACTACTGGAATCTTGTTCCTTGGTAGTCTTTAAGAGTCAGCTTGCTTCTTGAAATGATTCTTCTGAATGTTTGGGAGTAGTCTGTGAATAGTCCCATGACACCATAGACAGTATGAGCCTGAGTCCACTTCCATTTGGAAGGCCTTCCTTCAATAAGTACCTTGACATGCACTTTTCTGCTTTATAGGGGGAAGAATGACCAATAGTTACTGTTTGATGAGTTCATTCTTCCCATTTGCTTCTGCACGCACCCATTTTCTCACTGAGGTTGTTAGGCTTGAATTCTTTGTCTTTGCAGCAAACTTCCTTCTGTTGGGTGGAGTTCTGGATGATCTGCAGACTCTTGCTAGGTGTCCTCTTTTATCACAACGGAGGCAAATGGTGTCTAAAAACTTGCATTCAGTCTTGGGATGGCTTCCCCACAACCTCTGCAGTAGAAATCTTGCCTCTTTCTTCCAGGTCTTTCTTTTTCCACTCCATTCTGAGTCTGTAAATTCCTTCCTCCACCTCACTATAGTCTGACTCAGAATCTATTTGCTCTAATGAGTTGTTGTGGACTTTTCCACATCAGGATGGCTTGTGGCCTTGTTAATCTTTTCATGGCTGCTGCTGAGGACTTGGTAGCTTCTGCTGAAGAGGCTTCTTCTATGGCTTCTTTCAGCGTGATCTTAGGTTTCATTAATAACTTGCTCTGTAGCACCTTGTCTTTAAGGCCTAAACGAAACGATGCGCATGGCCTCCTCTAAACTGTTGAATTCGCATGCACCCCCAACATCTCTTAAACTTGCCACAAAGTCATTTATTCTTTCGTTTTCCCCTGATCATGACGTAAAACTCGTGTTCTTAATGAGGCATGATACTTGTGCGTAATGGGCTCTTACACAGCCTTTCCAGATCAGGCCAAGCCATTACCTTCATGTCTGCTGCTCCACGAGGTGCCTTAGCCATCATCTTGCAAACTGCTGGACCGCGATGCGTGGGAGGACCGCCCTCTTCAGCTTCTCGGAAATGGCGGCAAGATGTTTCCCTCAAATACATTTGGAAACGATCTGCACTCTGACTCTGCCTTTGGATCGAATGGGGCTGGGGGTGTTCAGTGCAGCCATCTCGCTCTCTTCTTCTGTTCCGTTGCCTTCTCTTCAGGGGAATCCCACCTTCGTCGCCAGTGTTAAGTTTGCATGAAGAGACAGGCGGAGTGCTTCAAGCTCTTTTGTTTATTAGTGACTACAGCTCAGAACGGACCCAACTGGCTTTGCTGCGGCTGCTACTTATAGCCGGCAGCCGCAGCTGACAGCGAATCGGAGTGCAGGGTTTTCCCGCACTTTCTAAACCAATCATTTCCAACACTTTACAAGAACAATTCAAACTAAACCAATGATTTCAAACCTGCATACATAACAGTCTCCACTTTTCTAATTAGAAAAATCTGGCTTTTCACCCTTTGATGAGGAAAAGTAAAACCCCTCATTTTATTCAAAACATTTTTCCCTTTATTTTTTTATATTTTATTGTAATTCATTTGTTTCTTGTAAGCTGCCCAAAGTCACTGAGTGTTGTTTGGCACACAAGTTTAATGTATTACCTATAGTTTGTTGCATGGTCAGCCAGATATTTAGGTTGAATTTGGCATTTTTGCCTATCTATCAAGTCCTTCCCAAGGACCTGGGATAGGCAATATAGTTAGCACATAGTTAGCCAGATATTTAGACTGAATTTGGAATTTTGTCTTTTAATTGAATCTTTCCCAAGACAATGGAATAAGCAGTTGGTGTTTACTAATGTTAAAAGTCACAGGATGTAATCTGTTCCATACTTCCTTTTGTAATTGACTGGTGGTGATAATATATTTCTTCTTAAGGCTTGGGTTTGCAGAGCCAAAATTAGCTCTTCTTTTTGATTATTCAATTTTCCTGATCTTAGTCATTGCCAGGTATTGTTGCATTTTTAAAAAATGTACTTGCCTTGTGTTTGCCTTGCCTTGTATCTTTTGTTTTCTTCATTTGGTCTTCTTTATAGGCCACTTAGGTGTATTTGGTATTCAGTAAGTTTCATGGTATAGTAACTTCAGTACTTCTTTACTGTCCTTAGATATTATTTCAATGCCTTTCTTTTCTTCTTCAACAATCTGGTGTACTTGTAACAGGCCTGCCTACAGTCCCCAGTAAGTAGAGTCTATCAACATTGTTTTGTGGATGAAGGACATAATTCATTGTCATTACTTTTCTGATCTTCCTATCCAGACCTTGTAGTTCTGCTTGAGTGCAGTCCACTATTCCAGCTATGTGTATAATAGCTGGAATTAGTCAGGTGTTAATTGCTTTGATAGTGTTTCCTCTCTGTGTTTGGATTTCACTCTCATGGTGTAGTCACTTCTAATCTTCTTGAGTTTAGTGTGCTTCAGTGTATTTTTATTTTCTTATTATTACAATAGGGTTAGTATATCAAAAGTACAAAAAAGGTCCTGATCATTACTTTTCTCTATACAATCATCCATCGGCTTTCTGAATGTTTCAGATATAGTAGCTTGTCTTCAGACCTTTTTGTGGTGCAGGTTTTTTTAGTTATAAAGATGTTTTTGATTGCTTATAGTGAGATTTGGGGGTAGTAAACTGCAGCTGCAATACATATCTCTTATGATTAGTTGTTCATTAAAAATGTTTAAGTAATACTTGAAAAAGATAGCATTCTATGTTTTTATTCTTCCATGTCTCAGTCAAGCTTCCTGATGTCCCACAATTTTTGTAATTTTTCCATATTTGGTGCTTCACAAATACTTCCCGAGAAGTTGTAAAGTTCTCAGTCAATAGGTTTGATTCTGATATTTTTTGTTTATGCATCTGTATCAGGTGAGATGTGATATAGATGAATAGGATCTCAATGCACTTAAGATAGAGATAGAGACTTTCTTTGACATTAGACAGACATTTCAGGATTCAGAAAACAGCTTGCCCTGCCCCTCAAGGCCAGAATTGGGTATACTGAGGGGAAATGCTGTTGGATATATGGGGCTTCTCAGCCCATAGTGATTGTTCTTTTGGGCTTGGTGCCTCTGGGGGTTGTTGGCCCGTTGTTTTTCATCTTCTGGGGTCCTGGCTATTGCTGGGATGGGGCAGCGGTGTGCTGGGGGCTTTGTTTTATTATGCCCTTGGCGCCGCTGTCCTCCCTCTTTTCCTCTGGGGGTGTAATTCCTGGAGGAAGAGGCCCCATTATGACGACGCTGGGGAGGTGCAGGCCTGGAGTTCGAGGAGTCCGGACTGTGGGCATTGCCGGTTTGGCCTGGGTTGGACAGATAGACGCCGGCCGGGCGGGGGTCAGCTGTGGACTTTACATCGGAGGAGTGACCCCTGCGGAAGGTTTGGCGTCGGATCCTGGACCTGGGGCTGTGGTTTTCGATCTTTTGCCACGCTGGACTTGTTTCTCTGGCTCCGAACTTGCTCTCCGGACTTGGCCGCACCTATTTCATTCTACTCCTAGACCGCAGGTTACCTGCCTCCATGCGCTGCTGCTTTTGCCCTTTTGTGACATCTTGAACCCTCCTTTTGGCTGCCTTGGAAGTCATTTTACCATCAATGACTATTCCCGTTTATCTGTTTTTTCCACTCTTGGACTCTCTTCTCCCCTTTGGACCTGGCTCTTTCCCATTGCAGTGGGAGGGCAATGGAGGGCACAAACTCCCCCTGTTGTGAGGGGACAGGGGTTTTTGTTTGGCATCACCATCCCACCATAAGCCACTGCGGTGAGAGAGCAGTGGCTTGGCCATTTCAATCTTGGCCCTAGCACCGGTGAGAGAGCTGCTTGTTGGTGGGGTTGTTGATTGTCTGGGTTTGGCCTTGGATGCCCGGTCCTTTTTTGCATGTTCCATCTATGCTACAATCCGACTGTTTTGCCCTTCTTTCCCCCTTTGAAATGTGATAGATGCTAGCCTACTCATCGTTGGAGCTACGGGCCCTCCAGACTGTTCCCCTGTCTTTGGAGTGGCCCTTTGGGTTATCGAGAGCCTACCTCAATGACGGATCTTGGGATCCTGAGAGGTGGCATGGCGCAACCAGAGGGCTAAATTTTAAATTTGGGACAAAGGGGAAGCTTTTAAATTTTTTAATTCGTTGTTTTAAGGGGTTAGGGAAGGGGGTGGGTGTTCGAATTGCGGGTCTACACAGTCCTTCCAGGCCGGCTTCTGGTCTCGGCGGGGTGGGGTGGGGTGGGGGGGCCTTGGGGTCTGACGGGAGAGGCGGGGTTGTCCATCGACAGGGTGATCGGTTATGGCAGGGGGGGGGGGACAGGGGGCCAAATTATGTGCTGGGAGCGCGCCCCCGATGTTTACGTGCGGTGGCGCGCTCCGACCCCCAGGTCGCTTCCCGCTCCCCTGGGGTCTTGGGAGACGTGGTCTCTGGGCTCAGACTGGTATATTTGAATGCCAGGTCCGTAGTCAATAAGTCATCCCTCCTCCGTGAACTCATAGAGGAGGAGGCTGCGGACCTGGCGTGCATTACGGAGACCTGGGTGGGCCCGGAGGGGGGTGTCCCTCTGTGTGATTTGTGCCCCCAGGCTTCCGGGTGCTGTACCGGTCTCGGGCCCAGGGACGGGGCGGAGGGGTAGCCATAATTGTTAGAGAGACCCTGTTTCCAAGGGAGGTCACTGTCCCGCAGATGGGCGGGTGTGAGACCCTCCTCGTGAGATTGGGCCCGGGTGGTCGGTTGGGTTTGCTGCTAACGTACCTATCCCCCAGCTGCGTGGCGGCGGCCCTGCCTGGGCTGCTCGACGCCCTCTCGGAGGTGGCGGTGGAGTTCCCTAGGCTTATAGTTCTGGGGGACTTTAACCTGCCGTCACTGGGGGGGCGTCGGGTTTAGCTCAGGAGTTCATGGCATCCATGGCAGCCATGAACCTGACCCAGGTGATCCATGGACCCACCCACGAGGGGGGGAACACACTTGACCTGGTTTTTATCTCGGGGCAGTGGTGTAGTGATCTGGGGGAGGGTTCTCCATCTACCCTCCCTTTATCGTGGACTGATCACTATCTCCTGCGGCTGGTTTTCAATTGGCTGTCCCTCGCTGCTGGGATGAGGAGCCTATACGATGGTTCCGCCCCAGACGCCTAATGGACCCGGATAGGTTTCAGACGGCGCTGGGGTTCTTGCCCGCCTCCCTCGACCACAGCTCGGCCGAGACGCTGACGGCCGCCTGGCAAAGGGCGGCGTCGGAGGCGCTCGACCGGGTTGTCCCCTTGCGGCCTCTTCCCCGCCGTAGACCCCGATGGGCTCCCTGGTTCTCCGAGGAGCTCCGGGGGATGAAACGGCGGAGAAGATGCCTGGAGAGCAGATGGAGGGCCAGCCACTCCGAATTCGACCGTGTCCAGTTGCGATCCTATATCAGGACCTATCTGGAAGCAATCAGGACGGCGAGGCGTGCTTACTTCTCCGCTCTGATTGCGTCTGCCGATGATCGCCCTGCTGCCCTGTTTCGGGTGACCCGCTCCCTCCTTCAATTGAGGGGGGGGATGACCCGTTGCAGGGCAGAGCAGAGGAATTTAGCTTACATCTGGCGGATAAGGTCGCTCGAATTCGTGCTGGCTTGGACTCTGATTGGCAGTGGTCTGATGATGGGGTGGCGGTGAGTCTGGTGGATTCTACCTGGGTTGAGTTTGACCTGGTCTCCCTCGATGAGGTGGACAGGATCATGCGGAGGCTGTCTTCCACCACGTGTTTATTGGACCCGTGCCCTTCCTGGTTGGTATATGCCTCCAGGGAGGTTACGTGCGGCTGGCTCCAGGCAGTTGTTAATGCTTCTTGAGTGAGGGAGTCTTTCCTGCCGCCTTGAAAGAGGCGGTGGTGAGGCCCCTCCTCAAGAAGCCTGCCTTGGACCCGGCCGTTTTGAACAACTATCGTCCTGTCTCCAACCTCCGCTTTTTAGCGAAGGTTGTTGAGAGCGTGGTGGTTCAGCAGCTTCCCTTGTTCCTGGAGGAAACTGAGTATTTAGATCCGTATCAGTCGGGCTTCAGGGCCGGACACAGCACGGAGACAGCATTGGTCGCACTGATGGATGATCTCTGGAGGGCTCGGGACAGGGGTTTTTCCTCTGTCCTAGTCCTTTTAGATCTCTCAGCGGCTTTCGATACCATCGACCATGGTATCCTTCTGCAGCGGCTTAGAGGTTTGGGGGTGGGGGGAACCGTTTTGCGTTGGTTCTCCTCCTTCCTTTCGGGCCGCTCGCAGTCGGTGTTGGCAGGGGGCAGAGGTCGGCCCCGAGACCCCTCACTTGTGGGGTGCCGCAGGGGTCTGTCCTTTCGCCTCTCCTGTTCAATATCTACATGAAACCGCTGGGTGAGATCATCCGAGGTTTTGGGGTGAGGTATCATCAGTATGCTGATGATACCCAGCTTTATATCTCCACCCCAGGCCAGATCAGTGATGCTCTCTCCGTGATGTCCCGGTGCCTGGAGGCGGTACGGGTCTGGATGGGTAGTAACAGGCTTCAGCTCAACCCCACCAAGACGGAGTGGCTGTTCTTACCGGCATCTCGGTCTTTATTGGATGTACCATCTTTGGTCATGGGGGGAGAGGTGTTGCCCCCCGTGGATAGGGCGAGAAACCTGGGTGTCCTCCTGGACTCACAGCTCGGTTTGGAGGAGCATGTGGGAGCTGTGGCCAGGGGGCTTTTGCCCAGGTTCGGCTGGTTCGCCAGCTTCGCCCTTATTTGGACCGAGATGCCCTTCGAACGGTTACTCATGCGCTTGTCACCTCTAGGATTGACTACTGCAATGCTCTCTACATGGGGCTTCCCTTGCGGACGGTCCGGAGGCTTCAGCTGGTGCAGAATGCAGCCGCGCGGGTTGTGATGGGGGTATCCCGATACTCCCATGTTACACCCCTCCTGCGCGGCTTGCATTGGTTGCCGGTTGCCTCCCGGGTCGCCTTCAAGGTATTAGTTACAACTTATAAAGCCCTTAATGGCTTGGGTCCAGGGTACTTGCGGGAACGCCTCCTGCCAGCATCACTTTCCGATCGCCCTGTTCGCTCTCATAGGAGGGGCCTCCTTGGGGTGCCGTCAGTCAGATATTGTAGGCTGGCGGTCCCCAGGGCTAGGGCCTTCTCTGTGGGAGCACCTGCCCTTTGGAATCAGCTCCCCGTCGATCTCCGTTTGGCCCCTGACCTCCGCTCCTTCCGCCGGGACCTGAAGACTTGGTTGTTCCAACGGGCCGGCCTTGAATGACCCGGGGGGGTTGGGTTTATTTTAATTTTATTTGGCTTGTTTACTGTTTAATTTTGTTTTATTGTAAATTTTCTCTGTTTTAATGTTCGCCGCCCTGAGTCCTTAGGGAATAGGGCGGCATACAAGTCGAATAAATAAATAAATAAATAAATAAATAAATAAATAAATAAATTACTGTAGGCTCGAATCCCACCAGGCTCAAGGTTGACTCAGCCTTCCATCCTCTCGGGGTAGGTAAATTGAGGACCCAAGATTGTTGGGGGCAATAAGCTGACTTTGTAAAAATGCCACTTAGTAATAAGCAGGCATATACAATGGAATGAAGGCTATTGCTGAGCGCATTGGGTTGTGCTCCAAAAAATTGTAAGCCGCCCTGAGTCTTCGGAGAAGGGCAGCATATAAATGTAATTAAAAAAAAAAATTTGGGACTTCTGGCATTGAATCTTTTCCTGAAAAAAAACCCCAAAGTCATTGGAACATTGTGAGCCTTGTGATTCATTTTTCAACTTCATGTTGCCAGGATTGTTGCTATGCTTGATCCTCTCTTACCACTACTTTTCTATGCTGTTTGATTTTCAGTTCCTTGGCTTGGTTTTGGGTGACTCTTGACTGTTTGCCCTAGCCTCTTCATTCTTTGAAGAGATCATGAGAAATAAGACTTTTATATCTTCTTCAGATGATCTTGAAAACACCACAGGGACACTTGTTAAATTAATGAGTTTTCAAATTCTGCAGGGAAATGGCAAATTTGGGGCAGCATTTTTAACTATTATGTTATGCAGAGTTTTCTGCAGGATCAGAGACTAGCCAAAAAACCTCCCAAAGTAGTGTTGTACCATGGCATACATAACCAAATGGGCACAGCCTGTGCTGTGATAGCATCATGATTCTATGCGCCCTGCCCCAGGTTTTCCTCATGTAACCCTCCTTGTCCTCCTGCTACAGGGTCAGCTTGATCTACTCTGGTTCCTACTTCAGTCTCCTCCAAATCAAACTTGATCCCTGATGGTTTCATGCAGACTTCCACATGGGGAGAGCATTTTTGGAAACCATTCAAAAGTGGTTTGTCATTGCACAGAGGTGTTGTTTTAACTTTTCAATCTAGCTTCAACCTAGTCTTTTCTGAAGATGTACCAGCTGAAGTACCAACCAGGCTCATATCTCAGGCCAGTAGCTTGCTGTCATTTACTAACATTAAAATTGTGCATATATTCTTTAAAGTTGTTGTACGTAGTCTGAAATTGATTCAGAGACACAAGGCAGGCAGGAAAGGTGCAATTGCTTTAAGAAGGAATCCTGTTTAGGTTAAGCCTGAAAATCAGCAGCATAAAGAGCAGCAGAGATGTGCTGATTTTGTGGGAAGTAAAGGCATAGTGTGCATGCACACCTGCCTAGTGCTCACTATTTGGTGGTCTGGACAGACCAGACTTAAAGAGACTTAACTCTCCCTCTCTGCCTTTTGACTTACCGATTTGAGCACTCACAGAATCTCCTTCAAGGCAGTCCGGGGGCTGTTCACAGAGTAAAGCAGCAGCGTGCAAACCACCATGTCCACAGAGTTGTTCTACACAGCAGATAAGTTCTTGGCGGAGGCGACCATAAAATTCTCGAAGTGGAGGTGCATGTTCTCAGCCATGCTCTGCAGGACAAAATTTTGGAAGTTGGGGTTGTAATCCACACAGGTCACACGAGAGTTGGGGGCATAAAACTGAAAGTTGGTGCCGGGGCCCACGCCAAACTCTAGCAGGTGGAGCTTTCCCAAGGGGTCGGCAAAGTCCTACATGTTCTTGAACAGCGTTTCCTTTTCCTTGTGCATTGTTTTATTGTAGTTTTTACTGAACTGCTTCACGAGAAATGGAAAAATTATTTTACAAATAGGATCCCATAAGCCAAAATAGGCAAGCACATAGATTGGCAGGATGAGGATTTTCATGCATTGTTGGAAGATGAATAACAGCAACCTTTCTTGTTTAACTCCCTCGATGGTATGCTTTAAATACTCCCTGCTCCTTTAATGATGTTTCGTAAGCACATCGTCCACATCCAGTTCTTAGTTGGGATCTCTTCCAGTCACTTAAAAAAACTTTTTAGCTATGCAATTTGGGATGAACTGAATGGTGTGGGAGTAGGGATGGATTTCCATAGAATAAATTGCAGACTCTAGGAACCAGGAGCACTACTCAGATGACCCTGAGGACGACCCTAGTCTAAAAGGATGCAGTTTACCAGCTGTCTACAAGAAATATAAATCTTTCCATTTCCCAATATCCTGTCAGAGCTGAGGAAGTTTCTTGGGTGAGAAGCAAAAGATCTTCAAAGAAAAATCAAGGAAGTCCAGTTGCCTCCTGAAAAAGCATCTTTGGGACTTTCAGTCACTTATTGAAAAAAAGATCCAGTGGGGGTTCAAATTACAACATTTGAATTTGCTTTAAAATGTATGGAATCGTAGGGTGGAAGGGACCTTGGAGTTCTTCTAGTCCACCCTCCAGCCTTGATCACTCAGGCTGTTAAATACCTGCACTTAAGTTCCAGATGCCTACAATTAGTGCAGGCTCGAATCCCACCAGGCTCAAGGTTGACTCAGCCTTCCATCCTCTCGGGGTAGGTAAATTGAGGACCCAAGATTGTTGGGGGCAATAAGCTGACTTTGTAAAAATGCCACTTAGTAATAAGCAGGCATATACAATGGAATGAAGGCTATTGCTGAGCGCATTGGGTTGTGCTCCAAAAAATTGTAAGCCGCCCTGAGTCTTCGGAGAAGGGCAGCATATAAATGTAATTAAAAAAAAAAGTTGGGACTTCTGGCATTGAATCTTTTCCTGAAAAAAAACCCCAAAGTCATTGGAACATTGTGAGCCTTGTGATTCATTTTTCAACTTCATGTTGCCAGGATTGTTGCTATGCTTGATCCTCTCTTACCACTACTTTTCTATGCTGTTTGATTTTCAGTTCTTTGGCTTGGTTTTGGGTGACTCTTGACTGTTTGCCCTAGCCTCTTCATTCTTTGAAGAGATCATGAGAAATAAGACTTTTATATCTTCTTCAGATGATCTTGAAAACACCACAGGGACACTTGTTAAATTAATGAGTTTTCAAATTCTGCAGGGAAATGGCAAATTTGGGGCAGCATTTTTAACTATTATGTTATGCAGAGTTTTCTGCAGGATCAGAGACTAGCCAAAAAACCTCCCAAAGTAGTGTTGTACCACGGCATACATAACCAAATGGGCACAGCCTGTGCTGTGATAGCATCATGCTTCTATGCGCCCTGCCCCAGGTTTTCCTCATGTAACCCTCCTTGTCCTCCTGCTACAGGGTCAGCTTGATCTACTCTGGTTCCTACTTCAGTCTCCTCCAAATCAAACTTGATCCCTGATGGTTTCATGCAGACTTCCACATGGGGAGAGCATTTTTGGAAACCATTCAAAAGTGGTTTGTCATTGCACAGAGGTGTTGTTTTAACTTTTCAATCTAGCTTCAACCTAGTCTTTTCTGAAGATGTACCAGCTGAAGTACCAACCAGGCTCATATCTCAGGCCAGTAGCTTGCTGTCATTTACTAACATTAAAATTGTGCATATATTCTTTAAAGTTGTTGTACGTAGTCTGAAATTGATTCAGAGACACAAGGCAGGCAGGAAAGGTGCAATTGCTTTAAGAAGGAATCCTGTTTAGGTTAAGCCTGAAAATCAGCAGCATAAAGAGCAGCAGAGATGTGCTGATTTTGTGGGAAGTAAAGGCATAGTGTGCATGCACACCCTGCCGATTGCCCATTATTTGGTGGTCTGGACAGACCAGACTTAAAGAGACTTAACTCTCCCTCTCTGCCTTTTGACTTACCGATTTGAGCACTCACAGAATCTCCTTCAAGGCAGTCCGGGGGCTGTTCACAGAGTAAAGCAGCAGCGTGCAAACCACCATGTCCACAGAGTTGTTCTACACAGCAGATAAGTTCTTGGCGGAGGCGACCATAAAATTCTCGAAGTGGAGGTGCATGTTCTCAGCCATGCTCTGCAGGACAAAATTTTGGAAGTTGGGGTTGTAATCCACACAGGTCACACGAGAGTTGGGGGCATAAAACTGAAAGTTGGTGCCGGGGCCCACGCCAAACTCTAGCAGGTGGAGCTTTCCCAAGGGGTCGGCAAAGTCCTACATGTTCTTGAACAGCGTTTCCTTTTCCTTGTGCATTGTTTTATTGTAGTTTTTACTGAACTGCTTCACGAGAAATGGAAAAATTATTTTACAAATAGGATCCCATAAGCCAAAATAGGCAAGCACATAGATTGGCAGGATGAGGATTTTCATGCATTGTTGGAAGATGAATAACAGCAACCTTTCTTGTTTAACTCCCTCGATGGTATGCTTTAAATACTCCCTGCTCCTTTAATGATGTTTCGTAAGCACATCGTCCACATCCAGTTCTTAGTTGGGATCTCTTCCAGTCACTTAAAAAAACTTTTTAGCTATGCAATTTGGGATGAACTGAATGGTGTGGGAGTAGGGATGGATTTCCATAGAATAAATTGCAGACTCTAGGAACCAGGAGCACTACTCAGATGACCCTGAGGACGACCCTAGTCTAAAAGGATGCAGTTTACCAGCTGTCTACAAGAAATATAAATCTTTCCATTTCCCAATATCCTGTCAGAGCTGAGGAAGTTTCTTGGGTGAGAAGCAAAAGATCTTCAAAGAAAAATCAAGGAAGTCCAGTTGCCTCCTGAAAAAGCATCTTTGGGACTTTCAGTCACTTATTGAAAAAAAGATCCAGTGGGGGTTCAAATTACAACATTTGAATTTGCTTTAAAATGTATGGAATCGTAGGGTGGAAGGGACCTTGGAGTTCTTCTAGTCCACCCTCCAGCCTTGATCACTCAGGCTGTTAAATACCTGCACTTAAGTTCCAGATGCCTACAATTAGTGCAGGCTCGAATCCCACCAGGCTCAAGGTTGACTGAGCCTTCCATCCTCTCGGGGTAGGTAAATTGAGGACCCAAGATTGTTGGGGGCAATTAGCTGACCTTGTAAAAATGCCGCTTAGTAATAAGCAGGCATATACAATGGCATGAAGGCTATTGCTGAGCACACTGGGTTGTATCCCAAAAATTGTAAGCCGCCCTGAGTCTTCGGAGAAGGGCGGCATATAAATGTAATTTTAAAAAAATCAAAGCAAGAGCTTGAAGAATGGGACATTATACTATCATGGTGACCTCAGATGTACATACAATCTAGATATGGCATAGATAGAAAAAAGTATAGCTTCTATAAAGGAGAAACACGGTTTGATAAGACACTGTTGAACTCTGATGAAAAATTACTTAAGAAGGTGTGGGAAGTGATAGTTCGATATGCCTATTAGAATTGCTGTTGGAAAACGAAGCTTCCTTTAGTAGACATCCTACCACCAGCCTACCAAGCATTGAGACACCAGGAAAGACTCTGCAAGAGGGGCAGAGACCACTTCCCATCGGGGAGCAGGGACAGATGGCACCCCCCCACCCCTGGGCACGTGGATTCATCTAGGGGTGGGATTCAAATGTCTTAACAACTGGTTCTGTGGGCATGGCCTAATTTGTGGGTGTGGCTTGGTGGTCATGTGACTGGCTGGGCATGGCTTGTATGTAAATATTGTAAATATTTATGTAAATATTGAATTTTTTATTTAAAAAAGAGCAACTTTTACCCAAAATCAGGCAAAGCAGGCAGGCAGATTGAGTTGCTCAAAGAATCACAGATTCACTTAGAGATCTATCTTTCTTCAAAATATTGCCTGAGTCTGTCACAAGAAATTTGCTTGTAAGCAATCTCATAAAATTTGGTAGCAAGCAAACTTACAAAATTAACTCACAACACACCATGTATGTAAATGTTGATTTTTTTAAATAAAAAAATGGCAACTTTTACCCAAAATCAGGCAAAGCAGGCAGGGAGATTGAGTTGCTCACAGAATCACAGAGATCTACTTTCTGTTTACCTTCACCCAGAGATCTACCTTTCTGTTAGATTTACATGAAGAGTCAGACGCGGAGTGCTTCAGTGAAGAGTTTATTAGTGACCACAACTCATAACAGACCTGATTTGGCTGGGCTGGGGCTGCTACTTATAGCCAGCAGCCGCAGTTGCCAGCCAATCAGAGTGCAGGGTTTTCCCGTACTTTTTAACCCAATCATTTCTGACATTTTACAAGAACAGTTCAAACTTAACCAATGACATTCAAAGCTGTGTACATAACACCCCTCCCCACTAGGTTCAGTCCATACTCAAACCCCAACCTATCTAATGTATTCTTTTAAATAGGTGGGGCTCTTACATGTACGTTGAGACCTTCGTGGTTCAGAAGTTTTAACGTTCTCACCCAGTGAGAGGGGAACTGTGTCTGTTGACATTTCCCTAGTTGGACTTCCTGTGAAAGAAGACCCTGTTTGATGGTTAGAATCTGGTCTCTCCTCCCAACCCATCTCCAGCCCAATGTCAGCACCCAAGTCAGGTAGTGATGTGCAATCTTCCACTTGTAAGGATGGATTTTGGCATTGTGACAGGTTTTGGGATGGTTCCTGTCGTAATGGCTTGTTACACATGGGGTTGATTCTTGTTTGCTGATTATCCTCATGTTCCTCCCCCTCCCCCCTAGAAAAAGCATTAGGTATGGGAGCTAGAAAGGAACAATTGCGATGTTCCTGAGGTAACCTGGATCTAAGCTGATCAATGTGCCTGCTCCAGAGGACTCCATCCTCTGTTTGTACCCTGTAAGAACAAGGGCCTGTGATTTGAGTTATTTCAGCAGGAATCCATGAAGGTTCACCCATAAGGTTCTTAGCATAAACAGAATCACCCACATCAGGTAACCCGTGGGTTACAAAAAGCTTTTTAAGCTGCTTGATGACAGCATCAGTTGTGGTGGATGCCATAGGGATTACCTCTAGCCATTTGGAATATGCATCTACTATAATAAGAAAGGTGTGCCCTCTGGTAGGGGCAGCAAAATCAATGTGAATCCTAGACTATGGGCCCCTAGGACATTCCCATTCCTGTTTGGGGGTGAGAGGTGGGGCAGGCCTGACTACCTGACAGTTGGGACAAGATGCAACCCAGTTTTCAACCATTTTGTCAATATCTGGCCACCATACATAACTTCTGGCCAATCCCTTCATCCTTACAATACCAGGATGACCCTCATGTAACATTTCCAAAACCTCTCTTTGCAGTTTTGCACGAATAACCACCCTGTTACCCCACAAAATACATCCTCTTAATACGGATAATTCAGTTTGCCTGGACTTAAAAGGTTGGGCAAGGTGAGGTAGATCTTGAAAAGGCCAACCTTTCTTAATCCAGCCTATAATAGGAGCCAATAAAGTGTCTTTGGCAGTCTCTCTGGCAATTTCAGCAGCGTGTACTGGAAGCTTGGCAACAGTTTCTAGGAAAAGGTGTGTGCCTCAGGTTCAAAGTCCTCCTCATGACAAGGAAGTGGGCAATGACTCAAGGCATCAGCATGTCCAATGTCCTTGCCAGGCTTGTGGATAAGTTTGTATGAATAAACAGCAAGAAATTCAGTCCACCTCAGCATTCTTGGTGACAGGATAGTGGGTGTAGGTTTGTCTCCTGCCACAATGCCTAACAAAGGTTTGTGATCTGTGACAATGGTAAATGTTCTCCCATATAAATACTCATGAAATTTCTTGATAGCTGCAACAATTGCCAATGCTTCCTTGTCCAATTGGCTGTAATTCCTCTCTGCTTTGGTCAAGGTGCGAGAGTAAAATGCAATATGGGCTTCCCTCCCGCTGGGAAGCCTGTGGCTCAAACCCCGCCCCACTCCAAATGGGGATTCATCACAAGTCAGTACAACAGGGAAATTCTCAGAGAACTGTATGAGCACAGCATCAGACGTGATTAGTCTCTTAATACTGTTAAATGCTGATTGTTCCTTCCTGCCCCAGACCCAAGCAGACTTTTTGTCAAGCAATCTGTGTAATGTTTCTGCAATGGTTGCCTTCTGAGGTAGGAACATGTGATAAAAGTTAATAAGTCCAAGGAAAGCTTGCAAATCTGTTTTGCATTTTGGTCTAGGGGCTTCTTTGATTGCTTGAACCTTGACATCTGTAGGGTGGATGCCATGCTTGTCAATCATATAGCCTAAGAACTCAACCTTGTTAGTTCTAAGAGTGCATTTTTCTTCCTTGACTTTTAACCCCGCTTTCTTGAATCTGGTAAGGACTTCTCTGAGTCTCTCTTGTAATTGGGTGTCATTTTCAGCAGAGATTAACACATCATCAAAGTAAGGCACTACCCCTGGCAGTCCTTGGAGCATCCTTTCCATAAGGCTTTGGAAGATGCCTAGTGCCATGCTTACTCCAAATTGTAACCTTTTACATTTGAAGGCACCTCTATGAGTCACAATGGTTTGGGCCTCTGCAGTGGCATCATCAACTGTTAATTGTTGATATGCCTGGGCCAGATCCAATTTGGCAAAGACTGTGCCCCTGCCAAGAATGTAATAAATGATGCACCACTGGAACTGGATATATGCTCTGCTGAAGCGCATGGTTTAATGTCCCCTTATAGTCTCCACAGATTCTTACTGACCCATCAGTTTTGACTGGTGTGACTATGGGTGTCTCCCATCTGGAGTGGTCAGTGGGCTCTAAAACTCCTTGAGCTATTAGTTTATCTAATTGTGCATCAATTTTTTCCTTTAAGGCAAATGGGACCCTTCTGGGCTTTAAAGAAATTGGTGGCACCTTTGGATCTAGGTTGAAAGTGATAGGGGTCCCCATATACTTGCCCAATCCTTTGCTGAAGACCTCTGGAAACTCAGACTTCAAGGCCTCCTCCCATTCAGTGTTACTCATGTGATTGATGCCAGTCACCTCAATGCCTAGTGGATTGAACCACTCAAGTCCCAGCAAGCTTGGGCGGTCCTTGTCCACGATGGTCAGGGGCAAACGTTTGGTGTGGCCTTTGAACTTCACATTGAATTCTCTTGTTCCAACTACTGGAATCTTGTTCCTCTGGTAGTCTTTAAGAGTCAGTGCTTGCTTCTGGAAATGCTTCTTCTGAATGTTGGGAAGTAGCCTGTGAATAGTGTCCCATGACACCATAGATAAATAGGAGCCTGAGTCCACTTCCATTTGGCAAGGCCTTCCTTCAATTAGTACCTTCACATGTACTTTTCTGCTTCTTAAGGGTGAAGAATGACCAATGGTGACGGTTTGATGAGTTTCATTCTTCCCATTTGCTTCAGTGTTGCGCCCCATTTTCTCACTGAAGTTGTTAGGCTTGAAATCTTTGTCAGGAAACTTCTTTCTGCTTGGTGGAGTTCTGGATGATTTGCAGACTCTTCCTAGGTGACCTCTTTTTTCACAATGGAGACAGATGGTATCAAAAAACTTGCATTCAGTGTGGGGGGTGTCCCCCCACAACCTCTGCAATAAAAGTCTTGCCTCTTTCTTCCAAGGTCTTTCCTTTTCTTCTCCATTCTGAGTCTATAAATTCCTTCCTCCACCTCACTACAGTCTGAATCAGAATCTATTTGCTCGCAATGGGTTGTTGTGGATTTTTCCACATCAGGATGGCTTGTGGCCTTGTTAATTTTCTTCATGGCTGCTGCTGAGGACTTGGTAGCTTCCGCTGAAGAAGCTTCTTCTATGGCCTCCTTAAATGTGATCTTAGGCTTCATTAATAATTTGCTCTGCAAAACCTTGTCTTTTAGGCCTAGAACAAATCGATCGCGCATGGCCTCTTCTAAGTTGATAAATTCACATGCACCCCCAATGTTTCTTAAACTTGCCACAAAGTCATTACGCTTTCGCTTTCCCTTGATCCCGACGGTAGAATTCTTGTCTCTTAATGAGGCACAATACTTGTGGCACGTAATGGGCTCTTAGTAACTTTTCTAAGTCGGGCCAGTCCATTACCTTCACATGTGCAGCTCCCGCCAATGCCTTCGCCATCTTGAAAACGGCCAGACCGCAGTGGGTAAGAAAGACCGCCCTCTTCCGCTTGTCGGAAATGTCGGCGAGATCGTTTCCCTCCAAATACATTTGGAAACGATCTGCATACGAGTCCCAGTCTTCTGCTGTCGGATCGAACGGGGCTGGGGGTGTGTGTTCAGCACAGCCATCTCTCTCAGCTCTTTCTCCGCGTTGTCTTCTCTTCGGGAAGGATCCCACCTTCATCGCCAGTGTTAGATTTGCATGAAGAGTCAGACACGGAGTGCTTCAGTGAAGAGTTTATTAGTGACTACAGCTCATAACAGACCCGATTTGCCTGGGCTGCGGCTGCTACTTATAGCCAGCAGCCGAGTTGCCAGCCAATCAGAGTGCAGGGTTTTCCTGCACTTTTAAACCAATCATTTCTGACATTTTACAAGAACAGTTCAAACTTAACCAATGACATTCAAACCTGCATACATAACACTTTCTGCAATCTATTTCCTGAGTCTGCACTGAAAAACAGAAGCTTCAGTCCTAAGGGAGGTTCAGCTCTGCTTTTAGATTACCTAGAAAGCAAGAAATGCAACGATTTCCTGCTTCCAGCTAATCTAAATCTCCTGGCACAGCAGAACAGCTGATGATTGGGGAACAAAAGGAAAAATAGCAATTTAGCAGGCAAGTTTTCCAGGTAAGGAGTGAGTGGGCAGGGAGGGGAGAGCGGGTCAGCCAGTGGCATGATTTGCTGGTTCTCTGAACTGGGCAGAATCATAACAACCGGTTCTATAGAACCGGTCCCGACCAGGTAGAATCCCACCCCTGGTTTCATCCTGTGAAGGCACAGCCAGGCCTGTCCAAATACAGAGGAGCCCAGCAGAGCTGCCTCAAGTTATAGCAGACAGGCATAATCAAGAACGAGCTGGGCTTACCACAAGGTCACGAGCAAAGCAACAAATTGCAATAGCTGGCAGGTTAACTTCTTAGAGATAAGCAATCCAGGCTGGGTCTTACAGGGAGGAAACAACAAGAGTTAAACCTCCTTCAACCAACATGACTGAAGTAAACAAAATTCCATCAGAGTTAATTTCAGGTGGGGCGGCTTGGAAGGGCCTATTAATGTGCAAGGACTAAATTGATATGATATATAAGGCATAGATCTCAGTATTGGTAGCTTAATACTCTGACGATGTCAGCAGAGGCTGACGAAAGCTAAGTATAATAAAGTAATTTAGTTCCGGAGATCGCAAGATGTCTGTTCCTTCATGTGTGTATGTATGTATGTATGTATGTATGTATGTATGTATGTATGTATAAAGAAAATCTCAGGGATTATGCATTTATGAAAAGAAATTAGACATCTTTGCTTGAAAAAATCATGACATATAAAAACATTTTAGACACTGAAGGGAAATTAAAATCGAAGCAAGAACTGGAAGAACGGGACATTATACCATCATGGTGACCTCCGTTCCAAATACAATCTAGATATGACATAGATAGAAAAAAGTATAGCTTGCATAAAGGAGAAACACCATTTTATAAGACACTGTTGAACTCTGATGAAAAATTAGTTAAGAAGGTGTGGGAAGCCCCTCCCCTCCCAGAAGAATGAAATATTTTAGGAAGTATTAAAAAGGCAGAATATTATATTTCCCTGGATGAGAAATTGAGAAAACATGCTCTTGCCTGCAGCAAAGTCTGGCTCTGAACAAAGGCAGGGCAAAGCCATGCTGCCACAATAGGAGCCCTCAATCTCCACTCCATGTGATCAGCTGCCCAGGACCTCAAACCCATGTGGTCCTTTTCACCAATAAACCATCTTCCCAATCAGCCTCCGTGTTTCCAGTCTCTTTCTCCCCACTTGGAACAGAAATGGAAGATGAACAAATAAAAGACACAATGGTACAAAGGGAATTTTTTTTGGCTATAACATAGACATCTTTGCTTGAAAGCTGGAGCTGTGTCTAAAAATACAATGGCAATATTTTCTTAGGAAAAAAATAAAGGAGAAACTTGAAAAATTGACAAATCAGAAACAGATTTAGACATATGTGTGTTGTGTGCATGTGCATTGAAAACTTAGCTTTACAAAGGAAAATTCTAGAAGAAAAGCAAGAAAATTAATAATTAGATAAACTTAAAAGACAGTTGTATGAAATAAAGGACTGTCCTTTATAATAAAGGGTGTATGGTCCCTGTCAAAGTAAGTTTGAAAATATGTACCTTACTTTGGGATAGAGAACCTGGGAAAAGGAGGTGTGGTGGTACAGAGAAGAGTTGCAAGAAAGATTTTTTAAAAGAAATTGGACTAATTCACATGTCTAGGCATTCCAGTCATTATTTCATTATGAAAATATGTTGTCGAGAACAATTTAAGAAAAGTAGGTGGCCAAGTGGAATCAGAGAAGCTGTTTGATGAAACCATAGAGGCACTCTAGTTTCAGAACAGAACGAAATAATAGAGTTGGAAGGGACCTTGGAATTCTTAAATTAGGCTTTGAATTCCTTTGATGCTCGAGGCAATAATTAAGCAGACTTGGAAGCCAGGATGGCAGCAACAGAACAAAGTGAATGTTTCATGTTATGAGAAGAAGGAGTTAGAGAAAGCAGGATCAGGAGCAGAGAGAGAGAAAATGGAGGAGGTAAATGGGTAGTACCTAATGGAAGGCAAATGTTGATTCTGGGAAGACTATACCATGGTAATCATTGGGGACTAAGGTACGATGTGATTTGTCTTTAATAGCTTATGAATGCTGTGGATTGTATACAGTACTAAACAAATACGTGACAAATGTATAGTATGTAAAAGAGTTAATAAACAAGTTGTACAACATAAAGAAAGGGAAAGCAACATTTAGGTGAGACCATTTCAGTGCATTCAAGTTGATTTTACTGAATTACCTCAAATGGTGAGACTTAAATATTTATTGGTGATAGTGGCTCACTTGACTGGATGAGTTGAAGCTTATCCAGCCATGAGGGCCACTGCAGCTGTAGTCACCAAAATTATATAGGAACAGATAATGCCTAGATATAGAATAATAGCAGCTATATACAGCAACAAAGAGACTCATTTTACTGCAAAAATGCTTCAATCGATCACGGAGGCAGTGGGAATTAAGTGGGAATTAGGTGGGAATATCAAGTAGCATAGAATGCAAATTTGTCTATGCCATGAACCAAATGTTTACCCTTGGCCTTGCAATTCGAACTTGCCTAAAACAGGATACTACCACACTTGGGCAGAGTGGGGGAGATTCCAGAGGTGGCATTCAGCAGCTTCTGGCCAGTTCTGGAGAATCGGTAGCGGAAATAGCTGATCATCTGGGTCTTCTTTGTTGCCCTGCACAGGAGAACGGAGCTGGAAAGCAGGTTAGTGCGGTGGGGAGGGAATGGGATTTTGCAGTAACCTTCCCCAGGAGTGGGGTGGGAATGGAGATTTTACAGTATCCTTCCCCTGCCATGCCCACCAAGCCACACCCACAAAACCAGTAGTAAATTTTTTGAATCCTACCACTGGGAGATTCCACAATATGAATCCAAGGGTATTTTTGTATAAGAACTGTATACTTGGCCTCAGGGTGGGATTCAAATTTTTAAACAACCGGTTCTGTGGGCATGGCTTAGTTGGTGGGCGTGGCTTGGTGGTCATGGGATTGGGTGGGCATGGCCAACTCGATGTCACTCATGTCAAGGGGCACTTCTCCTTGCCTGGCCTCTCATGACAGTGGGGATGCTGCAACAGTCGTAAGTGTGAAAACGGTCATAAGTCACTTTTTCAGTGCCATTGTAACTTTGAATGGTCACTAAAGGAACTGTTGTAAATCAAGGATTACCTGTACAAAAATACAAAAAGCTTCTTTGCTTGCAAAAAGCTGCCCTAAATACCAACCATTAGATAAAAATACCTGCAAGCGGAGTACAAATCAGGCAGGGTGCCAGAGCACCTTGAGGAATTAAAATAGTTAAAATGCAATGATAACTATCAGCAGCCAAATCTTGCTCATAAAGTGAAACCCTTTAGCAGAGAGGTCATTTAAGCTCTCCAGAAAGAGCACACTCAGGAGAAGCAATCCTTAGATCCATTTGCACCACTTAAAGTTACCAGCTGGTCTCACTCATGTCACAAGATATCCTAAGGAAATCATCCAGATTTAAGGAAAGATCACATGCCCCTCAGAAAGGCAGTAAAAAAATCAGTGCCAAGCTTGCATCTTGCCTCTGGAAGTACACTCCAAAACAACAGTGCCAGATACCACTAAAGCAGTGAAGGAAGACCCGCTCCCCAGATAGAAAGAGACCATGAGGCAGGAAAAAATTCAAACACAATACAAATAATTAAATCACAACAGTAGCTGTTGCTTGTTAAACCAATTACCAGAACAAATTAACACAGGAACTAGCCAGATTTCTCAAACCAGTTTCTTTTCAGGAACATAGATTAACCTTTTTCCTTTCAGACAAAGCTGAATAGGAATAATTATCCCAATGAACACAGGATTAAACATCATCAAGCACAGAATTAAACTTTATCAAAAACCAGTTTTAGACCAAACCTCAGAAAGGGTATGTAAACTCACATTTGAATGTCAATCTTTCTAGCTAGCCAAGTTAAACTTGCCAAATTTGAAGACCCTTGTCTTAAATGAAGCAAATCTACAGGGCTGGGTTTAAAGATGTGGGCAATAAAGACATTTGTGAGATGGTGTTACAAGCAGAATGCAGCAAAAAAGTATTTGCCCTGATATCTGGGGGGGGGAGCTTTCATGGAGGTTTTAGGAGGATTAACCACACCTGTGGTGTATTAACCATTAAGGAGACTAAGCATGTGCTTAGGGCACCAGGTCCAAAAGGGCACCACAAAGATGAGAATATTTATTCGTTTGTACAGGAGGGGGCACCAAGATTTGTCAGTGCTTAGGGCACCAATCTGCCACCGAACCACACCATTTCATTATTTTTCCTTCAGTCCATGGTTCTGTCACATACACATCTAGAACACAAATGTCCATGTGAATCTCAAAATAGAATGTGAACAGATGTGAATTAAGTTGAGTCTCACAACACCCCGTGAGGTAGATAATTACCCATTATACAGATTGGTAAGATAATTTGTGTTGTTTTGTTTGGTGGGAGGATGAAAGTTTAAGTTGGCCTCGATTGGGAACAAATGATTATTTTGCCTGTAATAATTTGTATGACTATGTCCAGGATAAAGAATGTAAGTCACTAGAAAATGGAAGACTTGTATGCAAAACTACTAGAAGAAAAGCCTAGTGCTACACGGATAAGGGAATGGCTTTTAAACAGCCAGTGGCATTTTTGTCCAGAATGCTAGATCCTATCTGTCAAGGATAAAAAAGGAGTTAGAGAAAGTGGGGGCAATAGAAATGAGGGCATGAGAGGGTGGAACCAAGTGATAAGGGGAAGAGGACGTGGTGGTATGGGCAGGGAGGACAGAGTGAGGAGATGTTTTGGGTGTGGCCAGCCTGGACATTTCAGGAAAGACTGCCTAATCCAAAGAAGGGAGGTGCAAGTGTATAATATGATGGTAGAAGATGAAAGTCAATATTAGGACTGTATTAGGACTATTAGCCTATATTAGGACTTACCTGGTAGCTATGGGAGAGGCGAGAAGGTCTTATCTCTCCACTCTCATAGCGTCCGCAGATAACCGCCCAGCCACCCTGTTTCGGGTTACCCGTTCCCTCCTTCATCTCGAGGGAGGGCCGGACCCGTTGCAGCATAGGGCTGAGGAGTTTGGTCAATATCTGTCGGATAAGATCGCCGCATTCGGGATGGGTTGTCCTCTGATTTGCAGTGGTCTTGGGAATGAGTTGCAGGTAGTCTGGCCACTGTTATCTGGGATGAGTTCGATCCTGTTTCCGAGGATGAAGTGGACAGGATTATGCGGTGGCTGAGTTCCACCACATGTTTGTTGGACCCGTGTCCCTCCTGGCTGACTTATGCCGCCAGGGAGGCCACCTGCGGTTGGCTCCGGGCAGTTGTCAACGCTTCATTGAGGGAGGGTGTCTTTCCCTCTGCCTTGAAGGAGGCGGTGGTGAGACCCCTCCTGAAGAAGCCTGCCCTGGACCCGACCGTGTTAGACAATTTCCGTCCGGTCTCCAACCTTCGCTTTTTGGCGAAGGTTGTTGAGAGTGTGGTGGCTCAGCAGGTTCCGCTTTTCCTGGATGAAGCGGACTACCTGGATCCGTACCAATCGGGCTTCCGACCCGGTTATAGCACGGAGACGGCATTGGTCGCGCTGATGGATGATCTCTGGAGGGCCCGGGACAGGGTTTTTTCCTCTGTCCTGGTCCTATTGGACCTCTCAGCGGCTTTCGATACCATCGACCATGGTATCCTTTTGCGTCGCCTCGGGGGGTTGGGAATGGGGGGCACTGTTCTTCAGTGGTTCTCCTCCTACCTCTCGGGGCGGTCGCAATCGGTGTTGGTGGGAGGGGTTGGGTCGACCCCAAGGGCTCTCTCTTGTGGGGTCCCACAGGGGTCGGTCCTTTCCCCTCTCTTATTTAACATCTACATGAAACCGCTGGGTGAGATCATCTGTGGTTTTGGGGTGAGATTCCATCAGTACGCTGATGACACTCAGCTGTACATTTCCACCCCAAACCAGATCAGCGATGCCCTCTCCCTGATGTCCCAGTGTTTGGATGCAGTACGGATCTGGATGAGTAGGAACATGCTCCGACTCAACCGGCCAAGACTGAGTGGCTCTGCGTACCGGTGTCTCGGCCCAGTCAAGATTGTCCATCTTTGGCCATAGGGGGAGAGGTGTTGCCCCCTGTGGATAGGGCGTGGAATCTGGGGGTCCTCCTGGATGCACGGCTCGGTTGGAGGAGCAGGTGGGGGCCATCGCCAGGGGGCCTTTGCCCAGCTCCATCTTGTTCGACAACTTCGCCCTTTCTGGACGAATGCCCTGTGCACAGTTACTCATGCCCTTGTCACCTCTAGACTCGACCACTGCAACACTTTCTATTCAGGACTGCCCTTGCATACCATCCGGAGACTGCAGCTGGTGCAGAATGCGGCCGGGCGGGTGGTGATGGGAGTTACCGGTTCTCCCATGTTACCCCCTCCTGCACGGTCTGCATTGGCTACGGTTGCGCTCCGGGTGAGATCAAGGTTTAGTTTTGACATTCAAAGTCCTACATGACATGGGTCTTCAATATTTGAGGGAGCGTCTTCTTCTGACATCTAGTGCGGCCGCCCCTGTGCAGCTCATAGGCAAGGACTCGGGGTTCCGTCGGTGGGTCAATGGGCTGGTGACTCCCGACGACGAGCCTTTTCTGTCGCGGCCCTGACCTCTGGAATCAACTGCCTTTGGAGCTCCGTCTGGCCCCTGATCTCCGCACCTTCCGCCGTGAATTAAAGACCTGGTTATTCAACCAACCCGGGCTGTGACCCCTCCCTGGGGGAGGGATGGTTTTAATGTTTATTATCGTTATGTTTTAATATTTGGGCTTGTCTTTGGTTTAATGGTTTTTAAATATTTATTGTTCTGTGTTTTTAGTTGTGAGCCGCCCCGAGTCTTCGGAGATGGGGCGGCATACAAGTTCAAATATAAATAAATAAATAAAATACTAGCAGTGTCAGGGGCAAAAACAGTACTCAATTTCTATAGAAAAATAGAAAAGGTGGTGTCCCAACCCTTACCCCAAAACAAGCAAGAACTAAGGAAATTCTTAGGCTTGGTGGGATACTGCAGGTTCTGGATTGATGGGTATTCTCATCTTACCAAACCTCTGTATGCAAAGCTAATTGAATCCGAACCTGGAATTTGAAATGGGAGGAAATGAAAGGGGAAACTTTCAAACTTTGAAACAACCTTTAACCAAGGCTCCTGTATTAAGTTTGCCAAATTTGGAAAAGCCATTCCATCTCTTTGTAAACACAGAGAATGGAATTGCGCAAAGGGTGTTGGCTCAGGACTGGGCAGGACAAAGGAAACCTGTGACATTCCTGTCAGAAATAATGGATCCAGTTATAAGGGGATGGCCAGTATGAATTAAAGTGAATGCTGTTACGATTTTGATACAGTAGACAGATTTGGTTTTACAATTTGAATGCAGCACAGTTCTTAGCCAGGCCTAGATCAGTGGATTAATATGGATTAGAACATTATTGTTCTGAAGTAATAGACTTACAAACTAAAATAAAACCTGATTTGGAGGAACACCCCCTTTTGGAAGGAGAGGCAATTTTTATAATGGTCTACTCAACTCAAGATGGATCTCTGGCAACCTGTGACCACTGGAGCTTAGCTTACCCACTTTGGCTGTGGGGTTCTTGCTGCTCTCTTGAGTTTTGGTGGATTTCTTGCAGACGTTTCATGACCCAACTGGGAAACTTCATCAGTGCGAGGAGGGGTGTGTAGGGAGGAGGAGGAGGAGATGGTTTTCTAGGGGGAGGGGAGCACGGAAAAATGGGTATGCTATTATAAATGGACATACTAAAGAGATACTGGAAGCGGGGGGGGGTCTGCCTTGAAGCTGGTCTGCTCAGATTTGTGGATTGTATGCACTAAATCAAGCTCTATGTATTTTGGAAGGATACACAGATTCCAGATATGTTTTTGGGGAAGATCTGGTTTGAGCCTCTTCGGCGACAGACGCGAAATCCGCGATCGTGCGTGGTTTCGGTCCGTGCTCTTTGCTGGAGACCCCGAGCTGCTTGGCTCAGGGGTTAAAACCACCCCGTAGAGGTGGTGAAGACGGGGAGCTGATGGCAGGAGTGAGGAGAGCCGCATCTCTCCTCCTCAGCCGATCTTTCCTTTCCCGAAGGCAGCGCAGCGGTGGTCAGAAATGGCCACCTCAAAGAAGACCTCAAGCCAACAAGTTTGTGCAGGAGGAAGTGATTAAGAGAAAGTGTGGTGATCCAGGCTGATATTGAAACATCTACTAAGGTACCTGGTTTTGAACAGTGGGAAACAGTAACAACTTTTAAAAAAAAAAAAGAAGGAAAGCGGCGGGTGAAAGTGAAAAGCTAGTTTGTTGCTTTTTTCCCCCTCTTCCTCTTTGATGTTAATAGTTCTGAATAAAGAATATTGAGACGGCTTGGATGGATACAAATACACTTGAACATTAATAGGCTTTTTTATATAGCTGGAAATAATCCGCCAAGTGTTAAAGATCTTTTGAGAGACTTTAATACTTTTTTTTTCTATAAAAGAAGAGAAAGGAAGCAATAGAGGAAGAGAGGAAAAACTGAAAGGAGGGTGTGTCTGGAGACTGAGGATACTACCCAGACTTTTTTTTTTATAAGAGGTTTTATTTTTCCAAAAACACAAACATAACAAACAAACATACAACACATAGATCCATATCAATTTCAAGTATGTCGGTCGGTCAAAAATCACAGTGCCTACCCCTCATTATTCATACTCAATATTACAAAAAGGAAAAACTATAATCATTATTATTAATCCTTTATCATATTATAATCTCTATATTGTTTCAACAGTTCTATCTATCTTTATATTCCCAAAAAATATATTACCAAACTTTTTGTCTAACCATTGATAGAACATATTCCATATCATATAAAACTGCTTTTCTTCTTGGTCCCTAATTTCAAATGTTAATCTACTCATTTGGGCACAATCCAAGATCTTCTTAATCACTTCCTCCTGCGTAGGTGTCTTATCATTTCTCCAGTTTTTAGCAAATACAATTCTAGCAGCTGTCAGTACATTAACAATCAAATATTTCAGTTCTTTGTTAAATGTCTCTGGTACAATTCCCAACAGAAATATCTCAGGTTTCAAGTCTATATGTTGTTGTGTCATTTTTCCAACCACATGTGGATTTTAGTCCAGTATCTTTTAGCATCAACGCAAGTCCACCACATGTGGTAGTAGGAGCCAGGTATCTGATGACATTTCCAACATGGTTTAATGTCCCTTATAGTCTCCACAGATTCTTACTGACCCATCAGTCTTGACTGGTGTGACTATGGGTGTCTCCCATCTGGAGTGGTCAGTGGGCTCTAAAACTCCTTGAGCTATTAGTTTATCTAATTGTGCATCAATTTTTTTCCTTTAAGGCAAATGGGACCCTTCTGGGCTTTAAACGAATTGGTGGCACCTTGGGATCTAGGTTGAAAGTGATAGGGGTCCCCATATACTTGCCCAATCCTTTGCTGAAGACCTCTGGAAACTCAGACTTCAAGGCCTCCTCCCATTCAGTGTTACTCATGTGATTGATGCCAGTCACCTCAATGCCTAGTGGATTGAACCACTCAAGTCCCAGCAAGCTTGGGCGGTCCTTGTCCACGATGGTCAGGGGCAAACGTTTGGTGTGGCCTTTGAACTTCACATTGAATTCTCTTGTTCCAACTACTGGAATCTTGTCCCTCTGGTAGTCTTTAAGAGTCAGTGCTTGCTTCTGGAAATGCTTCTTCTGAATGTTGGGAAGTAGCCTGTGAATAGTGTCCCATGACACCATAGATAAATAGGAGCCTGAGTCCACTTCCATTTGGCAAGGCCTTCCTTCAATTAGTACCTTCACATGTACTTTTCTGCTTCTTAAGGGTGAAGAATGACCAATGGTGACGGTTTGATGAGTTTCATTCTTCCCATTTGCTTCAGTGTTGCGCCCCATTTTCTCACTGAAGTTGTTAGGCTTGAAATCTTTGTCAGGAAACTTCTTTCTGCTTGGTGGAGTTCTGGATGATTTGCAGACTCTTCCTAGGTGACCTCTTTTTTCACAATGGAGACAGATGGTATCAAAAAACTTGCATTCAGTGTGGGGGGTGTCCCCCCACAACCTCTGCAATAAAAGTCTTGCCTCTTTCTTCCAAGGTCTTTCCTTTTCTTCTCCATTCTGAGTCTATAAATTCCTTCCTCCACCTCACTACAGTCTGAATCAGAATCTATTTGCTCGCAATGGGTTGTTGTGGATTTTTCCACATCAGGATGGCTTGTGGCCTTGTTAATTTTCTTCATGGCTGCTGCTGAGGACTTGGTAGCTTCCGCTGAAGAAGCTTCTTCTATGGCCTCCTTAAATGTGGTCTTAGGCTTCATTAATAATTTGCTCTGCAAAACCTTGTCTTTTAGGCCTAGAACAAATCGATCGCGCATGGCCTCTTCTAAGTTGATAAATTCACATGCACCCCAATGTTTCTTAAACTTGCCACGAAGTCATTAGCATTTTCGCTTTCCCTTGATCCCGACGGTAGAATTTGTGTCTCTTAATGAGGCACGATACTTGTGGCACGTAATGGGCTCTTAGTAACTTTTCTAAGTCGGGCCAATCCATTACCTTCACGTCTGCAGCTCCCGCCAATGCCTTCACCATCTTGAAAACGGCCAGACCGCAGTGGGTGAGAAAGACCGCCCTCTTCCGCTTGTCGGAAATGTCGGCGAGATCGTTTCCCTCCAAATACATTTGGAAACGATCCGCATACGAGTCCCAGTCTTCTGCCGTCGGATCGAACGGGGCTGGGGTGTGTGTGTTCAGCACAGCCATCTCTCTCAGCTCTTTCTCCGCGTTGTCTTCTTCGGAAGGATCCCACCTTCATCGCCAGTGTTAGATTTGCATGAAGAGTCAGACACGGAGTGCTTCAGTGAAGAGTTTATTAGTGACTACAGCTCATAACAGACCGATTTGGGACAGTTCGGGTTGAGCCTTCGAGAACGGGCGGCGGTTTGCGACGCCGACGACCACAGCCTGGCTCTAGATCGGGGAGCCCCGATCCTGCAGGTTCGGGGCTGAAACTGCCTCGTAGGGCAGCGGAGAAAGGGAAATCTGCCAGCCAGAGTGAGGGGAGCCGCATCTCCCCCCTCTTGGGTCTGGTCTTTTCCCTCCGAAGACCTCAAGAAGTGGTGGTCAAAAATGGCCACCTCGAAGAGAAGGTCTCAACGGGATTAAGATTGGTGCAGGAGGAAAGAGAGAAGTCGACAGCAGAGGAACCGGGAGTATCGGATGGTAAGATCAAGGCACCCCGGGATTAAGATAAAGATGAGTTTTTTTTAAAAGAAACAGAAGCGGCGCTGTTTCAAGTTGCCAGCCAATCAGAGTGCAGGGTTTTCCTGCACTTTTTAAACCAATCATTTCTGACATTTTACAAGAACAGTTCAAACTTAACCAATGACATTCAAACCTGCATACATAACACTTTCTGCAATCTATTTCCTGAGTCTGCACTGAAAAATAGAAGCTTCAGTCCTAAGGGAGGTTCAGCTCTGCTTTTAGATTACCTAGAAAGCAAGAAATGCAACGATTTCCTGCTTTCCAGCTAATCTAAATCTCCTGGCACAGCAGAACAGCTGATGATTGGGGGGAACAAAAGGAAAAATAGCAATTTAGCAGGCAAGTTTTCCAGGTAAGGAGTGAGTGGGCAGGGAGGGGAGAGGCGGGGTCAGCCAGTGGCATGATTTGCTGGTTCTCTGAACTGGGCAGAATATAACAACCGGTTCTATAGAACCGGTCCGACCAGGTAGAATCCCACCCCTGGTTTCATCCTGTGAAGGCACAGCCAGGCCTGTCCAAATACAGAGGAGCCCAGCAGAGCTGCCTCAAGTTATAGCAGACAGGCATAATCAAGAACGAGCTGGGCTTACCACAAGGTCACGAGCAAAGCAACAAATTGCAATAGCTGGCAGGTTAACTTCTTAGAGATAAGCAATCCAGGCTGGGTCTTACAAGGGAGGAAACAACAAGAGTTAAACCTCCTTCAACCAACATGACTGAAGTAAAACCATCAGAGTTAATTTCAGGTGGGAGGGGTTGGAAGGGCCTATTAAGTGTGCAAGGACTAAATTGATTAATGATATATAAGGCATAGATCTCAGTATTGGTAGCTTAATACTCTGACGATGTCAGCAGAGGCTGACGAAAGCTAAGTATAATAAAGTAATTTAGTTCGAGATCGCAAGATGTCTGTTCCTTCATGTGTGTATGTATGTATGTATGTATGTATGTATGTATGTATGTATAAAGAAAATCTCAGGGATTATGCATTTATGAAAAGAAATTAGACATCTTTGCTTGAAAAATCATGACATATAAAACATTTTAGACACTGAAGGGAAATTAAAATCGAAGCAAGAACTGGAAGAACGGGACATTATACCATCATGGTGACCTCCGTTCCAAATACAATCTAGATATGACATAGATAGAAAAAGTATAGCTTGCATAAAGGAGAAACAACATAATAAGACACCTGTATAAGACACTGTTGAACTCTGATGAAAAATTAGTTAAGAAGGTGTGGGAAGCCCTCCCCCCAGAAGAATGAAATATTTTAGGAAGTATTAAAAGGCAGAATATTATATTTCCTGGATGAGAAATTGAGAAAACATGCTCTTGCCTGCAGCAAAGTCTGGCTCTGAACAAAGGCAGGGCAAAGCCATGCTGCCACAATGGAGCCCTCAATCTCCACTCCATGTGATCAGCTGCCCAGGACCTCAAACCCATGTGGTCCTTTTCACCAATAAACCATCTTCCCAATCAGCCTCCGTGTTTCCAGTCTCTTTCTCCCCACTTGGAACAGAAATGGAAGATGAACAAATAAAAGACACAATGGTACAATGGGAATTTTTTTGGCTATAACATAGACATCTTTGCTTGAAAGCTGGAGCTGTGTCTAAAAATACAATGGCAATATTTTCTTAGGAAAAAAATAAAGGAGAAACTTGAAAAATTGACAAATCAGAAACAGATTTAGACATATGTGTGTTGTGTGCATGTGCATTGAAAACTTAGCTTTACAAAGGAAAATTCTAGAAGAAAAGCAAGAAAATTAATAATTAGATAAACTTAAAAGACAGTTGTATGAAATAAAGGACTGTCCTTTATAATAAAGGGTGTATGGTCCCTGTCAAAGTAAGTTTGAAAATATGTACCTTACTTTGGGATAGAGAACCTGGGAAAAGGAGGTGTGGTGGTACAGAGAAGAGTTGCAAGAAAGATTTTTTAAAAGAAATTGGACTAATTCACATGTCTAGGCATTCCAGTCATTATTTCATTATGAAAATATGTTGTCGAGAACAATTTAAGAAAAGTAGGTGGCCAAGTGGAATCAGAGAAGCTGTTTGATGAAACCATAGAGGCACTCTAGTTTCAGAACAGAACGAAATAATAGAGTTGGAAGGGACCTTGGAATTCTTAAATTAGGCTTTGAATTCCTTTGATGCTCGAGGCAATAATTAAGCAGACTTGGAAGCCAGGATGGCAGCAACAGAACAAAGTGAATGTTTCATGTTATGAGAAGAAGGAGTTAGAAGAACAGGATCAGGAGCAGAGTAGAAAATGGAGGAGGTAAATGGGTAGTACCTAATGGAAGGCAAATGTTGATTCTGGGAAGACTATACCATGGTAATCATTGGGGGACTAAGGTACGATGTGATTTGTCTTTAATAGCTTATGAATGCTGTGGATTGTATACAGTACTAAACAAATACGTGACAAATGTATAGTATGTAAAAGAGTTAATAAACAAGTTGTACAACATAAAGAAAAGGGAAAGCAACATTTAGGTGAGACCATTTCAGTGCATTCAAGTTGATTTTACTGAATTACCTCAAATGGTGAGACTTAAATATTTATTGGTGATAGTGGCTCACTTGACTGGATGAGTTGAAGCTTATCCAGCCATGAGGGCCACTGCAGCTGTAGTCACCAAAATTATATAGGAACAGATAATGCCTAGATATAGAATAATAGCAGCTATATACAGCAACAAAGAGACTCATTTTACTGCAAAAATGCTTCAATCGATCAGGAGGCAGGGGGCAGTGGGAATAAGTGGGAATTAGGTGGGAATATCAAGTAGCATAGAATGCAAATTTGTCTATGCCATGAACCAAATGTTTACCCTTGGCCTTGCAATTCGAACTTGCCTAAAACAGGATACTACCACACTTGGGCAGAGGGGGGAGATTCCAGAGGTGGCATTCAGCAGCTTCTGGCCAGTTCTGGAGAATCGGTAGCGGAAATAGCTGATCATCTGGGTCTTCTTGTTGCCCTGACAGGCGAACGGAGAGCTAAGCTGGAAGCAGGTTAGTGCGGTGGGGAGGAATGGGATTTTGCAGTAACCTTCCCCCAGGAGTGGGGTGGGAATGGAGATTTTACAGTATCCTTCCTGCCATGCCCACCAAGCCACACCCACAAAACCAGTAGTAAATTTTTTGAATCCTACCACTGGAGATTCCACAATATGAATCCAAGGGTATTTTTGTATAAGAACTGTATACTTGGCTCAGGGGTGGGATTCAAATTTTTAAACAACCGGTTCTGTGGGCATGGCTTAGTTGGTGGGGTGGCTTGGTGGTCATGGGATTGGGTGGGCATGGGCCAACTCGATGTCACTCATGTCAAGGGCACTTCTACTTGCCTGGACTCTCATGACAGTGGGGATGCTGCAACAGTGGCGGAAGTGTGAAAACGGTCATAAGTCACTTTTCTCAGTTCAGTTTGCCATTGTAACTTTGAATGGTCACTAAAGGAACTGAGTTGTAAATCAAGGATTACCTGTACAAAATACAAAAAGCTTCTTGCTTGCAAAAAGCTGCCCTAAATACCAACCA
>CM019155.1:42281561-42404386 GCA_009733165.1 Naja naja | reverse complement strand
ATCTTCAGGCTGGTGTCTTCAGCTTCGTTCTCCTGGGAGAAGTGAGGGAGAACGTTCCAGGAGAACGAAGCTGAAGACACCAGCCTGAAGATGACGGATGAGATTTCGTCGAAACGTTGCCAAGGTATTCTCAATCTTACACGGGACAAGACCCAAATACACCAAGACCTACATACCTTTACCCGTGAAAATCTACGAAAAACGTAATATGTATTATATGTGTGTGTGTGTGTATGTAAACAACCACCAAAACTCACTTTTCCCTTACACTGATGATGTTACCTATTGTGAGGTAAACTGTCAACCTCAGAAAGCACCAAAAACTCAATAGAAAGGCAAAACAGTACCTTAAGAAAATTGGCCTAGAATTACAGAGGGGGGTGGAGGCTCATAATAATACATTGGGATGTATATAGATAGTCTTCAATTTAGCAATAAAGGGACCCTCCCCCAAAGGTACTTACAATCCAGATACAAAGTTTTGAATGCCATGCAAAAACATATGGACTACACAACTCGATCAGGGCAAAGCAATAGGCTCAATTTACATAGACTTCTGTAAAGCCTTTGATTCAGTGGTACATGACAAACTACTCCTAAAACTAAAATCTTATGGTATCTCTGGACACCTGCATAACTGGATAGAAGCATTCCTGTTAAACAGGCAACAAATGGTCAAAATTGGGAGCGTCCTATCAAATTCTGTACCTGTCAACAGTGGTGTCCCCCAAGACAGTGTTCTAGGACCAACTCTCTTCATACTCTACATAAATGACCTCTGTGATCATATTAAGAGCAACTGCGATCTCTTCTCCAATGATGTAAAGCTATTCAACACCATCGACAATACTGCTACCCTTCAAAAAGACCTCGACTATGTATCAGAATGGTCAAACAAATGGGGACTTCAAATCTCAACAAATAAATGCTCTGACTTACATATTGGCAAAAAAAATCAGAAAATAAAATACAAGCTGAATAGTTAAGACCTTGCTGATGATCCAAACTCTGTCAAGGACTTTGGAGTAGTCATCTCTAATGATCTAAGTGCTAGAGCCCACTGTAACTTCATAGCCAAAAAGGCATTAAGAGTTGTTAACCTAATCCTGCGTAGCTTTTTCTCTGGTAATATCACACTACTAACTAGAGCATACAAAACATTTGCTAGACCAATACTTGAATACAGCTCATCGGTCTGGAACCTGCATTACGTATCTGATATTAATACAATTGAGAAAGTCCAGAAATATTTCACAAGAAGAGTTCTCCACTCCTCTACTCGTTGCAGAATACCTTATGCCACCAGACTTGAAATTCTAGACCTAGAAAAACTAGAACTACACCGCCTTCGGTCCAATCTAAGTATAGTACATAAAATTATATATTGCAATGTCCTACCGGTCAATGAATACTTCAGCTTCAACCATAACAATACAAGAGCATACAATAGATACAAACTCAAGGTAAACCGCACCAAACTTGATTGCAGGAAATATGACTTCAGCAACAGAGTGGTCAATGTCTGGAATACTCTACCTGACTCTGTGGTTTCTTCCCCAAACCCCAAAAACTTTAACCTTAGACTGTCTATTATTGACCTCACCGCTTTCCTAAGAGGTCTGTAGGGGACGTACATAAATGCACCAACATGCCTACTGTCCCTGTCCTGTTGTTTCTTTTTATTTTTCTTATATATATCCATTTCATGTATTCATAACTATGTTTATACTTATACCTGTTATCTTATAATCACTTAACAAATAAAAAATAAAATAAAATAAAACTATTTGATGGCATTTGGGGTGCTTGGCAACTGCCCCACAGTATTCCATGGTCACATGATCCCAATTCACAAGATTATTTTTGCTGGAAACCAGCATTTACTTCTAGTTTTTGCCAAAACTTCCTATTGCAGATAATGGATTCACTTAATAATGATGACATTTGCTTTACTACCATGTGTTCACTTAATGATTGCCACAAAAATGTCATAAAATTGGGCTGGTCATGTGGGTGCTTTAACTTATGACCACCATGACATAAGATGGAAATTCCAGACTCTTTAAAGTTATAAGTTGAGTAGTATTTGCATACACATAGTTTGCATGTTCACATACATACTATTCTTTACTCTCAGGTATAATTTCAGTAGCATAATTTAAAATATGTTAAAATCAATTTTAAACAACTGCAAACTCAGAAACCTTCAGTGATCTAATGGATATTATTTAGAGATCTACTCTATTCAACTTATTAATAATATACTCTTTTGCTGATTAAGGTCTTTCAGAACTACTTTAGCACCTTTCATTACTTCCTGTGAGGCCTAAATATCTCATATCTTTGATCTTGGCCCAAGGACAATGAAGTCAGCACCAAGATCAGTGTCTCCTATCCTTTAATACCAGGAATTGGTGATATGCAACATACTTATGAATCTTAATCTCCATTTTGCAAAGCAAACGGGGGGGGGGGGGACCCACCTCAAAGCATCCTCTGGATTATGTTGCCCAAATTTGGTAGCAAAACCACTTACTTTCAAACAGCTGATTATACTGATTTTCATTTTTTCTTCCCTCCCAAATGCATGATATAGTAAGCACATAAGCCACCACAAAATGTAATGTACCATTTTGTATTTTAAACCACCCATTAACTTCTTAACAGAAAAAGGGAGAGACAACAAATATTACATCCCTGCCAATGACAAAATTGCATCAAGAGAAGCAAGATAAAGTATTTCTGTGAACACTTTCTTGCTCTATTTATGTTTGCCACTTTATTAAGAAGTATATCCGATTCTGTGCTGTTCCAGTCTTCAGTAATGCAACAGTCATGAATTTATTATAATCATTGTTTTCATTGGTTATAATGAAACAATGATAGCTTTGTCATTTGAATTGTGTGCTGCATTTAACTTTGAGAATTGCGTGTATTGCATGCTATGGCAGGCAAACATGAGATCTGACAAGCTCATAGGATATCCTCTCTGTTAAGAATGCTATTAGAAGGACCTCAGAAACATGCCTTCTTTATTGTTCACTCAAGCCCTCAAGAGTAATAGAAATGCAGAAATCCATATGGTTCCACCCCTGTGGTGTTTATTCAAACCTTGAAGATCAGCTTCACCAACAAGCCCTGGAGCAGCAGGATTGTGATCCATTCCCTGCGGGATGTTTTACAGTATACGGTTTTATAGTTAGTCATGTTGTTTTCCCCTACATGTCTTTGCTAAATTTATTATGTTTATTTATTCATTTTTCATTTGTCTTCGTCTTCTTTATTTTCTAGAGTTGCAAGTGTGATTGGGGTGTGGTAATTGTTTGATTAAATTAAAAATAGCTCCATAAAAGTTAATGTACATACCCTGTTTTTAAACCACTTAGTGAGGGGTTAATAAAACCCTCATCCAGAAATATAACTTTATATATTAAGAAAATAACTAAAAATGTAGATCTTTTGTGATTTTCATTAAAAATTTCCTAATAGTAAGAGAATTTTGAGAGTGGGCCCAAAATAGTAGAGTCCCTGGTAGTGCATGTCTTCAGGCAGAAACTGGAGAGCCCTTTGCTTGCAATGCTTTGATTTATAATCTGGCACTAAAATGGGGATTGGATTTAATCATTTAAAAGAACTCTTCTAGTTCTGTACTTTGACACAAGTAGTCCTCAACTTAAAAATCGTTCATTTTGCAGCCATTCAAAATTACAGCCCAATCATTTAACTTTGGTTGTTGCCCAGAATCATGTATGGAGATGGGCAGCTCTATGAACCTAATAAAATGAGTATTTCAGATGTTTTGTATGTGCTAGTGCTATTGTCTATCATTGGAAGTTGCATTATTTTAAAACAGTTTCAAGTCTAACCCATTGCAAGCATGCCATGCTTGCTGTTGCATAAGGTAAAAAGCAATAACACTTAGACTTATATATTGCTTTATAGTGCTTTACAGCTTTCTCTAAGTGGTTTACAGAGTCAGCATATTTTCCCCAACAATTTAGGTCCTCATTTTACCCAATTTGGGTCCTCATTTTACTCATTTTACTTGGAAGGATGGAAGGCTGAGTCAACCTTGAGTCTGGTGAGATTCGATGTGCCAACCTTGAGTCTGGTAAGATTCGATGTGGCTGCAACCGAAGTAGCTTGCAGTACTGCACTCTAACCATTGTGCCACCAAGGCTCTTAAATAATGAAATAGCTAAGCAACCTCTATATCAGGGCTGTCAAACTCCTGGCCTGTGGGCTGGATGTATCACACACTGGCCACGCCCACACCCAGTTTACTGAAGGGAAAAAAAGTCCCAATATGTCATGTGATGCTGCCATGATGGCATGAGTTTGACTCCTCTGTTCTATATAGATAGTCCTCGACTTATAACCATGTAGTGATCAAAGTTACCATGACATTGAAAGCTAGTGACTTTGAACTGGACCTTGCATTTACTATCATCGTAGTATTCCCATGATCAAGTTCAGGTGCTTGGCAACTGGCATTTATTTATGATGGTTGCAGCATCCAAGGTCATGTGATCTCCATTTGCAGCCTTCCCAGCCAGCTTCCAACGGGCAAGTCAATGGGGAAAACCAGCTTCCTTTAATGGTTCACTTAACAACTGCAGTATTCCCTTAACCATGGCAAAGAAGGTCATAAAATCGAGCATCATTTACTTAACAACCACTTTGCTTAGCATCAGAAATTCTGATCCCAGTGGCTGAAAGTTGAGAACTATCTGCAATGGCAGTTTGCATAAATCAGATATTTTCTACATCTGTAAATTCAATAAAACAAAGATGTGTGAGTCCCATAACCCAGGTAGGAATCCTTTATTTATATACAGAAGATGCTACAATTAAGTTCAAATATTTAATGGTATTCATGACAAACAATGTAGGTCACATCTGGCAAAACCCAGCTGGAAGTTTTACTGCATAAGATTCAGTGGCATCAAGCAATTATAATTTCTAAACCAATGTGATATTTTGGCTTAAAGGGTTTCAATGGCTATGCCATTTATAGTTCATATATGCTGTAAGGGACTTTTAAGCAGCTGATGTTCATTGAATGTTCAGCTTCCCTTCATCAGCTGTTATTCATATGTTCTTTTACTTCTGTTTTTAAAAAGTGTTATTTTCCCAGGTGTGAATGGTTTCTTGATTTAATTTCAATTCATTTTAACAACTGCAGAGCCACATTTAAACCTTTGGGTTAAAAAAAATGAAAGGTAATTTGTGAATTTTTTTATTTTTTTCTTAAAGAAATAATAAAAGATAAAAGCCACAAAATAGGTTAGAAAGAATGTTTTTTTTAAACCACAGCTACCCTAATGCCTTCAAAAGGGAAAGGAAAGGGCTTTTTAAAAAGGAAAATAAAGTGGATTTTAACAGTGGGATTCATCCATGCCCATATCAAGCATTTTTATAACTAAAGAATTAAATGCTTTTTAAAGTTTTTGATAAATGAGCAATTGGAAGCTAACAATGGTGTCCCAATAAAAGCAACCCAAAAGCTTTGAGTTGCTTTTATAATAACTCACAGTTTTCTACTTCAATTATTTCACGGTACTTGAGAATAAACATATATCTTCAGAAAATACAAATTATTCTTGGAGTATAAGAATCTATACATTAATATCAAGAATATGCAGATGTGCATGTTCATGCCTATAAGGGAAAAAAGCATTTAGTATTTTTAATTTAAAATTCAAATTTAACAAAATACCCCCCAAAAATCTATAATAAAATATAATAACATAAAATAATAAAATATGCATATATTTCAGCATATCAACACAACCTGCCTTAAATGCAAATCAACTCATGAGTTCATGTTGTTATTTTTAAAATCTAATAATTAATTAAGACAGATCAATGATATGAGTTATTCTTTATTACCTTGAAAAACATCCTTAAGCTTTGCCCTTCATTTATTCAGTTCTGTTGTTCAGAGGATTGAATTCATTATTAAAATAAACAAGGAATCCTAAAGGAGTTTAATGTGTACAGTAAAGCAGACAAATATATACCATTTGAAAGGATCAGGACAAATATAATAACAATTGGAAATCAAATATATTTTCCATGCTTCGATTTGCATGGACTTCTTTTAATAAATAATGGTCCTTGATTTATGAGGAATTAAATAAGTCCTGTCACATTTTAACTCTATGTGAATAAACTCTTTGTGCATTGTCAACAAAGTCAATAGTTGTGGAATAGTTCCACTGTAGAAAATTTTTATTTTCATTTTCTAGATGTCTCAATTATGTGTCTAAAAGAATTTGTCTGAAGTATATCTGCCACATAGATGACATATTCTTTACGGAGGTTGCTGAGTGTGATTTTTAAAAATCACTATTCTTTCTTATTTTGGGAACTGGCTTAACCAAGTTCCACTTTGTACTGATTGCCTCAAAAACTAATGATGTTGTGCCATAAGACAATCCAATATTTCAATGTCTGCAACTTCTGACATAATTACAACAGTAATTATATTGCTTCTGTTGGTGCAGTTTTCTTTAAAGAAAAGCCTTAATGTGACTCAGTGCATGTTACTGAATGCAAAAAAGGAGTCATTTAGTCTCAGATTGGTGTTTTGCCTGTATTCTACTACATTGTCTCTGAAAAATTACCTGAACTAATCAATAATAATACAGGTAGACTTCTACCATTTTTCAATTTAAATTGCTGTACTTATATATTTTTACTGTGTAGAAAGTTAGCACCCACCTGTCTCCTAGAAACATGAAATGTTCTAGGAAATATTAAAAAGGAAGAATATTATACTTCCCTGGATGAGAAAAAGAGAAACATGCTCTTGGAAAGCAGTCCCCACCTTTGTTTAAAGCCCCAGAAAGACAGCCATCCTACAAGACAAAAGACGTTTAGCTCCAAGGTGATGGGATTAGTCCTCACTTAAATTCAAGCCATTAAGCCATAATAGGAATTGTCCAAAGCCCCTTCATTACATCACCCAGCAAGATTCAACCAAGCTTGGGACTCAAGACAACCTACAAAGTTACCCCTGCATGGCCCCATGGGAGCCTGACAACCAATCAGGATACATTTCTTGCCACAGGAACAGGAAGCACGTTCAAAGCCCAACAAAGGGTATAAATCTCTCTCCCACTCTCACTCATGTGCTTTTTTTGCCAGGACCTCAATGTGGTCCTGTCCACCATTAAATCATCTTTCCAAGCAGTCTCCATGTTTCCAGTGTCTTTCTTCCCACTTGGAACTGAACCCAGATGGACATTTCTTCCAACAATTGTTTCAATGTTTATACTAATTTATTAATCAATTTAATTAAATAAATATTTGAACTTACGATGGCATCGAATGAAGGGAGTTACAACCCCTGCCTGAAGTTACGACTGCTGCAGGAGCAGAATATTGTAGCTGACCCGAAATTGTATCTGCTTCCAGAATGGTGGCATGTGGCCTACTTACTTTATAGAGAGGCCAAAGTGCAGATTGGCCTGCTCTCCTTCATGAATGTGATTTAGGAAGGCTGAAAAGCAGAATGGCTGCTCTACCAAAAAGGTAGCTTTCCATGTTGGGGGTTGAGAAGGAAAGTATGGGACCTAGTGAAATGGGAAGCAGGCCCAAGACTTGTGTGGACCTATGTGGGAGCTAAGGAAGTGCTGCAGCACAGGCCTGGGCATGAGCTAGGCCTGCCAGGCCCTTTTCTACCCCTGAGGCAGTCCATGCTCTGTTTAATTATCACAAGGGGAAGAGCAGGGATTGGAAAATCAGAAAACTGATTTGCTAATTGCAAGAAAAAACTGATACATAGTCAATAATTGAAGGATATGGAAGGAAAAGCTGATAAAACCCCCCACATGGATCTGGTTAAGATCAGGAGCATTAAAGAAAGATACTGGAGGCTTTATTTTAATGGTTCAAGAATAAATTTTGCTGACTAATTGCATGAAAGTAAAAATTCATCGCATCAAAAGAACAGTAAAGGTCGCCTTTGTAGTGAAAAGGATGAGACAATTGACCATTTGATCAGTGGCTACAACAAATATTCACAAACTGACTATAAACAGTGTCATGACCGAGTTGCCAACATTATTTACAGGAAACTGCCAGAGGTTTGGAGTTAAATGAGGCAAGAGGCTAGGCTGCATTAACAGAGAGACAGAAATCAAGTTCATATGAAGTATTAGTGCCATTTTATGATGCCCTGATAAGACCACACTGGCAATATTGCATCCAGTTTGATCGCTTTGATATAAAAAAGATTTAAGATTCTAGAAAGAGTGTTGAGAAGAGTAAGAAAGATGATTAGGGGACTGCAGGCTACAACATATGAAAAATGGTTGCAGGAATTGGATCTAGTCTAATGAAAAGGACTGGGGGTACATGATAGCAATCTTCCAATATCTGTCACAAAGAAGAAGAGGCCAACATATTCTTCAAAAATTCTGAAGGCAGAAAAATAGATGGAAACTAATCAATGAGAGAGTCAACCTAGAAATAAAGAGAAATTTTCTGACAGAACAATTCACCAGTGGAACTCCAAAAGTTGTGCTCTATCACTGGGGATTTTAAAGAAGAGATTGAACAACCATTGGTCTGAAATAGTATAAAATCTCCTGCTTAACTAAGCAGTTGAAGACTTCCAAGGTTCCTTCCAACTCTGTTTTCTGTTATCTGTTCTGTTAAGAACCACTGAGAAAGTTGAATAAGTTTTGAAAATGAGTGGGATAAGATTTTATGGGACCTTAAATCCAGAGAGACAGGCACCTTGTTCATAACACGCCAGATATAGTAGTAATTGAAAAGAAGTAAATCTGTTCATTGATGTTGCTATATTGGGTGATGCTAGTACCAAAAAACAACTACAATAACTACAACCCTGAAACATCAGGATTTAGAGATTTAAGTTGAACACTGAGACAATGGTGTTATACCAATTGTGTCTGGAGTCCTTGGAGTAATACTCCCTCAAAAACTGCAAATACTGAATTTATTGGATCTGAATAGTTAGGCTTATGCAAATAGATAATTAATACACACTATTTGCAAGGCTGGAGTTGTGAATCTTGTGCAGAAAAGATGCATGTTAATAGGCTGTTTAGGTATAACCTGTTGAGTTTCATCATGCCTAAAACAATGTATTGCAAAATAGAAACTGGCTGGGACCATCTATAGAGTAAATCAAGTGATATCAAAAGCCCTATTAGAAGTGAGCATTTTATGGCTTCCAAGGGCAATGGGGCATGACCAAACATGGAAAGTCATCCCAGAGGAAAAAACTGAAGATTACACTTTGATTTTCAGTTTTTGAGAGGGAAGGAAGTTCCTTAACACAAAATAAGTATGTTAAATCTAACATTCCTTCCCAATGCCAAAAAATGCCCCGCCAAAAGTCTAGTTGCTGCCAAATTTATGTGATGTAATTTGGTGGGTCATCAAAATGGAGTTGGAACATCAAATTAATCCCTGTTGCTTTATCATAAGAACTATTGTTTATTACAAGCTTCCAAGCGATGTTCTACAATGGCTCAAAAATGTCAAAGTATAATGTATTTGCAATTTTAACAAAAGTCTGAACAAACATTTGTTTTATATTTCATGCATATTTTATTATGTACACTTCTTCAATATATTTGTATTTCTTAACCAGTTGCTATTCAATGCAGAATATGTCTGTAATGAAATTGTTTTCATCCATGACTTAATTTAATTATGGATTAGAGGGGAGAACTGGCCTGAATCACTGAAACATGATGCAGAGGTCTGCCATCTTTCAGAGGTTTGCCTAGCCAAAGGATATGGGGTGTGATTGGTGTGGGGAATGCAGCAGTTATCCATGAGTTTCTACCAGTATCTCCGGGCACAGCATGGAGACGACATTGGTCGCACTGATGGATGATCTCTGGAGGGCTTGGGACAGGAGTTTTTCCTCTGTCCTAGTCCTATTAGATCTCTCAGCAGCTTTCAATACCATCGACCATGGTATCTTAGCGCAGTGGCTCGGGGGGTTGGGAGTGGGGGGCACCATCTTATGGTGGTTCTCCTCCTACCTCTTTGGCCACTCGCATTCATTGTTGGCAGGGGACAGAGGTCAAGCCCGAGGCCCCTCACTTGTGGGGTGCCCCAGGGGTCGGTCCTCTCGCCCCTCCTGTTCAACATCTACATGAAGCCGCAGGGGGAGATCATCCGGGGTGAGGTATCACCAATATGCGGATGATACCCAGCTCTTCCTCTCCACCCCAAACCATATCAGTGATGCCCTCTCCGTGATGTCCCGTTGTCTGGATGGGGTGCGGATCTGGATGGGGAGGAACAGGCTTCGACTCAACCCGGCCAAGACTGAGTGGCTGTACCTACCGGCATCTCAGATTATTCAGGGTATACCATCGTTGGTCATGGGGGGAGAGGTGTTGCCCCCCGTGGACAGGGCGTGCAACCTGGGCATCCTCCTGGATACACAGCTCAGTTTGGAGGAGCAGGTGGGAGCTGTGTCCAGGGGGGCATTTGCCCAGGTGCATCTGGTTCACCAGCTGCACCCTTACCTGAGCCAAGATGCCCTACGGACAGTCACTCATGCACTTGTCACTTCTTGAATCAACTACTGCAACAGTCTCTATATGGGACTGCCCTTGCAGACCACCTGGAGGTTGCAGCTGGTGCAGAATGCGGCCACGTGGGCTGTGATGGGAGTGTCCCGATACTCCCATGTTACACCCCTCCTGCGCAACCTGCATTGGTTGCCGGTTGCCTTCTGGGTGAGATTCAAGGTATTAGTGACAACATATAAAGACCTACATGGCTTGGGTTTGGGGTACTTGCGGGAACATCTCCTGCCGGCATCACACTCTGATCGCCCTGTACGCTCCCACAGGCAGGGCCTCCTTGGGGTACCGTCGGCCAGACATTGTCAGCTGGAGGTGCCCAGGGATAGGGCCTTCTCTGTGGGAGCACCCACCCTGTGGAATCAGCTCCCCTTGGGCCTTCATTTGGCCCCTGATCTCCGCTCCTTCCACCAGGACCTGAAGACCTGGCTATTTCAGCAGGCCGGTCTGGACTGAACCAAAGGGGGGGGGGGGGTTCTTTCTTTTTAAAAGTAATTTTAATTGTTTTTAGTATTATTGGGCTTGTACTGTTTAATCATTTTTAAGTAAATTATTGTATTGTGTTTTATACTGCGAGCCGCCCTGAGTCCTTAGGGAGAGAGGGCGGCATACAAGTCTAATAAATAATAATAATAATAATAACAATTACAATTATTACAATTATTATTATTATTATTATTATTATTATTATTATTATTATAGGCCTTACTCTGTTTGCACATCTATTTGTAGCTTATGTATTGCTCTCCATGCTGCACGTTGGCATCCTGTCAGATCTGCTTAATTTTCAGGAGATGGGAGTGAAATTTTTCAGACTGATGGGTTGGGAGTTCAATATGCCTTTCCTTAATGAGAGGTTTGGAGTTGCCCAAGAATTCATGGGCACTCTGACAACAATAGACTTACCTAAATTATTAAGCATCTCCACACACTTTGGAGGAGGGGTGGAGGGGGAGAATCACATATTGGATCTGATATCTTTTAGAGAAGATACAATGTGATTTGACAGTGGGACCCATTGATCTTAGTCTGGCTATGGACGGATCACATTTTGATAGCTCTAGAGTTTACACCTCCTCAGCAAGGAAAAATTTATTAGATTATTTGTCCTAAATGTCTACTGGATGGGATTTCAGCGAGGATTCAGGGAGATTTTCAAGGATGCATGGTCAGTTCATGTGAGACCATGGCCTCCTGCAGAAACAGGAGGGCAGCCATGGGTTTGGAGCAACTGGCATTGCAGCAGCCTCTCTCCTCTTTTAGAATCTGTATAGTTTTTTTCATTCTCTGAAGTATTTAAGAAGGTGAAACAGCAGCCAAGAGTGCTTAAAGTGCTATTATAGGAAAACTCATTTCAAGTGGTCCTTTGAAATGGTCCTTAATACATGCTTACATTTGAACCTATGATGATGATATAGTAAATTAAATAAATATTTTGCTGCTTTTATTACATCTGTGGAATATCACCAGCCAAGTGACCCATTCCATCCTCCAGAAGGAGAATAATCAAGAATGCCTGAAGGGCTACTATAAAGAATTCTTGTAGCAGTTGGGCAGATAAAGCCACCCAGAACTGAGCCAACTTGGAGTCTAGCCAGAGGTGGTATGCAGCAGGTTCTGAACAGTTTTGGAGAACCAGTAGTGGAAATTTTGAGTAGTTCGCAGAACTGGCAAATACCACTTCTGACTGGCCCTGCCCCCATCTATTCTCTGCCTCCCGAGTCCCAGCTGATTGGCTGGATCTTCTTTTGTTGCTCTGCAAAGTAGAACGGAGCTGAAAAGCAGGTTAGTGGGGTGGGGAGGGAATGGGATTTTGCAGTAACCTTTTCCCAGGAGTGGGGAGGGAATGGAGATTTTTTGGTAATGGAATATCCTTCCCCTGCCACGCCTACCAAGCCATGCCCACCAAGCCATGCCCACCAAGCCACGCCCACAGAACCAGTAGTAAAATTTTTTGAATCCCACCACTGAGTCTAGTCTAGCTGCTCATTGTCAGTACAAATGACTTCTATATCATGTGACATCATCTGGGATTAGTTTGAGGCTTTAAGTCTCAAAGAAGTGAATAGTACTTTCTGTAATAGTATCCTACAGTATTCTTCTACTCCTCAGCTACATCCTGGCATCTTGTGGCTAGCTTAGGGTTACCAAAGATGGCAGAATGTTAGATCTGACCAATAGTGAATGTTTCTTTTGGTGAAGGGTTGTTTCCATTGGCTCTGAAAGAATCCTGGCTCAAGCGATCATAACATGATCCAACTTCGAGTAACTTTAGACTAGTTTCTAACTCTCATTTTTTGATGAGGATGTAACTAAAAATGGATGTGGTACAACATCATTTTTTGAAATATAATTTTATTGAAAAGTTTTAAAAATAATACTATATTAAAAATAAGATTAAAAATTAATACAAGCCAAAATAGAAAAAAAAAAGTTAAAATAGAATGCTAAAGTGCAAAAAGAAAGAAAGAAAAAATATAAAAAGAAGTAGCTGTTATGCCCCCACGCCCCTTCGATGTCGCGCGACACTAACTACTCATGTGAGCTTCCTCTGAGCCCAGTTGTGCCGGGTTGCCCTGCTCCAAAGTGTGGCGAACTGGTCCGAAGGGTGCTGGACTGTTCACTTCTTAACACTGGGCTGATAACATGGGACATTGTTGGTGATGGGTTGCTGGTGGTGACTGTGGTGCTGATGGTGGATTACTGTGTTGTATTATTACTAATAGCATATTGTTTGGGGTTAGTTGAAGGCTTAATGATAATTCCAGATGTTAGTTGATTACACAAAATCAATAGAAGAACATGTAGCATTAGTTTGAAGCATTCTAACTAAATTACTCGATGCTAAATTGTATGTAAAACTGTCCAAGTGCGAGTTCCATTGCACATCTTTAGACTATTTGGGATACAGGATATCAAACAAGGGCCTGGAAATTGATCCTAATAAAGTGAAAGCAGTACTTGACTGGAAGGCTCCGAACACAAGAAAACAACTGCAGAGTTTTTTAGGCTTTGCTAACTTTTACCAATAATTTAATCCCCAGTTTGCACAGATTGCATTGCCATTGACAGAGTTATTGAAAACTAAAGACCAAACAAAGAAGCCAAGGCCAAGCCAACCTATTTTATGGTCTATTAAGTGTCAACAAGCATTCAACAATCTAAAGGCATTGTTTTCACATGAGCCTATTCTACAACATCCCAATACCCAAGAGACTTTCGTTGTGCAGGCAGATGCTAGCGACATGCCTGTAGGAGCTGTGTTGCTTCAAAGGAATGATGACGGGCAATTGAGTGGTCTTTTTGGTGCAGTTGACCCAAAGAGCAGCTGAGAGTAGCTTCTGATCTTCTTTACAGCATTTATAAATTAAATGAAATATTTATCACTTACTTGCTTAAGGCTCACTAGTGCCCTAAGCACTGACAAATCTTGGTTCCCCCTCCCCCTTTGTACATACTGCACAAATGAAGCCAAGCTTAGACGACATAAAAGTTTTTGTGGTTCCTCCTTTGGGCCTGGTGCCCTTAGCATGTGCTTAATAGTTAATACACCACTGTATAAAACAGCTGGGAAAAGCTATCTGTTTCAGGTACCAATAGTATGCTGATGATTCCTAGCTATATATCTTAGTCTTTTGCCAAAGAGGCAATGTTATAAAAGTGCTAACATGATGCTTGGAATGTGTTGGTAGCTTGGTGAAGAGGAATGGAGTGAAACCGAATCTATCCAAGAATCTATCTCTACTCTGATTTAGGTTTGTGGGCCAAATAATTCCAGAGAAGCACCATTTTTGGCCCTGAATGAAATTATGTTTCCCCTGCTGTAAATGGCTTTTGCACATTTACATGGAGGAGAGAAGCAACCTAGAACTAAGGAGAAATTTCCTGACAGAACAATTAATCACTGAAACGACTTGCTTCTAGAAGCTGTGAATTTTCCAACACTGGAAGTTTTAAAGAAGAGATTGTACAACCATTTATCTGAAATGGTATAGGGTCTTCTGTGTCTTTGACTAGAGGACCTTCAAGATCCCTTCCAACTCAGTAATTCTGTTCTGTTCATAAACACCCTGTGTGCCAGTTGCAGCTGTTCCTGCATCAGGAAGTCCTACTTCTTTCCCTTACATTTATTTGTAAACTACTGAACAAATAACAGGTCTCCTCTATCCTTCTGCTCCTAGGACAAAGCTGGTTTTAGTTAATATGTTAATTTGCATCAGAGAAAGAGAAAGCTTTAGAGATTTTTCCCTAGCAGTGATAAATGATAATTTTTGAACTATAGGACATCATTTATTCTTGAGCCTTTTCTTTCTCAAGGACAGGCCAAAAATGATAATTCTGTACAGATTCAAGGACCTCAAGATAGTAAACATGTATCACAAAATCCTGTGCCTTAGAATTTGCTAAGCTGCATAAATGAGTGACTTAGTATACTGTACCATGTAATGGTTTATTTAAATAATATTTCTGACTTAGTGAGCTGCATGACCTCAGTCACAAAACAGATTTCCAATTCAAGTGTGAAAGCCTTGTAAACACCCCAACCACCTGCTAGAGCAGGGGTCTCCAACCTTGGCAACTTTAAGCCTGGAGGACTTCAACTCCCAGGATTCCCCAGCCAGCAAAGCTAAGGTTGAGGAGCCCTGTGCTAGAGCTTGTTGAATGTATTACCTCAGCATCTCAGCTGGTAATCTCATATAGCCTGTGCTAGTAAAATAAGTTCCTACTGGTACACTCTGCTCTGACCTAGGCTTCCCAAGATCATGAAGCAGACTCCTCGTCCCGATAAAGCCCCTTTTATTTAGGTTAAAGTGAATTCCTGTCCAGCAAAGTCCCGGCAAACAGTCTTTCATAAGATTTCACAACTACAGACCTTCATCAGGCTTGGAGAGTTGCCAGGCCAATATCTTCCAAATGCCATGCTGTAGCAGCAATTACTTGGCAAGAAGTCAGGAACAGATCTTCACCCTAATGAATCGAACTAATTGTCTCCTGCAAACATCACTTCCCTTTTGCTCCTCTTTATTCCTTATGGGAGGGGCCATTCACTGTCCACCTGAGCCTTTACTCCCCAGTCGATCCTTGTTCCTTAACTGTTTCTTTCTCCTGGCAGCTTTGTGCATGCACACACTGGGAACAAGCTCCAGCTGTTCTTCTGCCCCACTGATCTCCGACTCCGAAGGCAGTGATAACTGTCAGTCAGCCCTGACCCCATCTCTGCCTCCAATGCAGAGCACTCGTCAGAGCCTTCCCCAGACTACAGGACTGGCCCATGTCCCTCCCCAACCTCCTCACTGTCTGAGTCTGTCACCAGCTCCACTGGTCACTGATGGGCCACAACACATTCTTGTCACAATTAAACTGGTGGGAACCAAGCCTGACTTCTATTTGCTTCCTCCTTATTTCCAGCATCACTACATATAAACACTTGGAATAAAGAGTATGTTAACTTTTTAAAAAATTAAGTTTCAAACTTTCTTTTAAAAAAAAAAGTCAGATATTTAACTATTGAGATTAAGAGCACAAGAGAAATGGAAACCCTCTTCTTGTGTGCAATACTTTATTTGCAGTTAGAGTTATGTATTTGTGTAAATAAATAGCACATTTCTTGTGCCCTTAAGCAGGCAAGCTGGAATCCACAGAAAAGATAGCTTTTCTACAGTAACTACCTTTCTGGAAAAAGAAAAACTAAGAGGGAGGTTTGAAATGATAAACAGTGGACAAGACCAATGCACAAAAGCCAATAAAAAGCCTCCACATTACAATGAGCTTGCATAGTTGCTCACCAATGGTTAGTTTAATTAAAGATGTTGCTGATACTCTGTCTACATTAGAAGGATCTGATATTAGGACACTATACCAAACCCCAACCATGTGCAGCACTGTACCAACACTGAATTGAAGGGCAGTGAACAAAACAACATCCTCAGGGAATTAATGAGCTCCACCTGGAGTGCCGAACCAAGGGTCTTAAAACAACAGCTTTGGCTCTTTGCTACTCAGCAGGCAAATACTCTGCCCAATCTGGAATAAATCAGCACATGCTGGGAAAGTACATGTTGCTCTGAATGAAACTAACAGAATTATTACTGGATGCCTTAAACCTGCCCCTATAAATAGAATCTACCACCTAGCTGGTGTTGCCCCATTTGCAGTTTGCAGAGACGCAGCAGCATATAGAGACAGGCTGAAATCATCTATGTCTAAACAACACTCTCTCTATGGCCTACAATCAGCTCATCAGAGATTAAAACCCAGAAATTTTTTTTTAGGTTGACAGAAGACTTTGAAAAAATTGAAAGCAGAGTGGACCTCTGGAAAGCAACAAAGAACCAACACTAGATGGAAAGAATGGAAGAGCGGACACTTGGGTCTGATGAGAGTCTGAGAAGTATGGAAATGACTGAATAGACTGCGCATGGATACAACAACATCCAGAGACACCTGAACAAATGGGGCTATCTAGTGCTTTCTGCACACACACACACACACATGCACACACACACACACAACACACCCTTTGTGTCTTGGTCAAGTAAGTTCTGAGACCTCATAGTAGCATTATAGAATGCAATTAATGTTGCTAGTTTCTGGACCAATTTTTTTAACTTTTACATATTTTAATCTTGTATTTTATATTTTACACTGTATAGCATGCCTTATTTTAATTTTGATGCTTTTGACACAAATAAACAAACAAGCCATGAATGGTTGAACCGAATATGAGGAGAAAATAAAGCTACCTAATATCAATACAGTTCATTAGTCCAACTTGTTCAATATTGCTTCGTCCAATTTACAATGGATCTATCACAGGGATGTCAAACTCGTGGCGCCACATTGTCACATGATGTATCACAACTTTTTTCCCTTTTACTAAAATGGGGGTAGGGGTGGCCAGTGTGTGATGCATATGGCCTGTAGGCCGTGAGTTGGATATCCCTGATCTATCATGTTTTGGACAGGAAATACTGTGCCTGCCTGCAAAATTAAGCCTTGGAATTTCTGCCTGCAACACATAGTTAAGGTCTTTCTTCATTGTGTCATGTTTTATTTGAGCTAAAGCTCTCAGTTGAATAAAGGTATCAAATATATAATCATCAAGAACCTCAACATTATTGCTCAAAGTTATTGATAACTAGGGTGTTAAGTTTGCATGAAGAGACAGACGCGGAGTGCTTCAAGCTCTTTTGTTTATTAGTGACTACAGCTCAGAATGGACCCGATTTGGCTGGGCTGCAGCTGCTACTTATAGCCAGCAGCCACAGTTGCCAGCCAATCAGAGTGCAGGGTTTTTCCCGCACTTTTAAACCAATCATTTCTAACACTTTACAAGAACAGTTCAGACTAAACCAATGACTTCAAACCTACATACATAACATAGGGTAAAACTATATGGCAATTCTCCTAAAGGTTTAAACAAAATTGACTTGTTTTGATAAACTCCTGAATAGCAATTTGGGAAAAGATTCACTTCTACAATATTTCAAAGATTTCTTCCTATTTTTTTTAACCTTTTAATAGTTTTTATGACCACAATTTTCAGTGCAACAGGCCTGAGGCCAGGCCTCATAATAGCTCCCAAAGAGCAATTGATAGCCCTGATTAGAGAGCAGGTGGAGCAGGTGATAGCCCTGATTAGGGAGCAGGTGGCTTAGAGAGCAGGTGGAGGGCCACCCGCTCCCAGGCCGATCGAGCCCAGTTAAGAGCCCATATTAGGACTTACCTGGGAGAGAGCGGCGAACGTCTTATCTCTCCGCCTCATAGCGCCCGCAGATAACCGCCCGCCGCCTCTGTTCGGGTCACACGCTCCCTCCTTCGCCCAGAGGAGGGGCCGACCCGCCGGGAAGGGCTGAGGAATTTGGGCAATATCTGTCGGATAAGACGCCGGATTCGAGCGGTTGTCCTCTGATTTGCAGTGGTTGGAGGAGCGGATACGGGAGTCTGGCCATTACGCTTTGGGATGAGTTCGATCCTGTTTCCGAGGATGAAGTGGACGGGATTATGCGGCTCTGAGTTCCACCACATGTTTGTTGGACCCGTGCCCCTCCTGGTTGGCTTATGCCGCCAGGGAGGTCACCTGCGCTGGATCCGGCAGTTGTCAATGCTTCTTTGAGAGAGGGTGTCTTTCCCTCTGCCTTGAAGGAGGCGGTGGTGAGGCCCTCCTGAAGAAGCCTGCCCTGGATCCGACCGTGTTAGACAACTTTCGTCCAGTCTCCAACCTTCGCTTGGCGGTTGTTGAGAGTGTGGTGGCCCGGCAATTTCCGCTTTTCCTGGAGGAAACGGACTACCTCGATCTGTACCAATCGGGCTTCGCCTGGTTTCAGCACGGAGACGCATTGGTCGCACTGTTGGATGATCTCTGGAGGGCACGGGACAGGGTTTTTCCTCTGTCCTGGTCCTATTAGACCTCTCAGCTGCTTTCATACCATCGACCATGGTATCCTTTTGCACGCCTGGGGTTGGGTGTGGGGCACTGTTCTTCGGTGGCTCTCCTCCTACCGGGCGGTCGCAATCGGTGTTGGCAGGGGGCAGAGGTCGCCCCAAGGGCCACTTGTGGGGTCCTCAGGGGTCGGTCCTCCCCTCTTATTTAACATCTACATGAAACCGCTGGGTGAGATCATCCGTGGTTTTGGGGTGAGGTATCATCAATATGCGGATGATACTCAACTGTATATCTCCACCCCAAACCAGATCAGTGATGCCCTCTCCGTGATGACTCGCTGTCTGGATGCGGTAACGAATCTGGATGGACGGCAACATGCTTCACTCAACCCGCCAAGACTGAGTGGTTGTACATACCGCATCCCGCTCCAGCTTAGAATGTCCATCGCTGACCATAGGGGAGTGGTGTTGCCCCTGTGGATAGGGCGAGGAACCTGGGGGTCCTCCTGGATGCACGGCCCGCTGGAGGAGCAGGTGGGAGCCGCCGCCAGGGGCCTTTGCCCAGGTCCGCTGGTTCGCCAGCTTCAGCCCCTCCTGGACCGGGATGCCCTGCGACAGTCACTCATGCCCTTGTTACCTCGCGACCGACTACTGCAACGCCTTCTATTTAGGACTGCCCTTGCATACCATCCGAGACTGCAGCTGGTGCAAAATGCGCGGCGCTGGCGGTGATGGGAGTTTCCCGTTCTCCCATGTTAGCCCCCTCCTGCGCTGCCTGCATTGGTTGCCGGTTGCCCTCCGGGTGAGATTCAAGGTTTTAACTTTAACATACAAAGTCCTACATGACATGGGTCCTTATTATTTAAGGGAGAGACTGCTGCCGACATCGAATACTAACCGCTCTGCACGAAGTCACAGACAGGGACTCCTTGGGTCCCATCAGCGGGCATGCCGGCTGGCGGTCCCCCTCGACGACGCGTGCCTACTCTCGCTGTCCCTGAACTCTGGAACCAACTTCCCCTGGGGCTCCGCTTGGCCCCTGACCTCCGCACCTTCCGCCATGACCTGAAGACCTGGTTATTTGACCAATCCGGGCTGTGACCCATGGGTGGGGTGTTTTAGATTTTTGGTTTTTAAGTTTTGTATTAATTGGGACCATTAATTTAATTCTTTTAAAATATTTATTGTGTTTGTTTTATTGTAAGTCTCCGAGTCTTCGGAGATGGGGCGGCATATAAGTCCCATTAATAAATAAATAATAAATTATATTTCACCAGCTTCAGGAAGGCAGTGGTGATTTAGGTGGCTTTGCCTGTTCATGTGCTGAGAGTTATTTGAACCAGAAAATAACACAAATAAATGCTGGAGAAACTAGGATTTTGAGATTTCTTTGAGAGGAGGACCTTGAGCTTTATTTGTGTCATAAAGATAGCTTACATATTCTCCATATCAAATGACATCTCATATATCTTCTGAGAGATCTTTGGCCTAGATACAAATTTAACCAATTGTGTTGTACCCAGTGAAAATCTTTTATTATACTGATATCAAGTAACTAGGAAATAGGAGAAGTCTAATAAACTGACTTTCGGACCCAAACAAGTCAAGCACTTTAATACTGTATATTTTAGTCATTTTATATATATGAAAGTTGTATATTAAAGGGTTTCTTTAAAAAAATACATTCTCTTAATTGTATAACCCCGGTCCCTTATCAACATGTTTTTTTCTTACAGAATGTGAAATTATTACAGCTGTTATGGGTTTAGGTTACTTCTTTCAGTTTATTTATTTCTCTTCAAGAAGCTGTCACAATTAAATCCATGAAAGTAGAGAAAGCTCCTGCCATAGAGTTTTCCATTTAAATAATAGACTGAATTCTTCTGATTAATTTATTTTGTTCAATATTGACATTATTCAGTGTTAATTCCTGGAGACTGCCTGGACAAATCCTTACAGTTTTCTTGGCAAGTTTAGAGAAGGGGTTTGTTATTGTCTCCTTCCTAGGACTTGACAACAGTAACTGACTAAAGGCTTTGTGCTTAAGGCAGAAATAGAACTCACAGTCTCCCAATTTCTGGCTTAGTACCTTAATCCATTACACCAAACTGACTCAAAATTGTGATCTTAGTATAAGATTAATACGTAGAGAAGAAAACGCTATTGTGTATACTGGCCCCCTTACCTTGATGCTGGAGGTACAATTTGTAAATTGGAATATTAACTTAGATTTATTGAATTTGCCCTACAATTGCTAATTGGGGTTTAAAAAAACCCACAGTATGGTTAACATGATAATTGTTGGCTAATTGTATATAATTATCACTCTCACACTGGAGAATAGTAAATAAATTCCAAAATAATATTTTGGGAGGACAAATCTATCTTTCTATTTCCAGCTCTCTTTCCTTCTTTTCTTCATGCCAGTAGCATATCACTTGTTGATATGAACTCCTATCTGCCCAGGTAGCAGTTTGAAAGCCTACAAATGCAAATAAATAGGAACCATTTCCTGAGGGAGGAAACAGCATTTCATGTGCTTCGATATGTAGTTGAATGGAGCATCTCTGGACAGCACTAGAGCAATGGAGCATCTCTGGACAGCACTAGATCCCTTGGTTAGGAAACAGAGATGAGCATTCCCCTGAGAAGCAACCGGCACCAACTCTGGCAAAACTGATCTATGTTTTTCCCCTTCAGAGACTGTTGCATGAAGAAAAAGAGGGAAGAAGGAAAGGGAGGGATTCTAGAGTTTTTTTTTAAATGGAGCAAGAGGTGCAATTGACCTGTTATTGCCAAATGATGCCCATGATTTCCATTCTACAACTCAAGGAAATTACTTAATTCATGTCATTTGTATAATGATGCACCAGCTGTTGCCAAAGGGTGCCAATTATTTGCATCCCACAACTCATGGTAATTACTTTATGCATGTCATTGTGTAATGATGTTATAATGTGTGATGTTATTGTGGCTACTTCAGATACCTCACTGACCACCCCAAATTTGGCTCTTTGGACAATTTTCTCTGCTAATTGTATGCACTATAACAATATGTATATTTTATGATAGAAAAGAACCCACTTGTAATTTAAGAATTCCTCTTTACTTGCTTTAAAATACAATAGACCTATATATCCATCATGTCCCATCTCAGGAGGTTATATTTATTATATGTATTATATTGTATTATATGCTTTCTGTCAATTGGCTGTTTTACAAGTAAAAGCAGGGCAGACATTTATAAATAAAATTTGCTAAACAGTAAAATAATTTGTGCTCAGAGCTGTTAAAACACCAAAAGATGTGTAAGGCCTACTGTGCAAGTACTAACACTTCCATAGCTATTTCTTGTAATCTTGTAGACTTCCAGAGAAGCAGAAAGCTAAATCTGGAATTAATCAACCCTGAAATATTTACAGGTGAAAGTTATCATCTATATCAGGGGTGTCAAACTCGCATCATCATAGTGTCATCATGTCATGTATTGCGAATTTCCCTCCCTTTGCTAAACCAGGTGGGGGTGTGGCCAGTGTGTGATGTATCCAGCTTGCGGGCCACGAGTTTGACAGCCCTGATCCATACACTGGACTGGTTTTTCCCAATTTTGGTATCTTACAGTTGTGTAGTCTTCAACTCCCAGAATTCTTAGTAATGGTCTTGCCACTGGCAACTAAATTACATAGAGGGAAGCATGCAGTAGTAAACACGATCGAGTTTAACACCCGTGTTTTAGAAGATAGGCTTGAAATCCAGAAGGATCTTAAGAGGTTTGAACATGGGGCCCTAACCATTTGTTGCAATTAAAAAGATTTTTACATCTAGGCAAGAAATACCAAATGCACAGGTATAGAATAGGTGATATCTTGCTCAACAGCAGTAACAGTGAGAGGTGTCACTGCATTTTTTTTGGTTTGTCTGTTCAAGCTTCTAAGCTCATATTCTAGCAAGCAGGTGTCTGCTTGCCAGCACTGTGTTATCTTGCCTCCATAGTAATGAGATAAGAATGTTTTGATTTACTGCGCATGTGTAAGAAGTTTTGACTTCGCTTCCTTTGCAACTTCTGTTATATTTTCCTTTGTTCTTTTTCTATATGCCTTGGTGGAGAGTAGGTTGCAAACATGTAGCTCTGTTAGGTTTTCTTATTTTATAAATAAAAATGTTTTTAGATTACTTTCCGGGTCTCATTTTTATCATCATTGACAGCAGAGAAGAACACGGTTTATCACCTCTAATTAGCAGGGATGTTTTGGAAGCTTTTTTACTCCCTGGCAGAAGGTTTTTCCAAGCCTTTGAAAATGGTAGCAGAGAAAGGCTTGACAAGAGGCATCTTAGAGTCCTAATGAACAAATACTGAAGTATGAGTTAGCACTGCTGCAGCTGACAAAAAAGCCAACACAGTCCTAGGCTGCATTAACAGAAGAATAGTATCAAGATCATATGAAGTGTTAGTACCCCTTTATACTGCATTGATATGACCACACTTGGAATACAACTCTGGTTACTACAATACAAAAAAGATGTTGAGATTCTAGAAACAGTGCAGAGAAGAACAACAAATTTGATTAGGGTACTGGAGGATAAAACATATGATGAACTGTTGCAGGAATTGGGTATGTCTACTTTAATGAAGAGAAAATCTAAGAATGACTTGATAATGGTTTTACAATATTTGAGGGGATGTCACAGAGAGAAGGGGTCAACTTATTCTCTAAACACTTGAGAACAGTGCAAGAAATTCACTAGAAAGTTATGAAAGAGAAATCCAACCAGTGGTGGATTTCAAAACTTTTTCCTACCGGTTCGTTGCACGCATGCGGCGTTTGCGATTTAGCTTCTGCTGCAAGCCTTGTGTGTAAAACAGCCGATGCACAGCAATCAGCTGTGCCACGTGAAGCAGCTGAGATTGAAAAGCAGGAAATAATAGAGCCAGGGTAGGTGGGAGGGCTCAGCAGTTGATCATGGGAGCAAACCGGTTCATTCACAGATGATCGTCGGAGCTTTATAAATCACCAGTACTGTGGAACCGATGGGTGGTTAGAAAATTTTACTACTAACAGAGATACAAAAGTGGGCGGTAGGTATAAAAAGATTGACTACCCTGTTCTATGCCATCAGTGGGCTAAAACTATCAAGCCTCCATATCCTTCACCATTGTGCATTTGTATTCCCTATAAAAAAAGTTGTTACACTGCATTCAGTTTAGAGACACATTTGAATCTTTCAGCTTATTTTTTAAAGACAAGCTACTACAATTATTGATAGTTCTTTTATTTTCCTTTTGCCTTTGTTTTACAACATACAGTTATTGTTTTTTTTTAAGGTAAGGAAAATCTTTGGATTACTTCCAAAGCAGGAGTAAAACATTACTTCTTTACTAGTCTGACACTTGAAATTCCTCTTATCTGAATGTGTTTGCACTTGTGGTTCTGAGGAAATTGAAACCATTGTCCATATACTTCTGGATTGCAGTTCAACAGAAATGCAAGGAATTCTCTTATTTCACCTTGTCGGGGACAATACTCAAGACATAGAGATTCCTACTGCATACATTTTCTACTTTCTCATTCTCATGCTAGTATGAGTGCTATTGTGGCTAGATTTTGTGCTGTTACATTTAAAATGTGTATCAAACACTCATCCCCAATTATTATATTATATTTTATGTTCTATCTGTTTTTTTATATTTTTACCTGTGTTTATATATTTCCATGAGTTTAATCATAATAAGGACAAATACAAGTACATGAGTTGCATGCAAATATAAACAGTCATGGTCCTGGATTTTTTCCAGGTCAGCAACCAAAATCCAGGTACAAAAATAATGCAACACAGGCTTGCATTTTAAAGGGCAGCATTAGAGATTAAGTAAGAATAACAAAGCAACAAGCTAATCAAGCTGCTAACAAGCTAGTGTGGCTTCCTTCAAAGCAATTGCTTGTGCCTCAACTGTCTGCACCTTACCTGCTGTAATGATATTTTCAGGTTTCACTGATAAAGTATATAACAGGTTTGTACAAACAAAAGAAAAACCTTATTTTGTGTTCTCTCTATCAAGGCAGGCTTTAGTTTGCCAGGACCTCTTTTTCTTCTTTTTAACTAAGCTGATGATTCACCAAAAGGAGTGTAATGCATTATCTACTATTATTAAGAATTCCTGAATCCAGAAATTGCTTTTGAGCAGCAGACTTGAATGAAGTTTAGCATTCTTCCATACACAAATCCATTACTTACCCTGTATTATCGTCTTTTCAGCAGTATAATTTAGAGGATTGAGGATAGTGGGTTTAGGGTTAGGGTTAGGATTAGAATTAGGCACATTTCAAAATTGTTATAGGAATTGAATGTAGGGATTGAATATGTTTGACAATCTCCAGTCTCTTATGTGTCATACAGATATTTATTAACAACATCCAGATCTACTGTACCTCCTGCCGTTTGTACTCAAACTGAAGTTTTATGAGTCAATATGTTTACAGCTGGTTCTCTTCCAAAGTTTAACTAGATCTTTCACATTCAAGATTATGTCTCACTTATTTTATTTCTAACCTCTCACTGAGAACCCAAGAGAGTTCTATAAATTCTTGTCTAAAAATTCTTGCTTTTGCCTAAAATGAATTGATTATTCCTTCAATATTAATGGTACATCAGACTCATTATCAGCTATTAAGTAGTATAATTTCATTTCAAAACAAAAGCCTGCATCTCTCTCTTTTCCCATGTTTTCAAAGATATTTTACATCTAGTGAGATCAAGAAGACGGGCCTTTTTTGTGGTGGCTCCCTCTAACAAACATCATCCCTGCAGAAATAAGATTGGACACTACTTCAACATTCTTTCACAAGGCCTTGAAGACCTGGTTTTGCCAACAGGCCTAGGGAACCCCAAATGGGATAGAGCCACCAAGTGCTTTATTTGATTTACTGTTGTTGTCAGGGAGATAGGGGTTATTGCTTTTGATTGTTTTATATTGGGTTTTTTTATCTTTGCAAGTCACCTAGAGTCTCTGAGAGTGAGTTGGGAAGCCATAGAAAGTGTTAAGTTTGCATGAAGAGTCAGACGTGAGGAGTTCCAGCAAAAGAGTTTATTAGTGACTACAGCTCGAATGGACCCATTCTGGCTTGGCTACGGCTGCTTCTTATAGCCTGCAGCCGTAGCTGCCAGCCAATGGGAGTGCAGGGTTTCTTCCCGCACTATTTAAACCAATACCATTTGACATTTTACAAGAACAGTTCAAATAAACCAATAACATTCAAACATACATATATAACACCCCTCCCCACTAGGTTCAGTCCATACCAAACCCCAACCTATCTAATGTATTCCTTTAAATAGGTGGGGCTCTTACGCATGCGTTGAGACCCGTGGTTCAGAAGCTTTAACGTTCACCCAGAGAGGGGAAATGTGTCTACTGACATTTCCTGTTGGGACTTCCTGAGGAAGAAGACCCTGTTAGACTGTTTGAATCTGGTCTCTCCTCCCAACCCATCTCCATTCCAATGTCAGCACCCAAGTCAGGTAGTGATGTGCAATCTTCCACTTCTAAGGATGGATCTTGGCTTTGTGACAGGGTTCGATGGTTCCTGTCCAATGGCTCATTACACATGGGGTTGATTCCTGTTTGCTGATTTTCCTCCTGTTCCCCTCCTTCCCCTAGAAGGGACATCAGGTGAGGGACCTAGAGAGGGACAGGGTCGATGTTCCTGAGGAACCTGGATCTAAGTTGGTCAATGTGCCTGCTCCAGAGGAGGCCATCCTCTGTTTGTACCCTGTAAGAACGAGGGCCCATGATGTGAGTTATTTCAGCAGGAATCCACAAAGGTTCACCTATAAGGTTCCTAGCATAGACAGAATCACCCACACTAAAAGAACGAACTTTGTAAGTGGAATCCAGTGGTGCTAGTGCGTAAGTGGGATGAAGGCGGTCAAGGGAAGACCTAAGTTTCCTACCATCAACAACTCTGCTGGGGACAAGTTATTTGATGGGCTAGGAGTGATGTGTTGAACACTAAGAAGTTTTTCAAGCTTCTCAGTGATGTCCCCAGGACCCAGCTGCTGAAGCTTCTCTTTGGTGAAGGCACATCATGCGTTCAGCCCGCCATTGGCCGAAGGGTGCCCAGGGGCAGTGAGGGCATGTCTGATGCCCTGTTGAGCTAGAAAGGATTCAAAAATGTTAGATGTGAATTGAGGGCCATTGTCAGAAACAAGGACATCTGGTAACCCATGGGTTACAAACAATTTTCTGAGCTGCTTGATGACAGCCTCAGTTGTAGTGGATGTCATGGGAATTACCTCTAGCCATTTAGAGTATGCATCTACTATCACTAGAAAAGTGTGCCCTCTTGTAGGGCCTGCAAAATCAATGTGAATTCTAGACCATGGGCCCCTAGGACATTCCCATTCCTGTGTGGGGGCGTGAGGTGGAGCAGGTCTGACTACCTGGCAATTGGGACAAGAGGCTACCCAGTTTTCAACCATTTTGTCAATACCTGGCCACCATACATAACTCCTGGCCAAACCTTTCATCCTACAATCCCAGGATGACCCTCATGTAACATTTCCAAAACCTCCCTTGCAGTTTTGCAGGAATAACCACCCTGTTACCCCACAAAATACATCCTCTTAATACAGATAATTCAGTTTGCCTGGACTTAAAAGGTTGGGCAAGGTGAGGTAGATCTTGAAGAGGCCAACCTTTCTTAATCCAGCCCATAACAGGTGCCAATACAGCATCTTTGGTAGTTTCTCTGGCAATCTCAGCAGCATGGACTGGAAGCTTAGCCACGGTCTCCAGGAAAAGTGTGAGTTTCAAGTTCAAAGTCCTCCTTGTGGCAAGGTAGTGGGCAACCACTCAGTGCATCAGCATGTCCAATGTCCTTGCCAGGCCTGTGAATCAGTTTGTATGAATAGGCTGCAAGAAATTCAGTCCACCTCAGCATTTTGGTGACAGGATATTAGGTGTAGGTTTGTCTCCTGCCACAATGCCTAATAAAGGTTTGTGATCTGTAACAATGGTGAATGACCTGCCATACAGATATTCATGAAATTTCTTAACAGCTGCAACAACTGCTAAAGCCTCCTTGTCCAATTGGCTATAATTCCTCTCTGCTTTGGACAGTGTGCGAGTAAAATGCAATTGGGGCTTCCTTCCATTGGAAGCCTGTGACTCAAACCCCCACTCCAAAGGGGATGCATCACAAGTCAGAACAACAGGCAAATTCTCAGAGAACTGTATCAACACAGCATCAGATGATTAGTCTCTTAATACTGTTAAATGCTGACTGTTCCTTCCCCCCCAGATCCAAACAGTCAAGCAGGCGATGTAAGGGCTCAGCAATAGATGCTTTGTGAGGTAGAAACATGTGGTAAAGTTAATAAGTCCAAGGAAGGCTTGCAAATCTGACTTGCATCGAGGTTTAGGGGCTTCCTTGATTGCTTTAACCTTGGCATCAGTAGGGTGGATGCCATGCTTGTCAATCATACCCCAGGAACTCAACTCTGTCTGTTTTGAGAGTACATTTGTCTTCCTTGACTTTTAAACCCGCTTTCTGAATCTGGTAAGGACTTCTCTGAGTCTCTCTTGAAGCTGAGTGTCATTTTCAGCAGAGATTAACACATCATCAAAATAAGGCACTACCCCTGGCAGTCCTTGCAACATTCTTTCCATAAGGCTTTGAAAAATGCCAGGTGCCACGCTTACTCCAAATTGTAGTCTTTTACATTTGAAGGCACCTCTATGAGTCACAATTGTTTGTGTTCTGCAGTGGCATCATCAACTGTTAATTGTTGATATGCCTGAGCTAAGTCCAGTTTAAATACTGTACCCCTGCCAAGGAATAGCAGATGATGCACAACTGGTACAGGATATGCGCCTGCTGCAGCGCATGGTTAGTAAGGTCCCCTTGTAGTCACCACAGATTCTCACTGACCCATCAGCCTTGACTGGTGTGACTATGGGTGTTTCCCATCTGAGTGGTCAGTAGGCTCTAAAACCCCTTGAGCAATGAGCTTATCTAATTGTGCATCAATTTTTCCTTTAAAGCAAATGGGACCCTCCTGGGCTTTAAACGAATTGGGGCACCTTGGGGTCTAGCTGAAAGCAATAGGGGTCCCCATATACTTGCCCAGTCCTTCGCTGAAGACCTCTGGAAACTCAGACTTCAAGGACTCTTCCCAGTCAGAACTGCTCACGTGATGGATGCCAGTCACTCGATGCCAAGTGGCTTGAACCACTCAAGTCCCAGCAAACTTGGGCGATCCTTGTCCACGATGGTCAGGGGCAAACGCTTGGTGTGGCCTTTAAACTGCACATTGAAATCTCATCCAACTACTGGAATCTTGTTCCCTTGGTAGTCTTTGAGAGTCAGTGCTTGCTTCTGGAAATGCTTTTTCTGAATTTTGGGAAAGAGTTCTGGATAGTGTCCCATGACACCATAGATAAATAAGAGCCTGAGTCCACTTCCATTTGGCAAGGCCTTCCTTCAATAAACACCTTCACATGTACTTTTCTGCTTTTTAAGGGTGAAGAATGACCAATAGTGATTGTTTGGTGAGTTTCATTTTGCCATTTGTTTCTAAATTTCTCCCCATTTTTTCAAGGAAATTGTTGGGCTTAAAGTCTCTATCAGGAAATTTCTTCCTAACTGGTGGAGTTCTGATGATTTGCAGACTCTGGCTATGTGACCTGCTTCTCACAAGGTAGGCAAATGGAGTCAAAGAACTTGCATTCAGTGCGGGGTGGTCCCCCCACAGCCTCTGCAATAGAATCCTTGCCTGTTTTTCCCAGAGTCTTTTCTTTTCTTCTCCATTCTGAGTTTAAAAATCCCCTCCTCTGCCTCACTGCCATCAGAATCAGAGTCTATTTGTTCACAATGAGCTGTTGTGGATTTTTCCCCATCAGAATGGCTTGAGGCCTGGCTTGAGGCCTTGTTAATCTTTTCATGGCCGCAGCTGAGGACTTGGTGGCTTCCGCTGAAACAGCTTCTTCAATGGCCTCTTTAAACGTGATCTTAGGTTTCATTAATAGTTTGCTTTGTAAGACCTTATCTTTTAGGCCTAAAACAAACCGATCACGATGGCCTCTTCTAAGTTGGTAAAGTCACAAGCACCCCAATGTCCCTTAAACTTGCCACGAAGTCATTAACATTCTCGCTATCCCCTTGATCCCGACGGTAAAATTCGTGTCTCTTAATGAGGCACGATACTTGTGGGGCGAATGGGCTCTTAAAAGTTTCTAAATCGGGCCATTCCATTACCTTCAGCTCTGCTGCTCCCGCCAACGCCGCCATTTTGAAGACTGCCGACCGCAGTGCGTGAGAAAGACCGCCTCTTCCGTCTCTCGGGATGCCGGCGCAGATCGCTCTCCAGAAACATGTGGAAACGATCCGCATACGATTCCCAGTCTTCCGCCGCCGGATCGAACGGTGCTGGGGGTGTTCAGCGCAGCCATCTCGCCAGTTGCTTGTTCGTCGGTCGCTTCTCTTCAGGGAAATCCCATCCTCGCCGCCAGTGTTAAGTTTGCATGAAGAGTCAGACGAGGAGTTCCAGCAAAAGAGTTTATTAGTGACTACAGCTCGAATGGACCCGCCCTGGCTTGGCTACGGTTGTTTATAGCCTGCAGCCGGCTGCCAGCCAATGGGAGTGCAGGGTTTCTTCCCGCACTATTTAAACCAATACCATTTGACATTTTACAAGAACAGTTCAAATAAACCAATAACATTCAAACCTATATACATAACAGAAAGGAAGGAATGAAGGAAGGGAGGAAGGGAGAGAGAGAGAGAGAGAGAAAGAAAGAAAGAAGGAAGGGAGGAAGAGAAGAAAGAAAAAAGGAAGGAAGGAAGGAAGGAAGGAAAGGAAAGGAAGGTTTTGGAAGAGTTCCTTTTAAATAAATTATCAGAAGGAAGGGAGGGAGGAGGGAGGGAGGGAGGGAGGAAAGAAGGAAGGTCTTGGAGGAGTTCCTTTTAAATAAATTATCATAACTTAGCCTAGCAGGAAATAAAACAAAATGTGATAATTTATAGGTTTCTAGTGTAAAATTACTACACTAAATATGACATTCTGCATAATATTATGATAAAAATAAAGGGAACCCACTTCCAAACTTCCATTTTAGTATAAGAATATGGACTATGATTTGGGAGTACATTGTATTACTAATTATGCCCCATTCCCAAATCAGAGCCAAAAAGTCATGAATTTATTAATCTTGCACCTTGGAAACCATTTTCAATGCCAGACATCTCTGAGAAACTGAACATTTTCCAACGGGATTTGGCACATCACAGAAAACTGTGCAGCACTTTTATTTTCACACTACTTAAAATAACCCATTGGTTCTATTCTCCTTAGACTATATCCTAGGCTATGTCTAATAAGCCTGCTCAAAAACCCACACCTAGAGACATTGATAGTCTGTAGGTATGAGTACAGTATATGATATTAACATGACTTGCTTAAAGGTAATTTGTTGAACATACCAGATTTGACAGAGTTTATACAATACACTAAGACATATCTCATGTGATTGCGAGTCATAGAACAGGTTAAACTCGAACCAAATAAAATACATTATTGGAATTCAATACTAAACATTTTTCAAGCCTTTATTAAGCCAATTTGGTTTTTAAAAATGCAATTTTTAAGATCAGCAGAGGTCACAAGAAGATATTTTAAAGAATTAAGACATTAAAATAAGACCAGGGAGACCCAGGTTCAAGACCAACCTTTGAAATGGAAACTATCTCTCTGCTTTCCCTAGAGTGATTGTTACAAAGATGAAATGGAAAAGAGAGTGATAAATATACCACCTTCCGCTCCAGCTAGAAAAGTATAATGTAGATATAACAATTTAATTCTTTATCAAACGAATTTTGAACTATATTGTTTCCTACCAGACTACAGCTATAGGTTCATGTATTTATTGCATTATAAAAGGTTATGTGTCAGGAAAAAAAAGTAGTTTATTTGACAATCAGTCATAACTCTCCCTAAGCCAATTTTTTAAAAAATCAAATTTTAAAATAGGGCTGGATTGATTCTCAATCCAGACTATATAGACACTGCAGATTCTAATACTGCAAGTGTTTCTTTTGTTTCTCATCCTTCCCAAATCTTGTTGACTGGTTCCTGTATGGACAGGTTTTTCACATGAGTACTTTCTTTTGCTTCCAAGATAACTACTCACATGGACACCTATATAGTGTCATCCGATGTTCTTTGCTTTGTCATTAGTGCAGGGCATTTCTGTATTACACCCAGGACATTGTTTAAAACAAGAATAGCATGATCTTCCTTCAGTTCATTTCATTTTAGGTCCATGGAACTTTTGTGGAAAAAACCATGATGGTTAGGCTTCAGAGAAGCAAAGTAGCATTCACTGTAACCTTGGACATTTGTGGGGAGAATATGATGGTCAGGAGACTTTAGTGGACTTTATGGGTCTTCATTGAATCAACCTAAAAGGGAGTGGGGCTAGATGTGGACCACATGAGAACATAGAAGCCCTGTGTAACATTTTTAGACAATTGAAGGGGGGGTATCAAAGGTGGTATTCAGCCGGTTCTGACCAGTTCTGGAGAACTGGTAGTGGAAATTTTGAGTAGTTCGCAGAACCGGCAAATGCCACCTCTGACTGGCCCTGCCCCCATCTATTCTCTGCCTCCCTAGTCCCACCTGATTGGCTGGGTCTTCTTTTGTTGCCCTGCACAGGAGAACGGAGCTGGAAAGCAGGTTAGTGGGGCAGGGAGGGAATGGGGATTTTACAGTAACCTTCCCCCAGGAGTGGGGAGGGAATGGAGATTTTACAGTATCCTTCCCCTGCCACGCTCACCAAGCCATGCCCACTAAGCCATGCCATGCCCACCAAGCCATGCTCACAGAACCAGTAGTAAAAAATTTTGAAGCCCACCACTGGGGGATATCATTAGACTAAAATGAGCTACAGTAAATTAACTGCTGAGAAGGACTAAGGTAGATCTAGATAGCAAAGAATACATTTGTGACAGGTGTGTGTGTGTGTGTGTGTTGCATTTCTGGTGGGTTGAAGACACCTACTGTATACTCAAGAAATAATGAATACCCATTTTGGCAATGGGCAAGCAGAAAATTCAGATGTGGCCTGAGAGGTTTTTCAGATGCTGAGAATTTTCCTTATGTCAAAGGTCAGTGAATTCGTTTTTTTCCCCCTGAAATAATACTGTGGAAACAAATATATGAAAAGCCAGACTATGCAAAAGCCCCCTTCCTATTTGTTTTAAAATATGTAACAGTATTCTCAAATGTTTTCTTTTCTGAAGTGGTAGAGAAACATTTTTCATGATAATTAGATCCAAACTCAAAGATAGGGAAACTTATTTATCAAAATAGAATTTTCTTTCACAGTTCTAGGATGAAGCGCTCTTAAAATGTGTCACAGATTTAATCTGCCCATGTATCATTTTAGGAATTTTGGTTTAGGAGACATTCTGACTCTCAATGAATCAAGTGAACATCTGTGTAAACAAATATAATTAAAAGAGATTCAGAGTTGTTATTGCATTTTTATTTGTAAACAATATCCCACTATTTCATTCCTGCCCTCAGTGACATAGAATTAAATAGCAGGCTGAGAGGTTGCAGGTTTGTTACTAAAAACAGCATGAAACCAGGGGGTCGTAAATAGTCTGACTTCAGAAAAACAAATTCATGAAATGTATTGAACTGAAGCCTCACATTATATTTTTCCAAAACATTATAAAAGTTCAGTGCTTCATTTTATTGGAACAGGATGAACCTATTAATGATATTTGTTTATATGACAGATTGTTGCAGGGCATGGCAGGTACAGGTAACTCTGAATGATTTGGAAATTTTTTAAAAATATATACTTTCAAAACTATTTTGATACAATAAATTCCTAAGCATAGCAATGCAATCTAAAAGACATGATATAAGAACAGAATATTAATTAATTGAAAATGATATAATTAATTAATTAAATTAAATAATTAATTACTCATTTTAGATTTGGAACATTTATAACTTCTTATTCATGTTTTCCTGCAATTTTTTCTCTTACCCTTCAGTTTTTAAAAGACATGATATATATATCTAAAATATAATTAAAGAAAGGTAGGAAGCCTGCTAATAATCACCTGTATTTGCTACTTGTTATGCTTAATCATTACTAATATTTATTTCTGGCCTGTCAGCTGAGGCCTTTCTTTTGTCTGTTTTCGAATTGTATGCTCTTCCCAGCTGTTCCTCTGCTCTGTTTAGTGCATGTTTATTTTAAGTCAGAGGTCTCCAACCTTGTTAACTTTAAGCCTGGAAGACTTCAACTCCCAGAATTCCCCAGCCAGTTTTCTTCCAGGCTTAAAGTTGCCAAGGATGTAGACCCCTGTTTTAAGTGATTCTTTTTTTCCCCTGGGCATTGCCTTTGCTTTATATGCACTTGTCTTGGCAGGTTGGTGGGGAATACACTTATTAATCTGCCTCAATTTATTCTGTTATGGTTCCAAATTGCTAGGGGTTCCTTTTCTCCCACATAAGTGCTTATGTCAACAGAATGTTTCCTTACAATGGTTTCTGCCTTTGTGTATTGCATTTGTGCCTTTTCACCTGTTTCATCTGATAAGCTTCATTGTCTAAAATGACTTGTTCTAATTTGGATGCTTTCTTTGTCTGTCATTCTTCTTAATCACCATGTCTGAATTTATTCCCTTTCCTTTTTCTTCTTGTTTATGTATATAAAACAAACATTGTTTTTCTTTGTATATGTTATTTGTCTAAGTCCTCTTCATAGGCTTTTGATATAATGATAAGTAAGAAAGTCCTTGAGAGACCAGGGAAGAAGAAATGATGCTAGGGAATAGAGATTAGAAAGGCCATAGGTCACAGCTGTATAATGAGTTAACAAAGAGACTCAGAAGGGACCCTTCCTGGTTTATTGGGCAGTAAAGGGGAAAGGAATGTACCTTCAAACTTGCCAGATTCTGTTCATGTAGTCTTACAAGAAAGTAGAATTAGCTGTGTTCCATGTCTTATCTGCCTGGGAAGGATAACATACATCCATGATGGCGAATCTATGGTATGCGTGCCAAAGATGGCAATCAGAGCCCTCTCAGTAGGCACGTGAGCCGTCATCCCAGCTCCACTCCACTGCGCATACGTGCCCATGCCTCCCACCAGCCAACTGGTCTTCAGGTCTCTACCATGCATGCATGGGGAGCGGGTGCATGTAGTGGGTAGGGCACATGTGCAGGGGATGTGTGCGCACACGTGATGATTTGGCACATACACGGGAATGTGTGCGCATATGTGAGGGATGCACATGTATGTGAATGGGGTAGGGTGCACGCATGGGGGCAGGGCGCATGCAGGGGGATGTGCGTGTATTGCATTTTGGGGATGAGCATGTATGGACGCTCTTTGGGCACTCAGTGCTGAAAAGGTTAGCCATCACTGACATATATCATCCTGCATAATCTTTGCTTGTGTTCTCAAAAGGACTAAACTGGTCAGTGGGAGTTTTCAAAATGCAAATATTGCTAGAAATGCTTGGTAATTTCTCAGTGAGCTAGTCAGTTCTGTCTAGATTAGCTTAAGTCAGCTGCTCTCTAAGAATAGCGTATATTTGTCTCTTCCATTCTTAATATTGGCAACAGCTCATTTGTTCCTCAGCATGTATTTATAAATGCAAAGATGTTCACAACCTGCATTTTATCCTCTAAAAGCAAATGTACTTAGAAGTATTATCAATGGACAATGTCATTTTCAGGGTTTTTTTTAGAGAGAAAGGATAAAAAAAATTCAAGAGTGGCTAGTACAAGTAGTCAAAGCCCTGTTCCTTATTATTATTATTTTTACATGATTCATGATGCATGTAAAAAAGATGGTGATGCCATCTAGAATCCTTCCTTGTGGGTACACTGTTCACTTTTATATACTTCTAGGCCAGAGATGGACAGATCTTTGAGGTCTGGATCAATAATACAAAATCTGTGGATCTTTTTCCTATGCATGAGTAAGATCAGGATTTCTGATTCCTCTTTGGTCATGGCCAAAATCAATAGCAATTACATTTAGTCTTATAATGCGCCATAGCACTTTACAGTACTCCCTGGGCAGTTTACAATGTCAACATTATTTGCAGATTGCCTCTAACATATTTCTTCTATGTCCTCATTTTACCAACCTTGGAAGATTAGAAGGCTGAGTCAACCTTGAGCCCCATCAGGATTGACTTCCAGGCTATGGGCAGAGTTTGCCTGCAATACTACACTTAGATAACAGATAATCAGAGTTGGAAGGGACCTTGCAGGTCATCTAGTCCAAGCCCCTGCCCAAGCAGGAGACCCTACACCATTTCTGACAAATGGCAGTCCAATCTCTTCTTGAAAGTCTCAAGTGATGGCGCTCCCACAACTTCTGAAGGCAAGCTTTTCCATTGGTTGATTGTTCTCACAGACAGAAAGTTTCTCCTTATTTCCAGGTTAAATCCTTTCTTGTTCAGTTTCCATCCATTATTCCTTGTCTGGCCTTCGAGTGCTTTAAAAAATAGATGACCCTTTCCTCTCTGTGGCAGCCCCTCAAATATTGGAACAGTGCTATCATGTCTCCCATGACCCTTCTCTTTGCTAGACTAGCCATGCCCAGTTCCTGCAACCGTTCTTCATATGTTTTAATCCCTTTAATCTTTAATCTTCATATGTTTTAATTTTCTGCTGGCAATTGCAGAGGTTCCATCAAACTGCACACAATCTGCAGAATCCAGAATGGAATACTATCCTTGCTCTCTTGTGGGAAATTTTAATTTTGATGTATGAAAATAGAAAAAATGGTTCAACAGCATTTTTCTCACATCAAGAGCACCCTGCAAATCAAGAAGTATTGATATTTATGAAATGGTAATAGAACTATCCATCTATTTAGATAGTACTAGGATCACTGTTTAATATTTGTGATACTTGTCTATGTCTAAAATTGTCCTATTAGATTATTCATCAAACAAGCAAATTTCCCATCTGGTTTATAGTACATGAAATTAAAAAAAACCAAGATACTGATGACTTAGAAAAAACTGACAGAAATTCTCTTTGTCAAAAAGATGGATGTAGATAGGTAGCTGTCTGTAACTTCCACATATACTTTTCTCCCTCTCTTTCAGGGCGCTATTATCTGTATTATGGGCTTATTTAGTCATCCAGTGTCTTTTTTTCTAGCAATTAATTTAATGGCCTTTAAAAAAAATGTCATAATACTAACTCTCCACCCCAGCAAGATCCTACAGTTCTGATATATAGAAACCCAGCAGGTAAGTTTTAAAACCATTCAGTGTAATGAAGCAACTCCAAAACTGAATTGTTCTTTCTTATGCTATAGTCATTAAAGGCAGGTACACCCAACAAGGAAGGAAGATTTCTTCCTTGACCGTCATTCTTTTGTCACCAGGTTTCAGTTGACCTGATCATAATATGATCAATCACTATGTGAAAGGAAAGCTTTGAGTTTCTTTCAATATCAGCCTATTAGGATTCTACGAGCTTCAAGGATACACATGGGATCACAGCTGGTTACTGCTTTTTTGACAAGACTGTCAAGTGAGGCTCCGGTCTGAGTACATTCATTGAAAAATGTGGCAGCCATTACAGCCAGCAAGTGCTCCTTTCTACCATTAACAATCTTCTGGAAAACTAGTTGGAATTTCTTTTACACAAGTTTCAAAGCATCACTGCCTCAGCTTCATACACCTGCAGGCATTGCTCTTTTTTTAATCTACTTTGGAATACATGCAGGGCTCAGGAGACCAGTCTCTAATTTGCCTGCCCCTATTTAAAATCTTACTTTATGTGTAGTGGATAGAAAGGCAATTATTCAACTCTATTTAGAATAGAAATGAGCAAACCACGAGCAGCATGCAGCCCTGAAGCCCATTTGGAAATTCATTGATGCATTTGTTCATTCATTCCTTGATCATTTTCACTTACACACACACACACACACACACTCACACTCACACTCACACACATGCTTGCACACCAGCAACCAATTTCAGCAAGAAGCAAGAATGTGTCAGGCTCCAACCCCCAACCCCAAAATACATTGAGATTCTTCCAAGCAATTTCCTTTATTGTTCCTCACGTATAAGCACAAATCTCGTCAAACTAAAGTAGATTATTTGCACCATAAAACATATACTCTGGAACTATCAGGGGATCAGCCATCTTAATTCTTTTTCTCCCACACAAACTACCGTGTTTCCCCGAAAATAAGACCTACCCCGAAAGTAAGACCTAGCACTATTTTCTAAACCTGCCCTAATATAAGACCTACCCCGAAAATAAGACCTAGTGTAAATCTCCAGTTCCAGGAAGACTTTTCAGGGAGCAACCGTGCACCCGCGAAACACCCCCCCTACACACTCACACCCACTATTTAGCACCATAAATATATAAGACCTACCCCAAAAATAAGACCTAGTGTGTTTTTGGGAGCCAAAAAAAATATAAGACAGTGTCTTATTTTCAGGGAAACACGGTATCTAAACTATGTTGTCTTTTGCTCCTCTGGAATGCAGTTCCCCCCTCCTGGGAATCTGGACAACATTCCATCCTGGAATGTCACACAAGAGAGAAAGAACGGAAGGAGAATGAACAGTAACAGATTGGGCAGATGTGACTGAGTTGATGAACATTTAAAATTAGGACTATCTGAGTTGCATAAATCTGGATGACCAGTAGGAAGGAAGAAGGGCAGATATGCTGCCATCTACTGGTTGTTCATAGAATCCAATTCTTGTATCTCCATTAACTTTACTGTTAATTGTTTGCTGGTTCTTGAGTGTTACTTGGTGAAAGTGCAGTCCTGGTTTATGAGATGGTCCCTCTGGTAATCCAATGACATCTTGCCCTGAATTTTGTCATTCCAAGAAATTGAGAATATGAAGGAGAAAAATATTCCTAAATCCCAGTTCAGTTAGTGATGTTGTCATTATATTTCAGGACACTCTCAAACAGCCTAGAAATAGATGAATGGATAAATGAATGGGAGGGAGGAAAGGAAGCTGGATTGTCATATCCAACAAGCTAGATATCCAAAACAGATGGATAAATAGTTTGTGCAGTTCAGATCAGTGGCATAAGTGTTTTAAAAAGGTTAGGCTATGGTTGTTACATAATAGTTGAAAATAAACGCCCTTTATCTTTTGAAATTCTGAAGAGAGAAGGCAGGTGAGGTTAAAACAATGGCTAAAAGAAAGAGAAGAAGGTAAACTAGAAATGGCTTTGCCTGCTATGATCACCAAAAATTGGCTTCCAAGATGTTCTGTCCAAAGGTACAGTATGTACAGTATGTGTCCTTAGACTGGGGACAAATGACCTGAAGGAAGCACATATTGCTGAATAGACTACATTATCTCCATCCACTAGATTGTTTCCTTTATGGTGCAGAAAAGAGAAGGATCACCTACTTTCTATCTGCATTTGCTATTATCAAGTACACAAAAGATTTAAAGTAGGAACCAACCAAAGGACCCTCCCTTCAGATTGTTTGTGTTAATTACCACATCAATTTCACCAGATGCTGTGGAAAATTCTGTATCTTTTGATATAAATATATTGGTTGTTGTTCATATCTCAATGTACTTTTTCCTGCCTTTTGCCCAATTTTGCCAGTTAAGTGTTTTTGATCTTTGCAAATGTTTAACAAATAAACATATATAGCTAGTAGTATGTATGCTGCCTCTGATCTGACCAGGAATTGACTGGGAATGGGCTTTTGTGCAAATTAAACTGCAAACTACCCACCGTAATTTTCCAGTAATACAGTTATTGGGACAGTGATTTCTACATGGAATAGAACAACCTTTTTAGGCAGATGGGTAGAAGATTGCAGTCACAGCACTTATCCTATGATACTTGGTGTTGCTGCACTTGCTTCTCTGGGTGGCAGATAGAAAGCACCAGTAAGAGGCACAAGATCAACCTATGTCCCCAAATCTTTAGTGGGTAAACCTAAACATCAAGAGTACAAGTAGAATTGAACCCATGTTTTGTGAGGTCTTGTAACTATCAGTCCAACATTGAAAGGATTACAGCTTCTCGCTACTAAAATGAAAAATAAATAACTGGAGTGCAAACCTGAAATAGGATTAATACTGATTAAAAAATACAACTCCCCCCACCCAATACTGATAAATTGTATAGTCATCCTTACAGTTGGTACCTCCACTCATTTTTTTATTAACCACTCACTCACTGTGTTCTTCCCAAATATGTGCGAGAGGTTGCTGGGATACCAAAGGCTTGCCCTGTTTTGTTGTGCTTCAGTGTACACCATGCTTACCAGTGAGGATAGTTTCTGGAGCCTTGATAACCCTGCAGAGTTAAGTCACTTTGAGATGTTACTATTTTGCAAAATCTCTTTGAGCATGATAGCATCACACTGTGGATAATTATCTGGAAAATCTTCCTCATTGAAGGTTATCTAGAATGTTATGATATTGCTGGGTTTGCCACTGACTTTCCTTAAGCTGTGGAAATACTGTGTAAAGCTGCGAAAAAGAATGGCATTGTTAATATCTCATGGTGAAAGTTTCCCTCACCAGCTTTTCAATTCACCTCTAGTTTCATTTTTTCCTCACATGTTTAATTTGAGCAATCACCTGTCTGGAAACAGAGGAGATGCTGCTTCCTCTGTTGTATCTGAATTTCTATTCATTGCAGTATCTTAATCCTATACTCTATTACCTGGTTTTGACTTATTTTACTCATCTCTTCCTTCCTTTGCCTCCAATCTCCAAACAAATATCAGCGCTCTGTGGTTGAAATATTTTAAAGGGTGCTGTTTTCATCATGCTTTTCACCCATTTTAGTAGATCTTGTTTTGTAAATGGGAAACTCAATATTTTGATTTTAGAAGGAGTCCCACACAAAATAATCAGCGTCATGAATGGCCAATTCTGCAGTTTCACTGAAAGCAGAGTAAATGAGATCTCCTTTCCAACTGTGCAAATGTTATTCATGATTACATGGTTCAGTAAAATTACTCTTTTGATTTAGGAAACAAAGCAGAAGAAACTCACCTGAAACAGAAGCTTGGTCTGTCCAGTAAGTTGAGTGCAGTCTGCTTTGAGGCTGGCAAGAACTTCAGGATATTAAGCAGAAGGGCATTTTGCTATTCACCTGGAAATGCCAGAAATGATACCTGGGACTTTTATAGTCCTGAACATGTTCTCTGTCACTGAGCTAAGCTGGGACTTGGTCTTAGCTCCATTTAGCATTAATTGAAGTGGTAAGAAATGTTAAATCTCAAATTGGTTAGCGGTTCTGATTTCATTGCATTACAGAACAAAGATGGAATACTTGACTGCACATTTGCTGGGTCAAATCACAGAGAATTGTGTATTGATTCTGCATGCATAACAAATGGAACTCTAGGTAGGCTTCTTTTCTAAAAGTTGAAGAGTAAACAAGCAAAGGCCTTGGAAGGAAAAAAAGTGTAAAAAGCTATGTTGATGACCAATACAGCCCCAATTTAAGACTTTGGGGACATCGGAAGGGGGGAAATGATAGGACTTAACAGAAACTATGGTATAGATATCCCCTAGTGAAAAATATCCCTGAATTCATAGATGCTTCTCTTTTTCCTTTTATTTGGGCTAGAAATTCGATTCCCCACCCCCAGGAATCTGAAGAATGTACTTAAGCATTAGCAGGAAATGAAATATGATTGACATGCATTCATTAAGGGGTAAGATAAGATCTATTTGTTATCCTGCATTTATTAACATTATTTTGCTATTCCCCAGGAGCCTCTTCATAGCAACATTAATTTCTTTGTTCCCTTAGGAGCAGGAATTTTTGTATACAAGAATAAACATTATATGCTAATTGGGTTTTCTTAATTTTGCACTGCTACTCTTGGCTTAGAGACACTGTTGACAAAAGCACAAGTTTTTGCAACATCTAGCCTTAATTAAAAGGTACCATATCTATGTGGGCAAGCTTTCTCTTTCCTTCCAGTGTTTTGGACAGGAAGACCAGTTGCTCCTGGTTTTCTGTGTTTTACTTTCTTATATTGTAGAACCACATTTTACAAGAAGCAGCAGCAGCAGAGAGTAGCATTGTTGAATCAATCACACAGCAAACCAAGGAATGGTACTGAATTGATAAAAATTGTTTATCCTTGTTCTAAAATCATAATATGGTTTGAATTGCCAAAGCATTATATCTTCTTGAAATAAGTCATAGGAATTTTGCCTCCAGGTATGGTGCATCCTGAAAGGATAAATGGATGAATGCCTCCAGGGACCCTTTTTCTCATGGCAGGTTTCCTGATATTAGAACAGGGAAATAACATTCAATAAAATGTTGAAACTTCATTCTGGATGCTATTAACCACACCAAACTTGATTGCAGGAAATACGACTTCAGCAACAGAGTGGTCAATGTCTGGAATACTCTACCTGACTCTGTGGTTTCTTCCCCAAACCCCAAAAACTTTAACCTTGGACTGTCTACTATTGACCTCACCCCTTTCCTAGGAGGTCTGTAAGGGGTGTGCATAAATGCACCAAAGTGCCTACCGTCCCTGTTCTATTGTTTCTTTTATTTTCTTATATGTATCCATGTATAAACATAGTTATAAAAACTATGTTTATACTTATACCTATTATCTTGTAAGCAATTGACTAATCAAATAAATAAATAAATAAAAATAAAATAAATAGATTTTGCACTTCCCTTTTTGCCTTTCATTCTTTATCAAAGATGTAGAAAATTAGTTGGAAAATCTCTAGTTATTTCAGAAATGCAGTTTAATAATATTCATCAGGAATGAACCTGTAATGTAGTTCTCCATGCTAGGGCTCTGGGGTAAAAGAAGACTGACCTACTGGGATGTAGAAGGACATGGAGGATTCAAATATTGGGCATGACATGGGTTATTCTTCCAGACTTAGTCCTGATCCTTATTGAGGGTCCAGAGCATATTTTGAAACCAAAATATTGTGCCCAAATGATGAGGTTTGGTGGGTAATTTCAGGAAATGATTTGGATTGAAGGGGAGGGTTATGCTAGCAGTTTATTCCTATTTTCAGTTATAAAATCCACCCCTGCTCCTTATCCCCAGAAGTGCTACTTAATTGATCCAATCTCATATATATGTGTGTGTGTGTGTGTGTTGACAAATAAATTGCAACAATAATAGTTTTCACCCCAATTGAAAGAAAGCAAACAGCTGGAAACAAGTCTTAATGAAAATTGATATTTTCTTGATACTGCTAATGAATACAATTACTCTGTTACATAATTTTTCCTCCAGAAATTTAAGGCCATATAAAACACTCCCTTCTATTTTTCCCTATAATACATTTTCTTTAAGGTGATTGGGTTAAGGAAGAATTACTGTCCAAAGTCACTCAGTGAGCTTTGGCTAAAACTGAACGTGGACCTGTGTTTCTTTAAATCCTACACGTACCATATCTGCTATATGCCTGAAGAATTACTTCAAGGTAATCTAAATCACATGTCTGTGCTTTGGAAATTATTTGGATTTTTTAAAGTTTAAATCCAGATCAGTGTGATTTTAGTCCTATATAAATTTAGTTTGTTTAAACTTTTCAGGCATACCTCATTTAAACATATACAAGTACAAATACCCTTTTATATGATTGCCAAAAAATTGTGGCCATCCATCCAAATTTGAGATGGTTTGCAAGTCAAAGCATGAAATATAGAAGCAAAATCATTTCTCCTTTTTTAAACAATGCACATTGCATGAAATGAATTATGCCGAATTCATTTTCATTTAGTTCAGAATTAAAAAAGAATTGATCTGTTTCCAGATCTGTTGGATTACCTTGGCAAATTGATAGGAATATAATCCAACCATGACTGGAGAATTTCATTTTTAAGGAAAACTGATAGAGGAGCACAAAGATAGCCTTGGGTATTTTTGCCTAACTAAGATTATTAAACAACTGCCATACTGTGACAAGTTGTAGACTGTTTCCAGGTGGCTTTTTAAATGTATATTGGCAAGAGTCTGTTATGTTAATTTCATAGAGAATGCAGTTGTCATCCTTTAGTTTTATTTCCCTTTTTGTGTTGTGCGTGGATGTTTTATTTAGTCAGAAAGCTCCAGGTTCTGTAAGAAAGATTCTATAGGTATGACTTATCTGTCTGCTTTACTCCCATAATATATTAGGTGGCTTCATTTCATCCATGATATTTATTTAACCTTCCTCCCATCCCTATCCTTTTAGTTCTCTTAAATATTGATGCAACTTTTTGTAAAGATTGTGCATGGGTATGCAAGCACGTATTTTTTAAATCTTACACTAGAATTCAAACCATCTTTTGCTGTCCTTTCAATTTTCCTGTTCAGACTAGAAGTGGGTGCTAACTATCTGGAAGCCATTGTATTTTTCTAAAATTATGATTTAATGAGAGAGAGTGGTGTAGTACTGAAAAGGTTAGTCCCAAGATTCAAATCCCTGCCTAGCTACAGAAACTTTGGGCCACTAATACTCTCAGCTTAACCAACCTCATATTCTTATCAAGGTGTTTGGGACAATGAATAGAGGGGGAAGAAAGGTAGTGGTAAGACAAATATGTAGAAAGCTGAAAACCTTATCTCTAATTATAACTACTGCATGATTAGCATTTTATTTTGTTTTGTTTGCAATAAGCATGAGCAACAAGTTATGTGGACACTATTGCATTTCAGGGAGGGAAAGCAAACAGAAAAACAACAACATAATGTGGAAGCAGACTTGCATTTGGACCCAGTCAGGGTCATAATTGTGTTTGGACAAGTGTTGAGGTAGAGGCATGAAAACACTAGCAATCTTCTAAGGCAGCCAAGCGTCTCTAGAGCCTAGAAATTGTTTGGAAATTGCTATTGTATATTTTGAATATGTTGCAAAGAGACTGAAACTTTTGAAAGTTATTTCCCTCTGGTTAGGAAGGCACATTTAATAGTGTATTTTTTTCTTTGCTTCACAATTGTTTTCCTTCTGTAGCTGCCCATTAAAGCATAATTACCAGAAGCTACTTCATCTACTTACTCTTTGCAGCTAAATGGTAGCCTGTTGGTGTTGTTTCTTTTTCTCCAGAGATTATCTCTGGAGATAATCTCTAAGGGAGATTATTTTACAGTTCAATATTCTCTGGAGACAGATTGTTCACTATCCGGTTCTAGATACATTTCTGACAAATGGTGCTATTTTATTTACTTTATACAGGGCATGGTAAGGACGGGTTGGTGGGTTCCTCTGGTTTTCCTTTCTTCCTCTCTTACAAAATTTACCAGTTGGCAAGGAAAATCCAACAAATGGAGCTGGGACAAAAGAATGTTTTGGTAGATGGCTTAATTAATTGACATAACCATTTGCCGGAATTTGCTCTGATTTTGTTAATATGTTTTGTGAGGGAGAATTCAAAGTGAATCTGACTATCAGTTGACATGACTTTTGGATATGGGTTTATTGCAATTCAAAAAGCACTAAACCCTTGTTAAAAAGGAACCCAAACAAATGGACTGGTTGGGTAGAATGAGAATTCTTGGGTAGGGGATTGCATCAGGAGCCCACCAAGCTTATGATTCTGATTTTGTAAGAATAATATTGGACCTCAGCATGTCTTATGTACTAATCTACTGAAGTTGGGCTGTTTTATTATCTGTTATGACTGTCTGGATGAACTAGGTTAGTTTGAGAAAGAAGCTATCCTAAAGCCACACAGTGAACCTCAGGGGCTGCAGGAAGAGTCTCCCACTGGCCAAGTCAGAATGGCCCCAAAAAGCAGTGCCCACGAATCAGAGTAGAGGAAGCCTTCCTGTCCCAGTTGAAAGTGGCAAATAGATTACAAGCTGATTCCACTCCCCTAAAAGTCAACTGATTGTGATACTTTCCAATAATTGGTTAAGTACATCAGATTTCTGCAAGCTTGATTTGAGATAAAAATATTAAACATATAGCAGTTAAGGATGACTTTGAGTTGCATCAGGTATGCATTGGGGAATGAGATGAAGTCAACATCACAACATGGCAGAAGAAAGAAATGCTTATGCTATGGTTAGTTGCAACTACGTATAGAAAAGCTCCAGTGGTGGGATTCAAATAATTTAACAACTGGTTCTCTGGCCTAATGATTTCTTCCAAAAACCAGTTCACCAAACTGCTCAGAAACTTAACAATCAGTTCTCCTGAAGTGGTGCGAACTGGTTGAATTCCACCACTGAAAAGCTCTCTATGTTAAACGAGGAAACAGAGTTAGAAAAAGACACCTCTTCTTCAAGAACTGGATTTCCTTCTTGGGTAATATATTGGGAACCATGTGCCTGTAGTAATCAGGATAAAACTATCTCTTTTCTTTTTGCTACCATTTTTTTCCTTTCTCCTTTCTCTGTCTTTATTCCTTCCTGCCACAGGTGCTTCCAAAATACTTATTATTTGAGTCTTGATGCTTTTTTAAAGAATTATGGATGTATTTCCCAGCCAAGTTCTGAAAGTACTCCCTTCTATAGCATTTTCCGTAACTGATTTGTATCAAACAACAATAGCACTTACCCATGACTCAGTTTTCCTGGCAAATTACACTCTTACCCAAACCTTCAAAACTACTTTTTTTCCAGGTCCTACTCAAGAAACATAGGTTATGTATTTGCTGAAACAACCCTTGAATTAGCAAGCTACTTCATAAACCTATAAGAAATTAATGCTGCTTATTTAGACATTTCTAAAATATTCATATTCAGTAATTAGAGAATGCAAAGGAAGAAGGATGCAAAAGGCTGCTTTAGTAGACAGAATGTCCATGAATAGATTCCATTCTGTGACCACTACTAGTGACTTCCCTTCTGTGTTTCAGCACAGAAAATATTCCATGCAGCCAAAGCTGGTCTTTGCAATTAGCATAAGGCCCAAAAGGTCATCCAGAGAGTCATAGCAGATAATAAAATAGCCCAACTTCAGTAGATCATCTCATAAGACATGCTGAGACTCAATGTTATTCTTACAAATCAGAAACACAAACTTGGTGGTCTCCTAATCCAAACCCTACTGAAGAATCTTCATTCTATCCAACTAGTGTGAAACATCCATGACTTCAGGAGGCAGGCAGTTCTACTGTTTAATTACTCTCAGGCAGGAAATATTTCCTCATTTTGAGTTTGTAAAACTTCATTCCCTTGGGAGCTCTGAAGAATAATCCATATCCTTTTCTCTCTGACAGACTTTCAAGGATTTGAAAACTGCTCTATCTTTCCACAGCCTTATCATTTTTAAGCTAAACATGCACAATTTCCTAAACCATTTTTCAGAGGATTATAACAATAATTGCCTATAATGCTTCATTTCTATTTTAGATGCATATGTTATTCAGATTATTTTCTATGAATTTGTTTTATTCCTAAATAATAGACAAATCATAAAGGAAGACCACAAAGCCAGGGGTGGGATCTGACCAGTGTAACTACTGGTTCAGTGATTTACGATTTGCATTTTCATAGAATCAGTTGGAAGAATCTAGCCCAACTCTCTGCATTGTGTAGGAAACTCACTGAAGCCATCCACTTCTTAGGAATCTGCAGAGATAGAGCTCCTACAGCCTTCATAGGTCCACTGTGTGACATTTCATTAAAAAAGATTAGAATAATTACAATATTAGTAATATCATTCAGATTGAGTTCACATAAATTGAATTATTAAGTTGCAAATATATAATAGTCATATATACAATTTTCTTCAGAGATGTTCTCATACACAGATGCATTCATTTGGAGATTCTAACCAGTCTGCTGCAATTATTTTTAACCTATACTTTTGTAAATAAAATGATTAAAATGCCATATATCTTTAGTAATCACTCAGAGCAAAGAAAACAAAATCTGAATGGCCTGGGCTCACACAGACTTACCTGCACAAGCAAAAAAAAAAAAACTACTTCCAGGATTATGAAGATGTATGCTGTCTATCTTTGGTCTTATATCAGCCAGAAAAGAAGCAGATGCATTCTTCCTTTCACCCTGTATCTTCAGACTGTTTCAGCCATCATATTCAACAATTGTTCAGCCATGAAGGAACGTCCCCCCCAAAAGTAGATTTATTATTTCATCAGGAGATATTGGAGCCTCCTACCTTTTTAAAAATGCTTCCATCTTCTCTTCTTATGACATCAGTTTTGTCAGCTGAAGATTTTGGGAACTTTGGAGATAAATTTCTTCAGTGTTCTCTCAACTCTCTACTCAATCTATAATTAAGAAAAATAGAGGATATTCTTTCTTTTATTTACCCTAATCTTTATTCAGTGAGATGGGATAAGCAGGTATAAAATGCTGTGAAAGAGGAGGAGGGGGGGCAATTATCCAGAGGCTCCTTTGTGGGAACTCAACAGGTTGTTGTTTATCCTAAAGTTGCCTATTTTTCAAACTTCCACCAGATATCACATTAATTTATAGTACATCTTTTTTTAAAAAAAAATTTAAAGTACAAGTTTACGGAGACAAGGAGCAAATTTGGCTATTGTTAATATTGGAGGAGGACAAATATTGATTATTTGTTCATTATGTTAATGAAATGTAATCAATGATTATTCCATATGTATTTAGAATGAGAATTTCTTTATTGTAAACATTACAGTTCAACAAAAATTTTTAGGGACGTTCTGCAAGCCATTTTTTTACATTTGGTTAATGGCCCTGGAAATAGAGGTGCATACATATCTTTTGCATATATAAATCATAATTGAAATTATTTAGATCCTCATGCATGATCTGAAACGAAACCATCTTTTCAAATTTCCTTAATTCTGCAAACCTGTTGCATTTGTGATATACAAATATTAGTTAGCATACTCTGGTTTAGAGAAGAAAAATCAACTCTCTCCCCATCTTAGTGACAATCTATATCTACTATAAGCAATGCAAGCTAATTTTCCTAATTAAATATTTGGTAAGACTAGAGAAACATATTATTGTACTATATGTAATAAACATTTTCAATCTTTGAATGTACTTACAAAGCTTAATACTATGATGTTGATGATGGGGATGGTGGTGATATAGGTATAATGACGATGAACATTATTATTCCTACCAAAATGCAATGGGGAAGCATTTGGTAGTATTTCATTATCCTTCTTAATTACCTATTTTTATCAGGTATTCTGAAATTATTGAGAATGTTGCTTTCACATCACAAATGCAACAGGTGTGCAGAATTAAGGAAATTTGAAAATATAATTTCATGTTACATCATGCATGAGGTTGATCCATAGTTTATATATGCAAATGCTATACATTTAATTAAAGGGTTAGGGCTACATTGCTAAACTGTATAATCTTATTAATGGCTTTGAATTATTTCTTGGAATGTTAAGGACAATTCCTTATTTATGTAATAAACAAGACCAATAAAATACTCATCTTTATTATACAGATATTTCTTGACTTACAACCACAATTGAGCCCAAAATTTCTGTTGCCAAGTGAGACATTTGTTGTGAGTTTGGCCCCATTTTATGACCTTTCTTGCCACAGTGATTAAGTGAATCGTCATAGTTGTTAAGTTAGTAACACAGTTGTTATGTGAATCTGGTTTCCCCATTGACTTTGCTTGGCAGAAGGTCGCAAAAGGTGACCACATGACCCCAGGACACTGCAACCGTCATAAATATGAGTTAGTTGCCATGCATCTAAATTTTGAGCACATACTAGTGGGCATGCCGCAATGGTTGTAAGTGTGAAAAATAGTCACTTTTTTCAGTGCTGTTGTAACTTCAAAAGGTCATTCACCGAACTGTTGTAAGTCAAAGACTACCTGTCAAATGTGATTGGACATCAAAATAATTTTGGCCTTGAGATGGGTTCTTGTTACTTCCCATGATTCTAATATGACCACAAGTATTCTGCAGTTTTGCTTCTCTTTTTGGAGAACTACACATTTTTGTTCATTCATGAACCTTTCAGCAAATATTTATTTAAAATGCATCTGCTTCACAAGTCATGGTTAAAATAATCACAGTTTGGATTGTGAATAAAACACTGAACTTCAGTGAAAGAAAAGCTTCCAATTTCTTCTTTGAGACAGTCATGGTTAAAATAATCACAGTTTGGATTGTGAGTAAAACACTGAACTTCAGTGAAAGAAAAGCTTCCAATTTCTTCTTTGAGACTACGCCAGACCTTGGGTGACAGTAAAGGGCAGGTTGCATGAATAACAAGATCACACCAGTTCCTTCATGTCATGATAAGCTGACATATTTTGATGCTCATTTGCTCCAATTAAATTTCTGCTGATTTCAAAAACTTTGAGAGCTAGCTTCTTGCTCTAATGAGCTGCAGAATTTTAATCATGTGGTGTTAATGAAAAGCAAATTGCCATGAAACAGAAAACATAATGATTTAAATACCTTCATTCATATACTGTGTGTGTGTATGTGTGTGTGTACACACACATTTAAGCATAAGCACAAGTTGTCAGTCAGTACTAGCAGGTCTGTGTAAAGAATTAAAATAATAATTAATCTGTGCCACATACAATATTTTGTGATTTCCTGATTGTGTACATTCCTATGCATGAAATTATTTTAACAAAGACATTTTATTGTGGCTGCTTCAGCTGCTGCTGATGACAGGCTACTGCTGTGGTCCCTCTCAAATCTCCCCCCAGGAGCAACATTTACTTGCCTGCTAGGAAGAGAAGAGAAGAAAAAGAGGAAGGGGGAGAGAAAGGAGAGAAAGCAGGAGGAAGGAGAAAGGGGAGAGGGATAGATGGAGGAAGGAAGAGAGGAAGGAAAGAAGGGAGGGAGGGAAGGAGGGAGGGAGGGAGGGAGGAAGGTTTCTGATGTTCCCTGCCAGATTCCCACTCAGTGGAGAAGCCAGCAGGAAATTGAAATTATTTTTCAGTTACAAGATCTTTTGATGATTTTCTTAGAAGGTATCATTCCATGTCAGTCATCAGTAATTGCATTTAGAACATTTTGCATCATTCCTCAGCTTTACTTCTATGAGCCTTAGGAAAAAAATAATGAAACCATCACTTCATTGTTTCCCAGTTTGGAACTCTCTAGAATAAGAGAATAACAGACCTGGAAGTGATCTTGGAAGTCTTCTAGTCCAACCTGCTGCTCAAGCAAGAAACCTTATAACATTTCAGACAAATGGTTGACTAATCTTTTCTTAAAAATCTCCATGTTGGAGCACCCGGAACCTCTGGAGACAAGTTATTCTACTGATTAATTGTTTCAGGAAAATTTCTCCTTAGTTCTAAGTTGCTTCTCTCCTTGATTAGTTTCTATCCATTGCTTCTTGTCCTGCCCTCAGGTGCTTTGGAGAATAGCTTGACTCCCTCTTCTTTGTGGCAGCCCCTGAGATATTGAATTACTGTTATTTAATGGAAAGCAGGATTACCTAGTCCTGCTTTCCATTAAATTAAACATACCCAATTCCTGCAACCATTCTCTATATGTTTTAGACTTTAGTTCTCTAATCATCTTTGTTGCTGTTCTCTGCACCGCTTCTAGAGTCTCAACATCTTTTTTACATCATAGTGATAAAAAACTATTACAATTATGAACTAATCCATTATCCTCCACTTAGAGACAAACAATCTACTCTCTAATAAACAATTTGGTTTCAGAAAAAAAACTATCCTGTAATCTGCAACTCTTACACTGCAAAAACATATGGACTACACAACTCGATCAGGGCAAAGCAATAGATGCAATCTACATAGACTTCTGTAAAGCCTTTGATTCAGTGATACACGACAAACTACTATTAAAACTAAAATCTTATGGTATCTCTGGACACCTGCATAACTGGATAGAAGCAATCCTGTTAAACAGACAACAAATGGTCAAAATTGGAAAGGTCCTATCAAATTCTGTACCTGTCAATAGTGGTGTCACCCAAGGCAGTGTTCTAGGACCAACTCTCTTCATACTCTACATAAATGACCTCTGTGATCATATTAAGAGCAACTGCGTTCTCTTCACTGATGATGTAAAGCTATTCAACACCACAGATAATTCTGCTACCCTTCAAAAAGACCTCGACTGTGTATCAGAATGGTCAAACAAATGGCAACTTCAAATCTCAATAAATAAATGTTCTGTCTTACATATTGGCAAAAAAAAATCAGAAAATAAAATACAAGCTAAATAGTCAGGACCTTGCTGATGATCCAAACTCTGTCAAGGACCTTGGAGTACTCATCTCAAATGATCTAGGAACAGTGGTGTAGTGATCTGGGGGTGGGCAGTGTGAATGCCCAACTCATCACATGGTCAGATCACTATCTCCTACGGCTGGTCTTCCAACAGGCCGCCCCATGCCGCTGGGATGAGGAACCGCCGAGATGGTTCTACTCCAGATGCCTGATGGACCCTGAGAGGTTCCAGGCAGAGCTGGGGTTTCTGCCCGCTTCCCTTGTCCACAGCTCGGCTGAGGTGCTGGCGGCTGCATGGCAACATGCTGCCATGGAGGCCCTCGACCGGGTTATCCCTTCGTCCCTCACTCGCGAGATCCTGGGTGGCTCCTTGGTTTGCAGAGGAGCTCCAGGAGATGAAGCAGCGTAGGAGGGGTTTAAAGAGCAGATGGAGGTCGACCCGTTCTGAATCTGACCGAACCCAGTTAAGGGCCTATATTAGGACTTACCTGGGAGCTCTGAGGGCGGCGAGGAGGGCTTACCTCTCTGCCCTCATAGCGTCCACAGATAATCGCCCAGCCGCCCTGTTTAGGGTCACGTGCTCCCTTTTACATCGGGAGCTGGAGGTGGATCCTTTGCAGGGTAAGGCTGAGGAATTTGGACAATATCTGTCGGATAAGATTGCTCAGATCCAGGAGGGGTTGAACTCTAATTGGCAGTGGTCTGAGGAGGGAGTTACAGAGAGTCTGGCCGATGTCATCTGGGCTGAGTTTTATCCTGTTTCTGAGGATGAAGTGGACAGGATTATGTGACGACTGAGTTCCACAACATGTTTATTGGACCCATGTCCTTCCTGGTTGGTATATGCCTCCAGGGAGGCCACGTGTGGCTGGCTCCGGGCAGTTGTTAATACCTCACTGAGGGAGGGCTCTTTTCCTGCCACCTTGAAAGAGGCAATGGTGAGACCCCTCCTGAAGAAGCCTGCTCTGGACCCAGCTGTTTTAAACAACTTCCTTCCAGTCTCCAACCTTCGCTTTTTGGCAAAGGTTGTTGAGAGTGTGGTGGCTCAGCAGTTTCCGCTTTTTCTGGAGGAAGCGGACTATCTAGATCCATATCAGTTGGGCTTCTGGCCTGGGTTTAGCACAGAGACGGCATTGGTCGCACTGATGGATGATCTCTGGAGGGCACGGGACAGGGATTTTCCTCTGTCCTAGTCCTATTAGATCTCTCAGCAGCTTTCAATACCATCGACCATGGTATCTTATTGTGGCACCTCGGGGGGTTGGGAGTGGGGGGCACTATTTTGCAGTGGTTTTCCTCCTACCTCTCGGGCTGCTTACTGGTGTTGGCGGGAGGGCAGAGGTCGGCCCTGAGGGCACTCACTTGTGGGGTCCCTCAGGGGTCAGTCCTCTGTCCCCTCCTGTTCAACATCTATATGAAGCCGCTGGGTGAGATCATCTGTGGCTTTGGGGTGAGGTATCACCAGTACGCTGGTGATACCCAGTTGTATATCTCCACCCCAAGCCAAATCACTGATACCCTCTCGTGATGACCCAGTGTCTGGATGCGGTATGGATCTGGATGGGCAGGAACTGACTACAGCTCAATCCGGCCAAGACTGAGTGGTTGTGCGTACAGGCATCTTGGCCCAGTCAACAGATTCCATCTTTGGTCATAGGGAGAGAGGTGTTGCCTCCTGTGGACAGGGCTTGGAACCTGGGAGTCCTCCTGGATTCATGGCTCAGTTTGGAGGAGCAGGTGGGGGTCGTGACCAGGGGGGCTTTTGCCCACGTCTGACTGGTTCGCCAGTTGCGCCCATATCTGGACCGAGATGCCAATCGCACGATCACTCATGCACTTGTGACATCCTGACTCGACTACTGCAACGCTCTCTATCTAGGACTGCCCTTGACTGCGCAGGTTGTGATGGGAGCCACCCAATACTCCCATGTTACACCCCTCCTGCACGAGCTGCATTGGTTACCAGTTGCCCTCCGGGTGAGATTCAAGGTGTTGGTATTAACATTCAAGGTCCTTTACGATTTGGGTCCGGGGTACTTGCAGGAGCGTCTCCTGCCAATATCAAATACCGATCGCCCTGTGTGTGCACACAGATGGGGACTCCTCGGGGTGCCGTCGGCTAGACAATGTTGGCTGGCAGTGCTTGGGGAAGGGCCTACTCTGTTGCGGCCCCCACCTTGTGGAACCAACTCCCTTTGGAGCTCCATTTGGCTCCTGATCTTCGCTCTTTCAGCCGCGATTTGAAGACCTGGTTGTTTGAACAGGCTGGGCTGGACTGACCTCCTGGGGGTTTTTAATTTATTTTAACTGTTTTAGTGATTGGGCTTGTTAGGTTTAATTCTTTTTTAAATATTTATTGTTGTCTTTTAATTGTGAGCTGCCCCGAGTCCTTTCGGAGAGGGGGCGGCATACAAGTCTAATTAAAAGAAAAAGAAAAGAAAAAAGAAATCTAAGTGCTAGAGCACACTGTAACTACGTAGCCAAAAAGGCATTAAGAGTTGTTAACATAATCCTGTCTGGCTTTTTCTCTGGTAATATCACACTACTAACTAGAGCATGGAAAACATTTGCTAGACCAATACTTGAATACAGCTCATCAGTCTGGAACCCACATTACGTATCTGATATTAACACAGTAGAGAAAGTCCAGAAATATTTCACAAGAAGAGTTCTCCACTCCTCTACTCATTGCAGAATAACTTATGCCACCAGATTTGAAATTCTAGACCTAGAAAACCTAGAACTATGCCGCCTTCGGTCCAATCTAAGTATAGTATATAAAACCATACATTGCAATGTCCTACCTGTCAATGAATACTTCAGCTTCAACCATAACAATACAAGAGCTCACAATAGATACAACTCATGATTAACCACACCAAACTTGATTGCAGGAAATATGACTTCAGCAACAGAGTGGTCAATGTCTGGAATACTCTACCTGACTCTGTGGTTTCTTCCCCAGACCCCAAAAACTTTAACCTTGGACTGTCTACTATTGACCTCACCCCTTTCCTAAGAGGTCTGTAGGGGGCATGCATAAGTGCACCAACGTGCCTACCATCCCTGTCCTATTGTTTTTTTATTTTTCTTATATGTATCCATATATTCATAATTATGTTTATACTTATACCTATTATCTTGTAAGCAATTGACAAATCAAATAAAATAAATAAAATAAAAATAAAACCAGATTCAATATTCCAAATGTGGAATGTTGTATTGTATTGTATTGCATTACATTGCATTGCATTGTATTCCATTACATTTCTGGAACCCAACACACTTGGAGGACAGCAGATTATGAAAGGACAAATACTATGTCTTAATCACAATTTAAAAATTACAGTGACTGGATTCACATAACTTACTGAACCCAAACACAGCATACTTCAGTCTGGCTTTGTAAAATTTGTGAAACAAGTTCTTACACCTTCTATATAATGTCTGCTTACGTCATTGAGTAGTTTGACATATAGAACCCTTTGATAAGAAATGTACTGGCAGTTGAGAAAGTATTTGGGTGCCAAATGGGGGGGAGTCGGGTTTGGCCCAGGAATTCATGGCCTCCATGGGGGCCATGGGCCTGACCCAGTTGGTTCAAGGCCCGACTCACGAGGGGGGAAACACTCTCGACCTAGTTTTTGTCTCAGAACAGTGGAGTAGTGATAGAGGGCAGGCCAGTTGTACAATACTGCCCGTCCCATGGTCTGATCACTATCTCCTGTGGCTGGTCTTCCAACAGGCTGCCCCCCACTGCTGGGATGAGGAACCACTTAGATGGTTCCGCCCCAGATGCCTGATGGACCCTGAGAGGTTCCAGGCGGAACTGGGGTCTTTCCCCACTTCCCTTGTCCACAACTCTGCCAAGGACCTGGCGGCCGCTTGGCAGCAGGCTGCTGGGGCTGCCCTCGACAGGGTTGTCCCCATGCGTCCCCTCAACGCCGTGGATCCCGGGTGGCTCCTTGGTATACTGAGGAGCTCCGGGAGATGAAGCATCGTTGGAGGGGTTTAGAGAGCAGGTGGAGGGCCACCCGCTCCCAATCCGATTGAGCCCAGCTAAGAGCCCATATTAGGACTTACCTGGTAGCTATGAGGGTGGCGAGAAGGTCTTATCTCTCCACCTCGTGGCCCGCAGATAACCGCCCAGCCGCCCTGTTTAGGGCCACCTGTTCCCTCCTACATCTGAGGGAGGTGGTGAACCCTCTCCGGGGAAGGGCTGAGGAATTTGGTCAATATCTGTCGGATAAGATCGCACGGATTCGGGGCAGGTTGTGTTCCACCTTGCAGTGGTCTGAGGATCGTGGTACAAGCAGTCTGGCCGATGTGATCTGGGCTGAGTTCGATCCTGTTCCGAGGATGAAGTGGACAGGATTATGTGGCATCTGAGCTCCACCACATGTTTGTTGGACCCGTGCCCTTCCTGGTTGGCTTATGCCGCCAGGGAGGTCACCTGCGGTTGGCTCCGGGCAGTGGTCAATGCTTCGTTAAGGGAGGGTGTCTTTCCCTCCACCTTGAAAGAGGCGGTGGTGAGGCCCCTCCTGAAGAAGCCTGCCCTGGACCTGACCGTGTTAGACAACTTTCGTCCAGTCTCCAACCTTCATTTTCTGTCAAGGGTTGTTGAGAGTGTGGTGGCTCAGCAGTTTCCACTTTTCCTGGATGAAGCAGACTACCTAGATCTGTACCAATCGGGCTTCCGGCCTGGTTTCAGCACGGAGACAGCATTGGTCACACTGATGGATGATCTCTGGAGGGCCGGGACAGGGTTTTTCCTCTGTCCTGGTCCTATTAGACCTCTCAGCGCTTTCGATACCATCGACCATGGTATCCTTTTGCGATGCCTCGGGGGGCTGGGAGTGGGGGGCACTGTTCTCTGGTGGCTCTCCTCCTACCTCCTCCTACCTCTCAGGGCGGTCGCAATCGGTGTTGACAGGGGGACAGAGGTCGGCCCCGAGGCCACTTGTGGGGTCCCTCAGGGGTCGGTCCTCTCCCCCCTTTTATTCAATATCTACATGAAACCACTGGGTAAGATCATTTGTGGTTTTGGGGTGAGGTATCACCAGTATGCTGACGATACCCAGTTATACATCTCCACCCCAAACCAGATCAGTGATGCCCTCTCTGTGATGACTCACTGTCTGGATGCGGTACGGATCTGGATGGACGGAAACATGCTTCGGCTCAACCCGGCTAAGACTGAGTGGCTGTACATACTGGCATCTCGGTCCAGTCAGGAATGTCCATCGTTGACCATCGGGGGAGTGGTGTTGCCCCCTGTGGATAGGATGCGGAACCTGGGGGTCCTCCTGGATGCGCGGCTCCAGTTGGAGGAGCAGGTGGGGGCCGTCGCCAGGGGGGCCTTTGCCCAGGTCAGGCTGATTCGCCAGCTCCGTCAGTTTCTGGACCAAGATGCCCTGCGTACAGTCACTCATGCACTTGTGACATCCTGACTCGACTACTGCAACGCCCTCTATTTAGGACTGCCCTTGCATACCATCTGGAGATTGCAGCTGGTGCAGAATGCGGCCACGCGGGTGGTGATGGGAGTCACCAGATTCTCCCATATTACCCCCCTCCTGCGCGACCTATATTGGTTGCCGGTTGCACTTCGGGTGAGATTCAAGGTTTTGGCTTTAACATTCAAAGTCCTACATGACATGGGTCCACAATATTTAAGGGAGCGTCTCCTGCCGATATCGAGTGCCAACCACCCTGTACGGGCACACAGGCAGGGGCTCCTCAGGGTCCCATTAGCAAGCCAACGTTGGCTGGCGGTCCCCAGTGGCGAGCCTATTCTGTGGCGGTCCCTGACTTATGGAACCAACTGCCTCTAGACCTCCGTCTGGCCCCTGACCTCTGCACCTTCTGCCACGATTTGAAGACCTGGCTATTTGACCAAGCCGGGCTGTGACTACTTCACAGGGGGTTATGGGATAGTTTTAAAGCATTTTAATCCGGTCTTATTGGACTTTATAGTTGTTTAATTCTTTTTTAATTATTTATTGTATCTGTATGTTTTAATTGTGAGCTGCCCCGAGTCTTCGGAGATGGTGCAGCATATAAGTCCAATAAAATAAATAAAATAAATAAATGCCAACGGTAGAACATTTTATATTGGTTTTCCTTATATGCCGCCGATTTTGTTATTTTATAATTCACATTCCACATCTTTTCCCATTCTTCCAGATCAATAGTATGTCCAACGTTCCTACCCCATGCAATCATCGTTCCTTTCACAATTTCTTCCGCTCTTTCAAATTCTAATAAATGTTTATAAAACTTGGATAATAATTTCTCGTCTGGGCCATTCAAGATTTTATCTAGTGTTTGTATTTCATTATCTATTCCAAATTCCTCACTGTCTTTTTTATGCCTTGTTTGAATTTGCATATAGGTCCACCAATCCAGTTTTATTCCCTGCTCTTCCAATTTCTGTCTGCTCTTTAAGTTCCCTTGGTCATCTAGAATTTCCCTATACCTTGCTGTTTTCTTAACCTCCATTATATTGGGGTGGATTACTGCTTCCAAGGGAGATACCCAGTTTGGAATTTTCAAATAATATTTATTCTTTATTTGTTTCCATGATTGTATCAACACATTTCTTATTTTATGTCTATAAAAGTACAGATACGGCTTGTTTTCTTTGTCCCACAGGAAGGCATGCCATCCTCTTTGTATGTCATGCCCTTTTATGGTTAATATTCTTTTTTTCCTTAGATTGATCCAATCTCGTATCCATACAAGTATTGCTGCCTTATGGTATAGTTCCCAATCTGGAAGCCCAAGGCCACCTCTGCTGTTACTATCCTGTAAATCTTTTAACTTTATTTGGGCTTTTTTGCCTGCCCAAACAAATTTTGTGATTATTCTATTAAGTTCTCTAAAAAAATTCTTATCTAATTTTGTGGGAGTTGTTTGAAATAAATATAAAATCTTGGCAGGACATTCGTTTTATTTTAAATTTTATTTTTTATTATTTAACAAAAAAAGATTAAAAACATACATACAAATACAAAACTACAAATATATATATATATATACATATATACATTTCACAACTTGTTTGAGCATTGGTTATATTCTTTGTCACATAGTATATAACGTAGTCTACCTTGTCAAAGTAGCTCCTTCGTTCTTTCCATAAGTTAGTTTCTCTATATCTTTATCATCAGTTACATGTCTATCTCTTCAATATCTCCTCTAGATATCATATGTTATTTTTCCTTTATCCATTTATACCATATATCCCATACTTCATAATATTCACTATCTTGTTTATTTTTTATTTTCTTGGTTAAGTGGTCCATTTCTGCACATTCATGGATCTTTTTGATTACAATATCATCTGAAGGGGGTAACAGCGATTTCCAATTCTGTGCATAGGCTAATCTAGCTGCAGTTATAATATGTAAGATTAAATAATAGTGTTTCTTTTCCATTTTTAAGTTAATCATCCCCAAGAGAAATACCTCAGGGTCGAGTTTTAAATTTTGTTTTGTCATGTCTAGTATCCAGTTTTTGACTTTTCACCAATACCTCTTAGCAAATGGACACGTCCACCACATATGGAAATAGGTTCCCTGTAAGTGATTGCATTTCCAGCATTTAGGCGATAGATTGCTACTCATCTTTGCCAGCCTGGCTGGGGGTAAATGCCAACGGTATATCATTTTATATAGATTTTCTTTATATACTGTTGTTAGAGTTAATTTATAGTTCCTTTGCCAATTGTATTCCCATTCATCTATTTCAATATTATGAGACATATTTTTGGCCCATTTTATCTTCATAGCCATAGTTGTTTCTTCCTGGAGCTTGTATTCCTCTTTTTTTATTTTTAGCCCTTTAATTTCCTTGTTCTGTCTTATTTGCGTTAAAAGTATTTCTTCTGCCAATATATACAATAATGGTGCTAGAGGGCATCCTTGCCTGACCCCTTTGTTTATGATTACGTCTTCTGTGCTTTCTCCATTTATTAATACCTTCGCTGTTTGGATGTTGCATATTTGTTTAATACGTCCTATAAAATTTTCCCCACATACCTATTAGTTGTTTTATGAGAAAGTTCCAATTCAAATTATCAAAAGCTTTCTGGGCATCAAAATACATCAATGCCACCGGTTGGGTCATGTGTACTTCATAGTATTCTAGTGTGTCAATTATTATTCTTGTGTTTGTTTTTATCTGCCTATGCGGTAAAAAGCCATTCTGGTCTGTGTGAATTATTCTACTTGGTATCCTTTTTAATCTTTCTGCCATGATTGAAGCCATTATTTTATAATCAACGTTTAATAAAGAGACCAGGCGATAGTTTTGTATTTTTTGTGGATCTGTTTGTTCCATATGTATAAGTGCAATATAGGTTCAGTCCATGTTTTAGGTAGCTTAGCGTTTTCCAATGCCTCATTATAAATATCGACCAATAGCTCCTCTAGCAGTTCTTGGAATTCCTTATAAAATTCTGTGGGAATTCCATCTGGTCCAGGGGTCTTACTTGTCTTCTGCATTCCAATTGCTCTTCTAACCTCCTCTATGGTTATTTTATTGTTTAGGTATTGGTTTTCTTCATCTAAAATTTCTGGCAAATTCCTTCCGGCTAAATATTGATCAATACTACTCTCCAGTACTTCCTCCTGTTTGTATAATTTAGTGAAGAACTCCTTTGCTATTTCCTTCTTTTTGGAGGGTTGCACATATAATTTCCCTGCTTTATCTTGCAGGGTTGTAATTGTTCTCTTTCCCTGCTCCTTTTTAATTTTATGGGCTAACCATCTTCCAGGCTTATTTGCATTTTCAAAATAATTTTGTTTAATCTATCTAATTTTCCGGGCTAGATCTTCCTGAGTACTTAAATTTATTTTATGTTTTAGAGTGTCAATTTCTTTTTTGATCCTCAAGTTATTCACATCTTCTTGTCTAAGTATTTCTAAATCTTTTAATTTCTCCCTCCATAAACTTTGTTGATGTCTCCTTTCTTTGTTCTTTCTTATATTATATGCTATAGTTAGGCCTCTCAAATAGGCCTTGGTCGTATCCCATAAGTTTTGTAGAGAGGTCTGTTCTTTTTTGTTTATCTCAAAGAATATGTTCAATTCCTTCTTCATCATTTCAATATATGTTTTATCCCTTAATACCGCATTATTAAAAGTCCATCTTCCTAATTTTTTCCCCCTTCCATTGGATATGTATCGGACTGTGGTCTGCCCATATATTTATTCCAATTTCTACTTTTACAATGTTTTCCATTAGACCAGAATCCATCCATACTTGGTCTATTCTGAACCATGATTTTGGGGGATTTGAAAAAAAGGTGTATTGTTTTTTGCTTGGGTTTATCTCTCTCCACACATCTTTAAGATTTAGCTCCCTTACCATCTTTTGAAATGTCATAGGGAAAGTATTTCTTTCTTTTTTTCTTCCCTTCACTTTTATAATCTTTATTTTTGTCCGAAATTGCATTAAAGTCCCCTATGATGCACACATTGTCATAGCCAAATTCTATTATCTTTTGATGGAGTTTGTAATAGAACTCTCTGTGGTTAGTGTTTGGGGCATATATTATAACTAATAGTGGTTTTTTCTGGTGTATAGATACTTCCATAAATAGCATTCTTCCCTCTTGATCTTTATATACTTGTTTATGCTGAAGCCAATCTTTTATATATACCACAATGCCCCCCTTTTTTAAAATTTGTCAATGCTGAATACATCTCCCCCAAACCCGTATTTCTTAATAAATCTACTTGAGAGTCTAAAATATGGACTTCTTGGATGCAAATAATATCAACATCTTGTTCTTTTAATTTCGCAAAGATTTGTTTTCTTTTTGAAGGCGAGTTTAAGCCATTAACATTGACTGAGATTAAATTAATTTCTTTATCTGTATCATTAGTTGTGGATAGCGTGCTTCGTTTCATTTCTGGTTCTAGGATCCCTTCTCCTCGACTTATCAACCCCCCGAAAAAGAAGTGGACGTAACTACCCAATCCTTAAATCCTAGAGTAGATAAAGAAGAGAATAAGTTGAGGCAGGACATTCGTTTTAATAGTTGCTATTCTTCCTAATAACGATAATTGTAAAGTCCCCCATTTTTCCAAATCTTTTTTAATTTGATTGAATACTTTGGTATAATTGTCTTCTTTTATTGTGGAGCACTTTGCTATTAACCATATTCCTAAATATTATTTTTTTTGTGATTTGTAGTTCCATTACTTTTTCTAACTCCTTTTTATTTCTAATTGTTATGTTTTTCACTAGCATTTTGGTTTTGTCTCTGTTGATTTTAAATCCTGAAATCTCTCCATATTTTTCTAATTCCTCTATCAAAATTGGGCCTGATTCTAGTGGCTTCTCAATAAAAAAAACCAAATCATCTGTGAATGCTTGTAGTTTATTCTCTTCTTTTTTAATTTTTGTTCCCTGTATTTCTGAATTATTCCTAATTTTTATTAATAATGTCTCTAGTGTTAAAATAAAGAGCAGAGGTGACAGTGGCCATCCCTGTCTGACTCCTTTTGTTATTCTAATGCCTTTGTTATATCTCCATTTATTATTATATTGGCCTTTTGAGAAGAATAAACTGTTTCTATTAATTTTTCAAATCTGTCTCCAAACTTAATTTCCTTAATTTGATGTACATAAATTCCCAATTTAAATTATCGAATGCTTTTTGTGCATCCAGGAAGACAAGGACCACTTGTCTTCCTGGTTGCATTTCATAATATTCTAATATGTTCATTACTATTCTAATGTTGTCTCTTATTTCTCTTTGTGGTAGAAATCCATTATGATCACTATGTATAATTTTGTTTAAAATTCTTTTTGTCCTTCCTGCAATGATACTCATAAAAAAATTTTTTTTTAAAAGATTATTATTTTTTTAAAACAAACAAGTACAGACAAAACATAAAAAACATAAAACCACCTTCCATTTTATATACATACAGTGTGTCAGTTGGTTAGAAATCTTTTGTGCCATCCTTTCGTAGTCATCACTCATAGTTTATATAAATTCTCATAGTGTCAATCTAAGATATGCTTATATATTTATCAGTTATTAATCATTCATGACTAAACTGTTTATTCCATCATTTATACAAGATATTCTTAATTTTTATTATAAAGTTTATATTACACTTTCATCCAATGGTTATATATATATATATATTATATTTTATATCAATCTATTAAGCTTCTATTATAAGATTTCCTAATGTATTACATTACCATGTCTTTTTATTCAACCATTGATAAAACAAATCCCATATCATGTAAAAATTTTATCTTCTTGTTCTCTAATTTCAAATGTCAATTTACTCATTTCAGCACAGTCCATGATTTTCTTAATAACTTCCTCCTGCATAGGTATTTTTTCATCTTTCCAATTCTTAGCAAATACAATCCTAGCCGCTGTCAACACATTTACAATCAAATATTTCAATTCTTTATTGTAGATTTCCGGTATAATTCCCAATAAAAATATTTCTGGTTTAAAGTCTATATGTTGTTTTACCATTTTTTCCAACCACGTGTGGATTTTCCAACCACGTGTGGATATCTTTTTGCGTCCGAACCACATATGGTAATACGAGCCAGGTATCTGATGACATTTCCAACATTTATCTGTTTTATTCTTAAACATTCTCGCAATTCTCGTCAGGGGTAAGTGCCACCTGTAAAACATCTTATACAGATTTTCTTTATAAGCAGTTGACATTGTCATTTTATAATTTTGAGACCATATTTTTGCCATTCTCTAAATCAATCCCATATCCAAAATTTTCCCCCCAAGCAATCATCATTTCTTTAACTTGCTCCTCCTCCAATTTAAATTCTAATAAATGTCCATAAAGTTTTTAAATTACATTTGCATCAGTACCTATCAAAAATTTATCTAAGTCAGTCAACTTATCATAAATACCTTCTAATTTAATATTTTCCTCAAATCTGGATTGTATTTGCAAATATGAAAACCAATTCATTTTTATACCTTGTTCTTCCAATGCTTGCATGGATTTAAGTTCACTCTTTTCATTCAATATCTCACCATATCTAACTGTTTGTTCCTTTTTATATATTATTGGATAAGAAAAAGCTTCAATAGTAGATATTCATAATGGAATTTTTAAGTAATATTGCTTTTTTATCTTCTCCCAATTTAAAAACAAAGCCTCTTGAATATAGTGTCTTCTGAAGTATCTTTGTGTTTTGGTTCCCTTATACCAAAGAAAAGCATGCCATCCCAACAGCAGGTCATGTCCTTCTAGAGTCAATAGTCTACTGTTCCTTAATGTTATCCATTCCTTTACCCACATCAAATTTGCTGCCTGATAATATAGTTCCCAGTTGGGCAAAGTGAACCTTCCTCTTATTCTTGCATCTTGTAACAGTTTAAGTTTTATTCTCGCTTTCTTGTCCTGCCAAATATATTTCAACACAATTTTATTTAAATCTTCAAAAAACTCTTTCCCTAATCTAATTGGAATTGTCTGGAATAAATATAAAATTCTAGGCAATACATTCATCTTTATTGTTGATATTCTCCCAATCAATGATAATTGTAAATTTTCCCATTTTGCCAAGTCTGTTGCAATCTGCTGTTTGAGTTTAAGATAATTATCCTCTTTTAGTATACTACATCTTGATGTAACGTATATCCCTAAGTACTTAACCTTATTCGTGACCTGAATTTCTAAGACTTCTTCCAACTCTTTCTTTCATCTTGCTAACATATTCTTTGTTAATATCTTTGTTTTATCCTTATTAATTTTCAAGCCTGCTGCTTTCCATACTCTTCTATCCTTTCTATTACTTTGGGTGCTGTTTCCAATGGATCCTCTAATATAAATACCAGGTCATCTGCAAAAGCTTGCAATTTATACTCTTCCTTTTTAATTTTCATTCCTTTTATTTCTTTTTCTTCTCTAATATTCCTATTCAACACTTCTAGTGTTAACACAAACAGCAGAGGCGACAGTGGACAACCTTGTCTAGTCCCTTTTCTTATATCTATAGATTCTGTCAATTCTCCATTTATCATGACCTTTGCGGTTTGTTTAGATACTCATAAAAATTTTGTAGTCGGCATTCAAGAGCGATATTGGTCTATAATTTTTGATTTGATTAACATCAGTACCTTCTTGCGGTATCAAGGTAATTCCGATTCCGGTATTTTTGCATTTAACAAGGCCTCATTACATACTTCCAGTAATACTAGTTCCAATGATTCTCCTAATTTTTGATATAATTCTCCTGGTAGGCCATCTGGCCCCAGGGTCTTATTTGGCTTCTGTTTTTGAATTGCTTCCTTTAATTCTGTTAATGTAATTTCTCATTTTAATTATTCCTTTTCCTCCCCTCTATTGGTGACATTCTATCTGTTTTTAAATACTGATCTATTTTGTCTGTTTCTATTATTTTGTTGTCTATAGAGATCTTCAAAATATTTTAGGGCAATCTTTTTTTTCTCTTCATTATTTTGTAGTATTCCTAATTCATCTTGAAGCTGGTGTATTATTCTTTTTTCAATTTATAGGCCAGCCATCTCCCTGGCTTGTTTGCATTTTCAAAATAATTTTGTTTCATAAATTTAAGATCTCTTACAATATCTTCCTGTTCTAATAGGTTTAATTTGTGTTTGGCCAAAATAATTTTGATTTCATAAATTCTAAATCTCTCTAATTGTAATGTATTTTGTTGCCCTGTTTTCCTTGTTTTTTTTTGCAAGGTAAGATATTGTTACCCCTCTGGTATATGCTTTCATCGTATCCCATAGAGTTTGCAAAGATGTTTGTTGTTTTTTATTTATATCAAAAAATATTGTCAATTCATTTGAGATTTTTAAAATAAATTCTTCTTCTAGTAATATCTGGGGGTTCAGTGTCCATCTTTTTTTCTTTTTCTGGCCTCTCCAACTTACTTCAATGGGGTTTTGGTCAGCCCAGGTGTTTGGGAGAATTTCAATTTTCTCTATTTCTTTACCTAAGTCAATATTTGTCCATATAATATCAATTCTTGAATAAGATTTATGTGGATTTGAATAGTATGTAAATTTTTGTTCCATGGGATTTAATGTTCTCCATACATCTATTAGGTTCAATTCCTCCATCATATCAAAAAATGTTTGTGGCAGTATATTCCTTTTTTTCCATTTTTTATTATCACAGACGTAGTCTTTTGTAGTCTCTATTATTCCATTATAGTCTCCTACTATACATATATCTTTCTGACCTGTCTCAACAATTCTTTCATGAAGTTTTTTGTAGAATTCTTTGGTTTTTGTTAGGTGCATATATATTTACTAGTAGTATCTGTCTTTGTCCTATTTTTATCTCTAGTATTAATATTCTACCCTTAATGTCTGCATAAATTTGCTTTGCTTCTATCTCTTCTCTGATATATGTCACCACCGCCCTTTTCCCCCCCAGCCAATGCAGTATGGAGTTTCCCCAATTTATTAAATTCTAAATACTTTTTGCCTTGATTCTTAATACTTTTTGCCTTGATTCTTAATATGTACTTCTTGGAGGCACACAAAATCTGTATTTTGCTTAATCAGTTTTGATAGTATTTGTTTTCTCTTAACTACAGCATTTAATCCATTTACATTTATTGATAGTAATTTTAGTTCTTTTTCCATATTTTTATTAGTCTACCTATGTCTAGTTCCTGCTAGTTATTTTTGCTATTCATTTGGGATCTGGTTCTAATGCCTTCTTCCTTTTGGGATTCTTGTGTTCTTTCATCTTATCTTCCTGTCTTCTATCTCTGATTCTACCTGGCCTTCTTCCTGGGTTCCTTCCTCTAGCTTCTCTCTACTGTTGTCATTTTCTTCCCTTCCTGCTAATTGGTCATAGAGTTCTTGGGCTTTATCCACGTTATCTATTTTTATCTTTTTTTCCCTGCTATGAAACCAGCATACCTTCTGGAATGATCCATCAAAATAGAATGCTTCATTTGCTTAATTGTATTGCCAGGTGATGATAATCTTTACATTTTCTCTAACTCGCCTTGCTTTTGTTTGAGAGTGATAATTTCTTTGTTCTTATACACTATAGGTTCCTCCCTTGATATTTTATATATTATGTCCCTGACGTTCTTCCAGGCAAATCTGAAGTGCACTTCTCGGGGTAATCAATGTCTTTTGGCATAATTAGTCTGGACTCTGTAGACCTCATCTATCGCTCTTATAATCTCTTGGGTATCTCTTCCCAGAGTTTCTGCTATCAATTCCACCATCAATTTTCCCAGGTCTTCATCCTTAGCCTCTGTTATATTCTGAAATCGTAAATAGAAAGAGGCTTGGTCCATCTCCAGGTGGACCAGGGAATCTTCCAAATTCTTATTAGTTTCCATAATGTGTTGATCAACCTCCTCTAATTTTTTCTCTGTTCTTTCTGCTTTTATTTCTACTGTTTTAATTTTTTGCTCATTTTTCTGGATTGCTTCTTGTATAGAGTCAAATTTATTATCTAACTTTTGGATTTTATTGGTCAGTTCCTCATGGTTTCTGGACAATGTCTCCTGCAATTTACCCAAACTTAAAACCAAATGGTTGGAAGTGTGGACAACAACATGGTACCTTCTTTCATTCTTGGTGGACATGCCCCAAAGCAAAAAAATACTGGAAAATGATTCAAATATGGTTAGAAGAGTTAACTAAAAGCAAAATTGATTTTGTCCTGGAATTATTCCTCTTAGAAATAATTAAAAAAAATATAATAGGAAGATAAAATATCTTATATTACATATATTAACAGCAGCAAGAATTTCATATGCTCAGTACTGGAAGGAAAATTCTATACCACCTGAAGGCTTAATAATCAAAAAAATTTTAGAGTGTGTGGAAACGGATAAATTAACTATGGAACTAAAAGGGAAAACAGACACAGAATACAATGCAGTATGGGAAACATGGTTTATTTGGATAGATAATAGATATAAACACAGAAATTGTAAATAATGTATATAATAAATAAGAGGCTATGAAAGTAATGCATTGTAAATTTTGATAGGACATATAAATGTATATATAATGTCACAGCACTGTTTAATAACTATTGGTAATATGTATAAATGGAAAAAATTCAATAAAGCATTATTTTAAAAAAAGAGAAAGTATTTGGGATACAAAGGAACTTTGCAAAATAGGCATGGACCAAGAGGCAGCTTTTGGTTTCAATATTTGAAAAGATAATAGAATAATAGAACATTTCCAAATAATTTAGACAATAAATGAAAACTTCATTGTCAAAGGCAGTCATCCACGGAAATCACCTTGAGAATCAGAAAATAAGAAATTAACATTGCATTAATCAGCTCTAATGAATGAACTTTATTGTCTTTTAAAAGTGGCTTGGATCCTAAGGAGCAACCTTCAGTGAATTACTCTCTTCCTACAAAGGGTTTTGTCTCTTTGAGTTGCTGGAATTTCCTCAGCTGGTATGAATGTGAGGAATCTGTGACTTTCCAAAAGGAATTCAGCTACAAGTGACTCATCTTGGCCTTTAGGCTCATTTGATGAAACTGATGGAAGAGGAGTCGCATAGTATTTTGAGAATTAGAAATGATATATCCTTTCCCAATACCAAGAAGCACCTCTTAGTGGACCCTTTTAACTGTATAACATTTGTAATCTAAATGTATTAAAACCTATGAGCCACTCTACAAGGGTACTTCTTCATTATTAAGTGCTATTCACCAATCCCAAAACTATGCTGACATAAAATTTGCTACCCCCGTTTCTAATCTCTGCCTGTATTACATCTCTTCTAAATGTCTATTGAATAATGTCCTGAATAATGTATGCGCCATTCATTATAGACAAGATAATTGGGTTTTCTCCTCTAGGTTTATGTCTAAGGTATTTCCCATTCAGCATGTCACCATCCAGCAGGGGAAAAAAGTCCAACCATCAATTCAGTGTAACAGCAGCTCTGCCTGGATACTCTAATCTGCCTTATCTTCCCCTCCTCCCACATCCAATTTAGGCACCTCACAAATTAAAATAATGAGGATTTTTAAAATATATGATGATTACAAGACAGAAATAGCTTCAGAGAGTAATAAAAATCCTTTTGGTCATGATTCTATGACTGTCTAGTCCAGAACTATCAGAGGACTGGAAAAGAGCCGATGTAGTTCCTATTCTCAAAAGGAGGGGAGAATTGATCCAGGAAACTGCAGACCTATCAGCCTGAATTTAATACCTGAGTGTGTTTCTGGAAAAGATAATCAAGCATTGAATCTGTGAACACCTAGGGGCAAACAAAGTCATAAAGAAAAGCCAACATGAGTTGATCAAAAACAGATCATGCCAAATTTTATTGCATACTTTGACAAAGTGACAAAATTAGTGGATCAGAAAAATGCTGTGGATATAATTTACTTGGACGTCAATAAAGCATTTGATAAAGTAGACCACAACCTGTTACTTGATAAGATAGAAAAATGTGGCATAGAATCACCACCAGATGGATTTATAAGTGGCTAATCAATCATATTCAATTTGTAGTCCTTAATGGAATTACCTCTACATGGAGGGAAGTATGCAATGGGATACCCCTAAGGCTCTGTCTTAGGCTCAGTACTCTTCAATATCTTCATCAATGATTTAAATGAGGAGATAGATGACAAACTCATCAAATTTGTAGACACCAAATCAGGCTGTTGGTCTGAGCTCTGAGCTTGGCAATTTGGTTGCCAACATTAAGTCACCATTTGAGGAGACATCATTGGTATGTTTTGAATTGTGCTAATCTGTCAGAACACAGGTCTTTAAATACCTTTTTTAATGAAATGCAAATTAGTCTGAATGTTGTTTGTTCAGATATTTCTGAGTCATGGTCTGATTTTGGATTGTTTGATTGGCTGGCTGTTGTTGCTGGGCTATGGTTAAGTACCGTCTGTGTGATGCAGATTAGGATTATTTATTTATTTATTTATTTATTTATTTATTTATTTATTTATTCGATTTATATGCTGCCCCCTCTCCCAAGGGACTCGGGGCGGCTCACAACTAAAATAAAATACAACAATAAATTACTTAAAAATATATTAAATTAAAGCCGAATTAATATTAGTATTATTATTAAAACCCCAAAATTACATAAACAACCCCAAGGGTCTACACTGCCCAGATTGTAAAAACAGCCAGGTTTTTAGCTCGTGGCGGAAGGTGCGGAGATCGGGAGCCAGCCGGAGCTCCGGCGGAAGGAGATTCCATAGAGTGGGGGCCGCCACAGAATAGGCCCTCCCCCGGTCCCAAGCGACATTGAGTCATGGAGGGCACCCCGAGGAGACCCCGTCTGTGCGACCGTACCGGGCGGCTGGTATTAGATTAGAGTGGTTTATCTGGGTGCATCTGAGCCATGGTCTGGTTTTGGTTTGTTTGATAGTTTGAGTGGCTGGCTGTTGTTACTGAGATGTGGCCTGATCTCTTGTGAGCCAATGGATTATAATTTTGTTGCTTCATGGTGGGATGCCTGTTTGTTCATTTTAAATGCTACCTTCAGAATCATGGTTGATGCAGTTGTTTAGTTCTCAATGACTGGTAGACTGGATCAATGTCAATATGTCTGTTTATTGACTTATTGGTGGTAAACCAGGCTTCAAGGAATTCTCTTTCTCTCCTTGTTTTTTCTGGGTTACAACTGCGGTCTCAGATCAAATTTGTGACCTTCCAAATCTTTGTGGAGTGACGTGAGGGATAGTGGGTCATGTCTTTTGGTAGCCAGAATGTGTTCAGGCTGTCTGTTTGATAGCTTTCTTCCTGTTTGTCCAACATAGTTCTTTTCATAGTTGCTGCACTGGATTTGGTATATGATACCTGATCTTTGATTTGTTTCTGTTTGTCTTTTGGTTTTGACAGGGTCCTTCTGAGAGTTGAGTTGGTTTGTGGGCTACTACAAGATCATGTTGGTGCAGTAGTCTTGCTGTCATTTCTGAGACATTCCGTACATAGGGGATTGACACCAAACTGGCAGGAATAGCCAACACACCAGAAGGTAAGTTTAAAATACCAAAGAATAGCAACAGACTTGAACATTGGGTCCTTTCTAACAAAGTGAAATTCAATGGTGAGAAAAGAAAGGTTCTACATTTAGTCAAGAAAAAACAAACACACAGATATAGTTTAATTTATTTTATTTATTTATTTGATTTGTCAATCGCTTACAAGATAATAGGTATAAGTATAAACATAGTTATAAATACATGAAATGGATACATATAAGAAAAATAAAAAGAAACAATACGACAGGGACGGTAGGCACGTTGGTGCGCTTATGCATGTCCCCTACAGATCTCTTAGGAAAGGGGTGAAGTCAATAGTACATAGTCTAAGGTTAAGGTTTGTGGGGTTTGGGGAAGAAACCACAGAGTCAGGTAGAGTATTCCAGACATTGACCACTCTGTTGCTGAAGTTGTATTTCCTGCAATCAAGTTTGGTGTGGTTAACCTTGAGTTTGTATCTATTGTGTGCTCCTGTATTGTTATGGTTGAAGCTGAAGTATTCATTGACAGGTAGGACATTGCAATGTATGATTTTATATACTATACTTAGATTGGACCAAAAGTGGCATAGTTCTAAGTTTTCTAGGTCTAGAATTTCAAATCTGGTGGCATAAGTTATTCTGCAATGAGTAGAGGAGTGGAGAACTCTTCTTGTGAAATATTTCTGGACTTTTCCAACTGTGTTAATATCAGATACATAATGTGGGTTCCAGACTGATGAGCTGTATTCAAGTATTGGTCTAGCAAATGTTTTCTATGCTCTAGTTAGTAGTGTGATATTACCAGAGAAAAAGCTATGTAGGATTAGGTTAACAACTCTTAATGCCTTTTTGGCTATGTAGTTACAGTGGGCTCTAGCACTGAGATCATTTGAGATGAGCACTCCAAGGTCCTTGACAAAGTTTGGGTCATCAACAAGGTCTTGACTATGTTTTTGCAGTGTAAGAGTTGCAGATTACAGGATAGTTTTTTTCTGAAACCAAATTGTTTATTAGAGAGTAGGTTGTTTGTCTCTAAGTGGAGGATAATGGATTTGTTAATAATTGATTCCATGACTTTACAGGTGACGCAGCATAAAGAGATTGGTCTGTAATTTTCAACTAGGCTGGGGTCTCCTTTTTTGAAGTTGGGGATGACTGTGGCTTATGACTATAGGTTTGGCAAGGAGCTGGTCCTGAAAGATTTTTCAAAGATTATGCTTAGAGGTTTGGCTATGGCACTGGATAGCTTTTTAAAGAAGTAGGCACATATTCCGTCCGATCCAATAGATAGAGATGGTTTTAGATTGCATAGTGCTTTTTCAACATTGTCTTCTGTAAAATTATTATTATTATTATTATTATTATTATTATTATTATTATTATTATTTATTTAGACTTGTATGCCGCCCTACTCCCAAAGGACTCAGGGCGGTGAACATACAAAAGAATATACAATAAAATAACTAAAAACAAGTCCAAATTACCAAGAGTTAAAACAATAAAATTACAAATAAACAAACAAATTAAAACTACCCACCCCAGGGTCAATCCAGGCCGGCCTGCTGAAACAGCCAGGTCTTCAAGTCTCGACGAAAGGAGCGGAGATCAGGGGCCAAATGCAGATCCGCAGGAAGCTGGTTCCACAGGGCAGGCTCCCACAGAAAGGCCCTAGCTCTGGGAGCCGCCAGCCGACAATGCCTGACCGATGGTACTCCCAGAAGGCCCCTCCTATGGGAGCGCACGGGGCGATTGGACTGTGATGCAGGCAGGAGGCGATCCCGCAAGTACCCTGCACCCAAGCCATTTAGGGCTTTATAAGTTGTTACTAACACCTTGAAGGAAACCCGGAAGGCAACCGGCAACCAATGCAGGTCGCGCAGGAGGGGTGTAACATGGGAGTATCGGGATACCCCCATCACAGCCTGCGTGGCCGCATTCTGCATCAGCTGCAACCTCCGGGTAATCCGCAAGGGAAGCCCCATGTAGAGAGCATTGCAGTAGTCAATCCTGGAAGTGACGAGCGCATGAGTGACCGTTCGAAGAGCATCTCGGTCCAGGTAAGGGCGAAGCTGGCAAACCAGCTGAACCTGGGCAAAAGCCCCCCTGGCCACAGCTCCCACCTGCTCCTCCAAACCGAGCTGTGCATCCAGGAGGACGCCCAGATTCCTCGCCCTATCCACGGGGGGTAACACCTCCCCTCCCATGACCAAAGATGGCACATCAACTGAACCCCGAGATGCCGGTAAGAACAGCCACTCAGTCTTGGCCAGGTTGAGTCTGAGCCTATTACTCCCCATCCAGGCCTGCACCGCCTCCAGGCACCGGGACATCACCGAGATAGCATCACTGATCTGGTCTGGGGTGGAGATATACAGCTGGGTATCATCTGCATATTGATGATACCTCACCCCAAAACCACGGATGATCTCCCAGCGGTTTCATGTAGATATTAAACAGGAGAGGTGAGAGAACCGACCCCTGAGGCACCCCACAACTAAGAGGCCTCGGGGAGGATCTCTGCTCTCCCGTCAACACCGACTGCGAACGGTCCGAAAGGTAAGAGGAGAACCACCATAACATGGTGCCCCCACTCCCAACCCCGAGCCGCAGAAGGATACCATAGTCGATGGTATCGAAATTGATATGTATTAAATCATTGTAGTTGTCTGTGGTTTGACTAGGAAATACCGGGCATGATCCATTGCTGTTTACAAATACTGAGCCAAAGAATGTGTTAAAGAGGTTGGCTTTAATGGTGTGGTCGTTGCAGTCTTTACCATTAGGTCCTTTCAGGGGTTGGATGGACCTTGTGTCTTTTAGTTTGTTGTTTACAAAATTGTAGAACGCGTGGGTAGAATTGGTGCATAGAAGGTTTTCCTCTTGTTTAATGGGATAATTGGTGCATTCAGTCTTTATCTGGTGGCATAAATTTTTGTATCAGCTTTTGAAGTTGGCAAGTGACCAGATTTGTTTTCAAAGTGATCTCTTTTTGGATTGAAGCTTCCTTATTGTTATGGGTAATCTGTTTTTTCTGGTTTTGGGAGTTGCTATTGGTACATATAGTTTGATGACTATATGTACCAATAACAACTCCCAAAACAAAATAACAAGCTTCAATCAAAAAAATCACTTGGCGGAAAAACAAATCTGGTCATGTTGCCAACTTCAAAAGCCAATACAAAAATTTATGCCACTAGATATAATATAGGTCATGGGTGTCAAACTTGATCACATCTTGTGATATCATGATGTGGCACAATGTAAGAAAGATGTTGAGACTGTAGAAAGAGTACAGAGAAGAGTAACAAAGATAATTAGGGGACTGGAGGCTAAAACATATAAAGAAACAGTTGCTGGAATTGGATATGCCTAGTTTAATGAAAAGAAGGACTAGGGATGATATATCTAAGGGTACCAAAGCACCTGAATGTACCAAAAGCACCTGAATGCAGGACAAAAAGCTTAGAATGGAAAGAAATCAAGTAGAGAAGCAACCTAGAACTAAGCAGAATTTTTCTGACAGAGCAATAAATCAGTAGAACGGCTTGCCTCCAGAAGTGGTAGGTGCTTCACCACTGGAAGTTTTAAAGAAGAGATCAGATAACTATTTGTCTTAAGTGATGTAGGTTTTCGTGCCTGAATAGGGGGTTGATCTCCAAGGTCCTTTCCAACTCAACTTTTCTGTTATTCAGAAGCCAAAATACTGAAAGTCAATAGCCATTGGGCCACCCCTTTCTTATTTAGGAAGAAAAGAATTTTCCTAAAATGCGTGAATGCAGGGAAACTGCCCAAAAAGTAACAAAAGCTCAGTGCAACATGTCTCATAAACATCACGTCTTCTTCCCAAGATGAAGTAGCAAGAATCTGCTTTCCTTTTCTTAACATTTCTAGAAGTTTGACAGAAATTAAGAGTTATGAAAAGCAAAAATTATATCAGTTAGAAAGCAGGAGAAAAAAAGAGGGGCATGCCTGAAGATGGCCCAACACCATTATGGGCAGACACATTTCTAGTCCCCTGAAATGGCACAGATTTTACACATTTTGAGATTCTCATTGGATAGCATCAGAATAAACCTTGCATGTCAATATAGCTGAAGATAATACAAAGCCACTTCTTTATGAACAGCAACAATCTCATGGAAGCCAAGGGGAACAGTTGGTGTTGTTACGATCGGCAGAGCTGAGCGGGAACTGAAGTTCGTTCCTATTGGCTGAGCTGTCTGACAGTGAACCATATAAAGGGAGCTGTCAGACCACGTCAGCTGTTGCTCGCTTCTGTCAGCCGATCCGCACATTCAGCAGCTACCGCGGCAACCCGTTAGCCGTTAATAATTAATAGTTATTAGTTAATAGTTAATAAAAGGTTAACTTATTGAGATCATGGATGTCGTCTGTTGCCTTCACAAAACTGGCGACGAGGATGGGATCGATGTGGTGAAGGACACAAGATTCCTGAAGGATTCCAAGTGCCCCATGAAGTTACCTCAGCTGGCTGACGAGATGTCTTCCCCTCCATCGTTCCCGTGTTTTCATCCTACAACGGAGACATGGTACTCTTACATTAATCAATTCGAGTGTTTCCTAGACACTGCTGACTTGGCGGACATATCAAATCACAGAAAAAAAGCTTATTTTCTAAGTTTCTGTGGGGCGGCTGTCTTCGACACTGCCACCACTTTATTGGTGCCACAATCTGTGAAAGAGATTTCCTGGGAAGCCTTCCAGGAAATCCTTAGTAACCATTATGCCCCCAAGCCTTCCCGAATTGCAAGGCAACATGCTTTTAGGTGGTGGGCGCAAGCGGAAGGGGAGACCATTAGTACCTATATGGCTGCACTCCAAATGGCAGCATTGCAATGTGGTTTCAAAGAGCTTGATGACATGCTGCTTGATCAACTGGTTTGTGGAGTGAGAGACCTCAGACTTCAAAGATGTCTGTTGGCAAAGGGTGACTTCACTTTAAAAATGGCCATAGAAGAGGCTCAAGCTGCAGAGATATCCAATCTCTCTGTGGCTGAGATCCAAGGCGCAATTAGCAGTCCAGTAGCAAAGCCAAATGCTGCTGTACATTTTGAAGACTTTACCCCTGATGAGTTTTTAGATTATGGTGAAGACATTAATCGCCTCACCAATCGCCAACAAATTCCACAGCAAAGAAGCTGGAACCCAGGAAACAAACCACAACAGTTTCCTACAGTGCAGATAGTTTGTTTAAGTTGCAGGGGTAATAATTTAACACCTGCCTGCAGGTTTAGGAATGCTCTTTGTTTAAACCGCCAGCACAAGGGCCATATAGCTAGGGTCTGCAAATCTGGAAAAAAATGTCACAACCGCAGCCTCAGCCGCCAATTAGGTTCCAGAAACAAAGAGATGAATGTTTTACGGTTACCAGAGCATCTCCCACTGAATCTCTAAACAGTTTATTGCAACAGCTTAACATTAATAAACTTCATGTAACCATCTCATTAGAAGGTAAAGAGTGTCCAATAGAGATAGACACCGGCTCATCTCTTTCCATACTTTCCTGGAGCACCCTGGAGAGGCTGATTCCGACTATCTCTAAGAAGCAACTTCAACCTTGCAATCTTTCTCTCAAAGACTATCAAGGACAGAATATACCAGTCATAGGAACAGGCAAGTTTGCAATTAATTTCCAAGACTTCAAGGGCCATTTACCCCTTACTATAGTAGAAGGCACCTTACCTAGTTTGTTAGGGGTTAGACTGTTTGACGCTTTTGGTCTTAAAGTGACTGGGATTCATTGCACTCAAAACCAGGACCTTGAGTCACTATTGACTGAATTTCAGGATGTTTTCAACAAAGAGTTAGGTCATTATGTGGGCTCCCCAATTTCTTTTGCATTAGACCCAACAATAACACCAATCAGATTGAAGCCCCGATGTGTCCCTTTTGCATTAAAACCAAAAGTGGATAAAGAGATTGACAAACTGATATCCCAGAGTGTCCTGGAGCCTGTAGATTATGCACTATGGGAAACCCCTATAGTGACCCCGATTAAACATGATGGCTGTATCTGATTATGCACAGACTATAAGAGCACGTTGAATAAGGCCTTGTGCACTAATGCATACCCTGTGCCTGTGATTCAACATCTCCTCCATTCAATGGAAAAGGGATCCATCTTTGCTGAGCTTGACATGGCCCAGGCTTATCAACAGCTGCCTGTTGATGAAACAACTGCTATGGCCCAAACCATTGTAACGCACAGGGGTGCGTTCAAATGTAAACGCTTACAGTTTGGGGTATCTGTGGCTGCTGCCATATTCCAATGCCTTATGGAACGTTTGCTGCAGGGTATCCCTGGGGTTATACCCTACTTTGACAACGTCATCATCTCTGCACAAAGCAAACAAGACCTTCTAACATGCATTAGACAAGTCCTAACTTGCTTCCAGACCTCAGGACTCAAGTTGAAAAGGAACAAATGCAAATTTGGTGTTTCCCAAGTTGGCTTTCTGGGTTACCGTATTGATGCTCAAGGGATTCACCTTTCAGACTTAAAGCCATTAAAGAAGCACCTGTTCCTAAGAGCAAAAAAGAATTACAAGCCTTTTTAGGTCTCCTAAATTTCTATACCTTGTTCCTTCCCATTTCTGCCCTTCAGGGCAAAGCAGCATGAATTGTCCACCCTGCAGGGCTGTCTACTGTGGGGATGCAGGGTAGTAGTTCTCAGCCATCTGAGACCTAGGACAGTGGTTCTTAACCTTTTTGAAAGAATCACCCCCTTGAGCCATTGAGGAAGTTATCATATCATCGCCCCCCTCCCCCAACATAACCTCTCAATCACAACACAGGGAAATAATTCTTCAATTTATGCAAACACGTTTTTTGTTTTCTTTAAAATTGTCATCAGGACATACCGATGCAAATAATTTATTTCCTGTCTTTTTCCCATATCTCAACTGTGTGAAAAATTCTGATGCCACCCATCACTTTACTCTCAAACTTCGTGATACATGTATTTCATTATTATCTTATTTATTCAAGACACTTAAATGCAATGACCACTGAAAACAAAATTCAACTGCAAGAAAATGAAATGCCCCCAAAAACCAGTAACATTTAATGATTTAATTACAAGTGAATTTTAAGACACAAAAAGAAATATAAAAAGGTCATAAGAACAAACTGCAATGCAGGAACTAAGAATTTCAAGATGAAAATTCTGAAACTAAATTAAGATTCGAGGAAAATATATATTCATGCACACTGTAAAAAGGGTTAAAAAGACATAAAGAAATTTTACAGAAGGAAAGCAACAAAAATCAGAACGACAAATTTAATGCCTAAACTGAAGAAATATATATATATCTACACAAAAAGTTTACACGAAGAGCACAACAAAAAAAATTGAAACCATAAAACCAAGAAATCAAAATATAATATCGAACTGGAGTGCACATTAAAAAACTACAATACAAAGAGACACACAAATGTTTTACAGAGCACAACAAGAATTCGAAAACGAAGCCGAAAACTCAAACTGGAACGTGAAATCCAATGCAAGCAAATACAATGATAAGAGCTGAGACAATTATTAACGAAGAAAATGTATATACACAAAAAGCAAAAAGAACATCAATGGCTGCCTTGTGCTTGGTGAGTTGATGCCAATTTCTTGATGTCTGGAACCATTTTTGTTAATTTCCTTCTTAAATCACTACGGTCAGTGATCTTCAACATATTCCTTGACTTAGAAAGGATCTGTTGGATGGCGCTGAAGCCCCTCTCCACTAAGTAAGTGGAAGGAAAGGCTAAAAGAAGCAACTTAACTTCCTCCCACAATATTGGGTATGCTCCCCATTTTCACCTAAAAAGCTTTGTAGCCGTAACTCTGAAAATGTGATTGGGCTTCACAGTTGTATTTCAGATCTGTCAGTGGCTCTTGCAGTTTGGGATGAGGTTGTGCAAAGTCTGCTGTGAAAGGATTTAGCACCCAAGTGGGCACTTCCAGATTTATCAGCTCATAGAATCTGATTTCCATATCTTCTTTTAGTTGCTTCAAGTGGCAGCAAAAACATCCAAATCTTCTGCTTGGCGTTGATGTTCATTACCAAGGCTTGGGAACTGATACAGCTCCTGGCAACTCATATTGCTTGCAAGGAGGTCCAATTTGGAAATAAATGAGCAGATTACTCCTTTGGCCTTAAGAAAATTGATTTTATCTCCTTTCAGCTTTACGTTCACTTCATTCAGCTTGTCAAAAACATCAGCGAGATAAGCTACATCCAGCATCGAAATTTAAGAGAACTGCTTAGACTTGGATCAATGGATTCAAGAAATTTGACAACTGTGTCAAAAAGTTCGTGGAATCACCATAAACACTTTCCTTTTGAAAGCCACCTTACTTCGGTGTGCAAAAGGAGACGTTCAAACTTCTTGTCATTTTCTTCACAAATCTTGTGAAAAAGTCGGTTGTTAAAGGCATTTGACTTAATTTTATTCACAGAGTTAATGACGTAACATATAGACTTGTGCAAATGGCCACTCAATTTTTTTGAGATAAGGTGCTGTCTATGAATGACACAATGGACAGTCATAACTCCAGGTACAACCGATTTTAGATGAGCTTGAAATCCGTGATATCGTCCAACCATGGATGCAGCTCCGTCGGTTACGCATGCCACGACATTTGTCAAAGGGATGTTTTTCTCATTAAAAAACTCTTCAACCTTTTTAAATATCGAAGAACCTTTTGTGTCGGTGGCTAAATTTCAAGCAAATAACAGTTCTTCCCCGATGTCTTCATTTCCGTTGATGAAACGCACATAAGCCAATAACAAGGCTTCATTTTCATGAATCGTTGACTCATCAATCTGCTTCATGAATTCTGTACTTTTCAAGGTGTCAATAAGCCTTTCTTCCACATCAGCAGCCATTTCATCAATTCTTTTTGATATGGTGTCATTGCTCAAAGGAATCGATTGCATGACAATGCTTGCACTGGGCCCCAACATGGTGGCAACAATCTGTTTCACTGCTGGTAAAGTCAGCATTTCTCCAATAGTGTGAGGTTTGCCACATTTTGCTATCAACAAAGATACTTTGTAGGAACAAATGAGCCCCTTGTCGGCGTTGAGTGACAATTTTCCAAATAACTTCTCAACAGTTCTGCAACCCTCAAACTTGGCCTTTAAGGATTGGAAAAGTGATACTGGTTTCTTGACTTTATCTGAATGAATACTTACCAAATGGTCTTTCAGTCAGGAAGGCTTCATCGCTTCATTTGAAAATGAATTTTCTCACAAAGAAGACAAAACGGAAGCTGTACGTTGGAAGGAGATGGAATGAATCCCAATTTTAGGTATTCTGGTCGAATATTGGTGACACTTCCTCTTCTCGGCCATGTTGAGAGGCTTCAAAATGAAAGGCACTAACTGCAAATTAAATTTTTGACTGCACTGGAACACTATAAAACACATGTGGACATCAATAAACCTAGTTTCCACAGTTACATTGACATCACAGGGGACAGCCACTCAGCATGCAATGTTTCAAAAGAAGTGCTCACCCCTCCATCACTGCCCATTCTGGCCAATGGTACACCAGTATGGGTAGAGTGATAGAGGCTGCTGCGCAATGCGCATGAAGATGAGCGATGCGTATTCACATATGTACAGCGTTCTGTACTGAAGCTAGCTGGAGGAACATTTTAAAACACAGTTCAATCCACTAATAGTGAGCGATCTGATGTTTTTGTATGACAGATATACAGCAGTTCACTGTACAAAAAAAGTCTTTAAAGTGTCCCCAAAACTTCTCATTCAATCGCCCCCATATTGCCCCCTTTCCATTCCTGTGCCCCCGTGTCACCCCTTTTCATTCCATTGCCCCCCTGAAAAACAAAATACCACCCAGGTTAAGAACCACTGACCTAGGATAATAACTAGTTTGCATGAGGGCCATCCAGGAATGGCCTGCATGAAGGCTTTAGCCCAGAGCTATGTTTGGTGGCCTGGAATAGACGCTGACATCACCACAAAGGTTAGGACTGGTCAGGCATGCCAAGCCTCTAGAGCTGCCCCTCCTGCTGCTATCTCTGGTGAATGGGAGTCTGCTAAGTCTCCATGGGCTAGTCTCCATATTGACCTCGCTGGGCTGTTCCAGGGCTGTTCCTATTCTAAGTGGGTAGAGTTGACCCTCATGCATTTTACCATGTCAGATATAGTTATCAAAGTCTTAGATCGCCTTTTTGCAACCCATGGATTTCCTGATATCCTAGTGTCGGACAATGGTTGACAGTTTACTGTGGCAAATTTTGAGTTGTTCCTGGCACGCCGAGGCATAAGACATGTGCTTGTCGTGCCCTACCACTCAGCTTCTAATGGCCAAGCAGAGAGAGCTGTAAGGGCCTCTAAGGAAGCGCTGGGATGGTTAGAGGATGAGGACTGGCACACTAAGTTGGCAAAATATCTGCTAATGCAACACGTTACCCCTAGCATAGTTACCAATCGTTCCCCAGGGGAGTTGTTAATGGGGTGGAAGTTGAGGAACCATATGGACAGGCTCCACCCCAGTTATGCCCCAACTGTTTCATTAGACTCCTTTAGTGGAATTAGGGTTTTCCGAGTCGGGGATTTAGTTTACGCCTGGAATTTTGTGGGTAATCCGTTGTGGCTGCCAGGGAAAATAGTGGCAGTCACTGGGCCTAAAACATATAAGATAGGTCAGACAGCTGAGTATGGCACCGACATGTAGACCATGTGAGAGGGCATTGGGCAGAGACCCCAGAGGACCCAGCAGATAGCGAGCTGGCCGGCATGCAACAACATGAACTCGGAGAGGCCGACACGCCGAGGCACGAAACAACAGTCAATGAACTGCCGCAAGAGGTTGACCTAGCTTCCAAAGTTACTCCACTTGATCCTAAGTCAGCTACAGAGAAGGATCCAGTGATGCCCCCGTCCACGACTGAAAGTCCTGCAAGCAATCATTCTTCACCGGCCAGGCAAGCCAATTTGTGAAGGTCCAGCTGGACAAGACAACACCCCGCCTATCTAAATGACTATGCATGCGCCTGACTGGTGGGGAGGGGTGTTACGATTGGCAGAGCTGAGCGGGAACTGAAGTTTTTTCCTATTGGCTGAGCCGTCTGACAGCAAACCATATAAAGGGAGCTGTCATACCACGCCAGCTGTTGCTCACTTCTGTCAGCTGATCTGTGCATTCAGCAGCTACCGCGGCAACCAGTTAGCCATTAATAGTTAATAGTTATTAATTAATAGTTAATAAAAGGTTAACTTATCGAGATCATGGATGTCGTCTTTTGCCTTCACAAAAGGTTCACTTCACATGACTGTGAAGTGGAGAAGTGCAAGTGATAACAAGACAAAATTGTAAAATAGCTGAGAAGCAAAGAAAGAGGACACTTTCCCAAAGGCAGCATGAAATAACTAAATGATGATACATTGTGAATCATTCAAATGATCACATAGGCCGTCTGATTCCTGTTCAATGCAGGAAATAAGTGACAGGAGCGAGGAAAAGAGGGCAGGCAAAAAGGCAAGAAGAGCAACACAATCAAAGCCCCCCTTTCTTTTCCCCCAGACATTGCCACAGACACTGTCTTTTTTGATACTTAACAAGAGCGCTTAGACTTATATACCGCTTCACAGTGCTTTACAGTCCTCTCTAAGTGGTTTACAGAGTCAGCATATTGCCCCCAACAATCTGGCTCCTCATTTTACCCACCTCAGAAGGATGGAAGGCTGAGTCAGCCTTGAGCCAGTGAGATTCAAACTGCCAAATTGCAGACAGCCGACAGGCAACAGAAATAGCCTGCGGTACTGCATTCTAGCCACTGAGCCACCGTGGCTCATAATATGTTACTTACTCCCTGCACATATGCTGATGGAAATCTAAGATCAGCATCTCCAGAGGATGGCTGCCCAGTCAAGGAGAATTTCAGGTTTCTGTACACTTTAGTGTCCTCCTTTGCACCTGTTCCAGTTTCTCTGAAAATTTCTTTAAAAAGTGTTTGTTAGAACTGAGGCCCATACTTGAAGTAGCTAATGCAGAATAAAGGCAGAATTATTCTTTTGAAGATTGATAATCTTTGCATTTGCCATTTTAGCAGCCATGTCCACATTGCCAGTTCATTCTCAGCTTGTGGTCAACTAAAATTCTAACTTTCTTTCTTTATGTCCTATTATCAAGCCAGATATCTCCCTTATAACTCAGTATATTTGACTTTATTTCAAAGAATATTTTCTTCACTTCATAAGGGAAGAATTTAACATTTACAGCCATTAAATTTTATAGTATTATTTTCATCCCCTCTTGAATGTTTTTGAAAGTGTAAAATATCCATTTCAGAGCTAGTCAAATGGAGAAGCAGACACATTGGTTGAGCAGAGATAATTCTTCTTTTCCACCGTATTTCCACCATGTAGTAATAAAGGGTGATTTTGTTTCTCTTACTTTGGCCACGAAACTTGGATTTAATAGCATTTTACTTTCTGATGGTCCCTCAATTTTAGAAATAGCCTGTCACTTGGCAGACCTTTCAGATGAATTACTTTAGCAGCAGCAGCAGCTAAAGACTGTCTTGAACATAAATTGTTAATCATATCCAGGAGTAACAAGGCAAAGAAGAGGTAGTAATACTTATGGAAATGCTCTTTGTTCTTGGTTTAAACTTTCTGTGTGCTTTGCTTAGAGGTGGTTTGAAGGGAGGGCTAAGGAGAGACCTTTGAAGATTTGCAAAATAGTTTGAATATTGGTTATTGGCTATTAAGGAAGATTTATTTTATTTATTTTTATTATTTCTAATAAATAACTCAAGACAGCAATATACCTAATACTCCTTCCTCCTCCTATTTTCCTCACAACCTTGTGAAGTGGGTTGGATTGAAAGAGAGAGAGACTGGCCAGTTGGCTTTTATGACTAAGGGAGGACTAGAACTCACAGCTCCCTGGTTTCTAACCTGGTGCCTTAACTACTAGACCAAACATATATTTTGCACAATTACACTGAGCTTCACATTCCCCAAATTTAAAAATATTTAAGATGTACTCTTAATAATAAAGAAAAAACATTCCATAATTATCAGGAAAACAAAAACAAAAATTATCCATTTTAAATCAGCCTCTTACATCCAGAATAAGAATCAGATTGGATCACATAGTTTGTGTTAGTAACTAGAAAACTATCACGAGACTAAAAAAATCTCTGGATGAATTTTAGATAATTAATACTTAACCTCAGTATTAGTGGATTCATACAAAGCGTATTGAAATAGAATTCAAAAACATCAGGCACCATATTGCATAGCAATTAGGTTTTATGAGCTGTGATAATATTCCATGGACAATGCAAGTAAACTGGTAGATATTATATATAAAGATAAAAAACAGAAGGAATCTGATAGCACCTTTTCATACCAACATATTTTATTAAAAGGCATAAGCTTAAACTCAAATTCAAATCAGTTTATTACAGCCATAAGGCCAGATACACCAAAATATCTAATAGTAGAACTGTTGTGCTACCATCTGTACAATATGCTATCCTATTCATTAAATTTGGATACTCATTTTCTCATCACTTCTTATTATATCATTTTTCTAATTTTATTTTATTTTAAATGTTCTAAATTATTTTTAGATCTCATCATACATACATACATACATACATACATACATACATACATACATAATCTTATCCTTTTTCCAAGACTGTACATATGAAAATAAAATGGGTAAGATTCTATGGTGCTTCCAGGCAGAAAGGAAGATAGTGACACTGACCAATATCAGACATTGTAGTAGGAGACAAGGGCCAAAGACAAGGGTAATAATAGATATAGCAGTGACAAGTGACAGCAAGATTAGTAAAATGGATGAAGAAACTAGAGCAGCACCAGGGCTTGAAACTCAAAGGCAAAGTGATCCCAGTGACAGCAGGAGCACTCAGTGCTGTAATTGTTGGGAGAGTGACTCCAATGCATATCTCAGGAATGACACCAGAACTTTCTGTTCAGTGGAGTGCAGCACTAGGAACAGCTAAGAACCTGTGCAGAACCTCAAACTCCCAGGGCCCTACACTGAGGTAGACATATCCACCAGTAGGGGGATAATGAAATTAGATGACGGAGGGGGGGGGGAAGAGAAAGACAGAGACAGAGAGAATAGAATTTTTTATTGGCTAAGTGTGATTGAACACACATGGAATTTATCTTGGTGCATATTCTCTCAATGTACATAAAAAGAAAAGATATACTCATCAAGAGTCAAGAATCATAAGGTACAACACTTAATAATAGTCATAGGGTACAATAAGCAATCAAATCATACTAGGAAACAGTCAGTATAAATTGTAAGGATACAAGCAACAAAGTTACAATCATACAGTCACAAGTGGGAGGGGATGGGTGATAAGGAGTGATGAGAAGATTAGTAGTAGTAATAATGCAGACTGTGTAAATAGTTGGACAGTGTTGAGGGTATTATTTGTTAAGCAGAGTGATGGTGTTTGGGAAAAAACTGTCCTTGTGTCTAGTTGTTATGGTGTGCAGTGCTCTAAAGCGTTATTTTGAGGATAGAGTTGAAACAGTTTATGTCCGGGATGTGGGGGGTACAGAGATTGGAGATTAACAAATTTACAACCAAATGAAATGTTGTAATTCTATGCAACCAGTGTTACTCATGTCATAGAAGGTAGTATCTTTTGATGAAGTCCTTTCTCTCTTCCAAAGAGTGAGTTCTTCTTACATAGCAAACAAGTAGTGATAAATCATAGCTTCTAGCAATAAAAATTCACACACACACACACACACACACAACCTCTGCAACAGGGTCTCCCGTTTCTGTAGTTTTTGATTCCCTACCAGAGAAAGGCTCTCATGAACAACAACTATGCTTCACAAAAAGGTATCCTTTTCTTTATTTACTCCTATGTTTCTAGAGCTGTTATAATAAAATGTTTGATAAATGTAAAATACTGTACTTATTTCAGATTAGTTGGTGCTTATTAGTCTCTTTTCATCTTGGGGACTAGCAGGCTCTTAGATTGCATCAAGAGGATGCAAATGCAATGTGTCTTGTACAGAAAGAGACAAACACTTTATTCCAAACATGTGGTATTGTAGCTATTTTGTATGATCTCTATTAAAATTTACATATGGTAGAATACAAAGTTTCTCAAAAACACCTGGCCTAATTGATGAAAAAAAATGGGCAAGTATTAATCTTATCTAGAAGATGAAAGTTCCAGGGGACTTTGCTTGCCATAGACTAAGCCCTATAGTTTTCTACACTGACCGCAAAACAGAAATTGACTAAAAGAGAATTTAATTCATTTCATATGAATAAGAGTGACGCACCTTTAGCATGAGACCAAGATAGAAAAATGCATCCAGAATAGGATAGGATAGGATAGAATAGAATAGAATTCTACATTGGCCAAGTGGGCAGAAGGAATTTGTCCTTGTAAAGATGTCATTTGTAAAGATGTCACAGCTTTAAGATTTATTTACATTTATATCTCATATGCTTGTTCAGAAGAATGAACAGCATAGCTGGGAGGGGGAAGAGTGGACTTCTAATGAAATATTGAAATTAAAATAGCATTTTAAACAGTTGCAGAAATAAAATGCTTAAAAGAATTGGATTCCATGTGGGCTGAGAAGGCCAAGATTTTGTAGCATAAGAAAAGGATGCCTTTCTGCATTCTTTAACCATTCATATTATTTTACATTATGTGTGTTGCATTTTTTTGTGGGTGGTAATGGAAAGATTAGTACAAGCACAAGACTAATAACACAATGCACCCATGTCCTTGACTGACCCAAAGGATTTGCTGATTGGAAATCGGAGCCACAGTCAATTCAATTTGACATAGATTTTATTCTTCCAGGTTATTTTTGATACTTGTTGCAAAGACAGCTTAAAGAAATTTTTGTCAATGAATTACGAGTCTGTTGGATAATGTCCATTTGAAAGGCAAAATTACTTGATTTAAGAAAACCATTCTTAGAAAGGAAAGGCTTCCCTTTCCTAGGCATGCTACTATACTTCACTTGCATGCAAATTTACTTGTATTGATAAACCTTTTGATCTAATCTGACCTTGACAAGGGAGAAGATATTCTGTTGTATTCCAGTTGTTAACAACTACACTCCCATCATCTGCAACTAGTTTAGCCAATTACAAGGATATTGGGAGCTGTAATATGGTCTTCTCTCTTATGTGTCAGATTACCCAGTCCTTCATTTGATTACAGTATCCATACAATCAAGTCATGATGGCCAGATTTACAGTATAAGGAACTATCATATGCTCACTGGATTTCAATTCCAATATTATAAATTCTAACAATCTTTACCTTTATTTGATTTCCAAATACAGCCTTTTTGAATATGCATTTTGTTCAGATATATCACATGAATCTGGTGCTCTTTTCTGTCTCCTGAATTAAAACACCATGTGTCCCAGTGCTTTTCTTCTTTTACTGATTATGAATCCATATGCTTTATTTTGGAACAGACAACCGACATATAGAAGTGCCCAAGGATTCAGAACAAGCAGAATAAACACCCACACTGCCTGTTTATTGTGGGGCTTGGCATGTTGATGATGCTGTGAAGGAAGAGACAGCTGGCTGTTTAGTCATGCCAATCGTGCAGACCACACAGGTGTAGAAAGTACAAATGAATCTCAGTTTGAATTGCAAAAAGAATAAAATGAACTGTTTATGTAATGTATGCAGCGGTAATCTGATTGGTTGTTGAAAATATGCAGAGTTCAATCTGATTGGTTGTTAAAACAGCGGGAATTCCGAATACCACCATTGGCTACAAGCCGCGGCAGCCGGCTATATAAGCTGCTGAGACCAAGCCATTCTGGCGTAGTTCTGAGCTGTAGTCACATTATTAAAATGAGCTGAAGCACTTCGCGTCCTGTCTTCTTCCGAACTTAACACTGGCGATGAAGGTGGGATCGTAACAGACAAGAAGACAACACAGAAGAAAGAGACAAGATGACTGGGCTGAACATGCCACCAGCCCAGTTGACCAAAGAACGAAGACTGGGAGTCTTATGCAGATAGATTCTTAGAAGGAAATGATCTAGCTTCAATTTCTGAACAATAGAAAAGAGCGGTTTTCCTAACACACTGCGGTCCCGCAGTGTTCAAGATGGCAAAGGCTCTGGCTGCACCAGCAGACATGAAAGCGATGGCATGGGCAGACTTGGAAAGGCTATTGAGGGTGCACTACACACCCCAAGTATCGTGCCTGATCTGCAGACATGAATTCTACCGCCGCGATCAACAGGAAGAAGAAAGCATCAGTGACTTTGTGGCCAGCTTATGAAACCTTGGGGGTGCCTGTGACTTCATCATGCTAGAAGAAGCCATGGGCGATCGTTTTGTCTTGGGGCTTAAGGACCAGACGTTACAAAGTAAACTACTCATGAAACCAAACATTACAGTAAAAGAAGCCATTGACAAGGCAATAGCAGCAGAAGCCACGAAAACCTCCGCAGCCACAATGAGGAAGATGAACAGAATAACCAACCATCCAGAGGGTGAAAAAACCACAACAATGCATTTTGATGAGCTAGAGTCAGAATCAGAGTACAGCGGAGAAGAAGAAGAGATAAACAGACTCAGAATGGAGCAGAAATGGAACGCCCAGAGTCAGAAGGAGCAAGACTTCCATTGCACAGGATGTGGAGGGAACCAACCCCGCACAGAATGCAGGTTCCTGGAAGCCATTTGCCTCCCAGAAGAAAGGGCACATCGCAAGAGTCTGCAAATCATCCAGAACTCCACCAAACAGAAAGAAGTTCAATCCAAATAACAAGGACAAAGAAGTAAAACCCGCAGCACAAGTGGGAAAAATGAAACACATCAAACTGTAACAATTGGTCATTCTTCTTCACTGAACAACAGGAAGGTGCATGTCAAGGTCTATATCGAGGGAAGACCGTGCCAGATAGAGGTAGACTCGGGATCATATCTATCCATGGTGTCATGGGACACTATACAGAGACTCATTCCAGAGATCCAGAAGAACCAATTCAATAAGCAAGCACTAACCTCAAAGATTACCAAGGAAACAAGATTCCAGTAATCGAACAAGAAAATTCAACGTGAAATTCAAGAATCACACTAAACTTCTACCATTGACCATCATTGATAAAGACTGCCCAAGTCTTCTAGGACTGGAATGGTTCCACCCCTGGGCATCGAAGTAACTGGAATCAACCATGTCAGTGAATCAGAATGGGAAGAGTCATTGAAGAAAGAATTCCAAGAGGTCTTCAGCGACGGATTAGGCAAGTACTCGGGACCCTATTACTTTCAATTTAGACCCCAAGCATACAACCAATCCGTTTAAAAGCCAGATGAGTGCCATTTGCACTCAAAGCAAAAATCGATGAACAGTTAGACAAACTGATAGCTCAAGGGTACTAGAGCCCACAGACCAGTCCAGATGGGAAACACCCATAGTTACCCCTGTCAAACCTGATGGCTCTGTAAGAATTTGTGGGGACTATAAGGGGACATTGAACCATGCACTGCAACAGAGGGCATATCCGGTTCCAGTGGTACATCATTTGTTACACTCCCTAGGTGGGGGTACTGTTTTCGCTAAATTAGACCTTGCCCAAGCATACCAGCAGTTAACAGTAGACGATACGACTGCAGAGGCACAAACGATTGTGACCCATCGGGGTGCCTTTAAATGCAAAAGGTTGCAATTCGGAGTAAGTGTGGCACCAGGCATATTTCAAAGCCTTATGGAAAGAATATTACAAGGTTTAAAAGGGTAGTACCTTACTTTGATGACGTCTTAATCTCTGCTAAAATGACACTCAGCTACGTGAGAGACTCAGAGAAGTATTGATCAGGTTCAGAAAAGCAGGACTAAAAGTCAAAAGAGAAATGTACACTAAGAACCAACAGAGTAGAATTCTTAGGTTACATGATTGACAGACACGTATTCACCCCACAGAAACAAAAATTCAGGCAATCAAGGAAGCCCCCAGACCTAAATGCAAAGCTGACCTTCAAGCATTTCTGGGACTTATTAATTTCTACCATATGTTTTTGCAGAGAAAGCAACAACTGCAGAACCCCTACATAGACTGCTCGATAAAAAGCTATGTGGGTCTGGGGCAAAGGAGAAGAAGCAGCTTTTAACAGTACTAAGTGCCAAATCACACCTGATTGTGTATTAATACAGTTTAGTGAAAACCTGCCCATGGTATTAACTTGTGATGCTTCCCTTTGGAGTGGGGGAGTATTGAGCCACCAGCTACCGAGTGGAAGAGAAGCTCCCATTGCGTTCTATTCAAGAATATGGACAAAGGCAGAGAGAAACTATAGTCAGCTGGACAAGGAAGCGCTGGCAATAGTAGCAGCTGTCAAGAAATTCCACAATACGTTTATGGAAGAAAATTCACCATTGTCACTGATCACAAGCCTCTCCTCGGAATAGTGGCCAGCGATAAACCAACTCCTATCATCCTTTCACCCCAAATGATAAGGTGGACCAAATTCCTCACTGCATACTCGTACAGACTCGTTCACCATCCGAAAGGAAATAGAGCACGCAGAGCGCATTGAGCCGCTGCCCATTACCTATGAACACTGAAGATCCAGCACCTGAGACTTACACCTTTTTCTTAGAAACAGTTGCTCAACTACCTGTGGATGCTGCTGTAATTGCAAGAGAAACCGCTAAAGACAGTTTATTGGCACCTGTTGTCGATTGGATAAAGAAGGGTTGGCCACAGCAAGGACTAATGGACATCTGCAAACCATTTAAGTCCAGACAAACTGAACTATCTGTGTTAAAGGGTGTATTCTATGGGAAATCGAGTGGTTATTCCTGAAAAGTTACAGAAGAAAGTATTGACTATGTTGCATGAGGGGCACCGGGATTGTCAGAATGAAGGGGTTAGCTAGGAGCTATGTATGGTGGCCGGGATTGACAAAATGGTTGAAAACTGGGTTGCTGGCTGTAAATTGTCAGGAACTGAGGCCCACACCGCCTACCCCTAAACAGGAATGGGAATGTCCTAGGGGCCATGGTCCAGAATTCATATTGATTTTGCTGGGCCAACTAAAGGGCATACCTTTCTGATTGTAGTAGATGCATATTCCAGATGGCTGAGGTTATTCCCATGTCATCCACCACTGCAGAAGCTGTTATCAAACAGCTAAGGAAACTTTTTGTAACTCATGGGTTGCCCGATGTGGTTGTTTCCGACAATGGCCCCCCATTTACTGCCACCCTTTTTGAATCATACTTAGCACAGCAGGGCATAAGGCACGCCTTACGGCCCCTGGGCACCCCTCCACTAATGGCCGGGCTGAACGTATGGTTTGGTTTACTAAAGAGAAACTTCAACAGTTGGGTCCACGGAATATTACTGAGAAAGTAGACAAACTGCTCAGTATCCAACACATTACCCCCAACCCCTCCACTAATTTAAGCCCTGCAGAGCTCTTAATGGGCAGGAAACTCAGGTCAACCCTCAACTGCCTTCACCCCACTTACGCACCCAAGAAACCTGTAGATTCTAGTAGCAAAACTCGCATTTTTCAAATAGGGGATTGAGTTTATGCTAAGAACCTTGTGGGTGAGCCTTTATGGATTCCTGCAGAAATTACCCATGTAACAGGACCCAGGTCTTACAGGGTACAAATGGAGGACGGGGTCACTTGGAAAGACATATAGACCAATTAAGGTCCAGAAAGTCCCTAGAAACTTACCCTGGCACGTTTCAGGATTCATTATGCACAACCCAAGCTGTGGGGGAAGGGGGAGACCTTTTGAATAATGAACAAGTAATAGTCAACCTCTTAAATGGAATAACACGACAAGAGCCATCCCAAGCCCTAACACAATCACAACAAATGCTAACTCCAGTAGAGGACAGCACAACTTCACCTATTCAAGGGGATACCAATGGGCTGGGAGTGGACTGGGAGGAGAGACCAGGTTGAGTAACAGAGCGGATCACCCGAAAAGATTCCAAATGAGGGATTCCAACAACTAACATTCCTTCAAAACAAATAGAAGTTCCTAGAACACCTGAACCAGGGTCCAAACGTAACATTAAAAGCCCCACCTATTTACAAGAGTACATTAGATAGATGGGGTTTGAGTATGGGCTGGACCAGGTGGGGAGGGTGTAATGTATGCAGAGTTAATCTGATTGGTTGTTGAAAATATGCAGAGTTCAATCTGATTGGTTGTTAAAACGGCAGGAATTCCGAATACTGCCATTGGCTACAAGCTGCGGCAGCCGGCTATATAAGCTGCCGAGACCAAGCCATTCTGGCGTAGTTCTGAGCTGTAGTCACATTATTAAAATGAACCAAAGCACTTCGTGTCCTGTCTTCTTCCGAACTTAACAGTTTAAATTTGAGTTTTGATAGCATCTGTCTTCATCAATAGAACGCAATTGTATTGATGCTGTTAACTAATATTACCTCTGTTCTCCAAATATCTGTATCTTTATTTCGGCTACTGGATACTTCGGTATCAATATTTGCAAGCAATAGTATCCTTCCCAATATCAAAATGAAAAGCTTGCATTTACTATGGATAGTTTATCATCTGCAAAGTTTGATTAAGGAATTGAATCAGATTCCCAATTGAGCATTAATAAATAATTCTAAATGTAATCATTGAATTAAGCCATGGTTTGTTAAGCAAGTCATCCTTACTTTGCTCACTCATACAACTTCTCCAACTGTGGGAGCAATTTAGAAAGCAGTTTCATTTATTTTTTTTCAGTAGATCAGGTGTATGCAAAACCACTGCCAAACCTGTCTCCAACCCTGTCTGGGCAAGCCCAGGGCAGACTTATTCAGGTAAAGAAAGAAACAAAGTGTAGTGTGAGTTTTGTCACTGTTGCAGTTTCAACTTGGCAACACTGACCAAATTTGTATAGCAAAGCAGAAGCACTGTCAAAATTTACTGTGTGTGCATGTGTGTGTGCGTGTGTGTTGTGTATGTGTGTGTTTTACACATATTCTTTATTTTTTATTATAAAATTATTTTAGGGAATTACAAACTTAAGGATTCCTGAATTAACCAATAAACTAAGCCAAAGCTAAGGAAGGAAGGAAGGAAGGAAGGAAGGAAGGAAGGAAGGAAGGAAGGAAGGAAGGAAGGAAGGAAGGAAGGAAGGAAGGACTAAACCAAACCTGAACAAAACAAAAGTTACCACACTATGGCTGAAAGTACTGTATGATCCAATGAAGCACCCTGTATATTCTCTGGGCCGTTTCTTCTAAATTTCTGTTCATCTGATCACTGTAGCTTCCATTTTCTCTCTTGCTAGAACAACGTTGTGATCAAATACGCAGTTTTAACTGAAAATAATTGCTACTTAAAGCATGAGAACTTGTCATAAATTACCATCTCCTTTGGCTTCATCACATTCCAAGTTATAGCAGCTTCCTATGGGCTGTTTGTGCTGTACATTATGGGAACTTTTCCTAGTAATTTGTCATCCATTTATAAACTTCATTTATAAATCTATTTATTATATTTATGCTTGTTCCTGATAAAACCAGCCCAAAGATTTTTTGAGAGTTTTTCTCAAGTGCCTGAGGTTCCAGCAACAACACTCACTTATATTACTTATAATAGAAGGAGGGGGGAAGCAAGGTTAGTTAGGAACAGGATGCCCTGTATAATGAAAGGAAAGATTGGAAAGAGCAGCCTCACCATTCTTATTGCTAATCTAACCCATTAACAATAAAGATATAAGAAACCCAGTTCTGCTTCTTCTACACTTTAGTTTCTAGTTAAGCTGCAAATAACTTTTGAGATGTACCTGTTTCCTGGGAAACCATCATGACAAGAGTTTGATATATGAACCCAGATGCCCTTTAAGGTCAGCTATGGGAGGCCCTATAAAAATAATTGCAGATGAGTATTCCCCACCACCACACTGTTGGCTTTCAATCCCTGGGAATCATCATGGATCAGAAGGAATGAGTGATTCAACCATTTAGTTCAAGGTAAGTAGTCACTTGATTCATAAAAAAACCTGATCTGATATTTTGCAGTCCCTCATCTATATAATTCAGTCATTTGCTTTTTCTATTTTATTGGAATTGCTACAAATGGTAGCAAATTTTAACATGCTTATTAGAACTTTAAATATCTTTGGAGTTTAATAGTCACTATGTATATAAAAAAGAAATAAATGCAAATTAGTTGGGGGAAGATCAATAGAGTGGGTTCTGAGAATTTGAAATAAATGTTGTTGTTTCAGCCATTTCTACAGGTGTTGTATGCATGCAAAGTATACTGTTACTTCTACACTTTATGCCAGCATAATTCTGATGCTAATGAACAAGCTGCGTGGAACAAATGTGAAACAGAACTCATACATATGGCTATATAAAAGTATGTAACTACTACTGCTATCAAATGTGTATCTTCCTTCCCTTATGATTGCTCACATGCCATAAATTCATAAGCACAGTGAAGCCAAATCCTGAAAGCTGTTTCAGACAAAAAGCTATTATGACATGATACTATGAAATAAATGAATAAAGGAATCATGAGAAATTATTTCATTATTTGTGGTTGATTGTGCCAGCATCTGTTTAAAAATGTCAGTGCTTCATTGGTACTACAGAAGGAAGAAAAGACAGAGTTGGATACTATCTGCATAATAACAATTTTTTATCCCAAACTTCCATGTGTCTTTTCCAATAAGCTTCATGAAGACAGTCATTTTAAAAACAGGGAAAATTAAATGGAGTCATTTAGCTGTCCCTTGAGGACAGCTGAGATGCTTTCACTTTCTTGCTAGAAAACACCACAACTGTCAAGTAGTCCCACCAATATCTAACCATTGCAATAGAAAAGAAATGCACCATGCTTAGTATACTAAATCCTGCTCCTAACCCATAAAAATACAGCTTGGTTCACATATTGTGGTGTGCCATAAAATGTGGTTTGCTTGGATTTTGACTGAATATATTTTGTGAATAAAATCAGCATGATTTCTAAACAATACTAGTATATGACATGACTGCATTGTGATAAACTATGCTTTTATATAATAGGAGAACCAGGTCATCATCTCAGAATGTTCCAAAAACAAGGAAAGGAAGGGTGAGGAAATCTTCAGCTGGCCATAACTTAATGTAGCCATTCCATCTTTAATTATACTTTTTATTTCAAATATTTATGAAGTATTTTCAAAACTAAGTCATTTGTGAAATTTTTTTGAGTGAATTTGTTCAAAAAGTCATTTTCAGTTGCTGTGTTAAATTCCTTACCTTTTACCCTCCTAAATTATGCAATGAGACTGAGTCATCTGTTTTAAAAGGAGCCTTTTTATAATTTCTCCATAGCCAGAGGTCACCAGAGATAGGATCAAACTGAAGATGCCTGGTAATTCACAGGTTATTTTGCAATGAGACAATACAAAAACGCAATACTGTAAACTCAACTTCTTCATGGTTGGTGAGTCAGGTTAACTTGTCTCAGATCACAAGGACTAGCTCAAAAATATTTGTTGCCTGAGGCCAGAAAACCAAATCACATACTCAATGTATATTCTGTGGTCAAGGTAATTTGTACCCGTGCTGATTAAATTATTTTGATCCTAGAAATCTAAGCAAGTTCCCTCATCCTAGTAGTAAAAATTAGGGGTATCTTTATTTGGCCAGCAAAAATCTGATGACCCACTAAATGGAATTAGAGATTTCTGCATGTCTGATCTGCCCGGGTTTGGCATTGCAAATAAAAATAGAATAAGTTAAATCCAAATTATTTCATACTTATGAAGCAGAAACAATTAGTTTTATTGAAAGTCTTAAAAATAAAGAAAATGCATACAAATTAAAGTAGGTAAAGAAGAGAAAAAAGATTAAAGAAAATCTGTATAAGATGTTTTACAGGTGGCACTTACCCCCAATGAGAATTGCGAGAATAAGAATAAATCGGATAAATGTTGGAAATGTCATCAGATACCTGGCTCGTATTACCATATTTGGTGGATGTGTTCGGATGCAAAAAGATATTGGACTAAAATCCACACGTGGTTGGAAAAAATGATAAAACAACATATAGACTTTTAACTGGAAATATTTTTATTGGGAATCATACCAGAAATTTACAATAAAGAGTTGAAATATCTGATTTTAAATGTTTTAACAGCAGCTAGAATTGTATTTGCTAAGATTTGGAAAAATGATAAAATACTTATGCAGGAGGAAGTTATTAAGAAAATTATAGATTGTGCTGAAATGAGTAAATTGACATTTGAAATTAGAGAACAAGAAGATAAACAATTTTATATGATATGGGATTTGTTTTATCAATGGTTGGACAAAAAGAATTAGTAATGTAATAGAGAAGATAATTTTGTAATAGAAGTTTAATAGATTGATATAAAATACAATATAGACATATCTAACCATTAAATGAAAGGATAATATAAATTTTAACATAAAATTTGGAATATCTCGTATAAAATGATGGAATAAATAGTCTAGTCATAGATGTTTAATAACTGATAAATATATAAGCATATGTTAACTTGACATTGTGAAAGTATACAAATTGTGAGCGATGACGACAAAAAGAATAGCACAAAAGATTTGTAACCAACTGACACACTCTATGTATATAAAATGGAAGATGGTTTTATGTTTTTATGTTTTGTTTGTATGTTTGTCTTAAAAATAAAAACTTTTTTTACAAAAAAAAAAAGAGGAAAAAGATAGAAAGAGCTTACAGTGCAAGAAAGAAAAATACAAGAAATAGAACAGAAAGATACAAGAAAGTAACTTCTAATACTTTTTACAGCAGTTATAAGTAAAATTATAAGTTTGTCTCTTTCTCTAAAGTTACATCAAACTTCTCTTCTTCTTCTTTTTTTAAATTCATATTTATATGCCGCCCTTCTCTGGAGACTCAGGTGACTTACAATTGGAGCGCAACCCAATGGGCTTAGCAATAGCCTTCATTCCATTGTATATGCCTGCTTATTACTAAGCGGCATTTTTACGAAGTCAGCTTATTGCCCCCAACAATCTTGGGTCCTCACTTTACCTACCCCGAGAGGATGGGAGGCTGAGTCAACCTTGAGCCTGGTGGGATTCGAGCCTGCAATAATTACAGGCAGCTGGAACTAAGTGCTAGGCATTTAACAGCCTGCACCACCAAGGCTCTTCTTTTTTATACTCTATCCTATCTAATTGTCAAAACCATAAATCATAAGTTCATTTTTCCTGTTTTATGCAAAAAGTTCTTAAGGGATTTTCAATTGTAACATAATTTCAATTGTGACAATAACATAGAGTTATTGTCTTTTCTCTAATGAAACAGATCAATTTGTCCATTTCACAAGTTATATCACTTTCGCCAACCATTCTCTCATTACTGTATTGCCAGAGCAGACAGAATTAGTATGAAAAGTATGGAATCTATAGCAGTTGTCTCAGTCTGGTTGACAATAAAGCTGACTTGTAGATCACTTTTAATGTCAATTTTTTTTTGAGATGGAAAAAAAATGGAAATAGAACTGGCAATCTGCACTCCATCAGATTTTATTGAGCAATGACTCCAAACCGCAGCAAACAGCATAATCAGAAGTAAAAAGGTTGGCTGTCATCTAACTTTTTTTGGAAGGGTGGATTTTGCTTCCCAGTTATGGTGAGGGCAGTTTTACTAGAGGGCTACTCTTTCCCTACTTCTGCTTACATTTTTTTAGTATGTCTTTAGTTTGGATTCCCTTTTTGGGTCAGTGGCTCCTGCTGATGAAGTGTTCCAGCCCTGCCTCATTCCTCAGCTGTCTAATTCCTACAGTACATTTCTTTCTTCAGTGAATTCATCCTCTGCCCAATCAGCTCATTCTGCTCAGCTGTTTATTAGAAACTAGTGAAGGGATGCTGCAGACGTCATTCTTGTGATTGTTCTAATAACTGGTATTATGTAAGAACACTACATTCATTCCACAAATTCTCTAAATGGATATAATTATAAGAGGTTAAAATAGCTTACTGTAAATTAGGAAGCAAGTTAGTTATAAAAAATCAGTAGCCCATTTAAAGGAGCATTAACTACAACAGCTTTCCACAGTTTAATACACTTTAAATGGGTTTGTTTGCTATTCCAATATTCTTGATTTATTGAGGCCAACTGTGTATTGACTGATGGGGGTTGTAGTTCAGCACACATGGAATATATTACTTTTGGAAGACTGGAAGACTAAGATGACTATGTAATATACTGGTAGTTTCTTAATATTTTTGTCTTAAGTGATACATTCTACTTCTATGTTGAGGCAGACAAACTTCTTACAAGTTTGTTAAGGAAATTGTGGTGACTATTTTGGTGTATGTTTGTTTTATTTCTTTTTTTTCTTCCATATTTAAGAATAGGAACTTCAACAGAAGATGTCTCACTGAACCTCCCTGTTCTCAAATCAGCCCTTCAGAACATTTTTCAAGGGTCATTCATCACTGCGTTCCTAATGCAAATAGAAGACCACCTGAAACCTACTCCTTTTATCTTTGATGACCAAGATAAAAGGAACCACAGGAAAAGCATGGTAAGCCTATCAAAGATAGAAAATACATGCAGTAGAAGAATATAATTAATGATGCAGAAGATGAAGCAACGGATTTTTCCATAATACCATAAATGAACACTTTGGCAGGATGTTTCAAAGCATCAGAAAGCAGGGGGGAAATGTCATATTACTGTTGGGGTAAATGAATTTGAATCTACCTAAATTGCATGTAGTTGCCATGGTCACAGAAACAAAATGGCTTATTTGCTTAGTTTTCTATCCATTTTGCATCTGATCCTGTCCTTTCAATGTCTATAATTGAAAACCTTGAATATGGCTAAGGTCTACATTAGGGACAAGGAGAATTTGCCTCTTCTCCAAGGTCAGGTTGAGTGAAAAGATAATTCCCAAATTCTGTGGCTGTTCGTACTGTTGCTATGAGCTCAGCAGCAAAAATATTAAACCAAAGGGCAATGGAAGCAGGAAGATGTACCCAAAGCAGTTTAGTATCATCCTGATTGTATAAATGAATAAAAGACAGATTAGAAATAAAAATTAAAATAAGGAAGAAAATGGTAAGAAAACACCTGTCTGACCTTGATGAATATAAATCACCGGGACCTGATGGATTACATCCCACAGTTTGGAAGGAACTGGCAGATGTGATCTCAGAACCATTGAACTATATCTTCCAAAGATCCTGGAGCACCAGGGAACTTCCAAAGGATTGGAAAAGAGCTGATGTGGTTCCCATCTTCAAAAATAGGTGGAAAAAAACAGACCCAGAAAACTACAGACCAATCAGTCTAACATCAATACCTGGGAAGATATTGGAAATGATAACAATAACAATAACAGATCTGTGAACACGTTATAATTAGTAGCCAGCACAAGTTTGTTAAAAACAAATCATGCCAAACCAATCCTATTTCATTCTTTGACAATGTGACTAAATAAGTAGACCAGCAAAATGCTGTGGATCTAGCATATTTAGACTTCAGCAAGGCATTTGACAAAGTAGACCCTAACCTATTTCTTGGTAAACTAGAAAAATGTGGGATAGACAGCATCACCACCAAATGGATTTGCAATTGGCTGACAAACCTACTCAACGAGTACCGTAGTCCTTAATCATACCATATCTACATAGAGGGAAATAAGCAGTGGGGTTCCATCTTAAAGCTAGTACTCTTCAGCAACTTCACAAATGACTTAGATGAGGGAATAGAAGGAAAACTCATTAAATTTGCAGATGACACTAAGCTGGCAAGAATAGCCAACACCCCAGAAGACAAGCTCAAGATACAAAAAGATCTTGACAGACTTGAACATGCGCCCTATACAACAACATGAAATTTAATGTGGGGAAAAGCAAGGTTTTACACCTAGACAGGGAAAACCAAAGGCACAAGTACAGAGTAGGTGCAACCTAGCTCAAAAACAGTAACTGTGTGAGGGATCTTGGAGTCCTAATGGACAATTGCTTAAATATGAGCCAGCAGTGTGCGGCAGCAGCCAAAAAAAGCTAATATAAGCCTTGGTTGTATAAACAGAGGCGTTTGAGTGCTGGCACTATATAAATAGATATAAGATATTTATACACTGTATAAACACTATATACACTGCATAAATACTATATCTGTAATGGCGGACCTATGGCACACATGCCACAGGTGGCACGCAGAGCCATTTGTGCCGGCACACGAGCTGCAGGCAAACTTACCTCACTGCATATGCACACACCTCCCAGCTCATTTTCAGCTGGTTTGAGGCCTTTTTTGGGCTCCCAGGCTTGAGGAAAGCCTCTGCAGTCTGAAAAATAGGCCCGTTTCATCACTTTCTGTATTTCCGGAAATACCAGAAGTGACGAAATGGGCCTATTTTTCTGGCTGCAGAGGTTTTCCTCAAGGCTGGGAGGCTGAAAAAGGCCTCAAACAGGCCAAAAATCAGCTGGGAGGCACAGTGCAGGCAAGGGGGTAGGGGATTGCACGTGCATGCGCAGGGGGCATGGGGGGAAGCGTGCATTACCTTCTGGGTGCTGGCACACAAGCATGCGTGTGCAAGAGCGTGCACAATTTTTGGCCCAGGAGCCCAAAAAGATTAGCCACCACTGTACTATACAGTATAAACAGAGGCATTTGAGTACCTCTGTTTATATAGTGCCAATATTTGAGGGGCAGCCACAAAGAAGAGGGGTCAATTATTATTTTCCAAAGCACGAAAAGGCAAGACAAGAAACAATGAATGGAAACTAATGAAGAAACAACCTTGAATTAAGGAGAAACTTCCTAACAGTGAGAACAATTAACCAGTGGAACAGCTTGCCTTCAGGAGTTGTAGGGGTTTTATCACTGGAGGTTTGAAATGGTATAGAATTCAGCAGGTGGTTGACCTAGACTAGAAGACCTTCATTGTCCCTTTCAGCTCCTTTCTGATTGATATGGGTAAGTCAATAGAGGAGGAAGAGGTTAGAACTGCTGTTTTTTGCTTTGTTAATTATTTCCCCTTTTTGTTCTTATATTTCCTCTTCAAATGATCTAGAGCATGTAACTACAGATAGTCCTTGACTTGCAACTATTAATTTGAAGTATCAAAGGCACTGAAAAAGTGGCTTATTACAGTTGGCTTATCCCATGAACAACCATTGTAGCATCCTTATCGTCACATGATCAAAATTTGAATGCTTGCAACTGGCATATATTTGTGATGGTTGCAATGTTCTCCTGGGTCAGTGATCCCCTTTTGCAACCTTCTGACAAGCAAAGTCAATGGGGAATCCAGATTCACTTAACAAATGTGTTACTAGTTTAACAATGCAGTGATTCACTTATCAACTGTGGCAAGAAAGCTTGTAAAATGAGAGCTCACTTCACCACTTTCTTGGTTAGGAGCAGAAATTCTGGGATCAATTGTGCTTGTAAATTGAGAACTACCTGTAATCTTCATTGAACCTGAAAAGTAAGCAAGCGACAGACATATGGAGGGTCTTCATCCAGAGGTTGGATTTTCATCCACCACAAAAAATCTAATGCTTTCTTCACTGATATATGCTTGATAATCTCCAACTTCCCTTACAGTTATGATTCAGGCAGGATTGGATCTGATTCTTGAGTACAAGATCCCTAAATTAGATAAAAACAACAACAACCCACCATTTCCACACAAACAGAGCCAGAGATAAGACAATGGTTAACTGCTTTTGTATTAATAAAGGAGAATATTTGCAGTTCAAGGTTGAAATAAAGGGTACTTGATGCTCTCTGAGCATAATTGTTTTCTTGCAGACATTTCATTATTCAAGCTAGCACTGATGATGCTACCTAGTAATGAAATATCTTCATGAAACAACCAAGCTCAGAAGGAATCGAGGATCCCTCAGTTTCTGTACTATTGCCAAGAAAATTGCATGACTGTATTTATGTGTCACTAGACATTAAGCTGCACATGAGATCATCTTTTTTATTTATTCTTATACATACACTATTTATTGCTAACTAATATTCTTTTTCCTAAAACTGTTAGAATGGAGTGAGACATGAGAGACATAGAATATATCAAAGGGCAACTAACATTGTTCCATTCACATTATAAATACTGGTAACACTTTTTAAAGCTGTAGGCGTCATTGTAAGACAGTAACAAAAAAAAGGAATAATGAAAGTTTTCTGTAGATTAAGCTCCATGCTGTTTCAAAAAAAGAAAATGACTTTTTTATGTAGCTTAATTTCTCACTTACATTGTAGCTGTCAGAAGTATTTCCAGAAAGAAACTGTAGCAGGCTGTTGGCTGTTTAAAAATAGGATGTTGTATCTTTTTTAGTATAATCCACCAGAAACAACCCATCTGTTGTACTGTAAGCTGTGTACTTAATTGTTCATTTTTATGAAAGGATATTTGGAAGTATTGACGAAATAGTTATCAAGGGCTTGCTAGGATCTTTGGCCTGAAACTAGCTGAGGCATTACTCCTTTTGTGACAGATTGTACATACTAAAACTCCTGAGTGGTGCTCACATAACCACTGACAGCTCTTACTGTTGACTGCGAACAAAGAGCTGCCTTTTAATCCTGGTCCTTTACCACATTCCTAGGAAAGAGCAGCTGCTGCTACCACCTACTCCCATTTCAGCCACTCCTTTCTTGAGAAACCCTTGCTATTTTCTTTCTTTGTTCTGTCTGAGGGCATGTGATTTTGACTGCATTCAGACATGAAGGGCTTAAAAGCACACAATCCCAAGAAATCAACAAGTGTTCCCCATGGCTGGGGAATTCTGGGGTTGAAGTACACACATCTTGACGTTGCTGAGGTTGAGAAACACTGAGCTGGAGGGCCCAATAGATTAGGTGGGAATAGCTACACTTCTTGCTCTTGCTTTTTGAAAAGATGCCCCATTCTGTTTGTCATGGGCTAACAAAACTATGGACAGAAGAATTTTGAATTTCTCCAAGGCAATTTCATAAAGAGTTGAGCTTAAGAATTTGGATCACCCTAATCAAACAGAGAAGAATTTTACTGGCAGAGCTGCATTCTGTCTGGTGAAGAGGGTTATTATGCTTGTCCAGATTGCTTGAAGCTGTAGAAAGTCATTCTGCCCAAGAGCAGAAACTTTACTTTGAAGTGGGGCAGAATGATTTTGCAAGATTCTAAGCATGAAGAGATTCTGATTATTATTCAGAGAGCTGGTTATCATGTGGAAATGGTGACAAGAGCTAATAATTTATCAATTGGGGATTATTAGTTGATGACATTAGAGTGTGTTTTAAATGCTGTTAAATAGATCATAAGGAAAGGATATCAGTGACTCTAAAGTATTTACAGAAAATACCTTTTCTTATCCAACTAGGGCTTCTCTTCATTATGAAAACAATAACATGAGTTTAAGCTTTTGTTGTGGTTTGTCTTTTCCTGTAATCTACTAGGCTTTTGCAAAATTTCATGTCTCTGCTACAAATGAATTTGTGAGATAAATAAATGGAGTAGATATGGTCAAGTCATTCATTGTGAATCACTGACTCAGTTCAAAATATATTTCACTGAATAATTCAAATTCAATGTGATTTTGAATCAGATATTCAGATTGAATAGGGTTGAATTGATTCGGATTTGGGAATGGATTAGGAAAAATCTTTTTGTGCAGGCATAAAAAAACTGAAATCATATGAACCAATTTAGAGGTGTTAAATTCAACTATTAGAATTTATATCTTTATTTAAAATGCAATTTAATTTAAAAATGATTGAACTGCTTACCAGTTAGTTCTCCAAATTGAATATTTCCCAGCCCTTGTGTGGAAGATCCATTTCACTGTAAAGTTCAAGATATAGATTCATTTGAATATTGTGGCTGAGGATGAAATAAGAGAAAGATCTTTATATGTTCAGATGTATTTATAGAATCAATTATTTGCAAATAATGGACTTTCATTATACATCATCCCCAATAAAATATATGTCAGAAGTGGGAAGAAAGTAATTAAGGATTTATTGCTAAAGCATAAATCAACAAGGAGTTCTGACATTTAGTTGCTTAAAAATAGTAATAATAAAATAGCATACTATGCAAGCACACAAACAATTGTCATTTACACAGCTAAAAAGTAGAAAGTTTAGGATAAGAAAAAGTGCACTGGAAGCATTATCATGTTTTTAATCTCTTTAGTTCTGGAATACATAATTCTTTAAATTTATTGCGGGTTTCAAAATCTAGTTTAAACCCCATCCCACATAGTATCTGTAAGCTTGAAATGTGTCTATCTTCATTACATCCCACATGTTGAAACTATGAAAATATATGTGTTTATGTGTGCATGTGAATGTATATGTATATGTGTGTGTGTGTGTATATATATATATATATATATATATATATATATATATATAATGTAGGTCTTGGTGTATTGGTCTTGTCCGTGTAAGATTGAGAATACCTTGGCAACGTTTGATGAAATCTCATCCGTCATCTTCAGGCTGGTGTCTTCAGCTTCGTTCTCCTGGGAAGCTGAAGACACCAGCCTGAAGATGACGGATGAGAAACGTTGCCAAGGTATTCTCAATCTTACACGGACAAGACCAATACACCAAGACCTACATACCTTTACCCGTGAAAATCTACGAAAACAAATACACACACACACACACACACACACACACATATGTATATGCAAAGATTTTTGTCTTCTGCTCTTTTTGTTGTTTTCAGTTTCACAATTGCTGGTTTCTTCATGAACATCTCTCTTGTTGAATGCAGAACACAAACATGCCATAAGTCTCCCCACAAGTAGTGGTTATTGTTACCTAATTCCTAAGATGCTCATCAGCATCTTAAATATGTCTGTGTGGGAATGGAATGTGACTAATTAACATGTGAGAAACATGATCCTACACAGATCAGATGAGTTACCACCCAAAGTTACAAAGAATATATTTTCTAAAAAAATTAAATAAAGCATATGTGGTGTCTCAACTAGATAGTGATCCAATTATCATTAAAATGCCTCTTAAAAGGTACATTCTCTCTCTTTTCATTTGTAGAGCAGAAGTCAATCCATGCACACAGAATACCTGAAGGAAAATAATCTTCTTGCTTCTTCTATATTCTTATGCCTCCTCCTTCACCTGACATTGCTTAATCTTTTCTGAACTTAATTATGTAACATTAGATGCAGTATGGAGAGATATCATTACCAATAGGAAGATGTTGTTAACTTATCTCTACTCTCTTTCTGTTATGCTGAAGGTTGTTGAGTTTGTTGGGGAAACCACAGGAATATGATTCCTATGGCATGGTAACTATTGAAAAATAATTTATGAATACAATGACTAGAGTCATACAACTAGGGTTAGCAGATCTATACAATAATTAGTTGACAGCAAGGAGTTATAGAAAAGTTTACCCTCTGCTGTCATCCAGTGGTTGTCTGGTAGCTTTTCAGCCCAAATCTGGTAGGTCTTCACCTAAAACAAAAGCATTATAGCTTGGTATGATGTATGAATTCAATTTCTATTTAAGTAGATATAATTAAAGATAGAAAATTAAATGTTGGAAAATTATGAGGAGGAAGAAGTGGTAACATATTTAACACAGAGCAATCAATTGGACCAATTCTTGAATGACATACAATATCAATATAAGGAATGCCTTCCAAAATCAGTCCAAGACTTATCAAGAACAGTGTATTGTCTCTGAGGAAACCACTGTTTTTGAGATAACCACAGGTGTCTCTGAGACAGCCATGGTTGTCTCAAGAGGGAGAAGCAAGTTGAATGCTTTTAGAATACCTATTAGTTGGATATAAAAGTGACAAAGAAGAGTGGCAGAGAGGAGCCCAGAGGTGCAGCGTGTGCTTTAAATGCAGATACTATAATCCATAATCCAAGACCTGACTCTGCCACATCAAAAGCTCAAGTAACAAGTTGTGGGAATGAATAAGAGCACCATTCTCTGCCAAGTGACTAATCTAGTCACTAATGACTAGATGAATGAATGGTTTGATAGGACAGTTTCTAATAATTCAGTACCATAACCTAAAGATATTTACCTGTCCTTCCAGGCCAGATAAGATGGGAATGCTCCCAGTTCCTTCCCTTAAACATTGTCTTCTTATGGAAATCTAGGAAATGTGTCTTTTTGTTACATACCCTCTCCTATGGAGCATCCTTCCACTGAAATTTGGCAGGCCTCTACCTTCCTAGCCTCTGAAAAGTACTTAAGACTTGGCTTTTCCCCTCAGCACTAAGATAGGATGAGATTGATTGACTGCATGTGGAAGTTTGCTTGGTGCCAGGTTTTAAAGTTGCTGGTTTTAATAGACATTGATGATATATTATGTTGTTTTTAGCACTTAGTTGGGAGCTGCCCAAAGTTTGATATCAGATAGGTGACTATATAAATATTCTATACAAATAGTACAAGGCAATATAGGTATAAAACTTGTTGTACTATATCTGCCATGGTTAATACCACTTTACCCTCCTATATTCTCATTGTCCGAAACTAATTTAAGTTTCTGGCTTTCAAGACATAGGTTCTATAATAAATGCTATTGATTTTTCATATATTTATCATGTTTCCACTATTCAATAACTTTATTTAATGAGAGAAATGTTTCTTCATTCATGTATTTTATATTACATGTAAGTTAATATTCCCATCCCATTGCTGCTTTCACAAGCCAAAAATAAAATAAATCAAAATGTCTGGTGACAACTTTCAAAGCTATAAATCATAGTGAGGAATCTATGACTCTCTTAATATTACTTAGCCAGAAGTTTAGGACACAGTAGTCTATGTGGAAAATTCCAATAATAAATGCTGTGACTTGTAATAAAGCAACATTGGTTCCCATCTCTCTGACTCATGACTATGCAAAGATTGGACATTAGATGAATCTCTACCTAACTGTGAGTTATACCTTGAGGATGCCTATTACAATCCAATAAAGAAATTTTGTATGGAAGCCTTTGTAGAGTTTATCTAACTGTCTTTATATTCAGCCAGAAAGTTAAGTTAAAGGCAGAACACACACACACACCTTGATCCACAGGATTGTCTCTTCTTGAATAATTGCCATCTTCCTCTGAAGGCTGTAAAAAAGAAAGAGATGAGATCTGAATTCATAAATATGAAGTAGAAGAAGATGCAAAATAGAGAAAGAAAAAATCAGGTGAGTGCAAGAGGGGAGATCTTTTGTACAATCAGCTTAGCAAACTTTGTAGCAAGTTCTTTGTCCACAGCTTTAAGCAAAGTTTAGATTAGATAACCTTTATTAACATTTTCCGATGCACATCCTTGCCTTTTGGCAAGATAAGGTCCCCTACTTTGAGGTTCAGTTCTTTGGTCTTCCATTTATGGCAGTCTTGTAAGGTGGACAGGTACTCTTGCTTCCAATGGTTCCAAGGGGTGTCGGAAAGCCGTTGGAATGGATGTTGTGAAGACATTTGCCTGGGTTGGGGCCTGCAGCCGATCGACACAGACTATCCCTGTGATTCCCCATCCTAGTGCTGTCTTGAAGGCAAATGGGGAGCCTTTCAGGCCTTTGTCTACTTCATTGTGAACAAAAGTGTCAGGTGCATCTACTCCCAACAAGAGCACAATCTCGGCTTCCGGATTTAGAGTGGGAAAATGATGAGCCATGGGCTTCAGGTGAGGTATGTTGCTTGCTACCTCTGGTGTTGCAATCTGGCTGCGGTTACCTCGTATCCCATCCCATTCTAACACAGGGGGCAGTGGGAACCGGGAACTGCCATCTAATGACTTTATACAGAGTCCAGTAGCTCTCCTCCCCGCCATGCTTCGTGGTACAGTGCACGTTGATATCGTGAAGTGCACTTCTTCCTTTTGAACAGCAAAGAGGTTGAAGAATGCTGACCTGGCCAGTAAGTGATTGCTCTGATTATCCACTATTACATACATCTTCACTGCTTCTTCTGGGCGTCCATCAGGGTAGATGTTGGCTAAGCAGATCTGATGACACGAGTGACAGGATAGTGTGTTATTGCACACTGCCATGCAATTGACACTCACCACTGGCTCCAGGTGTACCTCTGCAGCACACTGAGGCTCCTTGGCGAGGGAGGGTTATGAGTTGTCTGCTGTGGTGGCTCAGAGTCTGGATGCAGAGCAGCTGGATGCTTGTTGCTGTTGCATAAGTAACATTGCACCTTAGCTGTGCAGTCTTTGGCCATGTGTCTAGTAGATTCACAGCACCTGTAGCAGAGCTTGTACTCCCTTAACAAAGCCTTCCTGTGGTGTAGAGGTTTCTGTGCAAATGCCTGGCACCTGTTCAGCGGGTGTCGAGAGTTGTGTAATGGACAAATCTGGACTTTCTTTGTTCTCAGAAGTCTATCTTGGGTTGTCTCTGACGTGTCTTCACACATACTCTGAATGGGTGAGGTAGCAATATCTGTTTTATGTACAGCCATGAGGTTTTTTTTCTCTTGCGATTTGCACTATACTTTTGAAAGGTGTATAGTTTCGGTTGTGTTCTTTGTCAGTTGGGAAATAGCTGTTTCTGAGGTGGAGGTTTTGATAGCTGTTGCAGGACTTTGTTTGGCAGGCAACAAATTCTTTGAGAAGGGCAAAGGGTGGTTCTCTGTTGTGGTTCGCGGCCAAGAAGGCATCAGTCAAAACAATCCATGGTTCCAGTATCTCTTTTGGTAGTTTGGTAATGATTGCTTCTTGCATTATGAACTGGTCAAGGCAAGCAAGTCCTGGTAAGTCAGAACATGTTTTGGCTGTCTGCAGCTGTGTAATAATGGTGGAAAATTCCTCCAGCCTTCGGGGTTCATTGAGGCTGATCCGTGGGAAACCGTGAAGTCGTTCCAAGAGCGAGTATTCCATCAATGTGGAATCACCATACTTCTGGTCAAGTGCATCCCATGCTCATTTCAAGGCGGTGCCTGGGTCGTTTAGTAGGGATGAGTAAATGTCTTTCACTATTTCAACAGACCGTGGTCCCAGCCATGCCAACAGAAATTTAAGTTCTTCGTCAGGACGCGGCCTTCCTTGTTGAATGGTACCTGTGAAAACACGTTTCCACAGTAGGTATTCTCTGCCTGGCTTGTTGTTAAATTTATAAACACCATTGGTTGCTAAGTCCAGCTTTTCCCATTGTGGTAACTGTTCTCTGTTTCCTCTCTGTGATGGCAGATCATCCCTTGGTGCAGCATCCTCATAGGCATGGCATTCTGCTCGAAGGTATGTGTCATAGATGGTTCGTGGTTCTCTTCAGAGTACTTCATGAGAAGGTCGTGATCCGTTAACACATACGTGGGTAGTGTCTCTTGCTGCTGGGTATGGGTACCACGTTCGTCTTGCCCTACATCTGCATTAGAGTTGCCTTGAGGGTCTGGCAGGAACTCTTTTGTCTTTGGATTGAGTGTGCCAATTGTGGCTGCTTGCATGCCTACCTGTTGAGAAATCTTTGTTGTTACTGGTGGGCTAATTTGCTTGCCCAGCAGGTCGTGTGACATTGGGGTAGGTTTGCTGTTTTTGGGAATGGAATCTTGAGTCTTAGGTCTTACGACATCAATTTTTTGATCAGCGTTTAGATCCTATGGTTGAGATTCTCCCATTCTATCCCTTGGTTTTGGGAGACTGCTAACTAACTGTGCCGATTCCACCTGTTTGTGTTGTAGCGAGTACTGCTCATCCACATAGGCCTTGAATCATTCATCTGGGCTCTCTTTTTCCAACTCTCCAAGGTTGTAGTTGAGGGAGGCATCATTGGCCGCTTTCTGCAATGCTGTGGCCCATGCTGTTTTTGCTGCTGTCTCCCTTTGTCGTTCAAGCAACTCCAATTGAGCCTGAGCTTTGGCCATTTCTGCTTGTTGGCTGGCCATTTCTGCTGCTTGATCTGCTACTGCCTCCTTCTGCCATGTCATCTTCATCATTGCACATAGATCTGTCTCTGCTACTGCAGCTTCGATTTGAGGTTCTACAGCTCGTTTGGCATAACTTGGTGCTTTTGAGGCCTTAGATGCATCGCTGCAATGGGAGGATGCTCTGGAAGGATGGAAAGAGCTAATGGCTGAGAGATGCTAGAACCTGCTTGAGATCTAGCTGACTTAGGATGAAGGGAGGAGGCTTTCTTAGAATAGTGGGAGGAGACCACGTGTGATCGAGGGGCTATGTCAGATGTGGCCCTCTTTCTCAACATTTCTTCCATCTGTAGCGCATCATGGAGTGCTGCCTGGAGGGAGTCTTTGCCTCTCTGAATGTTTCTCACGTTTCTTGTTTAGCTCCTCGAAGCATTGTATGTACTCTTGGAGCTTTGAGTCACTCAGCCTCAACTGGATGGATTTGAGGTTACTTTCACTGTCTCTCCACCGTGAGAGAAGCTCATCTATCTCCTTCTCCAATGAGTGGATGCTCTTGAAGAACAACTTGCATTTGGGGGTATTGTAGATCTTCACCAGCTCCAACCATGAGTCTGTATAGCGTCAATACTGCCAGTTCCAATCCTCCCTCAAGTGTAACTGCATGGCCTCGGTAGGCTTTCTATGCTGTCTGAAGTCATAGGCTTTCTAAGGTACCCCTGCCTCTTCGGAAGTTTGGACATCCAATTCTGCATTTTGGGAACCAAGCTCCACATTTACATCAAGGGCGGGTGGAGGGTTTGAGTCCTCTGGTACATCAGAGACATCTGTCATGACTGAAGACTCTGCCATTCTTTAGATTGGCAAAAGGTGAATTTTGGAAAATTTAGAGGTTTTCCATGCAATTCCCCTTTTTTCCACTAGGGTGTGCTGCAAGCAGGTAGCTGAATTTAGGAGACTGTTGAAATTCTCAGGTTGGCCGCTAGACCACAGTGTGAGGTCTGGAAGATGCTGGTGCAGTACACAGGTTGGCCACTAGAGTGTGTTGTGAGGTCTGGAAGATGCTGGTGCAGAACACAGGTTGGCCACTAGAGTGCATTGCAAGTGGGTAGCTGAATTTAGGAAACTCTTTTGAAATTCACTACTTGATCACTGGGTGCATTGCAAGCGGGTAGCTGAATTAAGGAAACTCCTTTGAAATTCACTACTTGACCACTGGAGGGTGCTGCAACAGGTAGCTTGATTGCAGGCAGTTATGCTATGAAGAGTAGTCACCAAAGGATGCTGTGATTTAAACTAATGTTTGGAGCAAATTGTGATCAGGTGATTTCCCTTTGTTGAGGAATATAGGCTGGTGTTGTTAGACTTGAGATTGCCTCTAAATTCCAGTAAAGGGAAATGCTTCTTCAGCTTTGCAAACAAAGTTAACAACAGGCTGAATTTGTTTACCTCCTTACAGATGTAGGTTCTCTCTTTAGGGGGTGTTTATGACTTGTTTCTATGGAGATGGCTCATCTCCATGGAGATCTCTTTCAATTGCTAATACCTTACTCGAGTAAAGGTGGACCTCTTTATGGCATGAATTCCTTCTTCCAGATGAACAGAGCGGAATCAACTCTTTGTTTTAGTGACTCAAGAGCCAGCAGATAACACAGCTTCTTACTCAAATCAGCCTCTTGTTTGCAAAACAGTCACAGAGGTTGCAGAGAGAGACAGAGATGATGCAACTTGTTTGTCTCTTGCAAATGGAGGGATTTCTGGCCCCTCCCAGTAGTTCAAACAGGCTTTTTAACTTTCTTGCTCACAGAGAGAGAGAGGATTCAGAGGCTAAATCCTTTGCAGCATTAGTTTGACAGAAGGACTTCACCCAGCTTCATTCCTGGTTAAGAGGAAGTCAGAATCAAGCTTGCTTTTCACTAATTAAAGAGAAAATCAGACTCATCCTTTTACTGTCCATGGGAATTCAGATTAACACATATTTTCACTTTGCTTAAGAGGAAATGGGACTTATCTTTTAACTATGTTTTCACTGTTCTGTCTTTAACTTAACTTTCTGGCTGAATATAAAGACAGTTAGATAAACTCTACAAAGGCTTCCATACAAAGTTTTTTTTATTGGATTGTAATAGGCATCCTCAAGGTATAACTCACAGTTAAGTTGAGATTCATTTAATGTCCAATCTTTGCATAGTCGTCTTCATAGTGTGAAAATACAGTTATCTCCATCCCATAATGATGGAGCAAAGGGAAAGACACCAGCACGATGCTGGGGTCCAAGCAAGAATAAAGGAAACTCCCCCAAACCCAACCAAGGGTCAATTCAGTGACCAATCAGGATTACAGATGTGACCACATGACATGAACTATATTTCCCATGAGGCATTAACTACATTTTCCATGAGGCATTCCCTTAAGGGGACAGTTCCCAATTCCCAATCAACTATATACTGTCTGAACAGCACAGTGTGTGTGTGTGGGACACCAAGTGTTTGCACCCCTTCTTTATTTATACAGAAGACGAGTGGGATGGATCTATTGTCCAGGTACACATGTGTCACAAAACCTTAACTGTTCTCTTGTTCTAATAATAAGTTATATAGTTTAGATCAGTTTTTCTTCTGGTCCCAGAAGTAGTTTGTCCAATTTTGTATTCTTTATCTCTATTCCATACTCCTTTATATCTCTATTGTACCTCATTTTGATTTGTAGATACGCCCAATTGTCTATCGCTATTCCTTGTGTTTCCAGGTCCTGTCTCATTTTTAGTCTCCCTTCTGTATCTAATATCTGATAATATTTATGTTTTTCATTTAGGTCCAATGTATTGGGGTGGAAGGTTGCCTCCATTGCCAAAAACCATCTTGGTATTTTCCTATAATTTTTCTTCCTTATTTCCGCCCAATTTTTAATCAACGATTTACGTATTATGTGTCTCGTCACATACCTTTGTTTTTTGCCCGTCAGGTTCCACAAAAATGAATGCCACCCTGTTTGTAGGTCATGCCCTTCTAATGACAATATTCTTTTATTTCCCAATTTCACCCATTCCCTTATCCACACCAAAATTGTGGCTTTATAATAAATTTCCCAATCCGGAAGCCCAAGAAAGAGCAGGACAATTAGTGAAAGGACCAATGCTAGCATGGGAAAAAATATGGGATATAATTTGGACCTGAATGACTGGGAGGAGATATGGGAGAAAAATTTGACATATACAAAATCGGTGGCATACAAAGAAAATCAGTACATCAGTACAAAATGATGTATAGGTGGCATTTGGCCCCCGCTAGGCTAGCAAAGTTATTTACAGGGGCAAATCCCAAATGTTGGAAGTGTAAAGACAAGATTGGCACGTATTATCATGTGTGCTGGACATGCTCAAAATCGAGGAAGTATTGGATTGAAATTAAAAATTGGATTGGGGACGTGATAAAATGTGAGCTGGAGTGGAGACCAGAACTGTTTTTATTAGGAATGATAAAAGGAAACTTTCCCCTGGAGGACAAATACTTGATTACACATCTATTAACAGTCGCTCGAATTGCTCTAGCCCAGAAATGGAAGGAATCTATAATGCCATCCATACAAACTGTAATTAGAAAAACATATGAATGTGTGGAATTGGAGAGACTAACACTCAAACTAAATGAAAAAGAGGACTCGGATTATTATAAGAAATGGAATAGATGGTATGACTGGGCGGAACAAAATGCAAAAAGAGGGATGGGGGGGAAAGGAACCCAGGAAAAACAGGGCATTAAAGTGAATGGAAAGATGTTATAAATAATATGAGATATTATATAACAACCCAGAAGAAGGTATAGGGAAACATTAAAAATAACCCAAACCAAACAATAGGAAAAATTGAGAATGAATACTGTTATGTATAAGTGAAATTTTAGGAGAAAAACGTGTACCTGATCTGCAACCTAAAGCGCATCGATCATCGTTGTGTATTTATGTTATTTGTATTTGTAAGTCTGTGTGTTTTGTAACATTTGTAAATAAAGCCTTTTTAAAATCGTTTAAAAAAAAACCTTAACTGTTCTCTATTGTTAGCCCCAGCTTATTCTTTTTTTCCATCTATAGTTTGTTTTTCTGCTCCTTTATTAACCAGCATCTGTAGCAGAATACCAAAAGAATGTTTTTGAGATGTTGAAGGTAACTTTTGATCAGGGGATTCACAGTTTTCTCTGAATACCTTACAGGAGAAATTTACTAAATCAAGTCTATGTTACAAAACCATTGCAAATGTTCTGCAGCTTTTTAAATTTATTACTAAATATTTTTTCTCAAGAAAAACTAAATATCTTTGGATTTTAAGAAAACAATAAAAAACAATATTTTTATTAAAGATTTTATTAAAAATATTCTGCTGAAATTTTAAAGTGGGACTTTTGTCTCAGTTTGTATTTCTCAGCATTGTTCTTGTACTGTTGATTTTTAATAGGATTTTAAATTAAAACATTTAGAGTACAAATATGTCTTGCAGCAGCACTTAGAAAGACATCCCAAAAGGAAACTACCAGATGAATAATGTGAGAAATGCATTTCACCACTTTCCCATTGCTTTTGTAGAGAATCTTGGCAAATAATTCTGTAAATGAATATCTTGATTTGTATCTGGCAGTAACAAGATCCCAGATTGTCCAACATGATATTTGCAACTGCTTGTATGCTCCTTGCCTGTCTATACAGAGATCTGTCAAAGAGTTGGCTTCTATTAAATACTCTCCAAACAACGTTGCAAGTTATCAATTATATTTGGTTATCTGAATATTTGGATATCTGAAATGTCATATATCAATAAGCATGAATAATCTTTGGAGTTTGGCAAAATTCTTCCAAATTCTGTGCTAAATTTTATCTTTGATCTGGAAGATAATCTGCAGTTTATATCTGAAGTATATAACTGGATTCATTAAAATAGCTGCATTCTTTCATGTGTTGTTGTAATTAGAGGTGACTGTTTTAACAAGCCACATTCTGATACATAGAATCCAAAAAAATACAAAGCATTGAAATTGACCCAATATTGTTCAAATGATACAGGAGATGGTTTGATATTGAGCCCAAAGGACTGGCATATGAATTTGTCATCAAAACTTGCTGTATGAATATTTTAGAGAGTTTAAAGGTCTATAATATGACTCTGTGGCACAGAGTTGCGTTGCATCCCAGAGGACTTTAAGCAGATTTACAACACTTACTGTAAATCTCTAATAAGGAGTGGTTCTCATTGAAATTAGTAGGAGTTATTTCTTGTTGAGTGTGTACACTATGCTGGGAAATCAATGAGCTACCAGATTATTCCTGGACAATTTTTCTGTTAACTCCATGGTGAAAATTGCAATCCAGATAACATTTGAAGGACAACGTATTCTCCATCACTCATCTACAATATTGGAAGCTTAATGGGGTTTATTTCTAAGGAGATACTCTATGCCTAGGGTTATGCTGTTGAATTAGAACCTAACTGTAGATTTTAATTTAATTATTAGATTTTAAATTTTAGTTATTGAAATTGAGATGCTATAACAAAAACTGTCCTGATTTTTAGCTATATAAAACATTAGGGATCACTTCAAGATAAGCTTTTCTGCAGTGTTGCTATAAAAAAATAGCCTGTTGGCCTGAAAATTAGATGAAAATTGGGATACTTTTTCAGAAAGGCTGTGCTGCGGAACAATAATTATTGTTACAAAAATTATATGAATAAGTCACTCTGAAGCTAATCCAATATTTTCAAGTCTGGACTTGCCATGATTTTTTTTTAGTTAATGTTTGTTGTTAGAATTGCTTATTGCTTTTCTTGCAGCTTTTTGCTAATAATGCATTAATATCTTTGGAGACTAGAATGTAGCTTTATTCTACTTGGGCAATTCATTTTATGCAGAGTGCAAAATTAAGACAATTAATTAAGATACATTCAAACTTCACCATCTTGTGCTTTGCCAAAGAAACCTTATATGTGAGAGCAACTTCATGTGTTGTCCTTTTATTTAAACAGATTCAGTCCTTCCAGCTCACATATATGAGCCTGCGTACATAATATCACTGATTTACATGGGAATGTGGTGGGAGAGAAGAGAAGGAGAGGGAGAGAACTCCTAAGGTCACTGCTTGCTGAAAATACATCAGAAGTTTCTCCCTCCAGGGTGCTGTTGCTTTCTAACACTGAAACCAAACACCTACACTGCCTGCCAGTATTTAACTGCTTTTCAAAAGAATAAAAACAAAGAAAGGAGAATGCCAAGTTCCGTTAATAGCTGAACTGAGCAGTTAGGTAAATGGGAAAAATGCTGAAATATATCAGTGTAATTAATTAAGGCGCTCTCACTAAAGCTAAAAAGACTGGATATGGTTTCTGGTGTTTTATTTATTACTAATTATGCTTTAGTCTTTCATGCAATCACTATCAAACTGGAGTTTGGGGAGTTTATAAAAAATAGGAAGGCCCGGATTGTCTGCCATGGCGGGGTGAGGTTGTCCAGTTAACATGTGATTACATCCACAAGAACAAGATTACCCCTTTTCAAGTGCAGAATGTATGAACCACAAACAAGAATTTTTGATCAATTGATCAATTGGTAATAACTGCCATCTTGATTTTTTTTTTAAATCTGCCTGATGCTCATCATCATTCATGAGCTGCCAAAAAGAAGACGGAGCCAAGCTATTCTCCAAAGCACTTGAGGGCAGGACAAGAAGCAATGGGTGGAAACTAATCAAGGAGAGAAGCAACTTAGAACTAAGGAGAAATTTCCTGACAGTTAGAACAATCAGTGGAACAACTTGCCTCCAGAAGTTGTAAATGCTCCAACACTGGAAGTTTTTAAAAAGAAGTTGGATAACCATTTGCCTGAAGTGATTTCCTGCCTAGGCAGGGGGTTGGACTAGAAGATCTCCAAGATCCCTTCCAACTCTGTTATTCTATTCTAAGCTACCCAAAAAGCTTAGAGAAGAACTGGAAAACAAACTGTGAGAACAATTTCTGACAGTGAGAACAATCCACCAATGGAACAGAAGTTGCCTTCAGAAGTTGTGGGAGCTTCATCACTGGAAACTTTCAAGAAGAGACTGGACTGCCATCTCTCTTTCTGATGGTCTCTGGAGCCCCAGATTCCATTTCTTGATTTGAATAATTTGCTTTTTAAAAAAGAATATCATACTAGCTGCAATAAATGCTAGACCTAAGATTTAAATTTTAGCTCAAGGATTAATATCTGACTGAGACTGTTTTTAGAGTGCATAGGTTTATGTACACATTTATTCTAACTAATTGCCATATTATTGTACTTTGTATTTTTAAATGCCTAGAAATCCTTTATTTATTTATCTATTTTTCTGAGTTATATGACCCTCACTACCAGAAAAGAATGATTTTCTCCAGCATATGGGAATATCTTGTTTTATTATGCTTTGCTTTATTATGCTTCACAGATATTGCAAGTTTTTTACACAACCCTCCACCAACAAAAAGATTACAACTCTCTGAAGACTGAGATGATAATTAGCATTTTTAGCAATAAACTATTTTTAATTAAACTATGTACTTTGGGGTTTTCTAAACATAATGTTAGCACACACTTAATAGACTACAATATAGTCTAAACATAATTTTTATATACACTGCAAACTCCCAAAAAGTTCATGACGCTCTCTTTGTTGAAATACTTGCTTTATTGTGCTGATTTGGAACTGAACCTCTGAAGTATACCTATATTACCTTTCGTACTCCACAACCTGAACATACACATTTTTGTAGCACACTCAGAATTATATTTCTGTGAAAACTATGCAATCTGTCAAATAATTGTGGCTCTGGGTTAAATTAGCAAAAATGAATTATCTCACTTCACCTAAATAAACAGAGAAAATGAAATTTTCTACCATATTAATTTGAGGATATAACATCACCATCTTTTTTGTAATCAAACCATGATCTAAGAATACAGTAACAAGTACATTAAACTGCAGTTCCTACAGTTCTTCACCATAGGCAATGCTAATGTCAGCCCTTTGAGGTAGACCAGATTAGAAAGGGCCTTGGTGGTGCAGGATGTTAATAGCCTAGCACTTAGTTCCAGCTGCCTGTAATTATTGCAGGCTTGAATCCCACCAGGCTCAAGGTTGACTCAGCCTTCCATCCTCTCGGGGTAGGTAAACTGAGGACCCAAGATTGTTGGGGGCAATAAGGTGACTTTGTAAAAATGCCTCTTAGTAATAAGCAGGCATATACAATGGAATGAAGGCTATTGCTGAGCACCTTGGGTTGTATCCCAAAAATTGTAAGTCACCCTTAGTCTCTGGAGAAGGGCGGCATATAAATATGAATTTAAAAAAACCCACAGTAATGAATGCTAAGACTATATTTATTATAAGGTTACAGTAACAGAATCTTGCATATGTATTCCCCCCTCCCCATCCTTTATATTTGTAAGAACTAAAGATTTCTCAAATTACATTTCTGTCTTGGACTCGATTTTTTAAAAAAATCTGACATTTACCAGTATTTTGGCTGAGCTTTTCTTTCTGTTCATCAAGGTTTTTCCTAGTTCCCATTTCTGTTATTTAGGGTGGATGCAGATTAATCCAAATTTGCCGTAATCTCCTGCAATCGGAAATCACCAGTTTCATAATTTGAAAATACATCAATCTGAAATTCGTTTATTTTTAACAAACAGCCAATGATATAACAATGATATAACAATACCAAAATGATTTCAAGATAAATATCAGGCCAGAGTTGGCTCTATTCATTATTTTATAGAAAACGTAAGCAGAAGGCCAGCATTAATGAACCTTTTCCTGACCAATGGTCTTTACACATACCCCATTATATTAAACTATCTACTGGCAACATTCCACAAGTTGGAGCATCAGTATTAATCTCCCAGTCATGCTGGTTATGGAATTGAAGGAATTAGAGTCTAATAAAGGAGAATATTTGTAGCTCAGGGTTGATATTAGAGGACCTTGGTACCCTCTGAGCTTGCCTGTTTTCTTGCAGCCATTTCATTACTCCAAACTAGGTAACATCATCAGTGCTAGAATTAAACTCTGACACATCTGTAGGCACAAAATGGGCTGGCCAATGGTCCCCATAACTGTGGATGATAAATTCAAACACAACACATCTGGAAAGTGTTATGTATGCAGGTTTGAATGTTATTGGTTAAGTTTGAACTGTTCTTGTAAAATGTCAGAAATGATTGGTTTAAAAAGTGTGGGAAAACCCTGCACTCTGATTGGCTGGCAACTGCGGCTGCAGGCTATAAGTAGCAGCCACAGCCCAGCCAAATTGGGTCTGTTATGAGCTGTAGTCACTAATAAACTCTTCACTGAAGCACTCCATGTCTGACTCTTCATGCAAATCTAACACTGGCGGACGAAGGTGGGATCCTTCCGAAGAGAAGACAATGTGGAGAAAAAGCGAGAGAGATGGCTGTGCTGAACACCCCCCCAACCCGTCGATCCGCGGCAGAAAGACTGGGACATATGCAGTCATTTCCAAATGTATTTGGAGGAAACGATCTCGCTGACATTTCCGACAAGCGGAAGAGGGCGTCTTTCTCACCCACTGCGTCGGCGTTTCAAGATGGCGATTGGCGGCGTCAGGCATGATGGAGCTGCAGACGGAAGGTAATGGACTAGCCCAACTTAGAAAAGTTATTAAGAGCCCATTAAGCGCCACAAGTATCGTGCCTCATTAAGAGCCACGAATTCTACCGTCGGGATCAAGGGGAAAGCGAAAACATTAATGACTTCGTGGCAAGTTTAAGAGACATTGGGGGTGCATGTGAATTTATCAACTTAGAAGAGGCCATGCGCGATCGATTTGTTCTAGGCCTCAAAGACAAGGTTTTGCAGAGCAAATTATTAATGAAACCTAAGATCACATTTAAGGAGGCCATAGAAGAAGCTTCTTCAGCGGAAGCTACCAAGTCCTCAGCAGCAGCCATGAAGAAAATTAACAAGGCCGCAAGCCATCCTGATGTGAAAAATCCACAACAATCCTGGAGCAAATAGATTCTGATTCAGACTGTAGTGAGGTGGAGGAAGGAATTTATAGACTCAGAAAGAAAGAGAAGAAAAGGAAAGACCTTGAAGAAAGAGGCAAGACTTTATTGCAGAGGTTGTGGGGGGGGCCACCCCGCACTGAATGCAAGTTTTTTTAAACAAATTTTATTCAATTTTAACAATTTTTTAAAAACAGCTCTTTTTCAGTAGACAGCATGTTCCCGGTCGTCACTTTTACATGCAAATATGACAGTAGATCTATATTCATTTTAAACATTTGACTTCACTTCTATTCCATTTTAGCAGACAAAGGGTCAAAGAAATTAATCCTAATCTCAAATCTTAATCTCAATCTGTATAACCCCCAGTTCATTTCAAGTTAATTGCAAATATATATATATATTTTAAAACTTCATTTATAAATCTTACAAATAACAATATATTTGCCCATCATATTAAAGATAAAGTTCATCCATATCTATCCTTTAATTATCTTCACATTGTTAATACTCTTTTATCATTTACAGAATTCTTTTGTCCGTCAGATTTGCCCTTTCATCACATATTCTCTCCATAATTCTAAATCATACAAATTTTAACACTAAAAGAAATGAGAAAAAAACCCCCCTAGACTTGCCCCCCTTTTACTACTTTGAAAGTGTCACCTCAGTGGTTAATATAGTAGCATAATCATAATCATTCCCTTTAAAACGAAAGATAGAGAAAAAAAGAAAAGAAAAAGGAGAAAAGAAAGCTCCCTTACAATATATCTCTAATCGATCGGGTCTGCAATACATATCCCCCCTAAGATTTATTTATGGTTCCAAGATAATAATAAAAATAACTAATCTTGGTTATTGACAAATCTCATTTTTAGGCATTTTCTAAAATCATTTCAATTAATTCAATTTATCTAATCATCATTTACCTTTCTTTGTAAATAAGAAAAAAAATGTAACCTTTTACCAGTAAAAATTGTCAGTAACCCTATTATTTTACACTTTTAAATTACAATATATTCTTATTACCATTTCTTCATGCAGAACCCCCTTTTAATACATTAGCCATTATCTCTATGAAACAAGTTTCTTTCTTCATTATGTAATTCCCGTGTCTCTCTATCTTTGTTCTTGTTCTTGTTCCTTCTCCTCTCTTTTATCCCGCTATCCCCTTCTCTATCCAGTTTGAATCCCTCTCTCTTCTTTACTTTCTGCTCTCTATCCTTCTGGACCTTTCTAACATGCCTAATTTCATAAATGTTCCCCTTTTTAATTACCTTCTTAAGTTTCGTTTTTTGACCATCCTCTCTTTCCTTTATTTGTATTAATCTTTGTTGTTGTCTTCTTAAAATGGCTTTCGCTTGTGCTGGCTCCCTTTCCTCCCTTTATCCTGCTCTCCCCCTTCTCTATCAGTTTGAATCCCTCTCTCTTCTTTACCTTTCTGTTTCCTTTCCTTCTGAACCTTCTAACATGCTTAATTTCATAATGTTCCCCTTTTAGATACTTTCTTAGGTTCCGTTTTTAGCCACCCTTCCTTTCCTTTTATTTATTAATCTTGTATTAATTGTCTCTTTAAGATGGCTTTCTTGTGCTGGCTCCTCCCTTTCCAAGGCTCCTTCTTCTTCTTATTCAGCATTTGAATGCCCATGTTTTCTGCAACAGCCAAGTAGTTCAGTCACTTCCTGTAGCAGTTTTCATACTTTTAAACTCCATTTTTTAATTCTTTGGATGGCCACCAGAATTTTATTTTCCTTATTTCTTCTTCTTAAATTTTCTATGATCCTAACCCAGGTCCAGAGTCTATATCAATATCACCAATTAGTCCGGTAGTCCGTCTTTGTGTATTCAAGCTTTCACTTTCTATGAGTCTTGCGTCTCTTTAAAATGTAACAACTCCAATCCACAAAGGAACAAGATAGTTTTTTCCTCTTTAGCTTCCAATTTTTCTCCACAAAGTGGCACTTTCTGCACAGAGTCTTAACCCTTCCTTTTATTTGATATTCAAAGTTTTCCGAGCCCCAAACTTAAGTTCTTACGCTGGCTTCTTCCTTTCCTGGTCCGAAGCCCTTATAGCTGTCAAAAATATTTTACTTATTTTTCCTTCACTGGAACTGCTCCACTTCTGTTTCTTTTTTAAAAAAACTCATCTTTATCTTAATCCCAGGGTGCCTTGATCTTACCATCCGATACTCCCGGTTCCTCTGCTGTCGACTTCTCTCTCTCCTCCTGCACCAATCTTAATCCCGTTGAGACCTTCTCTTCGAGGTGGCCATTTTTGACCACCACTTCTTGACGTCTTCGGAGGGAAAAGACCAGACCCAAAAGGGGGAGATGCGGCTCCCCTCACTCTGGCTGGCAGATTTCCCTTTCTCCGCCGCCCTACGAGGGCAGCTTCAGCCCCGAACCTTGCAGGATCGGGGCTCTCCGATGCAAGAGCCAGGCTGCGGGCTGGACGATCACAAACGCCCCGCGCGTTCTCGAGGAAGGCTCAACCCGGAAGCTGAAGCAAGTTTTTTTGATACCATCTGTCTCCGTTGTGAAAAAAGAGGTCACCTAGAAGAGTCTGCAAATCATCCAGAAACTCCACCAAGCAGAAAAGAAGTTTCCTGACAAAGATTTCAAGCCAACAACTTCAGTGAGGAAAAGGGTGCAACACAGAAGCAAATGGGAAGAATGAAACTCATCAAACAGTCACCATTGGTCATTCTTCACCCTTAAGAAGCAGAAAAGTACATGTGAAAGTACTCATTGAAGGAAGGCCTTGCCAAAGGAAGTGGACTCAGGCTCCTATTTATCTATGGTTTCATGGGACACTATCACAGGCTACTTCCCAACATTCAGAAGAA